>JADMLL010000003.1:3720213-4431072 GCA_016920875.1 Columbicola columbae | reverse complement strand
ATCCTTAAAACACGAATCCAACGGATCTGCTCCATCATCCACAAAATAGTTTGCTGAGATGAGTGACTCAAATCAAAACCAACAGCAAAATATAGTTTCAAGAAGCCTTATCCTAAGCCTTATTGTCTTATCAATTTCCAAAAGAGGTTGCATAAGGTAACAACAACAACCAGAAAGTTCGGCTTTTGGAGTCTGAATGACCCAAGACCCATAACCAACCCATCTCGATCGGTTCGTCGCAGGTTAAGACCTGTAGTTAAGCGATTTGAGTTCTTGGCCGGAAAATTATTAAAAAGAGAGTTCGAGCCCCCTCCCATATTTTGTTATACTAAGAGTGAAAAACTGCTTAAAAGCTACAGTCATTTCAAAAATAATGCACACTTGTAAAACTTATTTTGTATATTATTCAAGCTTGTAGCGAAGATTCGTTTCAAAAGTAATGAACATTTCTATGAGAGTCATTTCATAAATAATGCACAACATCAGAAACCATTCATTTCAGAAATATTGCATTTCCGAGAGGGATTTTAGGAGATTTTAAAATATGCTGTAGCGTAATTGTTGAGAAAACCTCGCACGTTATTCAAGCTTATAGCAAAGATTCGTTTCAAAAGTAATGCACGCTGTCACGAAAAATTCATTTCATAAATAATGCACAACACCGAAAGAAAATTCGTTTCACAAGTAATGCACACGTTTATGAGAAACTCATTTCAAAAATATTGTACGCTTCCGAGAGGGATTGTACGAGATTTTAAAATCTGCGTTAGATTGTGCATTATTTATGAGAAAACCCATCTCCTATACTACTCTCGTTTTTAGCAAAGGTTCGTTTCAAAAGTAATGCACATTTTTATGATGAACTAGTTTAAAAATATTGCACACTTCCGAGTCGGATTTTACAAGATTTAAAATCGTCATTAAAGTGTGCATTATTTATGGGAAAACCTATCTATGCAAGATTATAGCAAAGATTCGTTTCATAATAATGCACACTGTCATGTTAAATCCATTTCATAAATAATGCACAACACGAGAATGAATTCGTTTCATGAACGACCCCTTTCGTAAATAATGAACAATTTCAAAAAGGATTCATTTCAAAAATATTGCACACTTTCAAGATGGGTTTGACGAAACATTTAAACCTGGCTTAGACTGTGCACTATTTATGAAATAGGAGAACAAAACACGTCACCTCATTAAAGAACGATTCAAGGAGGAGAATAGTGAACAAGCTCAGTTCGTACCTGAGTGCTTAAAATCCAGCCAACAGGAAAATAAAATTTAAAAACCGGAGAGTCTGGGGTCTCGTCTGCAAGAGAACTAACAAAAGATACATAGACACACAGACACACGCACCAAATTGGAGTTAGTTAGTTATGGCTCAACCTGGTTACAAACAAAAAGTCGTGTTGGGAGTGAAAAATTGAGGTATTGTTGATTCTCTCGGCTTTCATCGCAGACAAAACAAATTGCTTCCTAGTCATTACTCAAACAGGTACGCTATTACCTTTTTGCCTCGCATCCTGCGACACAAACATCAATTATTTCGATCCTCTTCCTTTTTCTCCTTCTCTCTTTTTCTCCCTTTTGCCGCCGCGGCAAATCTCCAACTCGGGCACAGAATGGAAGTGAACTTGGGTCTACCAGGTTGCTTTCTCCCGAAGGGCAAGTTTCGTGAATTCTCAGCTCGAGACAGATGAAAAGTTCCGACTTGACGTATAATTATTGATTCGACAATTGTTTGCGATGATTATAATCGATCATCTTCTTCTCCTTCTTCTCCTCTTCCTCCTCTCTTCTGTATGTTTCTTCTCATTTTTCTTTCTATAAAGTCGAATGTCAATGTTACACTCGACTGTTCTTATGAACGTGTAGTTTTGCCATTTATCTTTTGAACAAATCGGAAAATTTTTATACGTTCATATGAAATGATATATTAATATTAATATATGTATAATAATATAATATTCAAAAATTTTTCCTCCTTTCGGTGTACCCTTCGTCTTTTTTGGGTCTACCTTTTCAAATTTTTGCCGCTTTTCGGGTTCTATTCTTCATTGTACCTGAACCTCATTATTCTGTTGTACTGTGTCTCCCTCTTCTTTCAGGCACTTTCTTAAGATCATATTTTCACTCTTGTGTATCATCTCTTCGAACTTTACTTTTCTCCTCGCTTCTGCCTTTCTGATTTTGTCTCTCCTCTCGAACACAAGTGTGGTGTATGGGGGTGGTTTTCCAAGCTCGGCTGTTACTTCCTCCTCTTTTTCGCGGGCGTCAGCTGGAAAACGTCTGCTACTTGACCCCTTTTTTGCTATTCACCTGTCTTCTACTCCACCTTTCAATACCCCAATCTACTTTACCTCCTTCTTCTGTTATACCTTCCTCCTACCATTTCCCCGGTGGTTTGTTGAGTACTGCCATGGCTTATAGTCACAGTGACTAAGTCCAACGGGGACTCACGAGAGGTGGATATGTGTTTATGTCTCATACATTCCTCTTGTAGTAAGTACTGTCATAGTTAGACGAAAATCGTAGAAACCTTTAAATTGTTTGCAGCTACCGTCAAATATGTTGCTACCACTGAGTTTGAATCATCTTAAACCCAACAGAGAATCCTCTTAATTATAGATTTTAGGAGGACAAGATACTCAAGATAGGTTTCACCTGCTACTGAGGCTTACTATGCTACCCTTTTCTTTAGGTTTTCTGGTTCCTTCTGTACTAAGTTTTCTTATCTTTGTCTGCTAAGCGTATTTTTGCAGTAGTCCAGACTTTCATTACAAATTTTTTAACTACAATTTGCTACTCTTAAAAATTGCTGTTGTAAGGTTCTCTCATCGGCTTTTTGAGTCGTATTGAGTTGAATTTTGGGTGTTGTCAAGATTTTCTGAGTGGATTCTTGCAAACCGAGAGGACAGAGTTGGAGCAAAGGACCTCGAAGCTATTTTTTGAGTTTTCAGAAAGCCATTCAGCCAAACCCATCCTGTGGTAAGTTAGATTTCGATTGTCGTCAAATCTTCTGAAACCATTTTTTCTACAATCAAAGTCAATGACCAAGCCAACAGAATATTTGGAGGGAGGGGTGCAAAATTATAGTTCGGTACTTCTTACACCTATGGTTGAGGTGCAGAAACAAAACTCATTAAATACATCAAGTGTGCAATATTTTTGAAATGAGTTCTTTTTAAAGTTGTGGTATAGGAAAACAAAGAAATCCGACCAATTTACAAACATATATTCAAGGAGGAAGCAGAAGATCGGACACAACTTCCGGAGTCTTGTTTGTCTGATAATTTTTGACCAGTTCATCCGTCTATCCGCCTTTCTGTCTGACTTCTGTATTAAGAATTTCACGACAGTTTTCATCATTTTATGGTTTGGTCAAAGAGCCTGACCAGCGAAGTAGTAATTTAGTGTTCGAGCACCCTCCCAAACTAACAGCAACACCCAAAAAGAGAACTAAGACACAAAAATTGCTGTCATCGTGGCCAAACTTATTAAAATCAGATGTTAATTATTAATCAATTAAAATTCTAACCTCTAGTGGGCTTAGACCACTTTCAAAATAAATAATTAATTATGTACAGCGACTCGTAAAAAGTGGAGTCTCTAATGAGAGGAACCCGCACTACGAGAATCGTATATCGATCATGTCTTCGTTTGAGATTCTTTAGAAATTAGTCTGAGTGTAGTCAGACTACAAAGGTGAAATTCAGACGAAGGAGAAAATGAAACGCGCGGTTCAAAACATTATTGTTGCGTGCCACAGTTTCGAAATTAATGTTTTCGGTGGTTGATGGCTAGTTGAAAAAGATAAAATCTGGTAGACAGTTTGCCAATCTGAGGGGAAATCGTGTTTTTGGATGAACTCAGCGGGATAGAAATGTGCCACTCGGCAAACGGTTTTTTGTGTTTTTCAGTTTTTTTGTTTATTATGATCCTGAGCTGGGCGGGGTGGAGGGTGGGGGTTGATAGATTGGGTTTATCAAGGAAACTAGGTACCGTGATCGGCGAAAACGGTTTACAGAACAAAATGATTCAAAAGGTTAAAGTAATCGTGTGTCCGTCTGTGTGTTGTTATGATTACATGTGTTTACATTAGTGGAAAATATTTTGGCCCACCTCTCTCTCTCTCTCTATTTCTAATCTTCTTCAGTCGGTAGATAATTTTTAATTTGACACGTGATAACGCGTTTTCCTCATTTCGAACCCCGAACGAGTGTTTAGAAAAGTAAATTTCGTCAACTTTCCAAACTCGAGGGGTGGGATCTTTCGAAGGAGAGATTTTGATAAAACATTCCAGTGTGCGTCTGTTCAATATTGAGTCTATGGTTCTAAACAGGGAGATGAGAAACCATTCAAGGTCACCAGATTTCAATCTATGCTCTCAAAAATCGTGATAACAGCGACGACAGCGTGTGTCTCCTACTTTAAACACCTGAAAGCTGATAGTTCTGGCTATACGCCTTGTTTAGAATCGTTTTTGTTATGCGGCTCTCGTTTTAAGCGATTTGTTATTTTTTTCCGGTTCTAGAGTTGTGCGATTTGTATTTTGCCAAAAAATTGTTTTACGGTTTTGTGGAGGTCTCTAGTTGGGTTTCGTTCTGTTGTTGGTTTTTGTGCTTTGGGTGAGGATAGTTTTATAAGACTTCTCAACGACCTGGAGTTTACGGTTGGGTTAGAGCTTAACTTCTTCTTGGGTTGAGTTGGCTGGATTGTTTGGATTCTTGGGTTTGGTTCAGTTGTTGGTTTTTGAGCTTTGGGTGAAGATAGTTTTGTTGCGTCGCCTTTTTGGGTCTTTTGCGTTTCAAACCACAGCAAGAAGGCGATTTGTATCTAAACTCTAGTCTGTACTCCAGCTAGACTCATCCAAACACCTAGATTAATGACTTCTCTTGCAGGTGTTTGATTGGCAGCAAATTTTGTGAGAAAAATTTTCGTGTCTAGGAAGTTTGAACGGTAGCAATTTTTACGAACTATGATCTTCATCTACTTTTAGAGATCATTTATAGTCGACCGTTCTGTCTTGATTTTAGCAAAAAGTAGGTTTATCACATGTTGACCACTGATCCTGAGAACTGTAATCTTCTATTCCCTCAAAAATCCTATGGAATTGGTTATTCATAGTTGACTGCAGCAAAAATTTGTCTCAGCAAATCTTTAGAGTAGTCCAAATCCAAACTAATTTTAGGTACATATTCAGTTTTTCATAAGCAGGCCGCAAGAAATAAGCATACCACAGAAAGAGGTAGGAAGCAGAAGGTAGCAAAAGCATACTTCAGCCATTCTTTACGACCTATTCTGTGCTGATTGGTAGCAAAAATATTTCCAGCAAATTTTGAGAGGCTGTGATATTTGGGTTGAGACTTGAGTGTAGTGAATATCGGCCCAGCTGATCTTGAGGATAACGAAACTCCAGAAGTTGAGATATTTGGAGTAGTGGTTTCCTGTGAATCCTGGAAGATGTTCTTCGAGGCTAATTTCCACTCAGTCATTTCTCTACCAACATACACTTTGGTTTTGCATAATTGACGCTCTCCAAACCGTAGTCCAAATATAAACTTCTGATATAGTATCACCCCCTCACTTCCACTTCCTTCAAATATTCTCCAAAACAAACTCCAGGAATGTATCAAAAGTAACACGGATCTCAATATAGGGTAGATGACCACCCATAATATCAGTTTTCGTGCACGAAGGTAAAAGAATTCGACACGATTTAATGAAGACATGTAGTAAGGAAGACATTCCGGGAAGTGATAAAAGACAGACGGAAGAAGAACAAGACGAAGAAGGAGCAGAGTCAGGTGGCGGGGGTAATTACCCCAATACAATAATTTGAATTTGTTTGTATCCGACACGAATTTTCACTTGGTTCCCATGAAATCAGCACAAATTAAAATTAGTTTTCTTCTTCTTCTTCTCCTCCCTTCTTCTTCTATAGTTAATTGTCTGTGATTTATTTGGTTATGATTATTGTTGTTAACACACACACACCAACAGGCCGACGGTCACAGAAAAAAGGAAAAAATTCTTCTTTTCATCATTAATCTAGAAAGAATGATTTCGTTTTCTTTTTAAAACGGCAAAACCGGAGAAAGAAAGAAAGAAAAATTTTTGTATGAATTATGTTTTGTGAAGTTTTCATCGTCGGACACGTTTTTTTGGGTGAGAAAAGAAGAAGGAATGGGGGGGGAGAATCTGGAAGCTGGTGCCTGATTGTCTCCGAAGAAATTCTTTCAAGTTTGTTACCTTATGAGAATGTTGATTATAGCGATTCATTGATCTATGATGGTAACTCACTTGGTATTGCCATCTATCTAGTGAGTGAGGACTAAATTTATGCGATTGATACCCTCTAAAGCCTTGGTACTCAAGCTTGTTCCTTCCCGGGCCAAATTTCCATTAGGACCATTGCGACTGGGCCACACGACTTACAAGTCTGGCTTTCGAGGCATACAGTCCACCCTCAGGGTATCGTCTGTATGTACATCTGTCAGTCTGTTTCTGTATGTATCTTCCGTATATTGCCTCATAAAGATATGTTAAGGTACACAATGTTAGCACAGGCCCGAACATTTTCGTAATAGTCAGGCACTATAGTTCAGTCTTCGCTCTACTTCAGATTGGTTTCCACTGCGCTACTGGACCACTCATTAGAGCTTGGTGGGCCGCAGTTTGAGTACAGAGGCTATAAACTTATTCAAGTGATAGTTGAAAAATGGTCATCAGAATTCTAGAAAACTTAGAGATACGCGAAGTAGCTTTGAAATGTTTTTGAAACCATTTCCGTGTCTTCTTACATCTTATAAAATGAGAGAAACATACGAAGATTCAGTTTCGAATGTTATTACGTTAGTGTGTCGATGTCTTTTAAAATTTAAGAGGTTGAGTGGGTTATTTGTTGAAATTTAAATCGCACAACTTCAAATTTTAGAAACGTTTCAGAGGAAAGCAACATGAATACAGTCGTTTGTATCTTTTTTTTGGGACTTTTGTGGGCAGAGTAAAAACGTTCATGCTCCCTCATGGGCCCGTACTCATGGGAGTGTGAGACTCATCCCTGGAATGCAAGGAGATGCCTACCTACTAAAATACCTGCCGAAAAACGTCGTTTGTACCTCCGTAAATTTCCCAATTATCAACAGCAAATCATCAGTGTTAGTGATGTTATTCCTCTGGCTCTAACACGTCTAAAGTAAAATTATAGACTTTATCCAGGCTTTTCGGTTATGCTGAAAGCTCCTGCCATCCATCAGCCGAAACAGAAATCTTTACCTCTAAAGATACCTGCAGGTATAAGGTCGTCGAGATATCTGAAAGAAGTAAAAGCAAACACTATAACACAACTAACATTAATGGTAACAGTTGGGAATGTCTTAGAACTTCCGGTTTCAGAACTTTTCCATGTTCGGTGAAGTCGTCATCGAACTTTTCGCCTGGAACTTTTCTTCATCTTATTACTAATGGGGCTTCTAATACTCTGAGTTTTGATTCATCTCCTTCCGGTTTCTGAACACACTTTAGTAACCCATCCTATACATCTGTCTAAACCGTTTCGACGTTGTTTCTTGCGAATTCAGGATTTGACAGCTCAACTTCAGCGGAATAACACCCCAAAACATTAACGGAAGTAAAACTCGGTTTCCACGATATCGACTAATCGAGGTTTATGAAATCCCAGGGCCCTTAACCGATAGGCCAAGGCCCACACTTGACTCTATCTGCGGAGGTTCTGGTTGCCCTCACATAACCTGTAATAAAAAATTGCGGAATTGAATGTTTTCCTAAACTAACTTTTATACAGTCATAAAATTACTTATATAGCGTAATAAAAAACGTATAAAATATTATATCAGTATATATAACCATACGATATTCACGTGTGGTTGTTTAAGAGAGAGAGAAAACCGAGTGTTGTAACATCCGGCGAATGTTATCTTCTCCTTGTTGTCGTGTCTCCTCCTATGAATAAAATTAAGTAACTTTAATAGTAATCCCAGCCATAAATTCATCCTTTCATTGATATATATTAAAATAAATATATGCTAATAACTTTATACATGGTTACTCACATCGTAAAAATATATATAAAATGAAAAATTCGCACATCGTTTCCGGTTTTGGTGTTTTCTCTTTGATCCTTGATTGATAGCCGTATGTGTGTGAGTTAGTTCGTTTCAGGTACGTCGTTTCGACTCTCTCTTGATTGTCATAGCTGTTACCTGAGTTTTGCTTCTCCTTTCCCTTCCTTCCTTCCTTTCAATCTTCCTCTTGGACCGTTGACAGGTTTGCCATATGTCTTGATTACATTCTCACGAACCTTTCTAACTGTGTTGTGGAGAATACCTGAAGGAAATTGAATTTCTCAAGGTGGATTGGAGAGAAAAGTTTTTAATTTGGCTTTGACATTTTGGTGTAGAGTCGAAACCATAGGTTCCATCAAAGCAGGAACTAGAAAGACGAGAGGAGAGGAGAGAGAGAGGACGCGACTATGCCAACTGTCAGAACATGGCGAAGTTATACGTGATGATGTTGATTCTCTTTTGAAACATGTTTCGTTGGTCAGAGTGTTCATGTCTAGGCCATTATTGCACCTTTTGAATCGGAGGATTTGGAACGATAAGCTTGCTTTCCGCCATTCGATGAAGATTTGCCGAAACGGTTTTTTCTTCTTTAAGCCAAGTTCCCGTCATCAAACTATCAGACACGGCCATGTTTTCTGTTAGCAAGTAAAAAATACTAATAATCTGGGCTATTAGGCCGCTAGAATTCGGAACGATGAGGTGGCTTACCCTCACCTTTTGTAGGTTCGTTTCGAGAACTTCACGACCTCACTGCTATCGAATGGAGTTGGGAACCTTTGGTGAATGTTGGTGTCGTGTATGATCTCGACTAAGATGAGTTGTAGTTGGAGAGTCGTAAGTAACTAATACTGCTGGCGAGGGTATGCAGACAAAACTGCGGGGGAGGGGTTGTATATCTTCATGTCTTCCGGTAAGGTAATGAAAGTAGAACTTGTTTAACGTTTCTTTTAATTTTTCCAAAAATTTGACTCAACGGCGTAGTACCCAAAAGAATAACAATGATACCAGTGAGACCTTCAAGTGGTTGAGATGTTTATAAAAACATTTGATGAAGGTGTAAGCAGCTGAAGTCATATCGTTTTCTTCTTCCGCAATTTTTAGTTTTCGAGTTGTGCGATTTGTATGTTAAAAAATCTTCCCCCAGCGTCTAAAGTATAAAGACATTGACATCTTGATGTGATAATCAGTATCATATTCTGTTTTATTAATTTTGAGAGGATTTCTCGGGAAAACTCAACATTTGTTTGTTGGAGTAAGAAGGAAAGAAAAGAGGAGAAGCGGAAAAGAAGAAGAAATGAAAAAGAAGGCTGGGGAAAGAAGAGGAAGAACAAAAAGAAGAGAAAGAGAAGAAGGAGAAAGAAGGAGAGAAAGAGAGGAAGTAAAGAGGGAAGAAGAATAAAGAACAGGAGAAGACAAGGAAGAGAAAGAATGAAAGGAAAGAAGGAAGACTTGAAAGATAAGAAGAAGAGGAGTGGAGAGAAATAGAAGAAAAAGGGCAAAGACAAGGAAAAACAGAAGACAGGAGCCAAAGAAGAAGAAGGAAGAAAGAGAAGAGGAATAAGCTGAAGAGAAAATTTTAAGACCCTGTCTCAGCCAAACACCTACCAACCAAAAAACTCTCCTCAGACACACATCACCGAAACCTTTAAGAAAACCCGAGATGTACTGTAAGCTATTCTCCTGACATTCCCACAGGTTCTTAGGTATCATCCAAGGTGTGCACACCAAAAACCAAAACAGGATACCACACTAAACTTCAATGAAACGTTTCACTGAATCAGTTTACCAACACCACACCATCAAGAACTCAACCCAACTTAGATCGCCCTGTTAAGAGGTAGAAAGTCAAAGGGCAACCTCAGGTCGATGTCCATCTTCTCTTGCTGACGCGCAAAAATAGCCATCTACATACTCGAAACCATCCTGGGCGATAAACTCGAGATAAATCAACCAGAAGAAAAAACCTTTTACCAAAGAACGCCATAAAAAAAAATCAAATCCTGATTTCTTTCCCAAGGTTTTGCGTCAACGCCCAAATTTCTTTTTAATTTCAATTTGGGGAGGACCATCTCTCGTTCAATAAATAAATAAATTAACCACGAAATCTCGGGGCTGTCAATATCGCAGTCAATTCACGAGTAGGAGAGTCAAATCTCGAACAAAAGGTCGATTGAAGTTTTTTTAAAAACTCCGAGAGAGAGTTGTGTGTGTGCGCGAGTGTGTGTTATGTGTGGTGCTTGTGTGTGGTCTCGGAATTTTGTGCTTCCATGTACCGAGTTCAAGATCAGGTCACAGGTCGTTTATTGTTGTACCTTATATATGAACTATATTTACCCGAAGACTATATCGGGGGAAAGAGGCACGCAAATCACCTCCTTGTAATGAACTCTTACTTCCCTGTCCTCCTCCATCTTCCTCTCTTCCTCTTCGTGATTTATTTCGTTAACAATATCTCCTTCCAAGAAGGCTAACCGAGGCAAACCTACCGAACCTGGAAAATAAATATAAAAAATGAATCCGGTCAGTAAAATCTGATTAAATAATTATAACAATGGCTAATTTAATTAATTTTTTTCCTTTAATGTTTTGATATTAATTCGGGACCTGCATGTTAATTGATTTTTGATACGTGCAGGTACGTGCCTGTTTTAGAAATGAAAAAGGAAAAAAAACATTTCGGACGATAGAGTCTACGATCAAATTTATTTTAAATTGCACGTTTTAAAATTTTCTTTTATTTTTTGATCTGAGACCTGATCAGGATTTATTGGATAGTTCGAACATCTAGGCTGTACGGTCTTTTAGGCGAATGCTGAGTACGGTACTGATTGCTTGCCTGTACGTTTTGTTTTCCTCATCTGCAGGAGTGAGTAGTTTGTGAAGATTTCACCCCAAACAAGAATAGAATGAGTGACGCTGGAGGACTGAAAATTGGGCTAAACTCAAACATTTTTCAGCACCTGTCTGGTAGACTTAGACTCGAGTTTGGTTGAATTAGACAATAGACGAGATTCAAACGAAATTAGACTAACTTCTAAATTTTAATCTCTATTGATAGTAGAAGTCGTGAAATTGGCGAAACGTTTGAAGAAAAATGTCAGCAAGTATTCGTAGCGAAGTACAAATCTAGAAAAAATTAGTCTATTGCCCAACAATTTGGGTTATTGACAGTTCTAATTAAGTCTATGATGGTTTATATCATACCAGGAACTTTTTTCGTCGGCAGGGGAAGCATTTGTGAGATTATCAACCTGTACTGAAGTGTAGTGTCAAATTCCTCCAAATTGGGAGAAGGACCTGCTGATTAAAAGTCTCTCCCAAGTCAAACCTTCAACCAAGAACTCGAAAATAAACTAGCGACACATCTTCCTCGGTATTCGCCAGGTTTTTTGGGTAGATCGAAGGCATCCCTTATGAGTTAACGGTTAATTCCTGATTAGTTTATCACATCTAGACTACGGCATTGTTCACTCAGTAATTTCAGATGACATATTATTGCCAACCACAAGAATTAAAATGAAAATAAAACTATGAGGACAACTGTATCATTTCTATAAAATTAATTAGCCCAAAAATCACCAGCCAAATACTGACAATACGCCTGGTTTCAACCAATACGAACATCAAACTAATACCACCAAATCGGGTTAGGTCCACCAATCCAAACTTACTGTAAACCCATAAACGACTTGCTCTTAGCTTACTTAGGGTAATGTGATAGAAACTGAAAGGCTAAGACCAGCA
This sequence comes from Columbicola columbae, assembly GCA_016920875.1. Taxonomy (NCBI): domain Eukaryota; kingdom Metazoa; phylum Arthropoda; class Insecta; order Psocodea; family Philopteridae; genus Columbicola; species Columbicola columbae. Next base: position 4,419,235 of record JADMLL010000003.1, on the reverse strand, counting down.
CCTTCACAACAACCTATTTCCAACATCCTAAAACACCTTCATCTCCTAAACGAACTCAACTAACCTGCAACAAGAATACATCACAACCCTTTCCTGTCTACTGCTATATCATCAAGTCAACAACCAGAACAATATTCTCTAAAATCTAATTAAACAAAAAGACCAAACCAGAGCGAACAACAAAAAAAATTTTCACCGAAAATAATTTTTCTTAGATTCATTCGGAGGCCCGTCCGTCCATCTCACTCACGGACACAAAATTACAACAACAAAAAAAAAGTGTTTCAAGTGATAACCAACAAACCATTTTTTTACTCTATGTAAACACCCATGTTTACCTTATTAAAGAGAAATAAAAGGAAAAAAAAATCTCAACGGTCAAAATTGTTCACACCTCCGTTCAGATGAAGATTGATTACATCTATTTCCAATTTTCAAATTTTTTTTACTTATGAGTATAAAATTTCGGTTTTCCATCCTCCTCCTCCTCTCATCTCATCTCCTCCCGCTACTTCCTCACAATTTCCTCTTGTCCTTGTGTTGAACCAACCGCTCAAAAATTGATTTATGTCTTTTTGATTGTTAGAAAAAGTAAAAAGCGGCGTTGAGCTACATTTTAAACAGTTCGGTCGAATAAGTTCTAGGCTAGTTCTAGTAGATTTTAAGAACTGGAAGGACTGAGAGTAGGTTCGTTGTCTGATGTAGTTTGTTGAACGGTGATTCCTATTTAGTTGTTGGTCTGTTCTCAGACTCAGCAGCCTTTTTTGCTATAACCTTGCTCTTGATTTTATCTTTTCATCTTTCTTGACTAGACCTTGGATGTTGAATTGCAATTTAATTATCTCCATGGTCAGATTTTTCATCTTCTTCTTTTTGTTTTTGAGCGTCGAGATCTTTTCTTGTCATTTGAGTCTCTCGATTTTATTTTTTTTTCAATTTTTTTTGAATATTGTGTCAGCTATCATCTTTTTATGTTTTTATTTGTTTGTTTCTAGCTCTTAGTTTTGTTTTGTTTGATCTTGGTGTTGGTAGACTTAGGAACCTAGCTCTCCGCTTCTGTAGAAAACCTTTTTCTGCTTTTCTGTTCTATTCAAATCACTTTGCCAAGTTTTACTCGCTGTTAGTTGAATTTTCTCAGCCATACTCATTCCTTGACAAAGTTCATAACTTCCTCCCATCTCTGGTGGCCAAGATTTAACTTAAGAACCCATAAAACCATTTCGTCTCATTTTATCTCAATCAGAAGGCTCCAGAAAGCTATAAACTTGTCGAAAAATTTAGGCAAAGATATAACCTAACCAAGAATTCATAATAACTCATAATCGCATTAACACTAACAGACCTCCTAGCTCTTGATATAACTTTAATCCTCCTTAAAACCCTATTTCTTCAAATTTCAACCCAATAGCCTCCCAATTTCCCATATCAGAAACCACAGAAGATTTACCAGAACTCTTTTCATTTCCCCGTCGCCAAAAAAAAAGAAAAAAATGATTCAATCCATAACAAGATACTAACGACCCATCAAAATCCTTAATCCGACTTTGAACATGAATCAAAAATAGATTCGACTCAAATCACATCCGCAATCGTGATGATTTTTTTTTTTTTCTTTTCGAATAGATTCTAAACTCGAATTATTTACACAATGAAAAATCACAAATTAATGAAAGAAAAATATCACTTTCGGTGTTAACACAGGTTAAAATGGTTCATCCTTTCAGACAGACGGACTCCGAACAATAAAATTAGAAAAAGAAAAAAAAATTCAGCTATCAGACAGATAATCTCGATTTGTGAATCACGTTTTTTATTTACAATGGAACTCACGGATAGAGTTCCTGAATGTATATCAAGGGAAAGAAGAGAGAGAAAAAAATTTTTTTTTCTTTTTCGTCTTGTTCAGTTACGGATTTTTGAATTCAGCGGGTGGTATTGCGGCAATGAAGATGTAAAAAAGGCAAAAGATGGAGAGATGAGAGTGAAAGAATACGCGAGTGTAATGCTCAATTAAAATTAAAATAAAAAAAAACCAAATTAAATTCAAAGCTGTTTCTTGAAATACAAAAAACCTCAAAATTTCCTTTTAATTATCATTAAATCCGTTACTTTGTCGTTAATTCATATAAAAACCACCCTTAAATACACCACAACAATTTATATACAAACTCATAAAATACTGTTATATTCATCTAATTTCGAACAAATACCAAAACTGAAATGACAACAAATTCAAAAACTGTTTCGAATATGACGTCAGAGACGCCATTTCCCTGCTTAAATTAATCCTGTTTCCCCATTGGTTGGATTAATTCTGCAGCCACGATTTTTTTTCTTTTGTTTCAACCGTTAATTTCCTGAACGGGTTCATGTGCGTTGATTTCAATTTTTAAAAATTTCGTTGCAATTTTTTTGTGTTTAAACCTAACAGAACTTAATTTTATATTATTTATTGTCAATTGATTATTATGTTAATTAATTGAGATCATTAAAAAGTTTTAGTCGAATAATTAAGTCGTTGAGATTAAATCCAGGTTTGGTGTCACGTGCTCGGTCAGTGAGAAATTTACATTTTGTTCAATTCCTGGTAATTATTAAAATAGTTTATCACTTCTAATGACAATTAATTATTATAATTAGTTAATTACAATGAGTATAAAGGGACATTCAAGTTTTTAAAACCAGTTTAGGGTATGGCGTTTGAATTTGTCATAGGTTATTGAAGTTATGATTAATCAATTTGGTCAATTCATTTTAGAACAGAAAATCGTTTTTCTCCAATTAACCGGTGTGTAACTGTTAAGTACTACAAGTGTGCATGAAGAAGACTCAGACACTGAAGTGAGATTTGTGAAAAGTTTGAACTCATTGACCTCTAGCAAGAGTGAGGAATTGAAAGGGTATCCATTTACAGGAAGTAAGTACAAGTTTTGCTTACAAATTAAGCACTTAGTGCAAGTGAAAAATGACAAATTATGATGTGTTATGAGTGATAATGGCTTTGTGATGGAGAGTTGAAGGAGAAATTCAACAGTAATGAGGGAGAAATGAAAAAATGTTGAAAAGAAAATTCAATTACCTTCTCTGGTGATGGTTACATACAAGCAATTCAAATTGTTTAGATTTTGAAAATCACTTTTTCAATATGTCCACTCCAAACTGTTTAAGATTTTTATTTAAAATCAGTCATCAAACAGTATTCAGGATGTTAAATAATGAATTATGAAAGCTAGGAATGACACATGATGTTTTGGATGAGGTGTTACAAGGGGAAAGAGGTTGACCAAAGTAAACAAAATTGAAGGTAATCATGTGTTTAATCAATTTAACCACAAATTTAATTATGTTCCTCGAGTTGTGTTGAACTCTGAGCTATTGCAAGAATATGAAAAATACTAATTCATTCAAGTTGACACTTGGTTTGGGAAATTTGTTATTTTGATTGGTGTTTGATTATGAAAAACAATTCACTCATGTGTCTGTTTTGATTAGAAACCAATGACTTTGTCATTGCCACCAAGTGCCATCATTTTTATGTGTCAGGTATGTGTGGGAAAATTGTAAGAAAATCAGAGTTTGTGAAAGAGTGAGAATTACAAAAATTAAATTACCAAAAGCAATTAAAAGGAAAAAAAATGAAGAAACATTAACAAGATGGGTGGAGGAAGAGATGAAGGAGGATCACAGAGATGTCAGAATCATTTTAAATCTTTATCAGGGCTTTGATATTTAAAAACCTTGGAGGATAGTTATTGACTGTCGCTCCTCTCGCCACCGGATTTCTTAATCATTTTTATCTCATGCTCGATTTATGGATTTCCCTCTGCGAATAATTTTTCCTCTCATCGAAAGAAAGATAGGAAGAAAAAAATTCCACCTCGACATTAAGTATCGAAAACTTAAGTAAATTATATGTATTACTTAAATATGAAAAGTGAGTTTTCAGTTTTTGCTAAAACATCCGTGAGTGAAGGTCAGCGCAAAAAAAAAGTGAACTCGTTTTTTCTCCCCTGATTCCTCCCCTGATCTCCTCTCCCCGTCTTGGATGCTGCCATTTTTAATTCCTGGCACGTAGGAATGATGTTGTAATATTGCTAATCGAGATGCACATCAATGGCACGGGGGCCCTCTCTTCTCTAATGACACGACCAAACCAGGAAATTGTTTCAAAAATTTTTATTTATTTATTTTACTTTCGTGTGTGAATTTTTTATTTTGTTTTATTTTTGTTTTAACAGGTTGTCGGCGATTTTTGTTGTTTCTTGGATGTGTATACTGTTTACGTAGACTCTCACACCCTTGTTGTTATTATTATGTGAACCGGAAAGTGATATCATATTTATGTCACGGTAAAAGTGATGAATGAGGCGAATATATGCATTATTTTATTATCGCCAACTAAACTTGGTAAATGTGACAAAATTACTGATAATTGATCAGAGTTACCGGTTAGTTTATATAATCTCCCCAACTTGTGATTGGAAACTTGATAAAATATTGTTCAGATGTTTAGCTTCTGTCACTTCTTCGCCTCTTTTTCTTCACAGAGTTTAGATTTTTTTCTCATTTTCAGCAGCAGGTTCCTCAGGGTTTTTTATGGGTCTTTTTTCTTTTGGTTTTGTTTTTTTGGTTTAGCTCCTTTTTCAGTTTTTGATGTGCTGAGTAGAGTTGGCTAGCCTTTTTCTCATTAAAACTGAAGGTATATAGAAAAAGGTGGTAGTTTTGGAAGTGAAATATTAACAGTTTCTTAACTTGTTACAGTGAGGTTACATATAGCGCTAAATGTATGAGCTAGACCGGAAAATAATGTCAACTCTGCGCATTAAACCTGATATATTTTACGGTAAAAGTGATAAATCAGATGATATTCTTATACACCAATTGCGCTCGGTAAATTAGACAAATTCCTGATTGTTTTTCACATTTACCGGTTAGTTTATGGAATATTTAACCCGCAATCTGATTAAACTTTTATTCTGTCCTCTTGAGTTGGAGATTATATAAACTACCCGGTAAATGTGATAAATATTCAGTAATTTGTCAAATTAACCAAGTTTAGTTGGTTAATAACCGGCGGGGATTATGTTTAATATTAATATATACGCCCGATTTATCAATTTTACCATAACGTGTGTTTATCACATTAACTGGCTAGTTTATAAAATCTTAAACTTATAACTGAGAATTTAATTAATGTTTCCTGAGATGCTTGTCGAATGTCCCTTCTATTCGTCATTTTTAGTTCTTAGACTGTCACTGGTGAGAACAGCTGATTGGCTTTTGGCAGATCTTTTGCTAAATTTGTCAAACTTTTATTCAATTCCCCATCACAAGTTGGAGATTTTATAAACTATCCGGTAAATGTGATAAATATTCAGTACTTTGTCACATTTACCAAGCTTAATTGGTGATTATAAATAATCTCTGGAAATTATATGTATATTCGCCCAATTAATCACTTTTACAAAATATGTAGCTCACAGAGTTGTTATTATTAATCACTAATGTCGCAATTTCGGAGTATTTATCACATTTACGGGCTAAAATGTCCAACTTATAGTGAGGAATTTGATAAAAGTTTGTTCAATGTGGTAAAAAGTGGAAAAAATTCAGCAATAAACCTGACGGTTAGTCAGCAATTAATTACTGGTTAGTGATCTCATGTAATGGTAATAGTAACAAACACGAACGAATTGCTTAAAATTGCACGAAAGATGATTCAAAACTCTGATCAGGACTAGTATAGAACAACCGGAAATACTTCCAGCTTGGGATTCATCCTTGGGAAACAGGCATAATTTCCGGTTTTGTGTTTTCAGTGACGTGTAAACCGTAAACAAAAGTAACATAAAAGATAGTTCAAAGGTCTCGAGAGCAGGAGGCGTAATGGCGGCCCTCTTTTCAAAATTTATTTGTGGTTTTGTTTCTTTTTTTATGGAATTGAGTTACAACACTTACAACCCACCAGTTTTGTAGGAAATGGTCTGTGTCTGAACGTGTGTTGTGTGTGTGTGTCCAGGTGTAAATTGCAACTAGATTTAGGTCTTCGAAAACTACTTCGGAATACTGATGAGTTGTACGAATCGTAAAGCCGAAAGCAATTTTTTTTTTATTACCCCGGAGGATGGAATCCTTTATTGAATAAAACTCGTTGGTGCCTGAGTTTGTTCTCATCTTTACTGCACCATGTCCCACTAATTTGCTTTTTTACAACTTACCTAGTTTCGCGAATTTGTCTTATTCACTGTTATTAGAGGACACTTGAATTCCTGAGATTCTCAATCATGACTCAGCTTTGATTACTTCTCGACTGTCACCTTGTCTCGAATTTTTGGCAGGTTTTGGCATAATTTGAGCCAGAGCCAAATGTACAGTCGTAAAACCGGAAGTATTATCTTTATTTTTGTGGTTCCTCCAATTCAAGGTCAGTCAATACAGTCACGTTTTGTTTTATGCGAATAAATTCCACAGAGAAATAATTTTATTTCAAGTAGAGTCGATGTAACATACGAAATGACAGGGAAAACGGTTTGCAAAAATTATAAATTATGTCTACGTATAGGTTTGATAAATTATTTCAAAACCTGGATATATACTGTACAAATGGTTTTACTAATGTTAAAGACAAGACAAGTTGTATGTACCTGTTGGAATGGAACGATGTGTCTTTTTGTATTAATTTAAATAATTTTAAGACGATATACAGCTTTATCCACTATCCTTTCACCGAGAATTTCTCTCCAAAGCTCACAATCTTCGTAGTAATGTTCAGTCAGCAAGTAAACGTTCAACGAAAGGTAGCTGACTCTTAATTAAACATATTCTCAACTCTGTAACAACTTGCTCTACAAACAGGAGTCAGAATGAGTTGAAGACATCGTGGTCCATGGTTGGCAGAAAACTCTAAAAAGATGTACAGTAGGGGTAGCCAAATTCCTTGATTTTCCGAATATTTCAAAATTTGAAATTGTAGGGCGCAACTATTTATTTAATTTATTTGTTAAATTTAAATTGATTAAAATAACTGTTTATTTAATATTAATAAAAGTATGATTTGTATATTGAATTTGAATAATAAAAATTAAATTAAATTTGGTGAATAATTGGTGAGAGAACTTCTTAGTGGTCCTTTGAGATGCTAGTTAGTTATACAGATAGGCGTTTGGATTTCACGAATTTTAAAGTGATGTAAATAAGCACGTTGAAACACATACTGACGGATACTGATTTTAAAAATATAATAGCACAAAAATGAAGAGATCTCGGATACATTTATCGATAGCCACAAATAATCATTCAAAGAGCTGCAGGTTGCCCCCCGATACAGTCATATTTAGTTTTTACTTTTGAGGATTTTTGAGATTAATGACGTGTAACCTGTTAATACAGAAATTTTAAAATGAGAAATGTATATTTTACTGTATTTTATACGGACTGTATTTTTTTCAGGCTGGTTGTAAAAGACCTTAATAAAACTGTATGCAGATGGAACTAGAAGGACAACAAATTATCGCCGATGGACGATCAAATTCAAAAACATGTCTGAGAGAGAGAAGATAAGATGATATTTAGGAGGAGAAGGTGTACCTGGACTAGAAGTCTAAATCAAAGGTAAGGGTTAGATAGTGTGACCATTTTAAAAAATTAACAATACCAAAGCAGCACACATAGGTCGACGGAAAAAGGTGGGAGGAAAGGGGAAGAGAAATCAAACGAGATGGAAATGGATAGAGACAAGTGGAGGAGAAGGTGTATCTGGATAAGAAGGGATAGGGAGGAATTACACTGGGAGCACTGGAACTAGTTAGCATGATGCTATTACTCCGCATGGTAGCTGGATAAGAAATTTTCAGACTGCAATGACAGACACAAGATCTGGTTTCGACTAATGACTATTATATATCAAAATTTCAAGAAGGGTAAATGATTCAAAGTCTAAAACCGGACACAATAGACGCGAAAAGCTTTCTAATCCGGACAAAAATCAAGAGATATTAGTATTAATCAGAGTCCACCTCAACCAGCAGACGAAAAGAAGGAACGGTCCAAGTTGGCAGGGCGAAAGAGAAATCCGACCGTGAAAAACATAATCCGGATTCATTTTTTACTCCCAACTGGCAACAAGGAGTCAAGGCCGAAGTCCAAGTCGCTATCATCTCATTTATCAAAACCATCTACTGCTCGATATCTAAACTGAAAACAACAACAACAAGATCAAGAAGAAAGAGAGAAAAGAAATTCAAATCAACGAACGACCTTAACCAAGTTCCTCAAACTCGAGATCGAGGCGGCGCGCTACACAAACACACAAATTTCATTTTTTTAAACCGTGGCAACATGCACATCAAAAACTCGACGGACTAATTACAATCACAATTAAAAAGATGGAGGGAAAAAAAATTTTTATGACAATTTCAGAGCAGAAGGAAGGATTCATAAAAGGAGGAGAGCAGAATTTTTTGTGGTTGTAGTTGTTGTTGTAGCTGCTCTCGGAAACTAATCCACAACCTGCTAATTATAAAAAACAATTTAGAAAGTGTAAGGTAAATAAAATACAACAAAAAAATAATTAATTAATTAATTACTGTAATTTGAGAGCGAGGTTAAGGAGTTGGGGGTGGAGGTCGATACAAATACGAGGATATGTTGATGGCGATTCGGATGCCGGCACTTTTACAGCAACAAAAAAAAGGAAATAACTTTTTTTTTCTTTCGAAAACATTTTCATAAAACGAAAAATCATTACCCGGGTAATAATACATAAGGTTTTATTAAAGCGAAATCGGATACATTAATCAAAATTGCATTAGGGCCGTGCTATCAAGGGCACATAAAAAAAAAAATTTCAAAGTGATATGGTTTAAAGCGTTCGTTTGCTTCGTTCAATATTTGGTTGAACGACCTTTTTCCGGTGAATTTATTATTATTATTATTTATGTAGTGTTATTATTAGTTAGTGAGTTATTTATATTTTTTTTGTCAGGTTTTTGATAAATTTGTTTCGATGGAAATTAGGTTTTTGAAATGGAAGAGGTGTTAGATTGATAATGGAAGAATGTGAAAGCGTTGTGGTCCAGTTAGTTTGTTTCCGGTTTGTTGTAAGTGTTTAACTGTCGTAGATGATCTTGTGCGGTTGCAGAAGGTGGAAAGTGTTTGACAGATTTAGTGAGAAAAGGAAGATGATGAGTTTGAGAGTCGGCGTTAACCGCATAAAAAAAATCGGCTAACAACAAGGACTACAAATTTTTGTGCGTTGGAGGAAAAAACGTTCTCGCATATCTGCCAGTCTGCACTGATAGGTAGTGTTGGACTAACTCCGGCCAAGACGACACTACCGACGACGCTAAGAAAGCAAAAAGAGAGGAAGGAAATATTGGAAAGAGAAAGACAACAAGACAGAGAAGACAGCAGAAAGAGAAAGAAAAGAGGAAAAGACAACAAGAGCTAACTAGACTAACGAGAACAATGAACTAACCCAACTAACACGTCTAAGTTATATCGAAAGGTGGGTGTCTGAACTCCTAGAATGTTGGAACCCATGCGGAAAAGGTTACTGAAGAATAGGACAGTGGTCAGGAGGTCGTGTGAGTTGCTAACCACGGAAACGATCCCAGGACAGCGAACTCTTAAGGTCATCCAGCTAGTGCTGGAATGGAACGGAAATAGTGGGGTTTGACCTATCGTATGGCATAGGTCTTTAGTGATTTAGGAGGTGCGCGTGCTGAATTGGGAAGGAGCTCACTGTTAGCACTGTACGTCTTTGGAGAAATTAGTCGAGCATACTCTCCAAGAGTGCCCTGATTAGATGGAGTAGATAAGACGATTCTGCGATATCATTGGTGGAGATCTCCTGCTGTTGAGGATCTTTGCAATGATCGTCGACAGTTTTATGATTGCAAAACTGTGCGTTACTTTTGAAATAAATTCGCCATATTTATGAATTAGGTTCTAGTCTATCCTTAGGTGATCTCAGCTTCAAACTCTGTCGTTCAGACACTATTGAAGACATCCAGGAAACTCATTTCCACTTGCTCTCGATCAAGTTCAGAACCATCGATTTGGACAAAAAAATTTGATGACTAGTTTGCACGACTGAACTATAACGAAAATCATTTTCGGAGAGAGAGAGAGATTGAAAATGAAAAATAAGTGAACTACATTCCAAAACTTGCACACAACAATCACACACACGGACTGATTTCACTAGAAACGTGTCGTTGACGCGATGTCGAGTTTCATGTTCGCGGTTAAGTTTGATCTCGTTTCGAGACGATATTTCCTTTTAAGCGACTTTATGTTGTGCTTATCCATCCGTTAAAAAAATGATCGCTCACACGATCATGTTGTTTTTTATGTTTCATTTAAAACCTGATGTTTGATGGATGTCCGAAGATGTCGACTTGTGTCTCAGGGGTGGGTCTTATAACTCTCGATCGAACTGGTTTGGGAATCAGCGTGATGTCAAAATGTAAAGGTTTAGTCTGACAAAGACAACCTTGGACATTTCTACAGGTACAGAAGAACATTACCAGGTAGCAGTCGAGAGAAAGGAGTCTAATTCAATTTTTAATTAATCTTGAAAAAAATTTTGTTTCTAACGAAATCGTGATCAAAAGCACGATTCGATTCCTCGGCGCTAAAAAATCGGCGCCCGCCGCCCCATTTCCATCAACCAAACCAAATACAAATAAATAAATAAATTTATGGTTTAAAATAAAATAAAAAATAAAACTTTGAAAGGTTCAAATTTCGCACATGAACACAAAAATTTTTCCCCAAAGTCATTGCCAACTTAAACATTATCGGAAGAAAACTTCATGTCGATCTGACATTTCATCCTCGCGCGCGAATTTTTTTTTCCAAGACAGTCGATTAAGAGCTTGAGGGCTCACATGCGTTCTTATTTATATTTACAGTGGCGACTCCTTCAAAGATTGGTTTTAGTGATGGATTGGAAGAGACGATGATTTTCCACGCTTTCTGGTGGTGTCTCTTTGGTGTCGGGTTGGTTGGCGTTTGGAAAAAACCGACAGGAAACTTTGTCAGGCAGGTAGGTCAAACCTTTTTTGATGGATGGGTTAATCTTACTTGACTACTTGACTTCCAAATCCTTCTGCTGGGGTTTATTTCTTTCGAGGATCGAATAATACACTCAAATTTTCTTGATTCAAATGTTCCACTACCAAACAATTGTAATAATAATTTTACAAACTTTGACACTTGACGCCATATTGGAAACTCTTCTGTGCTTGACTGCACCCGAAACAGTCGACTGTTTTCCCAAATTTCCAGGGGCGAGGGATGTGGAGCTCTTCGGTCATTTCCGCTATCCACAACAATCTCTCTTCAGAAGTGGTGATAATATAAAAGCTCCAACAGAAAATTTTGGTATATTGGTACCATCTTGTTCTCCAAACTACAGGGTCTGTTCCAAAAGTTTCCGGACTTTGTTTTTATTTTTAATAATTTATTTGGTATCAGTTTAGTACTCTCCTGCTTTTTGATGTCGTTTTAAAGCTTACATTCCCCAACTGTCACTCTGGCCCACTGCAAAGACAAAAAATCATTCCAGGAACTTTTGGGACACCTTAGAACAGTATCGTGGCAACAGGTCATTCATAAACATCATCATCTAGACTATGGAGTGGGTCCGGCTGAAGGATTTGGTGATGGCCCCAAGAGCATGTGAGGGGCAGTAGAACAAAAAAATATTGGGAACCACTAATCTAGACCCTAATTAATGCTATATACACTCTGCAAAGAGGGAAATAAATCCGAAAATCTGATTTTGAGTTGTGGGCAATAATATTGCCAATCCCCTTTGATGATGCTTTCTTTTCACACACCCACGGGAAATGGAGAAAGTAACTTTAACCGTAAAAATAATTTTTATATTTATCTAGAATTTTTTTTATTATCTAGCAACAGGTTTTCCCGGTGTGAACTGGTGTTTATTTAATTAATTTTAAAAAAAAGTTTCTGACTTTGAAATTAAGAGACATACTCATTGTATAGTAATGAGATATTTATTTGTATAATCTTAGAGAGGTTTTGATTCGTTTTTATTTAACGTAAGAAGAGGTGTGATTCTATTGCAATAACATGGTCGAATGCATCATATCGTAATTTTTATTTTGTTAAGTTTAGCTAATTTGCGACAAATATTTATTTATGTGTAGATAATTATCGGTTGGAGTTACTGGAAAGCTATAACGGATGTGTTTTATGTAAGTGGTGACTAGGTATTTTGGTTTTTCTGGTGTCTTAGGGATGGACGGGTGAGGGTCTATGAGAAAATGAAAAAGATTTTGGGAGGAGGAGAAAGACTAAGCGGGACTTAAGCGAAGGTATAACATCTATTCTTATATCCGCCACTGATCGACACGCTTTTTTCTCTCCCCTCCACCGATTTCTTCTTTAACCTTTTAAAATCCGTTGGCCTCTACGATATGAGTATATGTCTGGTGTGAGTGTTTGTTGTGTCTGTGGCATGGTATGGTATGGTATGGTGTGTGTGTGTTTGGATGAGACGTCAGTCACCAAAATCGCTGGAAGGATCAACATAATGAAGTGTCGATAATATTAATAATTAAGTGGAAGATGCGAAAAAACCTGGTTTTCTATATTGGGAGCTGTGCGAGTCTGTCTGTCTGGCTGGCCCTCCCACCACCTCAAGACTAGACCCTCATTAAAAATAATCTCCATCTTATTATTAGGATTTTTTCATGTCAATTGTCAGCAAACATCAATTTCTAGTCGAGCGAAAGGAAGGAGGTGGAGGAGGCAATCTCCGGTAATGAGAAATTTCGATTTTGGACAATTTTTCCCTCCAACCTTCCACCCATCCCCCTTCTCCGAGATTATATATTTGGCTATAGGCTTGGCTATGAAGGAAACTGTTCTCGGCCTGTAATTTTTTTTTTACTGTAAGTGGTAATCATAAGGTGGGCTTTTTATCACGCAGGTACCATTCTATTTACTTTAGGTACGAGGGCTATATTTAACTGAATGATCAGAGTGAATGTTTTTATCAATAACATTTATTTCAGGTATGTGATTAAGGTTGTGTTTTATTAATTTTTACGTTCGTCTTCTTGATTCGTTTGAATGTTGCCAACCTCAGCATTTGAATTAGACTATGATTTCTTAATTTTCGGAACGGTCGGATGTGTGTGTCTGTGTTTGGGGCTATTGAGTTTTTTGGAGGAATATAACGGCTTTTTTGGAAATGTTTATTAGCCTCTGGCGCTTCGTATGCGAAATTTTTAGCGGAATTTGGGTGTTTGAATGGCTTGTCTGAAGAAGACTTTAACTATGGTTTGAGTTGGGGTAATGATATTTGTCTGGTTGTTGGGCCGGTTAGTCAAAGATTCGAGTAGGTATGAATGTTCGATCCGTCTGTTTGGACTGTGCTTGGTGTAGTTTAGTTTTGTTTTGATAATTCGCCTAATTTTTGACCCTGTGTCGGTTCTTATGGTTTGTATAGTTTAGCTGACGTTGGAAACCCAGGAATATGTTTTTACGAAACCATTCTACCGTCCTGAGTGTGGTTTACTATATCTCTCCAGATCTTTATATCTAGGTACATCTTCTTCTCTTGGATTTCTTTCCACCTGCCACTTTTCTTTAAGTCTTTCATATAGTCTATTTATTTTCTTCTCTGTAGCGGGAAGTCTGTGGTGTAGTGGTTTGAGTGCTAGACTAAGAAGTTATAGCCTCGAGTTCGAATCCTCCTCCCGTATTCTGTTATACCCAAAAAGAGTGAAAAACGCAAGCATTCATTTCATAAATACTGCACACTGGTTTGTGGTGTAGTGGTTTATGCGCCGGAATAAGAAGTTACAGTCACAATTTCATTTTCATGCACATCTCACTGTCATTTTAGTCTAATTTTTTATTTAAGCAGAGAAATTATTTTGTGGGCTATTTGTACTATAAGTCAAAGATTTGAAACGATTCCAGGTACTCACACTTAATCTAGGTATCTACTTTTAAAAACCCCACGACTTTGAGTAGGTAGAAACGCAGTATTTAACCCCAAATTGTTTTGAATTGTTATAATCAACCGCGTAAGTCTAAATAAAACGAAAATTATAAAGCCTGAGGACCACACACTGTCACCAAAAATTTATCAACGAAATACGGAAACGACACATTTATCTGCTAACTACAAACTAACTCTCAGCTTATGCTATTACCTGTAGAACTATAGTCGGAGTCAACGTGTTTTGAGCAATAAATCAGATGGAATCCCCAAAGCTCCATCAAACTCATCATCGTAGCCGCCGCCAGAGCACGCACATGACCCCATTTTTACATGGAAATTAATTCTCGGTCATTAAAATATTTACTGACAGTCTTTAATAATCCCCAATAGAGAACCTAATTAATTACATCGTAAAAATAACTAAAAGGAAATGTTTATTGGTTCACGAGAGGAGAGGGAACTGAGAAGAACGCCAAATCCGGCTTACTCCCGTCGGAAAATTATTAATTAGTCTAAAAAGCAAGGATAATTTCGCTAAATATCTTCTCATCGGTTTCTTCAAACGGAAATCAATTACTCAGAGACCTCCATTAGTCAGAAGATGAATAATGAATATTGAAAATGGCGAGGAATGGGTTTGAGAAAAATGCATTTCCCTAAACGCACTGCCTTCTTTTATTAGAATGAAATTCCCTTTTGGCGACATCTTGTTACCAAAGAATCCGGTAATTAGATCCAGTTATCTGTGTTCTTTATCGGTTTTCATCTCGTGCGTGGATATGTCTGCGTGTCTACCAGTCTCCAGTTTTTTCTTTTTAGTTTGATTTTCCGAGTCTGGTGTCTCGGGGGAACGAAAATGACGAGGTAGACATGAGACCGAAAGGCTCTGACGTCCGAAACAAATAAATCAAACATGGTTGAAATGAGAAAGACAAAAAGTGCCGAATTCATTATTTTCGCATATTAACACGTTAAAGCGTGTCAATTTTTAACGGCCGATACGCCTTAACGCGCCTTAAAACGAGCCACAAAAAATGGGCTTTTTAAGGCCATCTCATTGGCACGCTTAGAGAGCACCCGAAAGACTGACCACATGATTCCGGATTAGTGAAGTCATCGTCTTATTTGTTTGCTTTGTATTAATAAAGGAACTCAAGTTCAAGTCTTAGCCAATTTCCTTGACTAATATTTTGGCTATGAGAGAAGATAGCCAAGAAGGATTGTTACACGTCATAAACTCAACTGAAACGTTTTGACTGAATTACGTCCTCCTGACATCATCGGTAACGGGAAGACTTCACTTCTTTCTTGTGGAAAAAATTGTTGATCAAATTGTTCATTGTTTATGAAGAAATTTACCAATCGAATTCATCGAAAGTGTGCAATACTTATGAAATGATATCAGTGTAAAAGTGCAATATTTATGGAACAAAATTTTGCTAAAAGTTTGCAAAAAAATCGAGTTTCTCAATTAGACAATTGCAGCCGTTTCACAAAGTGAGATAAAGTGCACACGGGTCGATACAAGTACATCAGTCGTTGGTTCATACCTTCCAGTCACTTCCCCGCTGTGACTGAATTTCGGAGTTTTGTCGACTATTTATGAAATGAATTTTAGGTCAAATAGTGCATTATTTGTGAAATAAATTCCTGGTAAAAGTTTAGCTTTTGAGATAAATTTATGTGAAACCCACAACTGTAAAGTGTGCATTATTTATGAAATGAGTTTTTTTCTGAAAATTTGGATTATTATGGAAGAAATTCTTAATGATGGAACTGAACTCTTAATGATGGATGGCAACATTTATGAAACGAAATCTTTCCAAAATTGCGCAATTGACTTGAATTTCTGAGTCATCTCATCGTGTTTTTGCCAGAGGATCGCACTTACTTCTCGAAATGGCTGAAATGACCAAAGAAAAAATATACACTGTTCGTTATTAATGAATGAACTAACCCGATCGAATTCACCCGGAAGTGTTTTGGATAGAGAATCGCGACTACTCCGCGAAGTGACCGAAATGATCAGAGTATGATGTCCACTGATTACTTCAAATACATGGGACTTTGACCCATTTCTCTCAGTCACTTCCCGCTGTGGCTGAACTTCGGATTTTTGTCCTAACATATAGAACTTGAGAATTCAAAAATGTTTAGCCAACTTTAGTTCAGGAATTAAGTTAACTAAATGACCTCCTCAATCTCCGAACCTAAGAAGGGACTATTAGCCCAGAAAATTAGTGTCAAACCTTCTTCCAATTGAATCAGTATAGGTGCCCAAGAGTTTTTGTCACTGGAGAAAAAGTCAAAAAGGAAAACTGGTGGATTCAAATTGAAAACCAAAATTTTGACAAAACCCCCGATGACGGTGTATTGGAAACCTTCCAAGAGATATATGCCCTCTAGGTACTGTCACTTAAGCCGGGATCACCACTTTCCGGGCTTTAAACAAGTAACTTCATCATCCATTCACGATGTCCGGAAAAGCTAACACAAAGCTCTTAATCCGTGATAATCTTAATCCATCCGGATTCGCGACATTTTTTTCCGATTTATTATTATATATTAAGATGTTAACATGATACATAATATAAAATAAAACTCCCAGTTGAGGTTAATGTTTAATTTAAAAAGAAAGAATGGAGAGAGAAAAGTTTAATAAAAATAATCCCAACTCAATAAAAAAGAAGAAAAATTAATAAATTCAATGTTTGACAAACGGCCAACACACGTCAAAGCAATCTAAAAACAAGATCGGCAGATAAACACCAAGGAACCAGGTATCGACAGGTATTATTAAAGTAGATTTAGCACCTAATTAACCAGGCCTACCGGGATTATATTAACAGTAGCAGAAGGACGCCTGCAAATATATTACAAACAGGTCGATTAATTTTTTGTGTCCGTTCAGGAGATGATTAAGCCGAGCCAAGGCTAGGAAAGGAGAGGGAGTTTGCCGAAAAGTTATACGGTTCCTCGGTGTCCAGGGGCGGTTGGATAATCTTCCAGTGACACGGATAAAGATGACACCCACACGTGGTAGTAGGATAATCGATTCCGACGGGACTAAGTTGTGTGTTGTGTGTGTGGAAATTACACTTTCACACTACGCCACTGAGATTTCGTTTTTCGGCCTGATTCGAACCTGGATTTAAGTGATCTGACCTTTTCTTTCTTCTTCTTCTTTTTTTAAGTTCAGTTGAAGTATAATTTACTTTTTTGATGGCATAATCTTAAAGGCGGTTTTCTTTCTTTTTTATTCTTCTTTAATCTTGATTTTTTATATATACAGTCATTCTCTCTCTCTCTCTCCCGAGTGATATACGATTCTAAATGACAGAAAAATCGGATTCGTGAAGGTTAGGTCTTTTGATCTAATCCGTGAACCATAATCCCTGTGCGAAGGTAATTTTTTTTGTGTCACTCTTCTCTTTTTGTTAAATGAGGAATAGGCGAAAAAAATTCAGAAACGGGGGAATAAAAACTTTTTTAAGATTATCCTGTGGTGATCAAGAAGCGAGTGGAGATATAAAATAAAATTGTGAAACCGGAAATCCTCTTATATGTCGTTAAATTGCATAAACAAGTGACAGAGTCCTAGAGGATGAAGGAGGATGCACGTCTCTAGATGCAATTTATTAGGTGGATTGAAAGTTAAAGTCGGTTCTGTGCGTGACACCCAGTATATATGTTACGGTAAAAGTGATAAATCGGGCGAATATATATATGATTTCCGGCGTCTGGTTAATTTGAGAAATTATTGAATAATTATCACATTTACCGGCTACTTTATAAAACTTCCAACTCGTAATGGGGGATGTAGTCAAAGTTTGCTCACATACTTCTATTTTGTTACTTTTCTGACAAAAGGTAAACAATCCAAGCTGCTGTACTCGCCGGTAACAGTGAACGAACCTCCCAAAGCTGCGAATATAAGAAATGAAGAAGTGACAAAAGTCAAGCTTTACAAAAGTGATAAATTAATGAGTATGTATCATGTTTACCGGCTAGTTATATGTAATATACAAGTCGTAATAGAAAATTAATCAAAATCATTACGGTAAAAGTGATAAAACAAGTGAATATATATAACTCCTTACGATTATTTATAATCGTCAAGTAAACTCGGTAAATATGAGAAATTACTGAGTATTTATCACTTTTACCGGCTAGTTTATATAATATACAATATCGTCATCGAAATTTTGATCAAAATTATTACGGTAAAATTGATAAATCGGACGAATATATATATATAATTTTCTGCGATTATTCTTAAATAAGATCGGTAAATGTGACAAACTCATGAATATTTATCACGATTACCGGCTAGTTTGTATAATATTCAACTTTTAATGGGAAAAGTAATAAACGTTTGTGTGAATTAACAAAAGCCAAGTAGTTATTAGCAGTCTAACAACCTAGAAATGACGAATACATGAGTAGAAGTGACCTAAGACAAGCATGTGAGCAAAGTTTTATTAAATTCTCAGTCACAAGTTGGAGATTTTATAAACTAGCCGGTAAGTGTGATAAATATTCAATAATTCCTCACATTTGCCGAGCTTAGTGATTGTGAATAATCTCCGGATTTATCACTTTTACCGTAACAACGTACTATATTACTTTCTGGTCTACATGATATCTCACAGAAGGAAGAACTGGCCGACCAGTTTTCCATCCAGTTTAAGTAGGTGTTTCGGGGTTTAGCAGCCATCACTCACATATTTATACTTAAGAAACAACCTGAAATAATTAATATCAAAATCAAGTTGGCATAAAAATCGTTATGAGCTCATGGCCACCAACATTTAAATAATAAAACAAGAAGCAATTAAAAAAAGCTCTGGGGTTGCTCACGACACGCGAAACCCATCTTCAAATTTTCATTTGGAATGTATCCCATGTCGAAATCTGTTCTCCAGTTTCTCTTTGACATCATTCATCGCTCATAATCTTTGCTAGTCCTGTGTTCGAGGTATTAGGTCACCCGGTCGGTTCTGTGCTTTACACCTAAATTAATAATAATTCTCACGGTAAAAGTGATAAATCAGGCGAATATGTATAGTTTTAGGGAATTATTCTGACTAAGCTTGTGGAAAGTGGGAAATTACTGAACATTTATCACATTTACCGGCTAGTTTAAAAAAGTCTTCAACTCGTAATGGAGAATTTAATTGAAGTCTTAAATGGTCCCTTTTGTCACTTCCATTTTTATATTCCTCATTTCTAATTTGGAGGTTCTTAGACTAAATTTCCCACTACGGGTTGGATGTTTTAAAAACTAGCCGGTAAAAGTGATAAATATTCAGGAGTTGGTCCATAAACCAAGCTTAGTCAGACTAATCCCTTAAAATCATACATAATTGCCTGATTTATTACTTTTACCGTAATGATTTTGATTGAATTATTCATTAAGAGCGGGATATTATATAAACTAACCGGTAAACGTGATAAATACTCAGTAATTTGTTACCTTTTTAAAACTTAGTTGGTGATTGATAGGCCGACTATATATCTTTAATTCCGGCGGTTATTCATAATCACCAACTGAGTATTTATCATATTTACCGGCTATTTTATGAAATTTCCAACTCGCAATGGGGAAGAGAATAAAAGGTTGTTCAGATGCTTAGCTTTTGTCTTTTGTTGTTGGATGTTCAGCGACAATGTTACGCCAAGTTCGTTAGCTAGCTTTTATTAATTTACGGACTTAAGGATTTTATGAATTAACTGGTAAATGTAATAAATATTGAATAATTCGTCACATTTTTGAAATTGATTGGTGATTATAATGAATCGTCGAGAATTGTATATAAGTTCTTCCGATTTGTCACTTTTACTGTAACATATACACGATATGACTTTGGGGTCATACACTATTTGTAAGACAAATAAAAAATGGAGAAGAAGAAGAAGAAGAAGTAAAGGTGCGCGCGCGAGAGAGAGATGGAGGAAGATAATAATAATCGAGAGCAACCCAAAGTTCAGTCTCCGATTTTCTTTGCGGTGTCTGAGTGACAGGCATAAACCCGAAATAATTAGGTATAGTTTTGTTATACGATATACATCGATAATAAAGTCAAGACTATTTGTTATCGCATAAAAAGCGAATTGGAAAAGGAATGCACCAGAACCTAGGCTCGACCCAGGCTATATTTCACACTACCAGGGAACAATTGAACAGCAATGAACACTGAATATGTCGAGTCATTTTGTATTTCATCTGAGAAACGAAATTACATACCTGCCGTCACCGTGACTCGGTCCCGGCCACCCCCTCCCGCCCGCGCTCATCCTCCCTCGCGTGGCAAAGCCTAAACAATCAATGTGGTGCGATTAATGTAATTATCGATACAAATTTTGCTCGTACCTTTTAAATCAGGTTCCTTTGTGTGCGTTGTGTCGGTCCGAGAATGGATTCGAATCCAAAGACCTGTTTTCTAATGAGTTCACACATGTTTCGCTTTTTCTTTTTGCGTCAGGCGTTCATCGGGTTTTTGTTCCCTTTTGGTGCCTTATGCTTTGAACTACATTTTTTTGCGTGTGACGGCTTTTGTGGGAGTGGAGTTCTGATCTATCGGACAAGGGTTTGAGGCTATCTTATTCCTTACTTTCATGTGTTTCGTACTGATTTTCTGGTCAGATCTCTTTGTAAATGTGTCTAAGTTTTTCTAGACGTTAGTGGAATTCTTACCAACTATAAAATGTGTTGCTGAGAGGTAACTAATTCCTCGAGATTCGTTTTTAACTCCATCCAGGCTTAATTAAATAGAGGCTTTGAGCTCTTTAAAACTTTCGTTCTATAGGTTAGACCAGGGGTGGGCAGTCTTTTTAATCAACGGACCAATTTAAATTTTAAAATTTTTTGACAGGCCGCACAAATTTTCAATACGCGGCTAGTTTAGCTTCTTCTGTAGGCTGTGCATCTATTATTCGCATTTGTTATTCGACCGTCAAAACGTAATTGTAGCGGGCCGGAGTTGGCCCGTGGGTCGTACTTTGCCCATCAGTGGGTTAGACTACGAGGCTTGTAACTTCTGCGATGTTAAACTACCTAAACAAACGCTCACAATATCGTGTTTTGGTCTAATTTCTGAGCTCGTGAAGACAATACCAGATCAACGTCTACACTGCAGGACGTGCACTCTAAAATTGGAAGATGGCAGCAGCTTGAATTTTCAAAACTCAAACACGTCATCGAGATTATATTTCATTCATTTCTAAGAACATACTATTACTCTAAGTATCGCTACAACTATATCATCACTACAACTACGCTGTCTGGAAGAATAAAGATTCTTACGTCATTCAAAGCTCAAAAATGATTTTAGTACCAGCACAAAGAAACGTTCGAAACGTTCTGCAGGAAGTTGCTGATGAAGATAGAACCTGAGAACACTTAAATGGGTCGGTGTCGTTAGAATCTCAACCCACAAGAGAATTAACTCTACGACACAAAGAAGGAACCAAAACAAATCAACACTCCCGAAGAACTACAACTAGGAACTGAGCACATAAATAAAAATTGGCCTGGTGTTATGGGTGCCTGAGCCCAAGTATGATTGGGATCAAAAACTCTTTCGGCGAAAGTATTACGAGCAAATACTAGATAGCCCAGGAATCAAAAACTCTAATGGTAACAGTATTCTCGATTTTAAGATAAAAAGCAGTTTTAAGAAAAGGGAGTCAACGCGAGGTATCTTCCACTTAAGAAAGAAGACAAAGACAGAGATATGTGGTAGTTTGGAATGCGATCGAACCTGAGGGGCGGGTGAAGAAGACACCTGACATCATTTCCAAGGGTGAAACTGAAAATAAATATAACACATCGAGAAAAAAATCTTTTCATATTAAAAAGAAGAAGAAGAAAAAAAGGTTCGGTTTCCCCAGGAATTTTTTTTAAAGGTCAGGATTCGTAAACTTTTTAAGGTTTGAAACCTAGCCTAGCGTTAAATTATAAATAAATTCTGACATTTTCATCCCTGTCGCATAATCTTTCAAAAGTTGCGGATTTCACGAGCGGATTTCTTGTTTTCATCGATCTTTAACCTTTCGTTTAACCTCCTTCTCCATAATACGTGTGGGACTTTCGCATCTGGTGTCATAAATTAATTGTTAGCCTAACTCTGGGGCTATGTATATGTTCTTGATCAAAGATTTGGAAATGGTTGTTTCCCATACACATAAAGCTGTTGGAGTCGTCACGGATTAAAGTAATAGGCTATTAGTCTATTAGGCTATTTGAGAGAATGGGATTCGGGACCAACAATAAGTAAACAATTCAAGGTTTTATTCAAAATATTTTAGGCACAGAATTAGCAAAATTAAACTGAGAATAACACTTAGACTATTAGGCTATTACGTCATGCAAGAACTACAGTGTATTACTCTTTAAACTACAATGGAGATAACTCATCTTTGAACCTTTGGTAATTCAAAAATAACTGTTAATGCAATTAGACTAAATTTAATATTTGTAATTTTATTATCTGGGCTACTTGGTGGGAGGCCTAGTCTAGTGGTTAAAGTTCCTGACTTGATTGTTATGATCGTGAGTTCGAATTCTCCTCCGCATCTTGTCATACACAAAAAACGGTAAAAACGGCAGTAAAACCACTATTATCTGGGCTATTTAATTTCGAGCCTGACTAATAAAACCGAACGCCAAGTTATTTAGGGAAACACCCGATCAAAGCTATGCGTATTAGCCTAGAAGTTGATATTATTACTAAATTCACTTAAAAGAGGTTTTGTTAGGCCAAATTTCCAGATTATTCGAGGGCTTAAACCACTTCATTTACGATTCCCTAAAAATTGTCGACATAGTGAAACTCGACTCGTATCGACTTGAAATTTGTACTAACTCGTGGTACTCCAGAAGTCGAGGAGACATTATTAATTTTTAAGGGAGATTTTAATAGGCTAACTATCTGGGCTGTCTGAGGTTAGTTAAAAATTTAAACCGACACCAGTTCTTACCTTTAGCTTCGGTCAAATTTTTCCCGAGGTAACTTGGATTTCGATTTTAGTAGTGTACGTGGAAATCAAATAGCCCAGATAAAAATTAGGAATGTTAAATTTAGTCTAATTTGATTAAAAGTTCTTTTAAATCACCAAAGGTTGAAGAAGCTTTTAAAATTGACAGCTATTAGGTGAGAGAGTCGCTGATAAAAATTTTTCTAGGCTATTAAAGCTATCCGTTGAAATACTGGTTGGATGTGATGGGTTATTCTAGCTCCTTCATCATCAGAGGCTAAATGGATGTTAGCCTAATATTATGAGCTGTCACGTCTGATTTGAGGATTCGAATATGCCAAGAGGTCGTCAAGTTCACAGAACGATTAGGCAAAGGTATAGGGTAAGCGGTCATATCTAGTCTCACGAAACGTTGACTGAGGAGCGAACCTTAAAGCTTGAGGGTTCTGGTAAAACCGGAAATGGAAAACTGGCTAAAATCTTTGGAGCTTTTGAAATCAGTAAAGAATTTTTGTGTCACCCTTAGAGAGGTTACAAGTACAAGGGAACGTTGGCCTTGGTCTGTATACCTAAACAGTTAGGTTCTAGAAGAAGAAGGAAAGTAGAAAGGGAATTTTCTTTTTAAGGTACAAACCAAACCTGAAATACATATTCGAATAAAAGGAGGAAAAGCTCAAAACCTTGAACTCAGATTTTATATATAGAAATAACAACGCGCCTAAAGAAAGAGGAGGAATGTGAAAATTCCTTAAATCAGGTTCATACATTAACCTAATAACACGACGTGATTTGGAGCAACAAATTCTCTCTCTCTCTCTCTCTTCTTCTATTTCATTTCGATACCTCACATACCTAATATGTTTTGTCCTTCGACCCTGAACTTAGCAAGAACCCCATCCATAAGATCAACAAAGACGAAGTCGGACAGTCGAAGGACTTATCAAAATGTTAAAAAGGACTGGAACATCACCAGTCAGGTACGGATTCACCTGACTCACTCAGTCTTACACCTGTCACAGAAGTAAATCAAATGACTTTGATAAGCGAAACACGTCCTCGTTTGGGATTTATTTGTGCGGTGAGTGTTCAGTGAACGGGGGTGTGAGATGGATAATTCCAGATAAAAATTTTTGGGGCTTCTTCCAAAAGTAGATCCTCTTTTATTTTTTTGGGGTCAAAAAGTGACATTTGAACGATTTTGATTCCGGTGAATAGATTCTCATTTATCAAATTCAGGTTGGAATTCAAATTTCGGTCGCAGTACACTCGGCCATTAGCGAGAGACAAGTAATTTACGAGCGGAACGAAGAAATTGGCGCGTTATTGGGGCCCCGAAAGGGAAAAGATAGTTTTCAAAATTCTCATAAAAGCTATTTAAACGAGGCTCGTACCTGAAAATCTCGTAGGAGGTCGTGGTAAGAACCGTAAATTACGAGGGCGTGTTCTCGACTCTTAATTTTGTTCTTTTTGGGGGAGGAGGAGGTTTTTAGAGTTTGCGAAAAATTTAGATTTCGAGATATCGAAGTTTGGGAAATGGAAATAAAAGAAAGATGTCTGTTACAGATATGACGGACACAGCCGTCGTCGTCATCATCGGAGTTCCTACGGGTGAAATATGTGGCGATAATATGAGACCACTCTCCAGCTGTGTTTGCCGTTTATAATCCATAAAAATATGCATTGTCATTGCATCTGATGTGTGAGTATTGCGCAATTCCACCTGGACACATTACCCAAGTTATAAATTACCTCGAGATTATGGTAACCACGTCCTCTGGTCTCTCCTCCATCCTCTCTCTCTCTCTGGGATGAAAAATTTGGTTTTAGAACTTACAACAAGTCTTGTCTGACACAGCCGAGATCCCTTTTGGGTGGTATTATGGTTTGATGTTTGAGGTTTTGAGTTTCCGGTTTTTCGAGAAAACTGGAAGCGAGGATGCTCTAGAGTTGGTATTAATACTTTTTGTTGTCCTCTGGCGTTTGCTTTCTTCTCTGAAAATGTTGGTACGAGTGAGTTCCGTTATCTCACGCCCAGCGATCACAATTATCCTCGTTTGATCGAACCCTTCTTCATTTCATAAATACTGCACACAATATTATATATTCACTTCATTAAAAAATGCTTATTCTCTTGATATTTTGATGGTGTGTTGGTTTCATAATTATTGCACACAGTTTAGTAACCGGATTGTTACACAAAACCATTTAAAAATGAATTTAGATGAGGTGTTTGATTGATTCCTTACTCATTTCATAAATAATGCACACAGTAATGAAAATCGTGCGAAACTTTTGCAAATATGGATGTGGACGAGAGTTTGTTTCATAATTATTGCACACTTTGATGAATAATTTAAATGTGGAGGAAAAAAGGCGATTTCAGGAAAGGTGAAAAAATGAATTTTGATGAGCTCATACTCATTTCATAAATACTGCACACGGTAATAAAAATTCGCTTCATAAATTTTTTAAATAAATATTTTGATTTTGGGGGTTCATTTCATAATTAATGCACACTTTAAGGGGTAATAAAATTACTAAAGGTAACCATTTTCAAGGAAAAATATGAATTTCGGTGAGCTGTTTGATTGAATCCGTATTCATTTCATATAATACTGCACACATTAATAAAAATTACTGGATATTTTGGGTGGGGGTGTTTGTTTCATAATTATTGCACATTATGATGAATAATTGGGTGATAAGTAAAAGCCTGTTCCAAAAAAGATGAATTCCGATGAGCATTTTGATTGAATCCGTATTCATTTCATAAATATTGCACACTATAATAACAATTATGCTAAATTATGCTTTTATTTAGATATTTGAAATGAGGAGTTTATTTCATAATTAATGCACACTTTAATCGAATTGTTAAAGCTGGCCATTTCTAATAAATATAAATTTCGGTGAGCTGTTTGACTGAATGCGTATTTAATTCAAAAATAATGCACACAAAATCTACCTATTTTTAAATTATCTGTTAGTCTTCTCTTGGATTGTGTAGACACTTATCTACTCTTTCCTGCTGTTCGTTATTATTAATATTTTTAATTTCTTTCTGTTGTTTGTTTTTATTTTCTCTACTGTATTCGTCTTATTCATTATTATTATCATCATCACTTTATCTTATTTTATCTGCAGACTCAGACAATTATATCCGTTATCCAATTCGTGGGTTGTTTCCTAGATAAAAAGAACCTTTCAAACCAGACCAAATACCTAATGTCTCACTTAGAGACCGGTGGTTGTTACCTGGGGAGAGCAAAAAATTGTGTAGGATTTTTGCAAACATACACGTGGGAGTTTATTTCATAATTATTGCACACTTCAATAAATAAGGAGAAGAGGCAGAAAAGTGAAAAACCTGTACAGGACTCTTTAAAAGAGTTAGTTAGTTAGTTCTCATTTAATTTTCTCCTTGAACTCGAGGCAAATAAAAAAGAAGCGAGGACCTTGGGTCTCTCCAATCCTTGAATCTCTCATTAAAAATTTCTGGTCGGAGATGGCTCACACGCGAATCAGAACGAGGACAACAAAGGGAAAAAAGAAAAGAAAGGAAAAAGTCAAAATGGACGTGGACGAAGACATTTAACCGAAATGGGAATTTAGGAGTTGCAATCATGTTTTCGGCTAATTAACTCGGATAGAAATTAAAAAATTGGAACGATTGTGTATTTTAAATTAGTTTTTTGTTAATTTCGAACGTTTTTTGTTTTGTTCCTGCCAAAAAAGAAACGAAAATTAGTTTTCGAATCGTTGTTGTTACTTCGGACGGAGAACCCCCGTCTTCGAAACTTTCACCTAGAAATTGGATTGGTTGAGGAATTTCGTCCGAAGAACAGAATCCCAGGATGAAATCTCTCTCTTCTCATGGATTGATGAAATCAGTTTTACGAAAGCGGATTCCTCGCGTGCGTTTTGTGGGATGGTCTACTGTTGTCTGGCAAGACGTTGAGTAGCGCATAGTCAAAAGACCACCTTTGAAGGTTATTGAAAAGGAACCTGAAAGGGCGGGAAGTGTTGTGTGTGTTGGGAAAGGATGGTGGGATAGAGAGATGGTCGTGGTGGAATCGATGATTTATGGTCTTTTGGCTGCTACCTTGAGGTTTTTGGCTTTTGTATCTAATCTATTTCCGGTGGGTTTGGGTGATATTTTAAGCTGTGTGCGATGGCACTTCATAAAAACTTTGCTGGTTCGAGATTTTGAAGGAATAATGGCTAACCTCCCATACGACCTTTATCTGGTTACTAATTGGTTCTTGTCCTGTGATGAGTACTATTTCCGGAACGCTTCTGGTTTCTTATTCTTCGACAGGTCTATTTTATTTAAAAATCGAACACATTAAAAAAATTTCGAACATTTCCGCCCACCAAATTTTATCTGTTTGTATTAATGTTAGTGATTTTAAGTGACACTTAAGTCACTATCTCTTTCAGACTACCTCATCCAGACGATGCGCCTACTTGTTTCCTTTTTTAATCTATTTCACTTCGGATTATTTATGAAACCTAAAGTAACCTAAGCCTAAACCTAAAAAGTAACCTAAAGTTGGGAGGTGTTGCTTGGTGAAAGAAAGATGATCCTGGTGGAGATAATGATTTATGGTCTTTTTGCCGCTACCAAAAGTTTTAAATTTTATCAGTCCTTTCAGTGAGTTTGAGATTTTTGCTGATGTTGCTGTTGTTAGTCATAATATTCTATTGGTTATCAAACCACTATAGTTCAATATTTCTGACACTAAGAGTGTTTCCCACCCTTTGCCACTACCTAGAGGTTGCTTTGGGTGTTTTAACTAATCAATTTCCGGTGTTACTATTCGTTAGGTATATTATAATAGTTTGGGTTGAAAAAAGCATTAATTTCCGGTAGTTTAGGTTATCTTTAGAAACTTTTCTGTGTTATTAGTTTCAGGGAGAGTAACTCAAAAATTTGAAATCGGTTTCCAGCTTCAGAGTTGTTGCTTTCCAAAGCTTCCTTATCTCGTCCCACATCCTCTTTCCTTCCCCTCAGACCACAATTTCTAGACAGGAACTCTCGAACATCAAAAAATAAATCAAGGTTCCGTGCAGCAAACCAAAAAAAAATTTTTTTCTTTAACGTCCAGTAATTATTTCAACTTTTTACAATAATTTTTAAACATCAAATTAGTAAGTTTGAATTATGGTCGATGTATTTACCAAACACACGCTCAAGGAGATGGGAGAGAGGAGGAGATGAGCAGGGAAAAAGAGATTCTCATCAGCAAATTTTATCAAAAATGAAACTTCCCCTCCAAAAGAAAATCTCCGAAAATTTGTTTTTAGATCGTTTTATGTTGTCCGTGAATGAGTACGTTCGCAATCTCTCTTCGCCGATCCTATCACATATGGTTACATAACGAAAAGAAGAATACATGATGGGTCTTGTGCGATTACATCAATGGAAACACATACAGACACATCACACATTATATATCTCATGATTTCAGTTGGGAAGAGAGAGAGAGAAAAGGTTTTTCTTTTCGATGCGTATTTATTAATTGAGTTCAGATTTTTAACCTTGATATACCGCGAGGCAGAATATGGCTCCGAGAAGAGCTGGAGTAAAAACAACTCTCCAAAAACGCATGACTCCGAGTCTCTTTTATGTCTTCCAACCATAACTCAAACGGCACGGCTTAAATAAATTGACCGGAATTATTTTTTCGGTTGTACCTCACTCCCATGTCTCCCGTTCCCTCTCTCCTTCCCTCCAGGGCTTAATCCTATTATTATTATTATTATTTCGGATGCCGGAGCATCGGAGTTTTAATCCAATTACGAAGTTGGCTATTGAAATCTTTAAATTAACACGTCATGATTTGGATTTACCGGAGCAAAGGAAGAGAGAGAGAGAAAAAGATTTTATCGCGTTATTCGTGAAATATAAATCTGTTTGCCTTTTGGTGTTTTTTTTTATTTAAAAGGAGATGGGAGATGGGAGGAGGAGAGGATGTGACATTTCATATCGAATACCGTATGTCTTGTGTTAAATCGGAGCAATTAAGAACCGTGTCTAACGGATTTTGTACCGAAGAAAGAAGGAAGAACGGTTTTCGGTGTGTGGTTACCCGGCGATGTCTTTTTGCAGGTTTTCTTCTTTCCTGTCAAGACGCCTAATCTTCCAAGTGCGTCGAATCTAGGAGTTGATAAAACGAAGGGGAGGGGGTGGTAAGAATGGTAGCGTCTTGGAATTTTGTTATTTGCTACAGAAATCTGTTGAGGTTTGTTCTTTGCCCATCTGCGCAGTTGGTGGTTGGTGACACAGTTTCACACTCTCTAGAAGAGAGGTCGGCAGAGTGCGGCTCTTTTACTCCTTGGCAGGGGCTCTTTATCAACCCCAACCACTATTTATTAGCTACATATTATCTTTATATAAATATGATACCAAACTTTATTTGATGTATCGTTGGTTAAACTAAGACATACAGTATTCAGCAAAGAACAGTTTGAAAGTGTACTTTTAACCCGAATTATTTTGTGAAAAATGTCTCAGCAAAACTTGTTTCTACAGCAAAGCTTAAATAATATGGGTCACATTTGACTTTTTTGGATGACAAGTTTGTCGATAAATGGCCTAGAAGATAGGAAGATGATTTTGTATTAAAAATGGTGGAAATAAGCTTTTAACAGACAACAGTAGAGCAACCAGGCTTTTTCCCTTTAGAACCAAACTTCGTTAACGAAATTTCTGTTTACCATTTGTGAGAAAAACTTTATTTTGAGTTTAAAGATTACCCATCTGCTGAAAGCTTTGATCTGACCTGAAACCGTGACTATATTAGCGGCTAGAACGATCTGTAGTGTGACCTGAAACCAACTGTCAAAGTTGTAGTGTTAGGTTAACTCTGGAGTCTGTCTTGTTCGAGACTTTTGCAGTTTTTGTCTTATTGCGAATCTTTAGTCTTGTTTCATGGATTTTTGTCGTATACTATTAGGAATCATATCCTATCGCCGGTCTCTGAATCCTAATTGCGTCGGTTGTGAGATCCGAATGGGTATCGTGGCAGTTATTCAATTAATGAGTTAACACTATGAACTAAATACTATATATTATGGGTTTACGAATGTTGATAAATATACAAAAGTATACTTAATCGAAAGTAACAAAATGCCTGGTGTAGTGATTAAAGTGATCGAGTTATGGTTGGGAGTTCCTCTAACCTCCTCCTGTGTCCTGTTAATCCTATTTTGTCTGAAATCCTCCTTCCGATTCCTGTTATACTCTACAATGAAAACGGGGTGATATAGTCATAGTTGAGTTTTAATCCCGGTTTTCACTCTTTTAAGGGTTTAACAGGATACAGGAAGAGGATTTGAACTCGCCACTATAACTTCTTAGTCTGGCACTTAACCACTACACCACAGACCTCCCACAAAAACAGGATTAAAACTCAAAATTATAATTAAAGTACGAAAGCAATGTTGACAGCAAACCGGCTTAAAGTCCGTGCCATACGTAAACTCCTGCAAGGACTGGAATATACTTGTCCAAGTGAGAACTGAATGAATCTAACTAACATGTTTCCCTCATTTATTTGTATGGAACTACTCAAATTCTACCAAATTCCAAGTCCTCAACTCGTCTAATCACTAATATAGGCTTTTAATTATTATTATAAATTGTATAAATACAAATATTAGGTCTACCAGAAAGGAATAGCCAAATATGCACAATTGTGTTCAAGCTGTTACATTATCGGACGGAACTTTCCGGTAGACCTAATATAACCTCCACTGGTATCAACACTTCACGGCTACTCCTACTACAACACCTTTGATGTACCCCAGCGCTCTATCTCAACTTTCTAAAAGACATTAACAGTCTTCATCCTCTCACCAGTTTTTGGTCACTCTTTTTACTCGAATCTAAAATTTTCTATTTTAGGTCACAGCGGTAATGAGATGGATATCGCGCAATGTTGTCTCTACGGGTGACTATCAAGAAGCAATTAGAACCAAGAAAGAACTCACAGAAACAGGAAAGACGACACATAATGAAAAGACACAAAAGAAAGAAAACGAGTTCAGTTTTAACAAGGAGATGGGACGCCAAAGATGGAAACTCAAACGGACACAAAAAATGATTTTTCGGCAAAACAACGATCAAAACAAATGAAAAGAAACCTGGTTCAGGTATTTAAATTAGCCTATCAAAAAAAATTTACATTTCTAATGAGAGGTGAGAAGATTTGGTGGTGGTGTTGGGGGAAGAATCCAAACCGGAAACAAAATCAAACAAACAGTCGAACGTGTTAAGCAAAAACAAAAGACCCGGGGAGAAGACACATCACACACATACACACAAAATGGAAAAGACGAACATCACGACATCAATATCAACCGTGCCTAATTTATTCCGTGACGGAAATGAACAAAAAAAAACAGCCTAATGACACGTTTTAAAATTCAAATTCGTCTTTTTGTCTGAAATCCAGTTCGAAGGGTAGAGAGAGAGAGAGATGGGTTCTCTCACTTCTCAGATAATTAATCCTAAACTTAATCTTTTCACCGACATGTTTCGAATTACGTCTTCTTCTTGTTCTTGTTCCCATTGTCCACCACCCGGTGGCTTCTTCATCTTCTTCTTCCTTGCATTCCTTTCAAAACGATAATCCCTTTTAAGAGAGAAAGAGAGAGAGAAGAAAGAAGACCCGAACTGAAAAAAGAAAATTTATGGTGCGGCTATTGAGGTTACTACCCCTCCCTCTCCTCCTAGCTACCTAAAAGCGCCATCATTTTTCTTTCTGGCAATACCTTCTGGTCACATCGGAGGCAATGTCGACTTCTCTTTTGGATTAGGCTACTTAAAGCCAAAATGGTAACTTTTTGGTTTTGCAATAAATTGAGATTTATCGGTCAATAAATTTTGGTTTTCCTTTTTGGCACTGTCTGCGTCTTCATTTTTTTGTTTAAGAGAGGCTTCTGGGGGAGATAGGGAGGACGGTGTCTTCGGCGGAATTATGTTTATTTATTTCTGGTTTTTGCTTCCATAGTTACGCTTGTCTCGGGTTTTTCTTGAATTATTGGTCACCTTGGATTTATGGTCGGTTTGGAGAGTGAATATGATTTTTAATATCGTGTGACACATTGTTGCGTTTGTGTGTTCGTCGTGTGGTTTCGTTGTCGCAACGCGAGAGAGACCTGTCGAAATGGTTTGGTGAATGGCTATGATGGTGACATTTCTAGATGCAGGTTTTTGCATAAAATGGCGATCTTACCAGAACCAAACTGAACAGAAATCTGAAGGACAGTGAATAGTCAAAGAGTGGAAGACCTACAGTTGGGAATGAAAGCGCCTAACTATCAAAGTAAAAGTCGAGTGGGTTGAGCCTATTCTCACATCCTTATAGCCCAAAGACTACTCTTTGTGATGTGGTAGAAAGGAAATCAAATTTTCAACGTCTCAAGAAACTTAGTTTTAAATAAAAGATAAGGAAGCAAGAACAACATAAAAACAACTGAACAACACCAAGCAGAAAGAGAGAAAAGACAAAAGCTGTCGTCTGAAAGACTCTAGAAGTAACTGTCTATCAAAAAATCGTCCCCAGAGGTATATTTATCAGATCTTAAAGTTGTGCGGTTGATATTTATCTAAAAACGTTTATGCGAATTTAACTGGAATTATATCAAAGTGTATATCAAATTCTGGTTCTTTGGTTTATGGTGTCAATAAGTTTAGTCAGTTTGCTGTCGTCAATATTTATCGCTTAAAACTCAAACCCAACTCTCAGTTAAAGACAAACTGACTCACCGAAGAAGAGGTTCAACCTGGTCTTCGTTCCTGAATTCATTGAATCAGGTTCAACTAGAGCCTAAAAGGCCAAAACCAATTAATATGGGTTGAAGTTCACAGCATCGACTAGAACTAACAAAATCCTATCGCTCATAACTGATTCCATTGCAAAATTTTCATTTCAAAGCGAAAGCCTAGATTCCATCACCTAATGATCTTTGATTAGGCTATAAATAAGCCTACAAGCGATAACAAGAATATGGAGAGAGAGAGAAAGAAGAAATATTTTCAAAATTTGTTTTCATCGGCATTATTTTCACAAACTTTCCTTATTTTATTATTTATTTATTTATTAATAATAATGACGATCATCTCAAAGTCTTATTTAGTCATTTTATCGGACGTTTCAATATGCGATTAATCATCTGACGTTTTATTAAATTTCTCTTCTTTCCCATATAATTTGTTTTTTCTTTCTTTTTTTCCTTCATCTATCTCCCGTTAATAAATTATAAAAGAGGGAAACATAAATTATTAAATGTTTTATTCATTAAACGAAATAAAGTAATTTATTCAACTTTAAATCGTTGTTCTCGGCTGCTGAGTTCGCTTTCCGCCACGTTTTCGGCAACGCGATTAAGTGGAAACGGGAAGAAAGGAAGGAAAGACGGACGGTTTAAGGGAGGAGAGGGGATTCGGTATAGTTTATAGACATAACGACAGGAAAGATAGATAGGATTTTGGTGGGATAAGTCTATTAAAAAAAATTTTTTTCTTCGAAAATAATGGGAAGAAGGGATGTCAGAATGTCGTCGAAGGGGTTCTTCGGCCTCCGGTTAGTTTAAGGTTCCAACACCTATAGGATCCACTTAGGAGGGAATCTCTTTGTAGTAGACAAAAAGGTCGGATATTGTCCGTGATCAGTCGACTGTAGGAAAACATTTCCAAAATTTGATTTATTTCCGGGGCCCCGATTTTTGTTCTTTCGTTCCATCTTCGTCTTCTCGACTTCTCTCATCCAGTCCATAAACAAGAAATGTATCAACGATTCTATTGTCACCGATTTTATTGTTGACAAAATAACTTTTTCTCCTCTCTTTCCAATTTTTTGTTGTCTTCCTCTTCGTCTTCCTCCTCCTCTCTCTCTCTCTAACGTTTCCTTTTGTTCGGAAATCGTATTTTATGATTTCGATAAGTTTCACGTGTGCGACTGTTACTATCTCCGTTTCCATGGAAGGAGGGGAAGGTGTCCGTCCATCTTTTAAACGACAAAACCAAAAGAAAAAAACTTTAATTGATCAATTTAGTTTAGTTAAGACATCAACGTGTAACAATGATGGCGATGATGATAATTACGCCGCGATGGTATCTAAACATGTGAGTGATGCGTTTTTCAAATTGCTTGCCTCCCACATCCATCACGGTTTCAAAGTGAATACACATTCTCGGGGCCTTACCCTCCCTCCTCCCTCCTCCTCATTCACTCGTGATTTAAGTCGACTGTTAAGGAAAACGCTTTTTTCTTCTTCCGGATGGTCTTTGCGCATTTTTCCTCCCGATTTTTTGGCCACCTTTTTGAGACCTTGAAAGAAGAAAAAACAAAATTTCTGCACGATAATTGTTGATGATGGGCGGTATTGTTGTTGTTGTTGTAGTTGCTGTTCTTAGAGTAAATCATCGTCTGCTTCCGGTTACCATAAGAGAGTGTTTTTTTGGGTCTGGGTGGAAGAGAAGGGAGATGGCCGGCGGACAAAGTTTAAGTGGTTTCACTCTCGATTTTAGTTATCTACTTCGTTCCATCTTTTTTTTTTATCCCGAAAATAATTCTCGTGGATTTTCCACGTTTCTGGTGAAGAGAGATCGTCGTTGAAATGTGTGTCAGGAAGTTCAAGGTTGGTTTCGTAATGATATCAGAAAATTTTCCTTTTTTCTCGTCATTTTGAGAATTATTAATTTAACCAAAGACATATACGGTCGGTCAGATTTCATTATTTTTTGTCCAATTTTGAAGTTATGCGGTTTATATTTTATCAACATTTAATTGTGCGTCATCGGTTTTTCTTATTCATATTGTATATACAATTTTATACGATTTCTTGTGGTCATTTAATACTTTGAAGTTTACTATTTAGAACAAGATATCAGCTTCCAGGGAACAGCAGAAGAACCGAAGGAAAAGAGAAAGAAAGAGGAGAGATAGAAGAAAAACAGGAAAGAGTAAAAGAAAGAAGAGAAAAAAGTGGGGACTAGAAAACAGGAATATAAAAGAAAAGGAAAGAGAGAGAGAGAAAGGAAAGCGGAATAGAAAGTAAAGAGAAGTCAAAAATAATAAAAGAGGGAAAGAAAGAGACCATTTCCCTAGAACCACTAAGATCCATAGAGGCTATTTCAACAACCTCCAAAGGTGTAAACATGGAGCTGAAGAATACTTAAGTACTTTTTGGACTTACTTCAACTGTGTCATACTTTTGCTGACAATTTGAAAGAAACCCTGGGAACGAGGAGTGTCAATTGGGTGGAGACCAGTGCCCTAGCCCAGGACCGTCAGGTGTGGAAAAGTCTTCTTATCTCAACACTGCAAGGTATAAGAGGAAGGACTAAGAAAGTGAGTACTTCAAACCGCGGGAAAAAAGTTTGCGACGATGAGGATTTTTCACAATGAATGAAAGTCACGAAGGTTTAAATAAAATTTATAGTTTCAAAGTACTCAACCCATATACAATTTGACCAATCATCCAACAACCAGGGAGTGAAAATTACAAATAAAAAAAAATTCGTTGAAGAGACAGCCTAAAACTCATCACCCAATAATCTCGAATTAGACTAAAAGACCAAGAGTACGTATAGCAACAGATGTCTTCCACTTCCCCAGCAGATCATTCGATTGTACCAGAAATTAGACTAAATAAACACAACGTTAGTAGTTTAACGGATACCTAATAGCCCAGAAATACTAACAACACGAACAAGAACCGCCAAAATTGTAATATTCGTCATGCTTAAGTAAGAATCAGATGTTAGTTACAAGGGGTTTAAGACCGGAAAAACACCCTTTTACACGCTCAAATGATTCACACAAGATGCAGTAGCCTAGAAATCAGGGCTACCAACCGAGAGCTTCTGAAAAAGAAAAACGAAAAAACTGACACCCTATGTCTAGTTAAAGACAAACGGATCCACCGAAGAAGTCGAGGAAAAAAAATTAGAGGAGTAACCTGGTCTCAGTTTCTGAATCCATTGTATCCACCCATAGAAGGGGAGAGAAGAGAGAAGAAAGGAAAAGGAGGACGCGTTAAGAAAGAGATGATAATGATATAAATGGAGATAAACAAATATAAAAATAAATAATAAAGTGAATATGAAGTCGTATGAATGGCTGCAGTCGTGTGAGACCACTTTGACATACCACATAACACTCTCAACAACAACAACAAAAACTTTTTTTGTATTTTACCTTCCTCTTCTCCTTTTTTTTATTTTCCTTTCTTTCTTTCCTTCGTTGGAAGACTCCCGAGAGGAAGAAAGAGAAGGTTTTTAATATTCATCTTCTGTTTAGAAAAAGGACCACTTTTTGATTTATTGCCAAATTTACCTGAGAGTGTTTTAAAACGGTGCACTCACGCACTCACCCAGACAGCAGCAACAAAAAAGAAACGCCGTTAGTGTTTTTCTA
Organism: Columbicola columbae; assembly: GCA_016920875.1. Lineage (NCBI taxonomy): Eukaryota > Metazoa > Arthropoda > Insecta > Psocodea > Philopteridae > Columbicola > Columbicola columbae. The sequence goes on along the minus strand of JADMLL010000003.1, from coordinate 4,382,839 downwards.
TGTGGGGTAAGAATAATCACTTCCGCGAGTCATTTTTTATTTGTCACTTTGAAGAAGAAGAATTGAGGAAGGAAAAGATGACGTGCGCATGCGTTTTGTAAAAAGCGACAGGTTCTCACCCCGGAAATGGAGTTGGATTTTGGAAATGAATTTTTCATTTCAATGCCGTTGGAATAACTTGTGTCCTGTGTTGGTGTCTGATTAAGGATTTGGGAGCGTTGACGTTGTTATTTAGAGCTTTGGTGAAGGTTTTGCCAATCTTCTGACACCTTTGGAGGTTCCAATAGAGCCAAAATCGATTAAAGAGTTGTGAAGTCATCAAATCTTTCCCCTGAAATGGTAGGAATGTGAGATATAATCACGGGGAAGGAAGGGAGTAGAGAGAATGAAGCAGTGAAAACAGAGCATAAAAGATAGAATAGAATATAGAAGCTATACAGAATATAAAGATAGATGTATTATAGAAGCAAGATAAAAGATGGGGGCAGTAGGTGAAGAATAAATAGATGATGAATGGAAATGAAGGTAGGAAGAAGAAAATGCAAAGCTAAGAGAAGTAAAAAGACGACAAGACCAAAGAAAAGGAGGAAAAGTAGGTGACAGACACAAACACTAACAAAGAAATAGATAAGAAAGTTCAAAGTAATTGTACGGAAGGATCATCAAATTATAGCGAGAGAGGCAGGAAAAGGAAATGGAAGAGAAAATGGAAGAGTGAAAGACGAAAAAACGAAATGCAAAGACAATAGAAGTGAAAATCACAAAACCAAAGAAAAGTAGAGGAGTAGATGACAGACAAGCACTGAAAAAGGAATAGATAAAAATGTTCAAAGTATTCCAAAGAAGGGCGTTCAAGATATAGCAAGATAAGTTTGGAAGGAATAAGGAGAAGATGATAGAATAAACCCCCCCCTCCCCAAAAAAACAGGGAAATGAGATGAAAAGACGGAATCAAACAAAACGCAAAGACACAGAAAGTCGTTCAAAAGTGCTGAACTAGTATATAGTAGAGAAATGAATCAAAGGGGAAACAATAAACAAAGAAGTTAACAAGTTGAAGATAGAAAAGATAGAAAGTACTAAAACGAAAAGATGGTAGAAGTAGGCAGTGAAAACAATTTCCGGTTCCTGTCGAACGATTCGTCGACTCCTACATCTTTTTCCTTCCTTTCGTCGGACTTCCGTTTCCTCTTTTTTTAACACTCGACGAACTCAACAAAAATAGAGAAAAATCTCATCTTCTTAACCAAACATTTAGTTTTCTTCTTCTCTTCTTTCACAGACTCTCGAAACATGACATTATCTGACTTTCCCATCCGAAGCACCTGTTTCTTTATGTTGAAGAGGCGTGTCTATCAGCTACCACCTTTAAAAAGATATTTCCACAGACAACATGCAAACCCTGGAATGCAATATTAAATAGTCCGTCCATCCGTCAAGTGATAGATAAAATGAAAAATATTTCTTCAAGAATGTGGAAGCTGGCAAGACAGCCGCTACCGGAACGACGGTGGAGGTCGTACCCATCTCTGCTAATAAGAGGGAATCCGCCGACGAAATAATGAGAGAAGTGCAACAGGCGGGGAGCCTTTGAGACTATTGCTCCCGGCTTTGAACTCATTTCCCCTCGGGGCAGAGATGCCATGAATCTGGAAAAATGGAAGATTTAGATTTTGACAGCCATCGCGGAGACTAAGAGAGGGAAGATGGGCAAAACCGCACGCAAGGTATGAAGCTAGACTGTTCTCACCGGGGAAACAAGAGCCACCATTTAGCTATAGTATTTGAAACGAGCGAATTGTGCCAAATCGATTGTCTTTGGGGATTTTGCAAGAATCATCGAGGTTAGTCCAAATCAATTTCCTCATGTTGCCTCAGAGAATGGACGGGTGAGATGAGACGACGTAACGGATTTGAAATTCGGTTCGATCCGTTAATCCACTAAACTGTTACACAAAACCCGAGTGAGGGGGAATCGTTTCACGCTATTAGACAGTGAAGAATAGAATTTGGTTAAGTCGAACAATCGAATGTTCCAGATTAGGCTCCCCCCGCATGTCTGACAGATGAAAGCACGATTAAGCTGTTACGTTTTCATCTCCCGTAGTAAAAGTAAATTAGCCGGTGTTTCCTCGTCGAAGGCCGTCGATTTGTATAAATCGACGTTTTGTATTAACAATGCCCCGCTTTTTTAAATTCTGTTTCCTAATCTTTCTCCTCGTTCTCGGAAGGGTTAATGAAGAAGCCGGTGTCTTCGGGTTGTGGGTTTTTGCGTCCCTTAATCACTTGGTTCTGGCTAATCCTGTCTTTGTCGACAAAATACAATTCAGTATAACATTCTCTCTTTATAGGAAAGAAGACGCCAAGCGTATCTACTCTTCATGAGAGAACAATTTAAGGTACAACCGAAAGCACACATTTTAGAAGAAAGAGGTAAGATACTCAATGTTCATGAAAAATATTGTCCGGAAGTACTTCCGGTCTTTATGAATTATGTTATCCGGTCTTATGAATTAATTCTCTAAAACCTCATTCGAACTTTGGAGAAGAGGATATGACATCACATCGGAGGCCGGAAAATATTTGATCATAATTACCTCTCAAAGGAGAAGCTCTGATGAACTTCCGGTAGAAATCCGAATGCGTATCAGCTCGATTTCATTTCTAAATCCTGACTTCACATTTGGTGTTAAGCGAAACCAAATTTCAAAAACACTTTTGCTATGTGAGGGAAAGAACCTCAACGTAAATCTAAAGAAAATAATTTTTAGACACCCGGTCTTTGGAGAAATAATCAAGTGAACAAGTAACAACAGCAACAGCGGAATGAAGTCGGAAGCACACTAAGTCTATAAGTGACAACAAATTTTGAAACCAATATCTGGTCTTTGGGGAAAAGAATTTTTTGACAACGTTTGGATTAGTTTGATTTGATTCGTAGCCATTTCGTACCTGGATGCAGAAAATTTGTTGGGAAGTCTGAAAGGAAGAACCAAAGAATATTAGACGAACCGAAGTACAGTGCCAATTTTGTTGAGGTAAAAGTGATAAATCAGGAGAACGTACAATTTCCGGTGATTATTCATAATAACCATCTAAGCTTGGTAAATGTTACAAATTACTGAGTATTTATCACATTTACCGGCTATTTTATAAAATATCCAACTCTTAATGAAGATATTTAGGAAAAGTTTACTCATATGCTTAGCTTGTGTCACTTTCATTCATGTATTCTTCTTGGGAGGTTTGCTCACTGTTACGTCGAGCACAGCTGCTTGATTGCTTGTCATTTTCCAGAAAAGTGATTAGAGCGAAGCATGTGAGCAACTTTACCTGTACGAGTTGGAAATTTTATAAATTATCCGGTAAATGTGATAAATATTTAGTGATTTTTCACATTAACCAAGGTTCTTTGGCGATTATGAATAAACACCGGGAATTTGTATTCGTCGACTTTTACCTAACACATATATACAGTTTCCGGTCTAGATAATAGAAAGCGGAAACGGAAGATGTCCGATCAGAAAAACGGGTGAAAGACATTTTCACGATTGATCTTTGACACGGGAAAAAGCGATAGATGGATACGAATGAGGTATCCGTCCGTCGGCGAAGACGAACTCATCCAAGAAGAAACACCGAATTTCTCCAGCTGAAGGGTCATTCGGGTGAAAAGATCAGGGTCGAGTTTTCGGTCGAGATATCCACAAAGGAGGTGCAAACAAGCAGAAGACGAGGACGAAGAAATAACTCAGGTCGCAAATTCGGTAATTTTCCTCCATTATGCTACGCTTTCTAAAGTTCCCACGACATTTTTTTCCCTCCTCCACCTCCTCCTCGTCCTTCTTCTCCTTCTTCATCTTCTTTTTTTTTGCATAACAAAAATATCCGGGTTTTGTGTTGAATGCCTGTAAACACATTGTAGTAAAAATACCTGTTTGTCTGGACGACGACGGTTCAGGTTGCGAGGGTGACGACTTGTTTTACTCATCTCCACTCGCGGGCATCACCTCGTTTCTGAATCTCATTCCGCTTATGTTTGCTTATGATTGGAGTACTCAACGTTGAGTCAGGATTTTTTTTTTTGTTCATTCTGAATTTTAAAAGAAAATTTGTTTTAATTAAAATTATTAATTATTATTAAGAGAAGATGAAGAAGAAAATATTAAAACTTCGCGGACGACATATCGAAGAAGGTCGAGGAGGAGGAGGAGGAATATGTGAGGTCAAATGTCAGCTTAAATCATCCGAGTTTTCTTTTTATTTCTCAAACGGAAACTATAATAAAAACGGTTTTCGATGTGAGACGGAGGGAGAAGATGAAGAAGAAGAAGAGATTTCGTTAGCCATCTCCCGTCGAGCCTGAATCCGCTGGTGGTTTAAAGGTGTCGGAACGAACTTTGTCGAAATTAATGAGTCATGACAATTACCCGTCAGGACACGTACACTTCCCCGAGCTCTTGCCTTTCGTCTCTTATTGACCCGTCCGACGTCACGCTTCGTTAGAAAGTCAGAACAAGGTGGGGGTGTGTATGTGTCGTGGAGGACACGAGTACGAGGTGTAAAGCACTCGGAGAGGTTTAAGTGTCGTCAAAACGATAAAAATCAAACTTCGTTATGAGTGTGGCATCCCACGCGACGACATCCCAGGACAGAGAGAGAGACAAACCTGATCTCGAGGAGAAAACGGTTTTTTTGTTACCAGAAGTGACCTGGCCGAATGACCACGATATAAACAAAGTGAGTCTATAAAAATATAAGAGGGCAATCAACCATAAGTCGAAGTCACAACAGAGATAGAAATCGTATGAGGAAAATGGTACCTAAGGTACTCGGTCCACCCAGAACAAGTTCCAGGCGTAGATATACAATCGAAGATCTTTTGCTTAATCAGATAATAGTTCAACCAACAATCACCTCAAACCACATCAACGCTAGGGATGCATTAAAGTTCTATTACCTAAAAACCGGAAGTGCGTTTTAGCTTCCCTTAAAAACTCGGATGTGAATCAAATTCTATTTCCTAAGGACCGGATGTAGGTTAGCCTTTCTCTAATCATCTTTTGACTTCTTTTTGCTGAAGACCTTCAGATTCTACTTAGTGAAGGTATAAAATGGTGTTAGGGGCTTATAAAGTTATGTCAGCAAATGGATGTTTCATTTCTGTAGTGTAGGGTGTGTTCTAAAGAAGAAAACCAGATGTGGGTTAGAATTTGGGTCACATGGGTTAAAATTTTCTCTATCGAGACGTTGGGGTTTGAATTCTATTTGTAGAGCATCTTATGAACTAAGCTCTTCTTAAGAACTGATTTCAGTCTCAACCAAGTGAACGTCTGGTTCATAAGAATTGTCTAACCCAGGTTTTATTTCAGTAAAGAGGATATTGACAGACAACTGTTCGACAGAGAAGATAACCAGATTTTGACCCATGTTTAACCCAAATTGTAACCCATCCGGTTTTGAAATTCAGTTTTTCTTCAAAATACAATCTGTACCTACAAAATGACCATCGAATGGAGACTTTGTGCAGCGTTCCACGAATCCCTCACTCTAAATTCATAATTTTAACAACTAAACATACTGTATATAAATTTATACAGTTCTAAAATGGTTACAATCGCTCAAACAACCCCGAGGATCAAACTGCTGTTTTATTTGTTTTATAAAAATAACATTTACCTACGACATCTTGTGCTTCAATTGCGAAATGAGTTTTTCATGAAGGTGTGCATTACTTTTGAAAAATATTCCTAGCCAAAATGTGGAATTTTTATGTAGTGAATTTTTTACAAATGTGTGCAATATTTATAAAAATTAGTTTCGTACTAAAGTGAGCAATATCCATGAAAAGAACTTCGAGTGAAAGTGTGCAATATTTATGAAAGAAACAAAGTGTGCAATTTTTATTAAATAAACTTGCAATAAAAATGTGCAATATTTATGAAAGAAAGTTGGCATGAGAATGTGCAATATTAATGAAATCCAAATTCTCGCGACTCTTAATTGCGAAGTACTACCAGAAATTAAGCCTCCCATTTTGGTTGCAGATTATTATCACGTAGGAATAACTAATCTGAATTTAGATACAAAATTTTATAATATATAGTATAATACTATAGCCAAGAGATGATACGAAACTAAATTTCCCAGAAACAAAACAAAACCGATCACGTCATGTACGAGTCACATCCGAAGTGCAAACGGGGAAATAAATTCCCGTACATGCAGCAGATTGTAGTTCGTGTAGAGAAGTCTGTAAGGGGAAGGTTTAGTATAACACAAAAAAATGTTTCGATGTCGCACGGGCCAATTTTCATCCAAAACCGACAAACTCATTGCCTAAGTCCAAAAACCTGACCATGTTTAAATGAGTCGTCGGATAACCTGAGGGACAGTAGACGGTTGTAATGAGCGCGGCGAAATGATTTCACTTAAACCCGGGCCGAAATTACAATAATCAACGCGGACGTTCATCGATTAATTAAAGAGTCCAACTGGAAAAAGGTATATTAGTAGGTCTTGAAGTAGATCGATTGCTAGTTCTTAAAACGAGCTGCTACCGTTTTTGAGCTATAAATCAAAACTAGAGCTACTAATGATTTTGCGCCTCTAATTAGTTTGTGGAAGATGGAAACGGAGCCTGTGTTTAGAGATGGTGTCCTCGTCACACCTTACCTCCAATCCTCTCAATTTATAATGTCGTCTTCAATCCCAGGTTGAAAGTTGACCATTCTTCCACCTCCCAACCTGAAATTAAAAATCAATTTGTCTGAACACCTGGTATAGTAATTAGGCTAAATTTAAAAACCTGATAAAAAGCTTTTTCTTAAATGTTTTAGGGAAAGCGTGGGCGAAGTGGTTTGGGTCTTTGTTTCAAGTCAAAGACAAAAGAGACAAGAGAAGACCCAAAAAACTTGACCGAATCAAAGTTAAGTGACCAAGACAATAGGGAATCGAATCAAGAGAAAGTTGAATGAGGTACGAAAACCAAAAGATGAAGACACTGAGGATGAGACTAGATAATACCTGAAAGTGAAGAAGAAGAAGAAGAAGCAAGATCAACGAACGAAGGGAAGTAAGTAAAAATCTCCGGGCAGAGTGCCAGTAGATAAATCAGAACCTGTTATCTAAAAGGTACCCACAGTCTGGAGATAAGACCATCAATCGAGATTTAATTTAAAAATTAAAATGAAAAAAGGCGGGAAAATTTAAAAATTTTATAAAAATCGAATCGAGTCTATAAACTCCGAGAAAACTCTCTCACAACCTGTACTTCAGGTTTCTCTCACGCAACAGAGCACGGTCGGCGTGAATTTAATCCATCAGAACGCCGTTTACGATACCTGAACCTGAAAAGAAAAAAGAGGGAAAACCGTAGGGAATTCGAAAAACTAAATCAAATCTCATCTCCACACTGAATGAACTCTATATGCGTTTTAGAACCGGTATACTCGTGTTGGTTTATCGTGAAAATAACAAAACCCAAACATCAGGTGATGTTAAGTAAATGGAACGAGCAAACGTCATCGAAAGGGGGAATGGGTTCTTCTTAGATTTATAAAAACCGTTTTTCGCGATTTGTAGGCGTGGCGTATCCCCACTAAACCAACATATAAACCTGACTTGTGATTATTATAAGCTAAGCATAAACCGAATACCTTCGAACCTGATTTTATTACCAAAAGTGACCTTTATGATCATCCCTAATTGTTGATACTGGTCCGGTGATGTAGTGTGCACTATGACTAGCTCAGGTGTAGCAAATATTTTCGTGTGATACAGGTTGAGGTTCGTCGAGGCGTGGTTATACATCGTCGTCTTGTTTTTTAAGCCTAAACGAAATTTTTTTTTGTGACACTGTCGAATTTTTTTTTTGGATCGTTTTCCAAATACGTCATCAAAAGATACCGACAGGATTTTGGTGATAAGGTATCGAACGCGGTTACCGTACGAAGATGCGCGATATCTGAGTGGATTCTTTTGGTTTTTTGGTGTTTTTTTGGTTTTCGGAGGATTTTTTGGGGGGGAACAAACTTCGTCACGGGACTTTTCCTTCCTAAGTTTGTGAAAATGCGGTGATACTTTGTTGTTTTTATTAAAAAAAATTTTTTTTTGTGTGGTCAAACTAGTCAATTAATTAGCAGCTTAATCTAAAGGTAGGATTTGTTTGTTTGTTTGTTTTTGTTCTTATTCGTTTTGTTTCTTCGAACCAGTTTCGAAGTCTAAAGTCTGAATCGTTTCTCCGTTTTATTCTGATAGTTGTCAAATTTTTACTTTTATTTCCCGTCTGGGAAAACCTTTTAACAACTTCCCATCGATAATTAACACAATTGTTCCGTCACTAATTCATTTGTTTTATTTATTTATTTATTCTGGGAAAGATGGCCAAATTGTTTTTTGCCAAATTCTCAAAATCAAAATATAGTCTCAAATATTTTGGTTGCCAAAAAACAAACCAAACACGACTACGTGGTTTTAGTTTTAGTTACCAACACTTAACTGCTTTGGACCTTTTCAGAAACTTTTAAAAAATGGCGGGAGTTTTATTTTTAATATCAAAATGGTTTTTTGGAAAAATTTGAATTTTTTGGCGCGCTTTTTTGAATTTGGTCTTGGATGGGTTTGTGTTACGTTTAGAAAAAGTTTTTTTGGTTTAAATTTTTGGGGGAGAGTGTTGTGTTGGGTTTGATATTTTGCTTTTGAGTGGTTTACCGTCGTTAAAATTTAAATTTGTGATTAAGTATAGTTTTGGGCTGTCAGGCACTTTTTTTATTGGATGAATGATTGGTTACCTTTGTTGTGTTTATGTTTTCAATTTTCGGTCCTTTTTTTTAGTCATTTTAGGGAGAAATTTTAAATTAGTGTGGTCGTTGTTATTGGTGGATTGAAGTAACATTTCAAGTTTAGAGATAGATGGGTGGAAACTGTGGCGAAGGCTTTTGCCCTTTAGGGGCTCCTCCAAAAATTATACTTTATATATACAAATTTATTACAAAAGTATGTTATAGACCTTTAAGATAGAATCAATTTGATTGTTGTTGTTGTTCGGGTAATTGTTGAAGAATTGTTAGTATTACAATCTAGAATATCTGAGCTTCAGCACAAAGCTAGACTCCACGTCTTCATTTTTTTATTATTTTAAATTTGACCAAGATCGAGAACTCTGAACCAAATAACCCCGGAGGCTGGGTGATGACTCTTATAACAATCGAGATTAAAAAAAGCGACGGTACTGAACAGAAATTCAGTCTTAACTTTTGTCAAAACTTCTTTGATCATCTGTTGTCTAGATTGTCTTGATCTTCTTAGAAAATTTTATTTAGAATTAAACCAATTGCTTTGTGAGGGAAGTGTTTGAGTCTAGAACTTTGTTCCTACCACAAAAGAGAAGAAAAAAGGCTGTAAAATTGATCAAACGCAAAATGGCGTCATTAGTATTGATTTTATATGTTGCGGTAAAGCTCTTATACTCATACTAAGAGAGATGAACTGACCAGTTTTAGTTTTAATTTTGGAAACCTAAAAATTTTTGGAGGTTGGGGTTAGGTTGGCTGTTAGAAATCAGCATTTTTACTGACTGTTTGGAAATTGGAGGTTTGATCTTCAACTAGGAGACAGGGTTTTTAGTTTAGTTTTAGTTTTAATGCTGATTCACCCTCCGGTATAAGAGGATTTGGGTGAGGATTTGAACTCTCGACCATAACTTCTATAGTCAGGCTTTGATCACTACGTTACAATCCTCCTCAGAGCTTTTAGGAGGACTAATTTAGACAAACTTAACGTTTTCATACTAATTTTAGCTTTTTAAAAAATTTGGAAAATTGGGTTGTTGTAGTTTCAGCTTTAGCTTTAGCTTCAAACCCATCAAGTTTAAAGCTTTAAAAGGAAAAAATATTTTAAGTGCTCATAGTGGTCTACTGCACTCTTGATACACCTCAAACTTTTAGACTATTAAGCTTTTTAGTAAAGGGTTGTGGAGGATGTTATTGCTAAGCCAGAAAATTTTGTTTCAGTCAAGCTAACCGACCAAAAACCTTTGACGAATGTTGCGACTTGCGACTAAACATATTCAACTTTCCAAATTCTAGACTAATCATCTCAACAGTCCAAGAGGATTACTAACAGTTTCTAAAGGCACAATTCAAAGTGAGAGGATTAAAAGCTTTGTTCAAATACTAAATGTTTCATTTAGTATTGTTATAAACGGAAATCGGATGCTTAAAAGCTGTTTTCCTCATAAAATAAATTCGAAGTCGTTTCGAACGAGGTTCTAAAAAGTCGGCATCAATTTAAACCACGTCCACATTATAGATGTTAGGCCAGGTTGGGCTGTTTAGGTTAAGTTGACAGCGTGACATGTCATGAAAAAACCGTTAAAGTAGCGACGAGTCGATCGGAAAGTGACGATAAATTTCCTTAAGAATTTCGGGAAGTGAAAAGCTTACAATTTATCTCTTGGAAGGGAAAAATTTTAAGATTTTAAACTTTGTGCATTATTTTGGAAAAAAGGTTCGGAGATGTAGAAGTGGTTAACTTAAATTTTACTTGTAGTTTTGTAAAATTCATTTTTTTTATTCAACGGAAATGATTTGTAGTTAATCTAAGAAAGGTTTAATGCGAATGAAAGTCGTTTCATAAATAGTGCACAGTAGTTTGTTGATATTTACTTTAGATATAGACTTTTTAGTTTTATAGAAGGTTAGTTTCTTACTTGAACAGTTGATGAGAAAATGCCTTTTTAATTCAGTAACATCACAAAGTGTGCATTAATTATGAAAAATAGTCTTAGCAATAAAATGAAATTTTTAGGTGCACATGAAACAAATTTTGGTTTGGAGTGTGCGTTACTTATAAAATGAGATCTACGCAAAAGTGTGCATTACTTATGAAAAATTGTTTTAAATTAAGTTTCTACTAAAACTGTGCCTAAAAGCTTTGTCTGTTCTCAGTAGAGGGATGTGTGCGCAAAGTTGGGTTAAAATCAGTTTTTGAGTCCCTGACTAATGGGTTCACAAACAAATTTCTGTCGTGAATTTTGAACGAAATTGTGCATTACTTATGAAATGAACTAACTGAATTCTTAAAGTTTGCTTTATTTATTAAACGAGACCCTGACGAAAGTGTGTGTTACTTTTGATATTAATTTTGATTGGAAGTAATAAATTGTCAAAGGAAGTGTGCAGTATTTATGAAATCAATTTCGGACTAGAGTGTGCAGTATATGTGAAAGAAACTTTCAATGACGGTGTGCAATTTTTGCGGAATGAATTGTCGAAGAAAGTGTGCAATATTCATGAAAGAAAACTCCAATGGAAGTGTGCAATATTTATGAAATGAATCGCCGAAAGGTGCGTCACTTTTGAAGGGAATGTATATATAAAAGTGTGCAATATTTATGAAAATCAAACTGTTCTATTGACGCGACTTTTAATTGCGAAAAACTGCCAAAAATGCCGCCTACAATTTGTGGTTCCGGACTAATTTTACATGAGAATACTCAATTTGTATTTAGAGAGATATAATCATATAAGATATATGATAATAATATAGCCGTAAGATAAAACGAAAATAAATTAGGAACCTCACATAAAACAAATCATGGCATTTGCTCACAACTCGAGTATAAAAGGAGTTAGAAATGTGCAATATTTATGAAATGAATCGTCCTTGAATCATAGAACCTACCTACAGGCGTTTAAACCAGTTCATACAGACGCATACAGAGTCACTCTGCACTTGGTTTTGCAGTACAACTACTCTTGGATTATGTGTACAAAAATTTGACTGAAATCGGTTTTCGAGTTGCATTAATTATAAAACAAACGTCTCAACTCAATTTGTACAGGCACCAACACAGACATATACAGTAGTACAGAGCAACAGCCTTCACTTCGTCCTCTAACTACTAACCCGTTTTCGTTTACCTTTATTGAATTATTTTAAAATTTTAATAAAGACAATGGAGCTTATAGTAGGGATCATGTATCATGGGATCATGGGACCATGGGAACATTGTCAGGGACACATTGCAAATAATTACCCAAACAAAAACAAAAACAAACAAAGCAACAATAATTATTAATAAAAGAAAAACGGAAATTTATGTAAGAAGTGGATATTAACGATGGAAACAATAAAACAAGAAGATGGTTTGAAGGAACTTGAAGACTAGACAAAAGAACGAGACAGTTTTGGGATTACTCTGATAAGTTCACACCCATCCACTCAACATCTCTCTTCTGTGTACTTCTGCTACAAGCAATGGCCGTTGGTCACTTGGTTCTTGAGTTTATCACTTCTTAGAAGAGGAGATGGCTAGAATTTTGTAAGACAACGAGACTGGAACGTCAGAGGGACGACAGATTGTTGAAATGAGTTTTGGGAAATGGAAAAAACGGCACGGAGGCGAGGGAGTCGTTTCATAAATAATGCACACTAATTTTTTCGTTAAATGACAAATTATTCTCAGTTATATTAGTTCTAATTTTAGTGAAGGGTTGAAATAGTTACTCACACTATATACTCAACTCATTTCATAAATATTACACTTTCATGCAAAAATGGGTTAATAATTCATCTACACTTTAAAGATAAATTCCATTTTTATGACTTTCAATAAGGCTTGAATTCAAAAGCAATGCACACTACTGTGACGATCTCATTTCATAAATATTGCACAGTCATTGATGTTACTACCACCAGGAATTATATATATCAAGCTAGAAACCGAAGGTCAGTTATTGAAGGTCAGTTTCTTGCTTGAACCGTTATAAATATAGTTTCTCGCTGTGGTAGTAGCATCATTGACTGTGCAATATTTATGAAATGAGATCGTCACGGTAGTATGCATTGCTTTGAATTCAAGCCTTATTGAAAGTGCACGTTAGTCATAAAAATGGAATTTATCTCTAAAGTGTGGACGATTTAGTTTATTTATTTATGCATGGAAGTGTGCAATATTTATGAAATGACCCTCACCAGCCTTTCTTTAAAATAATTAATTAAACAGGTTTGTTTAATAAGAAAAAGTATTTCAACAAAGCAGAAGATAAATTTAAGTTGGTACTTAGTACTTTTGTTGTTTCGAACTATTCCTTCTCAAAATTAATGCACACGTTGTAGAAATCAACTCGTTCTTGCCTGGAAGTGTGCAATATTTATGAAATGGGCTGAGTATGTAGGTGTGAGTATTTTAACGAGTCTTGCTTGAAGGTGTGCATCAGTTATGAAAGGAATTATCGTCTAAGCATCAAAGAAGAAAAACTGAAATCGAACACCCACCGCTCCGTCCTCCTCCTCCTCTCCAAGTTCTGGTGGAAACATTTCGATTCCTCGGAACTTGTAAAACCCGACAAGACAAGAAGTTCTGACCTGGAAAAGTCGAGTCTCTAGAAAACCATATTCGTGTTGAGCGGAAGAGAAGAAAAGAAATTGTGAATGGGCCTGCTACTAGTCATCCCACGCGAGAGATGCTAACATAAAACACTTCAACTTGTTTGTAATGAATCCGAACTCGAGTATTTCACTGTCAGAACCCAAAAATAACTGTTAGCTCAGATACCGATGACGTTATAAAACCTATTTCTTTAAGCCCCTTTTCCAAATAAATAAAAAGGTTTTTCAGGTATGGATCCTGAACAGGAACTAAAACGGAATCGCATGGGAACTCTTCAAACTATGATTCAACATGCTTACTACTTTGGTGGGCGTGCGAGCTTCGGCTTTGAAAATGTTGTTTACCATTCGACCGGAAGTTAAAGACCTAACTCCAAACGGAAAATGGTTTAACTAACTATAAACAGGTATCGCAACCATCAACACTTATGTTTTAATAAATCATAAACAGGTCTCCAACTATCATATTTGGAACTAGTGGAACAATGACTCTGGAACTCAAGATCCGATTCTAACCTAACTTACTGGTGTTAATGGTTTAAGTACCAGACTAAGAAGTTATAGTCGCGAGTTCAAATCCTCCTCCTGTAGTCTGTTGTAGCCAAAAAAGGCTGAAAAACGGGGTTAAAACTATAACTCTAACTCTTTTAACTTATTCGACTATTTTCCAAAAGTAATGCACACAAAAATTCCAAAAATAGCGAACACACAACTTATTTCATAATTAAAACACACTTTAGTGTAAATTTCATTTCATAAATAATGCACAGTGTTAAAGATGACAAAGATAAGTCCTGATAAACCCAACACTTAAAAAGCTTCGACATTAACCGCTCACCGTGTCGTGCTGTCTGCTCCGGTCTGTGCTTATGTGACACGTTCTGGTGCCACGTAACAATACTAAATTGTTTGCGCCTAACTTACAAATGGCAATCAATGTAAATCCGTGTGCAATATTTATGAAAAACGTCTCCAGCATCTTATACTTGTCTTAATCAATCGACTCCCTTGTTTTGGGATCCAATGTAAGAAGATGTATTTGGTAATGTTATTGTAACGGACTGAACGGTCTTTTTAGAGAATAAACAATCAAGATACTTTGGGACATGTTCGAATTAGTTAATTAAGATGAGAGGGCGACGAAAAGGGAGATTTATCACTTAGGCTAGGTCATAGCCCAGAATAATCTCGTCTCTCTCTCTCTTCAAGTTGGAAACAAACTGTGATGACACAGAGCTAACAACCACTTGAAAGACACATATTGCTTAACATAATTTATTCATAATTTCATTTCGACGAAAAAAGAAAAGGAAACATAATTGCGAGTTATGTGAATTAATATATTGACGTAGAACAATTAGGATTTTTGTTTATTTCTCACATTTATTTATCATTTTCATTCTTTATTAATGTTTACTCTTTTGCCATATTTAATGAAGAACAAAAAAGAAAAGAAAGAAAGAAAGAAAAGGTAAAAGCCATGACCCGGCTGAATTTTAAATGCGCTCGAGATTAGGCTAACTACGTAATCCTTAAATAAATTATTATTATTAGTATAGAAGTGTATGTCATCTATTGTTTCACTTTTTTTCTCTCTTTCATTTTTTTTTGGCGGTTTTGTGTAATGATTCGTTTTTGAATGGACGTCCGTTTGTATCTGTCTGTCGATCTGTCTTGTTATCTATCCATTTTCGATCAAATTATCGTCACTTTTGTTGTGATTTTCTATCTTCTTTCGACGATTTTTTTGTTGCTTTTGACTTTCTGTGGAAAGAGGTAGTTTTTGCGTAATTTTGCGAGTATAAGAACCACTTGTGAGAGTTTGAATACAAATTCACGAGAGATCGTCGAAAAGACGTCAAAAAAGGCTGTGGTAAGAGTAGATCATGTTGATAGGAGGATGGGTTTCGATTACGCGATAATAAACCGACGTGATAGTGATTGTTCGAAACATTTTCTTGGGCTTTGGAGTTGGTTTGAGTTATACCGGAAATGAATGAGAGTATATCTGAAGAAACCAGTTATGCGGGTGGTGTAATGGTTTTAGTGCCAGACTAAGAAGTTATAGTCACGAGTTCAAATCTTCCTCCCGTGTTTTGTTATGCCCCCAAATAAGGTTGAAAAACGGGATTGAAACTGAACTACAAATATTGCACACAGTTATCAAGCATTTATTTCATAAATATTGCACACAGGTTTGTGTTGTAGTGTTTAAGTGCCAGAGTAGTGCTTAAGTTCTTTCCGTAATTCTTTTGTACCTCTTCCTCCTCTAAATCCTCCTAAAACTTCTAAGAGTTAAGTCCTTTTCCAGCATCCTATCATACCCAAAAAGAGGGAAAAAGAGCCTTAAAACTAAAGTATAACTATAACTCTAAATTTGTTACAGACGTTAAATATGAAACACATATGAGTATATCAAAAGGTTTAATATTAACTTTAATGTTTACATGACGCCATATTGTTTATACTGCCCTCTATCGAAGGGACCATTAATTTGTCGGGACCAGGTTGCGTCGTTGTAAATGGACGAATGGTGGACAACACTAATCCCGAACGTATTTGTATATTAGTATATAAAATGTTGCAATAACTATAATTTAGAATAAGAATGGAAAATGCAAGAATCCTGATGGTGTGGAGCTCCGGGACTGAATGAATTTGGTTTCGGTTTTCTTCTGCTTCTTTCCACTGTGCCATTCCGGAATGCGGAGTGTGGCGAACGCCACAAATTCTTCTGTTATCGAAGGGACTCACTGGTTTACATTCAATTCGATTTAACATAAAATGACTGATACTAACACAAGAGTAATATTGTTCCGACTGCCAGTGGTTACTTATTCCGGAGAAGATACACTAAATCGATGACATTTTGAGTATACCTCCTAAAGGGAGATCAGGAAGGGGGGAGGACGGCAGCACACATTCAAAAACTTCCTCTCAATCCTTTCAACAGCCTACTTTATCCGTTCGAACCTTTTTCTCAACCGAATCCAATTAAATCAATTAAAAATCGGTTGAAAATGTCAAACGTCGATTCATTTATCTTGTCTTTAGCACCGGATAACAAAATGAAAAAGGTTACGAAGGTTATTCATCACCGCCAAAACCCGATGACACCCGTAAAAATAAATCCTCAGTCTTTTAACACCCCTCATCGTCCTCCCTCGAACCTCTCTACCTGTTGTTTGATCGTCCTTTGAAAGACATCATCTCGGTATTTCCTCGTCGTTATCTCCGTGTGAAAACATTGCTGTTGATCAGGTTCAAATGTCACTTCTCAATAATTAATCGGTGTTTCCGGTTCCGGTTTAACCTTTTATTCTTTCTCTACCGTCAAGTTGTTTTTATAATCAGTGATTCTGATCATTCTTATCATTAAAAGTTTTTTCAAAGATCTTGGTGTCTAATATTAAAAAAACTTTTGCGCTGATAACATTTCATGATTCTGTTAAATATAAAAAGACCTACTACTTCATTCCATTAACATTGACCAATGCTTCATTTTATTCCGTAAGATTTCTTTCAGTTATATTAATATATAAATTCCGTTTATCAAACACCAACGAATTTTAGTTAGTCAAGGTATGATGAATAGAGAAGACTGTCATTCCATAAGTAATGCACACTTTCGTCCGAAATTCAGAATAAAACTTTGTGTGCTTGTGACACCACAACTCAACACCCGACATCGCATTCCCCAACTGATGACGTATTTCCTGTACAGGTTTCAACCGTACAGATCTCTTATTAATACACTTATGAAGATGATTACGTAAGACAAGTAGTACCTTAATCCGGGAAAATTTTTTGTTAGATAATATTTTCATTGGTTTGAACTTTTTTCTCAAAAGTAATGCACATAGTATTGCTCAAATCATTTCAAAAATAATTCGTTTCATTAGTGACGGACACTTTCATTAAGAAACAAGTTCGTGCGTATATTATGGATTACTAAAACATCCTTTTAACAAGAAATCATTTCAAAAGTAATGCACACTGGTGAAGATCACGTTTCATAAATATTGCACACTTATTGATGTTCCCGCAATCAAGAATAATTAACCTTTTAATGATTCAAGTATGAAACTGACCTGTGATCAAATTAAAAATCACTTTAGTGTGCAATATTTATGAAATCACCCTCTTCAACCTTTCCTTAAAGAACTCATTATACAGCTGGTGTTTGTTTAATAAAAGAAAAGGATTTCAACCAATCAGAAGACAAATTTAAGTTTGCATACAGTTAGTATTTTATTGTTTTGAAATATTCCTTTCCCAAAAGTAATGCACACGTCGCAGAAATCATTTCATAAATGATGCACATTTCAGACTGGGGTGAGAAAGAGAATGGAAGTTGAAAGGTGGGGAAGGTGAGAAGGAATTAAAACCGTGAACTGTAAGTCGGAACAAACGAATTACGCACGCGTAAAATTATCTGTAAGAACAACCATAACATACAGTAGGCGGGGGCGGCGGGGAAAGGAGAGAAACGAACAGTCGGAGCAGTCGTAAATTTCTTTACTTTCTGAATTTTATTTTGTTTACTTATTTATTTTTTTTCGCTTGTCTTAAAGTTTACACTTTTTCATATAAATCGAAAGATTAAATTTTTATGGATTAATAACAGTTCTCTCGGTTAATAATTTTTGTTATTTAATTACAATTTACACATGCGGCGGCGGCGGCGGCGACCTGTTTCGTATGATGAAATATTAACATGTGCGCCGATGGGAGCGCATGAAAGGCTCCTTCAATTTTCTTTTTTATTTTTATTATAACTGTTATTTTATTTTATTTTTTTTCTTCTTTTAGTTACTCAAGTTTGTTATTTGTTTAGGTTGTTTACCAGCGGTGGTGACATGTTTGGTTTGCACTCTCCTCTCCTCCTCCATTCTTCTCCTCTTCCCTTGAATTAGATATTGGCTATCTAAGATTTGTAATAAAAATTTTTTTTTATCTATTGTGCATCTCTTAGTATCTGATGAGTTTTGAGGTGTGCGGCTGTTTTTATTGATGTTAGTGTTTTGCCTGTTAAGTTCTTAAAAGAGAATTTTCTTGCATCGTGAACCCTCCTACAGTAACTGTCGTAGGTTCTTGATGACTGGCTGCGGTACTGGATTTGTTTAGACGATATTTAATTTAGCGTTTCTTGCTTGAATCATTAAAAAGTTAAGTCTTGTTGATTGCGGTGACGTCAATAATTGTACATCATTTACGAAACGTGATCTTCACCGTAAGCAGGGGAAAATCAAAACAATTAAAGTACTGTATGCAAACTTAAATTTGTCTTCTGATTGGTTGAAATCCTTTTCTTTTATTAAACAAACACCAGCTGTATATTGAGTTCTTTAAGGAAAGGTTGAAGGGTGATTTCATAAATATTGCACACTAAAGTGATTTATAATTTGATCACAGGTCAGTTTCATACTTGAATCATTAAAAGGTAAATTATTCTTGATTGCGGGAACATCAATAAGTGTGCAATATTTATGAAAAGTGATATACACCAAAGTGTGCATTACTTTTGAAATAATTTCTTGTTAAAAGGATGTTTTAGTAATCCATAATATATGCAGCAACTTGTTTCTTAATAAAAGTGTCCGTAACTAATGAAACAAATTTTGGTTTGAAGTGTGCATTATTTATGAAATGATTTGAGCAATACTATGTGCATTACTTTTGAGAAAAAAATTGAAACCAATGAAAATATTATCTAACAAAAAATTTTCCCGGATTCAGTTACTACTTGTCTTGTGTAATCAATTTCATAAGGGTACAGTTTAAACTTGTACAGTGAATCCGTCTTCAGTAGAGGAATTCGAAATCGATTCTTGAGTTGTGATGTCACGATCACACAAGGTTTTATTCTGAATTTCAGACCAAGTTGTGCAGTACTTATGAAATGACAGCCTTGTCTTTTTTGACTAAAAAAACCTGTAAACCTACAGTAAATCCGTATCCATCAATAAGTGTGCATGATTTATGAAAAAAATGATTTAGATGCATAATAGCGAGCAGAATAACATTATTAACATCTCTAACTGCTGTATCTCTTTCACTGTTTTCAGTTTTTTGTCTGTACCTGTTATATTCTCTCCTGTTGCTCTCAGTTCCTTCTTCTCTCTCAATTTCTGAAAGTACTTGGTCGTTTCATTAGTCCAGTATTGACGTTAATTAGTCCTCGTTTCTGGGTTATCATGAAGCAGACCAATTCACACAAGTCATGACAAAGCTATTTGATGTTAAATTTATAACAAAGCCAAACCGGAAATAAGACGATTTAAAACGGTATATTGTAGTTTCGCAGTGTCGTTTCTCTCGTCCCATCTCCCTCCTCGTTCTCTCCTCAAAGAAAGAAAAGAAATGAAAAAGAAGAAAACGTTTCGAGATCATTAATTATCGAATCAACCATCTTGTCAGTGACAAAAGAGAAGACGAGGGAAGAGAGAGAGAGGATATTACAAATCATTTATTTGTTGTATGTGCTAAGCGCAAATCAAAGTCACGATTGCTATGTATGTCCGTCTATCCATCCATCCATCTATCTCTCCTCTCTTACCGAAGGAGACAGTCTCGGACGGAAATGGATGAATTACACCGTCAACACCAAATTTGAGAGAGAGAGGGATTTAATAAGACGTCAAATTAATTGTTAATAGGATGAGCAAAGAAACGTTCTTTCTTCATCTTCTTCTTCTTCTTCTTCTCTTTCCATCTTTCATCTATTCTAATTAATCCGTTATTCTTATCTTTTCTGACGATTTCCATTCGTAGGATCCTTGGCTTCTACCATTTCACCTTTTGGTCGGCGATTCCCTTTTGAGCGATCGAAGGCTGTTGTAGGTTGAATAGATGAGGTGTACGGAAGTTGATGCGCATGCGCGGTTTTCAGTTGAATGATTCCGTTTTAATAATTCGCATTTGATTATGATTAATTACGTTTGTTTTCCATCGCCGCGATTCGCCTTTTTCTTTTGCTAGTTTTTCCCGGAAATGGGTTTTGTTGCTAAGTCAGTCGCCATTGGGTTTTGTTTTCCTCTTTTTGTGGTTTGTTTCCTTGTTTGGATCTTTTTTTGGCTGTTATACCTAAAATTTTTAGCTTAGACTGTTGGTCTGCTTTTTGGATCTATTTCCGCTTGAGCTTTGTCAGTTTCTTTCTGTTTCTGGAGATGCACCGATTGAACTCTAAACTTTCACGGTAGTTTTTTCAGTTATCTTCATTAGAGCATACCCATTTCCTGGACTATCTTATTCAGGTCATCTTCGGATTACTTTAGTTTCAACCATTTGTCCCTGTTTTCAGCTCTGCTTTGTTCTAAAAACTCGTGTTTTCTACTTTCAAGGTGTCGCGTTTATGTATGTCTGCTGTTGTAACCGCTGCTTCTCTCAAGTCTTTCTCAGTTTCCACGAACCGGTTTCGTTTTTCTGTTGAGGAAGTGTTTGAAGACCTTTTTGAACAGTTTCGGTCTTTATATTTGACTTTTTTTTGTTACGAACACTCAGGACTTTCCTATTCCAGACTCTTGTTCTGTCGTTTAGTCTTGTCTAGAGATTTGTATATAGATCACCAACTTTGACTTTTAATTCCATTTTACACCCTTAGATATTGCAGGAGGGTGTTCAAACTCTCAATTATTACTTCAACTATCAAGTAAGCACTTTGAACCCTCAACCATAGGCTACCTCTACTAAATATTCACCCAGAAGAACGAGAAAGACTAACAAAGATCTGTGATAGGGAGAAAGTAGAATGATTTAGACGAGTGGATAAAGACAGAAATCGTAGATAAATACCAACAGGAATGAGTGATATAAAGGAAGAGTAACGAGAAGATGGTAGACAAGTAGACAAACTGAGAGAACTGGACTATGACGTCATATTTCAATTCAACAAATCGTCAGCAATAAATTGAAGTGTCTACAAGATCTGTTCCAAAAGCTTCCGGAGTAATTATTTGCTGTTGGTATGATCGGGAGTGGCGTTGGATTGCTTTGAGAAGTTATGAAAAATTGTAAAATGATGTTGAGGAAGAAGGGATAATAAATGCATTCCGGAAACTTTTGGGACAGAGGAGGAATGTCTTTCAGTTTTGGTAGGTGAATGTGTAAGGAAGGGGAAACGTCTCAATAAGACAAGAGTGGAGCTATTGTCGACCGGAAAAAGAAGGACGGAGGAGAGGAGGAATATACAGAAATACAAGTGGAAAAGGAAACATGTCAACAGAAAAATCAGAGAAGAGACAAACACTACAAACAGCTAGACATGGGTTTTGAAAGACACGGAGAGGAGATAAAAACAAAGATAGACCAGAAGTCTTAAGTCTGCCAAGGTAGTAATTTGTAAAAACGGCCGCGGAAGACTGGAAACACATCATCGAAGCGTAATTTACATTATTTACGATTGCGAACGCGCCTAAAAAAAGACCGAGAGAGAGGGTGGGAGGGGAAGGAAAACAATGAGCGAGTTCTTCATTTATCAACAATCCCAACGTGACAAACTGTGGGCAGAAGGCTGACATGAGAGTGGGTCGACGAAATCGTATCTTCGCCCTCCGAAAGTGACGTGGAAGGAGATGAATCCTTATTCGCTTCTGACACGAAGGAAGAACACCTTAGTATTTGGTATCAACCTTCGATCTGTACACGATTTGGGTTTAGTGGGATATACAGAAAGGAAAGTTTGGTTTCTCTTGAACGCCATCGATAAAGAAAAGTTCTGGCCACGAGGATGACATGATTGCTCAACGATCTTCCCATTTAGGTTTTACAGAAAGGATCAAAAGGAAAGATCGGGGATCTTTCCTTTTTGATCCTTTCTGTAAAACCTAAATGGGAAGATCGTTGAGCAATCATGTCATCCTCGTGGCCAGAACTTTTCTTTATGAATATGAAACTGTCACCTGCCGGGTCGGTTTCTTTCTCCAGTTTGATTAGCCTACTTGTTCAACTTGAAACTTCCTTTCAAGGTTCGTGCCATACAGGTTCCCTTCCCCCGTCCTCTGTTATTTATTTATTTGAAACTGACTTTGAACGTTTAATTAATTTCGTAATCGTTACCGGAGTTATTGTTATAATTTTATGCGGGGTTTTGAGTTGTGCGGTTTCATCATCTGTCTCTATTCCGGGTTTGGTGCTCTCTCCTCTTACCCAGGCAAACATTTCCTCCTCCTGGTGGGCTTCTGCTTTGGTCTACTACTCCTCGGTTCGATTTCCATTTAGGT
Organism: Columbicola columbae; assembly: GCA_016920875.1. Taxonomy (NCBI): domain Eukaryota; kingdom Metazoa; phylum Arthropoda; class Insecta; order Psocodea; family Philopteridae; genus Columbicola; species Columbicola columbae. Next base: position 4,360,223 of record JADMLL010000003.1, on the reverse strand, counting down.
TCGTGGGGTTTGGTGTCTGGTTGAGTGATCACAGCCTCTGACTAGTATCGGTTGAGTTTATATCCCCTCCGCACCCTGTTACAGCTAAAATTGACAAAATGAAAACTGAACTTCTACTGTAAATTCTGGTTTCAGTTGATACTGAACTCTTGAAAGAAACCCATATCTACTACGACAACATAGATAAATCGGTCATTTTATAAGTGAAAGCTTTTAAATAAACAATTTGAACTAGGATATCAGACTCATTTAATGGTGAATATGGGTTGTTCGAACTTAGGCGCGAGAGTCATTTCATAAATAATGCACACTGACTAGTTATTTAATTATTTATCAGCTGATCTAATAGTATAATTCATGTGCTTTATATAAACTGATGGAGGTAAAAAATGTTCGTACTTGCGGTGATGAGTTTCAGAGTTATGCGGTTCGATTCTCTCCCCCTGCCCCCTCAAAAAACCTTTCACTTGTAACATTATATGGTAGTCAAACATAAAATTTGGAGCTTGATAGCTTAAAAAGATGCCTTGTTTCATTAAAAATGCTTTAATAAATTCATCATCTTATAGTACAGAAGACGAGGTTAATAATTGAGTTTGTTAGCCCTGGAATGAAAACTGCAGTCTGCGTGTTTTCTTTTGTCCTCCTCCTGTTTTGCTTCTTGGTTATTTTAGCATTGATAGTCTACCTTTAGTATAATTAGACTAGATTTGTGAGAAATTTCTCGGCAATATTTATAAGTTTAAAGTTGATGGGAATAGAACTACTTGACGTTCATGAATATTGCACATTTTAATTGAATTTCATAAATCTTGCACACGTTGACCTGGAATTCATTTCATAATTAATGCACACTTCTGTCAAAATTTGAAGTTATAAGTCCACACATGTAGGACTCATTTCATAAATAACGCACACATTAATGCAGCACTTAAATGTATGTTGTAATGGTTAAGTGCCAGACTAAGTAGTTACAGTCACGGGTTCAAATCCTCCTCCTGTATCCTGTGATACTCAAAAAAGTGTGAAAAACGGGATTAAAACTCAACTATAACTATAAATAGACTAGATTTCGAGTTGTTTGTAGGACTTTGACCACTTAAAGTAGCCGATGAGATGGCGAAGACTTGAATCTCACCTTGAATAGTCTAGTTGGGCCAACTAAGGAAGTCATCCTTGCAAAAACCCTCAACGCAAGCATCTAAATTAATATTATAAATAATATAAATAAAAATGATTATTAGAATGCTATCAGAGAATAAAAGGGGAAACCAGTGGCAGTGACAAGGCTAATCTGGGTTATTTATTTATTTATTTATTATTTATTTAATTTAAAATTCCATGAGAGAGGAAATTAAGGCCAGGGGATGGAATGCCGTTTACTCGTCTTCCTCCATCATCCTCATCTTCTTCTACTCTTTTGTCTGATGAACCGTCTACTTCTTTGATAACACGTCGTCTCTCTAACTTCGTCATTGTAATGATTTGATGAGTCAACTGGTCCAGGGAGACCAATTTAATACGAGATGACTCGTAGATGACTGTGTAAGGTTTTTGGCGGGAAGCGGAAGTAGGGATTTGGGAAATAATTTCAAAACCGGAAAGAAGCTGGATAATTCGCAATACCTTTGAGGAGAGGAATAAGAAGAAGAGACGGGGACGGGGGTGAGGGGCCCTTCATCTTGTTCTCGTATTCATGTGAAATCATGTTAACATCTGTTCGGAAGGGGCGTATCCAAGATTCTCAAAATGAACTTCACGGTTTTTTTATTATTATGAAGTTTTGAAATTATTTTCGAGTGAGTGACTCACAATTGATGTTAGTTTTCATGTTAAAAATTTTTCTTAATATAAATATTTATATTATTCATTCCGGGTGTGGGTTTGTATATAATATCAGGCGGGGTTTTGTGTCGAGATGAGTCCTTTGACGCGGAAGAACAATTCAATGTTTCAGCAGTTTTGAGTTTCTTTTTAAGTGTGAGAACTCAAGAACCAGAACCAACCACCTGGTTGACTCCTCAAGTTAACCTATGTGTCTGGCTCTTGTTTTTGTTACCAAAGACAAAGTCCTTTCTATTGAGTATTAGAATGGAGGTCCTATTTCTAGGCTTTGGGCTGCTGGAAGTTGTCTGCTGTTGACGACAACACATCAGAAACCAGTAGCGTGGTATTTCCCATCAGGTTTCGTTAGGGCGGTGGAAAAGTTTTTTTTACAAAACGTGGTACTAAAATAAGCTTCTACCTTAACAGATAAACTCGCGTATTGTCTTGTTATTGTATTGAAGTAAGAACATAAGCTAATCCCTAAGCACTCGAGAGGTGACTCTCACTCTCCACTTGGTTTCATATGGGGATTCAGTGGGCGTTGTTCGTTGTTTTTGTTTTATTTCTTCGAAGCGGATTCTTAATTTTTTTATATAATCAGAATATTATAATGATTATATTATAATTTTATATGTTAAGATTATAACTCTTTAAATGTAGATTAGATTTTCTCGTCTAAAAATATTTGGCGACCACGAATCCGACTGTATTGGAGCATACTTAGAAGTTGAATGTTATGGGGAATAGAACCACTTGAATTTCATAAATCTTGCACACGTTAACTAGGAATTCATTTCTAAATTAATGCACACTTCAACTTGTGAAGTTACAAATTCACACACATGGAAAACTCAGATCATTCACCAACAGATGTGACAAACGTTATACTTTTTATAAATGTATATTTAAATTATGAGTAAAGGATTCATGAAATTCTGCACAAAGTTGGGGCTGTCAAGACTGTAAATATGTTTGTAAATTTCAAAGAAGATGAGCGTGCGTTATTTGTGAAATGAACTTCTCACTAGTGTGCAATACTTCTGAAATGAGCTTATCGAAAAAGTGTGAAGGCAAAATATCATGTTGATAGGAAAGTAGTATGGTATGTGTACTGTAAAATTGATAAATCGGGCGAATGTATGGACAATTTCCGGTGATTTTTCATAATCACCAACTAACCTTGGTAAGTGTGATGAATACTTAAAAATTTATCACATTTACCGGCTAGTTCATGTAATATTCAACTTGTAATGAAGAAATTAATCAAAATTCGCTCAGATTCTTTGCTTTCGTCACTTTTCTTGTACTCGCTACTTCTTGTTGAAGGTTTGTTGACTGTTACTGACAAACACGGCTGGTTGAGTTGCTTGGGTTTTGTTAGAAAAGTGACAGAAGTCAAGCATGTGAGAAAAATTTTATTAAATTCTCCATTACGAGTTGGGGATTGTATAAACTCTCCGGTAAGTGTGAGCAATACTCAGTAATTTGTCAGATTTACCAAGATTAATTGGTGATTATGAATAATCGCCGGAAATTATTTATATATTCGCCCGATTTATCACTTTTACCGTAACATATATACGATATCACATAGTAGTTAACCCAGAAAGGAAGACTATGGTCTTTGTATGAGTCAATCAAACCGCTTTTCCTCTCTCACGATTCCAGGTACTCGAAAACCGGGTATATGAACACGGGGTCCAAGGTGGGTTCCAGTCCCTTTCTCATGGGTCTAGCGGCATTAATGAGTGTAAAGGAAGTTAATATTTGTTTATTTGTAAACTCCGTATGGAACCTCTTACGGTGTTCAATTGAAAAGATGTCATTGAGAAATGGTTTTACATACATCTTGACGAGTTCTTCTTCTCCTTCCTTCTTTTCATGTGTATGCACTGTGTCTCTCTCTCTCTCTCTCTGTGTTGTGTGCTGTGTGTGTATGTTTTATGAATAAAAAATCGATTTATCTTTTTAAAATAAACGTTATTTTCTTGTCTATTCATCAAAAGCGATCCGAAGAATGAGAGAGAGAGAGAGAGAAACCATTTTCTTTCCCCGAAGTCAATCTTTCGAGTTTGTTAACTGGATTTAATTACCTCTTTAAATGCTTTTTATCGCTCTGCTCCATCTTCTACTTCTCTTTTTTTTCATCTTCTGTTTCTTTTCTTTCTTTTTTTTCTGCTTCTCTTTTGTCACGGAAAACAAATGAATGTTATTCTGTGTTGATGTGAATTTATGTTCGCGGATGAGAGGTGAGAGGATAGTAGACGGAGAGAGAGAGAGGGAGAAGAATTCGTTTCGCGTCTAGAAGCTTCGTTTTGCGAAATCCTGTCTGCCGTCCTTTGTTTTTTATTTATTTACTTATTTATTTATTTGTTTATTCCCCGGTTCACTTATTTATTTTTCATTTTCAGGTATGTATTCCAGTGGTTTTGTGTCTTCGGGAGCTGTCCTTCGACCGTATAAAACAAAAACTTCTTGTCTGGACTTGATTTGACTGTTTGGGTTTACGTAAGTTTGGATCTATTTTTTATGTATTTTCGGATGAGCTGAAATTTAAGTTTCTAACAACCGGAAGTTACATTTTGGCGGTTGTTTGATTTCATTGTGTATGTTCAGAAATGAATTTTTTGATAAATTGTGTCCAGAAGATTCGTTCTGGGTGTTTGAAACCTTTCAAGCAATTAATCGATTTAAAGGTTTTTGGGTGTATTAAAAACCGCGTAAAAAAATTCTAGAACGTTTGCGAAATGAAGTAGGAACTTTTTTTCCGCGGTTTTGTTTGGAAACCCAGTGAATGAGTTTGTGTAGTAGAAAGCTCATATTAACGGAAAGGTTTTGAACAACCGGAAATGGGATTCGTTCGATTTTCTTGTATTGTTGCAATGTAAGTTGTGGTCTTTGGAGAAGAGGCCGGTTACTCATTCACAAGGTTGCAAGGTTATAAGGGTTAAGAGTTTGTGAGTTTTGGTGATTTTAAACTGCGGAACACTGAAAGACTCCAACAGCAAAAGGAGTTTTTGACGTTTTTATTAATTTAAAATCACAGCAGAAGTTTTGTTTTTGACACAACGAAATTTTTGAAAGTACAGTACGTACAACCACGAATGAGGTTCTTGGTATTGTGTCATATTCTTTATGACTGTCGGGTCACTGGAATCCCTCAAATTTTTGGAAGGATGAGAGAGAAAACTGCAGACATTTGTTACAGCTTCAGCATTCAAAGCCGGAATATTTATTAAATGAGAATTCCATGAAAGTGTGCAATATTTCTGAAATAAACACTATACAAAAGTGTGCAGTATTTATGAAACAAATCTTCAAGAACTTCGAGGTTAGGAATTGTTATGGCACTTAGTTGAAATCGTTATCTGTACCAATGAGGTGTCTACAGTTGTCAGCGTTTTGCGAAACTTCTGTTTACTGTAAATTTTCTCATTTCTTGAACAATTTGGATTCTAGTGGCCTAGTAATCAAAGTATAACACCGCTAACATTAATGGTAACAGACAAGAAAGTCTTAGAACTCACATGTAGGTCTGAGGAAACGCTTTTTTTGGGTGTTTGGAGGTGTCATTGATGTGTTTCTTTAATTTTTTGGAGGTTTGGGGTGGGTCAGGGTTTACTTTGAAGAGATCATTACGGCTTTTAGGAGTTCTACAAACAGTATAAATTACCAGCCCAAACCATAAAGGCGATACTGAACAGAAAAAGGTTTCAATCAATCCACCGGATATAAAATCAAAACGTGATTTCTTCCTCTCCCTTATTTGTTTTTCCAGCCCTGAAATCAGTCATTCAACTCAATCAATCATTCTATTAACTTCTTTAATTGTATATCCGTCTGAAAAACCACCCCCAAAACGAAAACCGGAAACGAAGTTACGCTAATAGTATCCAGCTCAACGTCAGTCCATTAATACCTTAACAGTCGAAAGATTCAACTTGAATCAAATGATACACTGAGTCAGAGAAGATGAGAGAGGATTGGAGGGAGTGGGGGGGGGGGTGGGAGGCTGAGAGAGAGGGAGGTTTAAAGGTGTTTTAATTGTAAACCACTTCACGATCCGAAAATCTTGATTTTAGATTTGGGATTTATGTCGGCAACGCCCACGGTCTTGAAAAACAAAACAAAAAAATAATTTTTTATTTTCAATTATCCTGGTTTCGTCACTGCTCAGACCTCATTTTAAAGCTCCGGGTATGCTCTCGAAAGAAAATGGTTTTGTTAAAGTCGAAAAGAAATCGTTTGTAATTAAATAATAATAATAATAATAATCAAAATCAAAATATATGAACCATTGTTATAAAAATTATCTTAATTTACAATCAATCACGTGATTACAATTTGAGTTTTTTTGTTTTTTGGTTGGTACCTGTGCCTAATTTTGGTTTTTTTTTGTTTGTTTGTGTCTGTGCCTCATACTTAGTGTTTTAAATTATTTCTTTTATTTTTTATTAATGAAGAAATTAGAGAGAGGAGGGATGTAATTAGAGCTGAAGAAAACGGAGGAAAGGAAGACGTTTAGTACAATAGAAGCAGGTCGGATGGTTGTTTTGATTGTTTGACGCCATTTTGTTTTGGTTTTTTGTTTTTATTTTTGTAAAATTTGAATAACATTAAAAATAGAGGAAAAAGGTGGAGAGTAGCACAGAAAAGGTGTGCAAAGGTAGGAAATGTGGAGAGAGAAACGAAGAGAGGAAAACTACAGAACAGAATGAAAGAGCGGTAGTACATAAAACCAGGAAGTGGGTAGGTAGAGAGATAAAGATACAATAGATACAGGTGCAGTAATAGGTACAGGTACAGAGTGAGAGAATGGGAAATTAGACTAAGAATAGGAGAAAGAGCAGAAGGAAGAATAATACACGAAGAGAGCTGTGATTGAGACCCTAAGACTCTGTACTGTGTGCATTATTTTTAAAATGAGTCGGTGAATAAAGTGTGCAGTATTTATGAAATAGGCTCCTAATGAAGGTATTCGTTTTTAGGTCATTTTGGAAATTAATGAAAACGGTTATCCAATTGATTGGAAGGAACCTAACCAAAGCCTAGAACTCAACCGCGTGAGAGAGAGGAGCTGACGTTGAGACAGTAAGAGTGTGTATTGTGTGCATTACTTTTGGAATGAATGGGTAGTTAAAGTGTGCATTATTTATGAAATAGACTCCTCATGAAAGTATTGGTTTTTAGCTCGTCTTGATAACCAATGGAAACGGTTATCTACTGGAACATAAAACTTAGTGAGGGAGAGATGAAGATAGAGAAGAGTAGATAAAGGTAGATAGACGGTTAGTAGAAGAAGTGAAGGAAGTAACGACGGGATAAGAAAGACAGTGAAACCAAATATTCTCACTCCATCTCTAAAACCCAAAAGATCGTCCAAGAGGTGAGTAAGCAACCTACCAAAAACCTTGAACCCAACTTGAAGGAGGAGGGACGAAGGTGAGGTTGAGTCTGATGTCCAGAACCTGGCCAACAGATGCCCAGATTCCTTTTTCCGTCCCAGCATCACATTCAGAGAGGGAACCTTATGCTGAGAGGAGAGGAGGGATAGTTAATAAATGGACTCCCATCATTTATCAAGGAAGAGGACGTTGGGAGAGGAGGGCGGGGAGGGAGGCATGGAGGAAGGTATCAAAAGTTCTTGATGTAATCTTTTACCCATTTAATGTAATTTAAGACTTTGTGAGCGTCATTGTTGACTTTGGTTCGCACCTCTCATTTGCTAATCGCACACCTATTTAAACGGCTAATGATATATTAAACCAGATCTGTCAGTCTCCTCTCCTCTTCTCCTCTCTTCCTCTCTCTCATCTACTCTCCTTCTCCATCGCTCGCCCTGTCATTTATCATAATAAACTCACGACCTTCTTCTTCTCTTGTACTCTACTTTTGGCTCGGTCGGACGTACGGACGGACGGTTTTCTTTTCCGACATCTGTCTACCCTTTAGAATGTCAGGTGTTCTCTCTCTTTCGATGCCCTTTTTGGGTTCTTGGCTTCATCCAACACCTACCTTATACGTCATGATTACCTTCGGTCGAGGAAGCTTGGATTTTTGGCTTGTTGCTTTTGAATTTTTTTTTCGGTATAAATTTCACGACTTGAAACCCGTTTTGAGTGTTTTTACTGTTTCCAGCTACCGTTTCCGGTTTAATTGTAACTACTTTTTGGCTGTTTTCCCCTTCTGTTCTGATTGTTGTTGTTGTTTCGGTTGTTATGATCTGGTTTTGACCTTATTCGTATCGCTTTCGTATTTTCCCTTCTCACTTCCAGTTTTACCTTTCCTTAATGGGTTTTTAAGTAGCTTCGGTTTTGCTGTTTCCTTGAGCTTTGGACTACACCTGGATGCTTTGAACTATCTTCTTCACCTGACTACCTTGCCTCTCCTTTTACGACTCTGCGATATTTTCGGTTCTATGTTTTCTTTTCCTCATTTCTAAAATGGAGACGTTTATCAGGCAACCTTTTCCGGTTTTTATGTGTTTTTATAGTCCCACAACTCTTTTCTGACCTAATTTCTTGTTGTGTTAATACTCCTACGATTTTATTGGACTACCATTTCCGGTTTTCATATTTTTACGTTTAAGCAACTCATCAGGCTGCTATACTGCTGAAACAAGTATCGAAGATCATACAAATACTTTATCTCTGCCCTCAGACAACATCATACCATCTGCATTGCTCAAAAACAAATTAGACTAATTTTCTGGTCTAACACGTCGTATTTCACTGTCTGCCACCGTAACAGGAACTCGTACAGCTGTCAAAACATTCCAACAAAGGATTTAAGTAGCTTTGGCACTGTTCCAAATCAATAATGAAGAAATGTTATTAGTCTGGTAGCCCAGAAATTAGTATTACTGATGGATTTAGGTTTTGTTTTGACCTTGCAGACATTCCCGATGTTCCAGTTTTGATTGGAACTAACTACAAGACGAAGTGGTTAATCGAAAAGACATTTGCGCATGCGTATCGAAGTTGTTTCTCTTCCACAAAATCGTTACAAGTGTTAAATTTGCGTTCATGGACGTTTGATGGTAGAAGAAGGTCTGACAAAAGGGAAGAAGAGGTAGAAGAAGAAGACGAGGAGCGAATAAAGGTAAAATCCTTGGACGTTCTCCAGGTTCGAGTGAAGGTTGTCCCTTTGGATGCGGAAGCGTGAAAAGTACCTGTAATTTGTTTTAAACGCATCTTCATTCTCCCGTTCTCTCTCTCTCTCTCTCTCTCTCTATTCCGTTTTAACGATCTCATTAGCGATAAATTTAATTTTAAATAAATTAATTCTGTTTATCTTTCTCTCTCTCCTTCTGACTTTGTCGTTAGTCTGTCTGTTAGTCTATCGCTCTGTTTTAAAAATTTATACCTTGCGTGCGGTTTGTAGTTTTCAACTTTTCCTTCCTTTCTGATCTTTGATGAAGGTGGGATTCAATAAATATGGTTTACTTTTGCGATTATTTATAGAACTACACCTGGGCTACTGGGTTAACTGATTTGGGTTGGGTCAACCACGAAGGGACAATTTTGAAAATGGGTTTCGTGGTACATTTTTAGGTTTGGTTGTGTCGGCCGTCGTTTTTTCTGATTTAAAAATTAGGCTAATTATCTGGACTAATTGGCTGTATTCCAATCACTAAGGTTATAGAAACTTGTAGGGATGTTAGAATGTCGTCAACAGAGCTCTAAAAATATTCCTGTCATTTGAAGTCAACGAGAATTTGGGTTTAGCCTAGTGGGCTAGAAATTTAGACTTCTAGTTGATTTTCTGAGCTATTTGGACTGTGTTTTAAAGGTTTTACTGTGTCTTATTTTTACTTTCTTATAATCGTATTTCTCGCTTGAAGTGATCAACTGCTTCGGTCTCCTTTTACTTCCCAGCAAGATGTGATACGTTTTAGGTTTGGTAGTTCCGCAGTAAAATTTTGAAGTAAATCAAATTTAGGCTAGTTACCTGCTCTAATAGAACGTTACAGCCAATAAAGTGTGTAGGAAATTGGGGGGGGAAATCAACAGAACGTCTTAAATCGACACGCTAAATATAACGAGGAACATGTTTGACCTAATAGCTTACAAATTAGACTTCTGGGCTGGTTGGGCTACGTTTTTTGTCTTTTAGGGTTTTATAGTTTCTTTTTCCTTCCGTTTTATCCTAATTTTATGCCCCTTCGAGTAGATCTACCGCTTTTGTCTTTTTTTACTACCCATCAAGCTGAGTTCACAGACTCCTCAGCCAACTGTCTTTCATTCCCCTTCAAAGTTCAACGACCACCCAAAAGTGAAAAACCGATTTCCAGGCAAAGCAGTCTCACCAATCCATCCGAAAATAGATAGAAAGGCGTGTCGAGAATAGGATGACCTCTTCGTCTGTATCGAATTTCCCTCAAGTCAACATTTTGGATTGATATCAAAGAAGAAGATCGGAGGGGAACGTCAATCAAAACGAAAAAGAAGAAAAGAAAACCTTTTTATGCTTCGCAATAAGGTTCAAGTCCTCTTGAGCAAGAAGAAGAAGAAGAAGAAGCGCGTTTTTTTTAAGAGTCACAAAGTTGCTAATGATGTGTCATTGCCAACAATGCAGACATAAAGAAGACAAACCTTGTTTCTTCTGTTAGAATAACCTTTTGAATCGCATCCGAAAAAAAATTTTTTTTCAAATCTCCGGGACTCAATAAAACCTTTGGGGATCGTGAATCTTCCGCTTGCGTCACCAACATCTTAGAATGTGGCCTCTTGCGAGTCCTCCGGGGGTCAGGTCTAGTGCTAAAAATTATTTCGGAATGATTTCACCTTTTTAGAATTAATCATTTGTATCCTTCATTTATCTTCTCCAGCAGGGTGAGAGGTGGTGGGTTAGGGGAGGGAAGAGGTTTTTGCTTTGTCAGTTATTCAAATATTTACATAAAGCCTTTTTTTATCTGTCTCATTCGGGGTTGAAATGATTTCCGAGGGTTTTCTGGGGTGAATTTTTGATTTTTGATTCTTCCTTGCGGTAATGGTGTGTCACACACAATCTCTTCGAATTTGATTATGTCAATGGTTTGATGGACTGTTTGGGTTGGTGTTTGCGATCGGTTTTTGAGAAGGAAGGCTGTGGGGCTGGTTTGGGTTGCTCTTGTTGGTTTTAATTCTTTCTGGTTTCTTCCTCTAAGACCTTTCCTGTTCTCTCATCATTCTTGCATCATAAGAACCTGACGGATTTTGAGTGAAATCGTCTTCGTTGACGAATTACCACATTCTCGCCGGGCGAACGAGACTATTGTGAATTTGAGCGAGATCACAACTGTACTTAGCGACAAATGGGTCACCCCGCACCATACCACAGTCAAGTGTGACCCATCTTGTCAACACTCATAACAACAGATAACAATTAAATTGATTTAAATTAGTGTTAATAAGAGCAAACACACGTTTCTATAGTTAGCAAATGGTAGCCTTAATCTTCTTCCCTCCAACCGAAATAGGAAATCATATAAATATAATTAGCCTAACGTTATTTTATATTATTTTAAAACTACCGGTTATATTTATATTTATTTACCGGGTATATTATCCACATAAAATATAAAATAATATCGCTCACTTTAACCGAGCAAATCCGATGATTAGTTAGATATTGTCTGCATTACGATTTTATCACTAACACAGACAGTATAAATTCGAATTTTTCTTCGTCTTTACTCTCGAATTTAAAACATATTCATACCGAAACAGAACTGATTATATATTATATATAAATTATTAAATATTTAGCCGATAGGAGTTGTTGCAAACATGAATTATCACCTTAGATAAGAGAGATACAACAAAACTTAATCACGATTTGTGTAGAATAATAAAATATTTAATATAATAATATATAATATAAATAAATATGTGATGTACCACTGTACAACAATATATATTTGATAATATATTTGTTAGTTACTTTATGTTGAGGTACCAAAATCGGAAATTAACAAATATTGCGCTGGATGAGAAAGTGATTTTGATTTGCACCAATAGATAGTCTAGAATTATCTGTTGGCTATGACACAGGATGTCAACTTAAAATATCACAAAATTTGAGACATATTGCTGATTACAAAACTAACTACAAACAGCACAAGCAGAAAGAGAGAGAAATAGATACACTCAAATTTGTTTTTGTGCGGTCTTGTTTTGTGCGATTTTTTTAGTGCGTTTTCTTTGCGTTTATTGTGTTCCGAAAATTATATTAAATTTAGAGCTATTCGTGAAGTTTTTTTTTATGCGGTCCCTATCCACCGCACAAGCGAATAGATAATGTAATAAATAACTCATACATAAAAGCATAGATAAATTAATAACAAGATAAATAGTTATAGATAATACGATGCCGTCCGGTGGCTCCACATTGGTTCCATTCGGAATATTCGTTATTACGAATACGTCGATGGCTGTATTATGTATTCAGCTCCGTGGAAGGAAAGTTATTGTTGCGCGTTGTCTTTAACAGTAAAAGACAGTAGAAACTTTTAGAACTTGACCGTAGAAGTAGAAACTTTGTTTTCTTAAAAATCTTGCCCAAAGACATAGAAACTAACGAGGAGATTAGTAAACAAGAACCTGGAAAAATCGCAGGCTCTAGCTAATCTATGTAAGTTCCACCGGCACCGACTCAAAAAGTTTTAGACTAGACGTGCGGACGTTCTAGTATATATATCACAAAATTCTAGACGTAATACGGATCACAAAACTAACTCGAAAAATACCTGAACTACAAACAGCTCAAGCGGAAAGAGAGAAATTGATACAAAATATAGATAAAACAAAAATAAACGCGGTAGCGAATAGATAACATAAAACGTTAAACAGTAATAAATATTATTATAGATAAATTAACAATAAGATAAAATATGGAACCTAAACTAACAATATAACGTTAGCACTAATGGTATATAATATAAAAGCTAGATAAATTGAAAAAATGAATAAATAGATAAAGATTAGGTTCAGGTAAAGATGTAAACAATCAACCACTTCCTCTCAAATTTTAAACGAAGGCAATGTGGATTAGCCCAGAAATTTGAGTAACAGTTACAAGTAATCGGTGAGCAACAGACAGGAATCAATTCACTTAACCGTGTGCCACGTTGTTTTGGATGAAATCTCGTTTACGGGGAGGATGATGGTGGTGGTGGAGATGAAGGAGGAGGGACGAGGAGAGGAGATGAGTGGCCAGGGCCCAGACGACAAAGTGAAAAGATGACACTAACTGGATTATAACGTCATCCATTAACATGATAAGCACGTGAATTAATTTTAAATTATTCGATCCTTCTTTTTCAGGTCGACCTTTAGATTTTTATCGAGACTTTCTCGACCTAACCAATAAACCTGAGGAGTAACCGATTCAACTTTTTTCTTCTTTCTTTCTTTTCGGCTACGTGTTTGTCCTCCCTCCTCTCTCGACTCCCGCGGCTGACTTTCCAACTCGACAGAAGATGAGACCTGTTTGTACGAAGATGTTTCATTTCATGTGTCTGTTAAGGTTTTTGGTTGTGTTTCGTGCTTGGAAAAAAGCTTTCGACCTGTTGTCTACCTCTTCCTCTTAGAGAGTTGGACTTAATTTTTGCTGCGGTTAAAGACTTCTTGTTGGGAGGTTCGTTCACTGTTACTGATGAGCACAGCTGTTTGGTTTGCTTGGGTTTTGTCGGAAAAGTGACAAAGGTTTATTAAATTTGCCATTGCGACTTGGAGATTTTATAAACTAACCGGTAAATGTAATAAATACTCAGTAATTCATCACATTTACCAGGGTTAGTTGGTCATTATGAATAATCGCCGGGAATTGTATATATATTCGCCAGATTTATCACTTTTACCGTAAGATACATACCAAACGACTTTCCGATGTACATAATTCGTCTGCTCACTTTTTCGATAAGCTCATTTCAGAAATATTGCACACTAGCGAGATACCCATTTCATTAGATTATATACATTCGCTTTATTTATCACTTTTACCGTATCATGTAAACTTTCCGGTTCATTATACAGCCAAAGACAATCGTTGTCCTTTGATTAGAGGACATCATTAGGCTTTGGACTGTCCTGCCACCTTGGTCAACAGTTCTGGGTGATTTGGATGGGCGTTTAACATTTTTAGTGTGGCAATTGACCGATTTAGCCCAGGATTGCCCTCTACACCTCTTCTGTAATATTACCACCTTCCTGGAGAGTAAAGCTACCTCTTGGTGCTGGGAGATCCTCAGCTACTATGGAGTAGGCGGTCATCTTAGCTTTTCCGAATCCTCTTATAGCGGATGCTCTTAACCAATTTCTAACAGAACTAAATGTATTTGGTTTGGGGTGTCAGTTTAATAGAAACGTTCGAACGGTTTGGAGGGGGGTGTCTCGCTTATTTCCCACCGTCATCTTATAAGTCCCTCAAAATTTTTCTCGAGTCGTAGATTAATGTCGACAAGTAATAGAAAGATCAAGGAGTGGTGAGGGAGACCGAAAAAGGAGAAACCGCACAAAAAGTATAGAAACCTCTCAAGTTAATTAATTGCTTATTTAATTAATTAATTAATTTACAATCAAGACTGAGACGGGAAGAGCAACTGACAAAGAGTGAGAGAAAGATTTTTTGCAAGGTTACAACATTTTTCCCTTTCAGACACCTCTTCTTAGGCTTGTAAATGGTAAAACTGACAAAAAATTATGGCAACAGAAGATGTTCAAGTTAATAACATTAAATAAATTTATTTATTTATTTCTTGTCTTGCGATTTTTAATTATATTCATCGTAATTAATGTTAAGGAAGATGATTTCTCTCTTAAGAGTGTCACTTAAAAATGTTCTCAACACTTTTCTCTAATCTTAGTCGATGGCTTTATAAATTTTTTTGGCGGGAAATTATAAAGTTTAGTTTACGTTGTGTAAAATGCTCAAAGAAAGACCTGAACAGAGAAGAAGACGACAAAAGGCTTAGGTATGTGGAGCAACATTTGACTCATTGATGACAAACTCTCGAGGGAATGATGGGAACTTCCGGAAACTTCCGGTGTGTCTTTGTTCCACCAGGTTGTTCTTGATCTCCAACCTGGAGATGAAAAGAGAAATGAGTGACAGATTTAATTTATAACATTGAGTCAGGTTTTTCTTGAACAATTTTAATTAAACTAAAAGTGTTTCCGGTTTTTTGTGATTTAAATTTTGGCGGTTTTTGTAAGAACGTTAGTAGTGTTTGAGTATCCTCAGGAAGCTTGCTAGTAAGTCTAAGATACAAATGAATTTGAGGGTGTGATGGTCGTAGACTGTTTAAACGACTAGTTGAATCGAACGTGACGCTAGTCTAGATGGAAGTGAGGTGAGAAAGAAGGAAGTAGCAGGGACACAGGAACCGGTAAAGACAGTGCCGTAGCCGAATGGGTTCCAACGACAGTTTTAAAATTAATTAACAGCAGTCAAGTTGATTAAAAACGATGACAGTTGCAAGAAGACGTTACCCTAGCATCTACCCGATTCCATGTATTCCCGGAGGAACCCCCGTCGGACCAGAATTGAAAGCGATAACACAGATGAACGCTTTTTGTCAATGGACGACAATAAAATCACATCAAACAAAAATCATTCTAATCTCACGCATCTTCTTTCATTCACGTTTTTGTATTCTCTCCTCTCTCCCATCCCCCCATCCGCTCCTGATCTTCTTCCTCTTAACCCGCATTTTTCTTTTCTACTCCTCATCTTCTTTCTCGAGGTTCTTTTTTTATGCGACCCAAAAGGAAACAAAAAAAAATTATTTTTGTCGAACGAGCCCAGCATGATGCCAGCATAATTTGTTGACATTTCGGAGAGAGATGACATCCTTGGTCGAGTTAAATCCAATGGGAAGGTGAGTCTTCTTAGGAAGGATGCGAACGTTTGGTTTTCTCTGTCTCACCGATGAAGACGAAATCTTTTCTCCATCCTTTGATTGATTGGGTCAGTTTTTTATGGTTGCTAACCGACACGACACAGACACACACAAAAAGGGAAGAAGACAATTTTCGGCGTTAACTCTCGATGCCATCTTTGATTGGAGGGGAAGGGGAGGAGGAGGAGGAGGAGAGGATAACTTCGGTAACCGGATCTGGAGGAACAACTTTTTTTTGGAACACCGTTTAATTTGTTACACTAAGTAAATACATTTCGGTTTTTTGACGTTTTGGCATTTTTCCTTTCGACTTCCAAATTTTTTTGGTCGTTGAAGATTTATTGGAATGAGCTTTCGGTTCTCATGGGCCCAATTACCTCAAAAGTTTGGGGGAGGAGGGGGAGGTGTTTGAGGAAGAAGAAAAAACGAAGGACAAGTGAGTTTGAGGAGGAAAACTGGATTCGAGGTTTTTGATTAAATGACATTTGACCAATGCGTGTTGAGTGACTTTGATTAAATTGGTTTTGGCTAATTGTTTTGCTTTCGTTAAGGTCTTTTGCTTACTGATTAATTGATTTTTGCTGTCTGTTGACTGGAATGTTTTTGTTTTTTGCTCCTTTCATGGTCAGAATTTGGTGGATTTGTTTTTTGTACTTGTAAGTTTTTGCTGAGATTTATTCGTTTTTATATTTTTTGTCTGATGAGTTAGTTTCTGCAGCGTCTTTTGTTTGATACCAATTTTTTTTGCTGTGGTAACAGTATTGAGATTTTTCGAATTTGAGGTTTTACAACTCGTTAAAGATTTGCTTAAAATTTATTGTTATAACAGGATACGTGATAATAAGTATTTGAACCTGCCACTATAACTTCTTAGTCTGGCACTTAACCACTACGCCACTCACCTACAATTTACTTAAAGTTTTTGTGGCAAATTTTGCTGTTGTCAATGTTGTGACCATTTGCTGGTTGTCTGTTAAATTTCTTCGGTAGTTTAAAATTTTTAGCTTAGATTTTTAGATTTTTCTAATTGATAATTAGCTAAAGTTGAAAATCTGCTTTGTTGTTTGGGACTTTGCTGTCGGAAGAACTAATTTTCGATTTTAAAATGCGGCTGTTAGATAAAATGTAGGAAAGTAAAGGTTGTCAGGGTGTGAGTACAGAGTTGAGAGTACAGAGTTGAGAGAACCTGATTCTCGTTGCTGTTGCTTCATGCTGAAATTCAGGGATTTGGACTTTAATTATTATTTCTCTCCCAACTTCTTCCCAGATTCTCTAAAACAATGTCTTTGTCTTTCAAAGGACAACTTAAGAAAGGTTCAGGTACCGAAAGAAGGAAAGAGTACTGAACAAACCCAAAACATCTTTTTCGGGTTCATCTCCTGATTGATTTTCAGATTTTTGGGTTTTGCTGACATTATTCTTTGGTTTTGCCTAAAACTGTTTTGGACTTTGAGACTTATTGCTGGGGTCAACATGGACATGACAGAATTTTAATTCCTGTCGTTTTGAAATTGGGTTTTTGCCGGAGAAATTTCGTTGCTTGATGTTAAAATTTCCTAAAATGATCTTTTCTCTTGAAAACCTGCTGTTGTCTACTACAGGAAAATTTCAACTTATGTCAAAAGAACTTTAGACGCTAGTGTGGCTGAAATACTTAGAGTTCAGGTTGTTGCGATTAGGTCTTCTGGTGTTCACACCTGATTCTAGTCGATGATGCTTCATGCTGGAAATTCAATTTGGACTTGAATTTCTTCTTCTGTCTTTTAGCTTCTTCTCAGACTCATTGAAACTATGCTCTGAAAGACAAATTTAGAATTTTCAGGTACCGAAGCAAGGGACGAGTACCATGAACAAACCCAAAGACTTCTTCTTCTGGTATCGTGTTCTTATTAATTTAATCGACTTGACGCGACTCGTTTGTTCTCACTTTTAGGTTTCAGGTTTTAGAAATTCTCATTTAAATCATTTCACGCATCTTCCAGCAACCTGAAATCGTTTGGAATCAATCATTCACTCAGTCAGTCAGTCAGTCAAAGTATTTTCGAGGCCTTCGGCCAAAAACCACTTTTCCCTCTTTGTATGAATCCATCTACTTCCGCTCGTCGTTCTCGAATGTCACTGCTTCTTTTCTTCACTCCGTGTTGTGGTTCGTCTACTTCTTTCTTTTTTGAGGATATTCTCACGGCGGGTCAACTTTTGGGCTGCCCAAAAATTCAACCTGAATCCTGTACTTGAATTTGTTGCCGCGGAGTTTTTCTGTTCTTTCATTCGCTCGATGAGGCAAATAAATTTGTTCGGTTCATTCAGTTAGACAGTTCTCTACTGGCAGTAGATATCATCAACCGGAAGTTGTGAAAGAGAAGTGTAGCGCAAAAAAGAAGCAATAGGTGTCAGAGTCGTGAGAAAGTGTCTGGGGCCAAAAATCATAGGCAGGAAGTTAAAGAAAAGGTTAAGAAACCTCAAACGTGAGGAAATGTTCAACCGGAAGTACTAAAACACCCGGAAAAAAATAAAACCGCCCAAACCTACAGTGGAATCAAAATTATTAGTAGTTTTTAGTAGAGAAGAAACCGAAAACAGAAACCCGGAGAGGAAAAAGTAGAACGAAGGGAGAAGTTGAAAGACAGAAGACCCCGAACACTAGATACAGAAACCCAAATTTCTCGGTCAGGCGGAAATGAAACAAACAAAACCACCAAAAGATTTAGTTTGAAGCCAAAACAAAAACCATAAGAGGAGCGAAAGAAGGAATCAAGAAGATAAGACGAGTATTGAACACAAAGGGCAAATGGGAATGAAGTAAAAACCGCCAAAGCCAACAGCAGGCCTCTCAAGCGAAGAAAGGAAAATAGAAAGTCAATAAAGAAAGTAAAGAGCAAAGAAAAAGATGAAAGGACCGGAGGAAAGGTAGAAAACCTTTAGCTATGGGTTCAGAAACCTAGAAATCTCGGTACACCGGAAATGAGACAAAGAAAACTGCCAAAGCCAACAGCAGGTGCCTCAAGAGAAGAAGCGAAATCAGAAACACGAAGGGGAAAAAAGAAGGAAAGAAGGATCACTCGGAAATATCAATCAACCGGAAAACAAACCATCAAAAACCTTAAGAGCAATGAAAGAAGAAAACAAACAGATGAGATGAGTTGAGAACACCAAAACAACCAGAAAGGAAGCAAAAAACCGCCAAAGCTAACAGCAGGCCTCTCAAGAGGAGAATAACGAAACTCGAAAAGGAAGTAAGAAGGAGTGCAGGCAAAAGAACAGATAGAAGACCCTCGACTGTTAAGTACAAAAACCCAAAAATCTCGGTCAACCGGAAGTGAAATAAACAAAACCGCCAAAACCAACAGCAGGGCTCTCAAAAGAAGAAACCAAAACAGAAACCAGAAGACCATTGTTAAAGAGAAACCTCTCACCGCAGAAAGGACCCTTCTCCCTCCCTCTCTCAGCGATGCCCTCGAAACGTCGTCCTCGAGAGATGGCCATTAATTTAAGATTTTTCATGCTGTTGCAAGCCGAAGAAGATGAAGAGAATAATAGAAACGGAAAAGAGAGGAGATGGAAGAGGAGAGGAGTGCAGACCAACAAAAAACGCGGAAGGTCTCTCGATCGGGAAACCAGTTTCCAAAACTTGAAAACAAGACACAAAAATTTTTACTTCCAAGAGGAAGTCACAAACCGGAACAAGATGAGAGGATAGGAAGTAGATGGGAGAAGGAGGAGGGGGGAAAGAAATAATTTTGTCGTCTTAATTTAGCGTTAAAAGTGCTTCATTATCAAAGGAGAACAACAAAAATGAAAATCTTTTTTTTGTTATATTAATATAAATAAACAAAAAATCGTTTATAATATTTTATTTATAATAATTATTCATAAAGTTATGATAATATTGTTTTGATTTATTGTTATTGTCAGTTGTCGCCTCTTCTTTTATTTTTATTTTTATTTTTATTTTTATTGTTCTCCACTTGTGAACGCGAAATGGTTTCCAGGTGACGTGATCTTGTTCTCGAAACCACTTTTTTGTTGGTTTGGTTTCATGTTCCGGGGACTCCGCCCTTTGTTAGCATTAAGGCTGTCACATGTCGTTGACTTGTGAAAACCCCTTTTTGCGGGATGGAGGTAGAGGGGGTTCATCTTTATATCTGGGGGGTTGGTGGTTTTGACTTTTAGAAGGATTAGAGGGAAAGCCTTTGTCAAGCGACCTGATTGTTTGTTGAATGCGGTTTGGAGAGTTGGTTGTGTGAAAGAGTCGAAGGGAGACGACCCACATTCTGGGTTAGATCGGGCTAGAATTAGACCTGGTTTAGGGTTATGGGAGGAATGTGACCTTAATTGACCCATAAAAGACCCATCCGACCAATCACAGAGCTCCATTTTTGGATTACTTAGGTAGGTTGTATTGTTTGAATAAAGAATTTGTGCTGAATTGTGCAGTATTTATGAAACGAATTCCGTATTTAAGTATGAAATGGCTTTTTTAATAGTCTGTAATGTTTGGGGAATAAACAACTCGCTCTAAAAGTGTGCAGTACTTATGAAATGAATTATTCCTAAAAGCACTATTTGTGTGAAACAGGCTTTTGAGCTTTGGGATTTGAACATTGTGGATGTTTGTGAGTCGGTAGAGAAAGTATAAATTGCTAGACTTTTGGAATGTATAGGACAAATAAGTTTAGGTCTGTTTCTGGTAACAACTATACTCAGACTACCTTAACAACAAGAAAGAAGGAAGGATTCTCCTAGAGACATAGTTCCTTGAATTGGGTCAACGGGATGCAGAAACAGCTTTTTGGGTTATGTTGGGTTTGACTCATTGAGTTTCTTCTTCTTCTCTCTTTCTCTTCCTTTCTTTTCCTTATTCCTCCTGTCTACTTCTCTTGCTGCTATCTTCTCCCCAGTCGTTCTGGCCGGAGTGAGCCCGGCACTACCTGTCAGTACCGGCTAGAAGGTGAGCACGAACGTTTTCTTCCCCTAGAAGAGAAAGGTTTGACTCATTCGATATATCGACGCATCCTTCACACGTATATATACGACCATTGTGACGAAGAAGAGGACACAATCGACTACACACTCCTCCAAGAGTACTGGATCCAGAGGAGATTGTAATAAGCACAAACACCAGAAACTGGCGGGTGCCACCAAAGACGACGGCGGACACAACTACCAAGAGCAACCGCAAAATTCAGACTCCAGCCAAAACCCATCACCACACAGATCACTAACCATCTCGTTAGCCAGATAGCCCAGGAAAATGAGAGCGAGGTCTCCACTCAACTCCACTTTCTGTTTTAAACATTCCAACCACGTCTTGCCAACCATCAACAAGCATTTTCTCCTCCGAGATTGTTTCCCTGTCGTCATTTACAACCAGAAATTTCCTCTCCTCCTCATCACCTCCTTCTCCTCTCCCTTCACCACAGTTCGCACCACGAATCCACAAATAAAGCAAAAACTGTCTCCTTCTTCTTCTTCTTCTCATCCTCCGGCGGTAGGAGAGGAGGAAATTTATTGGACTCTTAAACAAAAATTTTGAATTATTTATGCGTGAAACTCGAGAGAAATAAAAAATAAAAATAAATAAAGATGGCCTAAATAAATAAATAAAATAAACGTAAAACGGTTTGTCAAAGAATCAAGGAAGACTTCCGCGTTGCTTATTATGATTTAGTCGTGGTACGCGAATCTTCTTTAGAATTCGAACGAACGCGACGGGGTTCGGGGTCACGTGATTTAATTCTAGAAAAATTTGTTGGAAGGAGAGGGGAGGGAAGGGATGCTGGGAGAGGAGCCCCGCAAGATGAGAAGGACTTAAAATAAATTTATGTATTTCAATTTGTTGTTTTCTCTTCTTTTTTATGCTTACTAATGACTTATTTAAGGTTTATTTACTTTTTGTTTAATAGAGTTGTTTCCGTTTTATTTATTAGTTAATTTTAGTTTTTTGTAGTTTTGTCTCTTTATTTATTTATTTATTTATTTCTCTCTTTATTTTGTGTTGTTTGTGAGTCGTTTAATAAGCCTCGTTAGGTTTTTGTTTTTGTTCGAAGGTTTCCTCCTCCGGGTTTTGCATTCGCTTCGTCCTCAAGCTTCTTGGTTGCTTGTTTTGTTTTGTTCTCATTTCCGGTACGCACATCCTGTCTGTTAGGTTGTGATAACATCGTACCAACAACTCTCCAGATGAAGGATGCTGAGATGGGCAAAGATTTGTTTGGATGATAAACGGAATCTTCCCACCGATGTTCTGACATTTACTGTTTCCGCTCGGAGTTTTGAAACTTCCGGGAAAGAAAATCCGCCGTTTCCGGCTCTAATTAAACGACTTTTATCTGATTGTATTGCGAGAATCTTTCAGACGTGAAAGTGAAAGTGGCGAATCGACAACAAAGGGTGAAAATAATTGTGGCGAACGGATTTAGAATGAAAGGTTAAATGAAACGGAAGGAGTCAGCAAATGAACACCGAAAGCTAGACAAAGACACCGGAAGTGAAATGGGAGGCTAAAAATGGATCTGTTAGGTATGGTAGAGAGATAAAAACAGCGAATCTGTCAGAAAGAAGTGAGAAATGATGGGAAAGATCAACCGAACCTGAGACGAAGACAACTAAACTCAAAGCAGGACAAGAAGGAAGATGGCCCAGGACAGCCGAAACCCAACAGAAGACAGGAAAGGGTGTACACCGAACGGCTGAAGGTTAGTAGACTACGAAAGACCAACGTAAGAAGCTGAAGTAAAAAGTTGGAGGAAAAGAGAAAAATCTGTGTCACACAAACCGGAAACGAGGAAAACGACCCCAAATACACTCAAACCAGTCCATCAGATTTTACATATCAACACTGAAATAGATCAGAAGACAACAGGAAGTGAACAACAAACGGTTGAAAGAGGACCAACAGACTATTAGACGACGGAAACACCAAGAATTGCGAAACGAGGGGAGTAACACACTAAACCTAGTCTCTCAACCTTCACATAGAAGAGAGGAAGAGAGAGTAACAAAGTCAAAACAATACGCAACAGAAGACAACAGGAAGAGAACACAAAACGGCTGAAGGAAGAAAATTAATAGAAACGCCAAGAACATAGACCGGAAACGAGGAAGATAAGAGCAAGCGGTCCATCGGGCGTCCACATCGCTCCAGTTTAATCCGGAGAGCAAGAGAGAGAGGACAGGAAAAGAGATTGCGAGCGAGGGTGGGCAGGGTCGCTGGAAACCTGTTCGAAACGTCGCGAGGGCAAGGGCGTCTGTTACTCACGAGGTGGGAGGCTTCAACGAGGAGACCCCCCCAAGCCATCATGAAAACTCCACGACAACGCAACGCAACCTTTACTTTTTAATACCACGAAACGAAACGAAGCTAACATCAACTTTTTTTTGCTCACTTCGGACGGACATTTTGTTTGTTGTTTGTTTCATTCATTTGAAATTCAGAGAGAGAGAGGAGCAAGTGGAAAGGAGAGGAAACGAAACCGTTAGGAATATCAAATCGGCTAATTGAAGGTTAAACGCGAGGCTCATCTTTGGACGATTCTTCCTCATTGCGAAATCGATAATCACGGAAACATTTTCTTCTCCCCCCCCTCACGTCCCCCAAAATTTAATTTAATTCATCGAATTAATTAATTAATTTAATTAATGTTTCATTCTCTTGTTGATTTCAGATGAACCAACAGTGCAAAGTCTGCGGAGAACCAGCTGCCGGCTTTCATTTTGGTGCTTTCACATGCGAAGGATGCAAGGTGAGTCCGTCTGTCTGTCTGTCTCTCTCTTTCCACTTCCGATTGTTATGTCAGATCGACTGTCTGTCGAACTGGTGTGTGGTGTTGACGTTTTCACTTTGTGACATGTTTGCTAAAAGCTTTTCCGTCCCACAAGATTTGTGTGTGGTCTCGAGTGTGATGGATGAGTTCGTCGAGATAGCCGGAATGGTTACGCAAACAAGGAACCCAATCGCGGTTGTTTGACGAGTGATTATGAGAGGAGTCAATATTGGTTGTCGGGATGTGTCATCGGAGTGTTGAATCTGAAGAAGAATCTGCTTTAACCCCCCTCCTGTTGTGATAGCCCAGAAGATAGTCTAATTAATATATATTATAAAAGAAATCTGTTGTTTCGTTATATTCCTTCTTCACTTCCTCCTTCCTGCGTTCCTTTCACCCATCCTTCCGTCCTTCTTTTACAATATCTCAGTAGAAATAACTCCAACTTCAGGAAATGGAGATACCATGCTGTCGGATATAAATGGTACAAAAAAAATGAGTAACCAGAATGTCATCGGACTTCGAAGTACCGAAAAAGTTTTTAAAAACATGAAAAATGGAAATTTGAAAATTCCGCCAATTTTGTGAAAATCTCATCGGATCTCGAAATACCGGATATGGTTAAAATTTTCTGAAAAAGTGAAAAAATCATCCATATCCGGTATTTCGAGATCCGATGAGATTTTTCACTTTAAAATTCGCGGGAATTTTGAATTGAAAAATCTTATCGGATTCGAAATACCGGATATGGTTGATTTTTTCACTTTTTCAGAAAATTTTAACCATATCCGGTATTTCGAGATCCGATGAGATTTTTCACTTCGCTAAAATTGGCGGGAATTTTCAAATTTCCCGCCATTTTTTTCGCGGTTTTCAAGTTCCGATGAGATTTTTGGCGGGTTTTTTAAAACTTTTTCGGTAGTTCGAATTCCGATGACTTTTTTCTTCATATGACGGTTAGATTTTTGGCGGTTTTTTCTGAGCAACCATTTCCGGTATCGAAAATGGTAGTTTTGAAAAGGAATAATTATAGGACAACAAAAAAGGAGACAAATTTCCAGTTTTTGAAAGTTTTATATTTGAATGTTGATTCTTTCCTCACAACCAGTACTCATACACACAGTCATACTGTACACAAACTCCCTAAACAAAGACAGATTAGCCCAGCTGGTAGAAGACAAAATCCACAAACAAAAGCCGAAGACGAAGGAATTGGGTTCAAACAGGATTCCAGGTTCCCCGGTTCCTCAATAACGGATGCAAAAAATTGGTCACGTGGCAGACAAGGAAGACAGTCAATCAGACTTTGATCAAAATGGTCGCCTCACCTAAAAATCCCTGTCAAAATCCTTTTTTTCTTTCTTTTTCAATTCAGGTTCAGGTTCGCGCGTGCAAAAAACTCATCAACCTGACTCTTAAAAAAACCGGTGAGAGACGGACGTGCAGAACATCTACCGTTTTGCACCTGAGTTAAGGTTTCTTGGCGAAGGAAAAACTTTGGCAGAATACCTCATCAAAGATGTAACCTTCAAATTCTGCGGCCAATACTCCTTCGCTTTGTCTTCTTCGTCTTCTTTGACTTTGGATTCTTGTTGATGATGATGACGGGTGGGTGAAGTGGAGGAGCCGAAAGAGGACGCACTCACTGCTGACATTTTTGTTTCTTTTCTCCAGCTGTTTGTCTCTCGCTTCTTCTTTCCTGTTGACAAATACAACAGCAGTTCATTAGAATTTCGTTTCCTATTACCGTTACTGTTAGTGGTGTTATTCTTTGAACTGTTACACCGCCAAAGTCAACTTTTTGGAACAATGAGAGAGATTTTGGTGTCACCCCCCCCAGACATTTTGAAAACTGAAGACATCCTCATCGGTATGTTTGGCCACGGAAAATTAATTAAAACTGCGAACGAATAATCTATAAAATAAAAGTGTGCAATACTTATGAAAAGAGGACTGTTAGAGTGAGTGAACTGAACGCTTCAGAAAGTGTGCAGTATTTATGAAATGAAAAATTCATTAAATCGGAGCACGAGGTCTCAACTAAGTGCTAAAAGCATTCTGTTCTTGCAGGATTCGTTTCATAAGTAGTGCACACTACCATCGAGGACTCATAAGTTCTCCAGTCTTTGAGCCTAAATTTCATAAATAGTGCACACTCCAAGTGTCTTCATTTCATAAATCTTGCACAGTTTTTGAAAATGTTCATTTCATAAATCCTGCACACTCTTAAGAGTCTTCAATTCATAAATAGTGCACACTTCCAGAGTTCTTATTTCATAAAACCTTGCACACTCTCACAATGTTCTCACTTCATAAATTCTGCACACTCTAAGACTCTTCGTTTCAAATACTGTACACTGTCAAGAGTCCTCTTTTCATAAATTCTGCACAGCTTCCGAGTCTTCAATTTATAAATCTTGCACACTTTCACAGCATTCTCATTTCATAAATACTGCACACTTCCAGAGTTCTAATTTCATAAATCTTGCACACTTTTTGGAAGTGTTGGATTCTTACACTTTTGTGAGTTTTTAATGTCATAAGTTCTGCACACCTTAAGAGTCCTCATTTCATAAATATTGCACATTTTATAAATCAATTCTTCGAGTCAGAATCTTACTTCTTTCCACCAGTGAGTAACACAAGACCAGACGCAAAACGTGTAGACAAGGTCAAGAGAGAGAGCTCTGTCATGGTCCCAAAAATTTGAGATTTGAGCGGCGTAACAGTTAACAAAATCTTAACGTCACTAATTTTAAGTTAACAAGAACGATTCGCCTCTTTATTTATTTATTTATTTATCTGCCAAATTCTAGGTCAAACTGATTTGAAAGAAAATTCACTTAACGCTAATTCGTCGACGATTAAATTTGTTTGCGTTCGTTATGTAATTAAATTTAAATTTTCATTTTTAATTAACATATTAATGACGAAGGTGGCGTAAAGACGGCGAGAACATGACAAAAGTGTTTGCGACTCCTTTTCATCTCTCTCATTCTCTTGTCGAGTTGCCAGAGCCTTGAATTATTTATTTGCTGGTTTGTGTTTTGTTTTTACCAACCAGAGGAGGAGGATGTCATGTGTTGTGCCCTCCTCCCTCCTCCTCGTCTTTTGAAGACGTACCTGGAAAACTGCTTTGAACCTGAATTTTTAAGTTATCACACGAGATACGAATGTTCTGGCCTGGAAATGACGGAAATTCTTTTGCGTTGGTTTCATAAATATTGCACACTTTCGTTTTTAACGTGATTTAGATGTGAAACATAATTTTTAAAGTTGTGGATTCGTTATACATGTTAAATTCAGTTTCTGGAGTTTTATACTCACCGCGTAAAAAAAGTCCGGGTCGTTTCTAGAGTCTGACTGTGGTGGCGGTGGAACCAGACGTTTTGCCAGTGTTCCGTTTTCCTCTGGGCTTTACTCTGTGAGAATATTTCTGCTCGTAACTCCGATGACTAGCTGCTTTGTCTCGAATCACTTCTTCCCCTACCTGCATCCATAACTCCTTCCCAAGACTCTGAAACTATAATAGACAATATGTTAGATAAATAATTTGAATGAATCTATTGACATACTAATGTTACTTTAACATCACATTCGCACAACTTCAAAACCAAGGACACGCGATAGCCAAAAAAAAACCGAAAGAGTACCACTCACAACTCAGAAGACTATTCTCACTCGAACACCGACAAGAGACCCTGACCTCTGACTAGTACCTGCCAGAGATAAAAGAAAGAAATCTTTGACGGATGGCCTCACCTCACTAGTGGTCAGCAATCAGAATCAAGTCTCTCCCCCCCCTACGCTCCTCTCCTCTACCCCGAAAGTCCATTAAAGTGGTTTACACAAAAGAGATCGGGAAACGAAATCGAAGAGACTTGATCCTCGGGGGGAAATACTAAAGATTGAGAGAAGGCGGTGGGAGAGGGATAGGATGACGTCATTAAACATGGCCGAAGGGTTGTGAAAGTTTTAAAGGACAGAACGACCACAGCCTCTCTCTCTCTCTCTCTCTCCATAAATAAATAAATAATTGTAAATTAACAAAAAAAGCAATTAATAATAATCCTGTTTATGAGAGGTTGTAATTAATATTCCATTCATTCCCCGAGTGAATGAGAATGGATTTTAATTCCATAATTTTTGTTATTATTAATCTGTGAATATTCATATACAAATTCGCTCCACCCTCAAGTTTGACCTTTTTCCAAGACCTCTGGAAGACATGGAGGCCTCGCACTCTCATCGTCGGCATTCTTCATTATTCAATGAGCGGCTGACTGGCTAGTTGGCATACCTTCGGTCACCTCGCTTCTTCTTCTTCTTCTTCATCTCCATCGCCTTTCCTACATTTTATTCAAATTTTAAATCGCACTTTCCCCCCTCGTCTTCTTCGTCTTCTTCTTCTTCGACTAGTCGTAGGTGGTCAGTGAAACATTTTATGCGCTCAGCATCCGATCATCTTTCTTGTTGAGTTCCCACTGAGTCTACGAAATTAAATTTTTGTTTTTTTCTTCTTTTTTCTTTTCTAATTATTTTCTCTTCGTCGAGTTTGTTGGTTGTCGGTTGTTTGTGATGTTTGTTGTCCACTTTTCCCGTTATTTGTATTATTATTCGGTTCCAGAGGGGAGGAAGAGTGGGGGTGTGTGAGATGAGTTTGATTGTTGTAGTCGGTGTGAACAATTACAAGCATCTCTGTGGTGTGTGAAACAGACCGGAAGTTGGTTAGGTGGTAAAGAAGGGCAAGTAGTAAGTTAGAATTAGGAGTTGAAGGGTCAGTTTTTGGTCGGAAGGTAGTAGATGTTAAGGAAACATCAAAGTAGTCAGCTGAGGTGTGTTTACCTTCCATCACGTATTTGGAAGTGTTTTGTAGGTCCTTCCACCTCCTCTCTTCTACTCTTTCTCTAACCTAACTTCCTCTACCTTTTAGTCTATTTTAACACACCGCTTCCACCTTTTCCTGAAGTCAGTTTCAACTCGAACATCATTCACTAGTTCCAAAAGTCACTCACCAAATATTAGCACAACTCCAAGTCCTCAAACAGAAAGAAGAGACGAACACAATACAATCTCCTCAACGTTTTGACGAACAACCTACTTGATCGTGTCATTAGACAACGACATTCCACTCACATCAATCGCCAAGACTAATCACATCTTCTACCTCTCCATTGGTAGAACTCACCAACACCCGGTTCCCTCCTCTGCTTCCACACACACAATCAAAATTCTTCGAACTCTTCGGAAACCACGACGCCGCGGCTTTCTTTTCGGTTTTCCAAAGAAGAGAAAAGAAAGAAAGGAAGATGGGATGATGGAGAAGAAGAAGAAGTGGCGTCGGTCGAGGAAAGATTTCCGGCGAATTCCACATGCGTGGCAAGACGAGGGAGAGAACAAGAAGGCAGAAGAAGGATTCGGAATCGACGAGTCACGTCTGTAATTATTGAATCAAGGATCCTATTAACGTCGTCTACTGTCTCAAATTTGATCTATCTCTCTTCAAGTGATGTACAATGATTTACTCGAGATGAGAGATTTTTCTTTTCATCATCTTCTAACGAGAACCCCCGAAAAATACAAGAAAAAACTTGTCTAAAAGCGAGTGAGATGAAAGAAAAATGGCGAACGGCGTGGAAGTAGATGAATACGTCAGGAGAAACCGTCACGTTTTCCCGTCTCCGTCTATCTTCTACCGGAGATTTCTCCCCATTTTCCCTTTGATTTGGGTTCTTCTTGGGCTCATCACTGTGAATGTCAAGTCCATTGCCTCTGACGTCGACGACCATCACGTAGGGTAAATAAAAGAAGACGAACAAGAGTCCAAATATTGGCCGTGCTCGTTGATGCTTAACTCGGTGCGCAATTAGTGGAATGAGAGCTGTCCGCCTGTCCGCCAGTTCTTCCGGACGGTAATTAGCCTCTTCACTCTCCTCTTCTTTGGTGTTTGATTCCTGGAAAACGGACCTGGTATCGTGCTCATAGTTTCCACAGCCTGTCTGTAGCTCAGTATGTCCGTAGATTGTCTCCTTCATGGTTTCTTTTTGAGTAAAACGCCACCTAAGCAAACGCTGAACCGTAGCCAATCTGTGTCTGGTGCCGTGATCTGTGTCTCTACCCAGTTTTATAAATTTTGCACACTTTTGTGGATTTTTCATTTCATAAATCCTGCACAGTTTCAAAGTCGCATTTCTCAAATCTTGCACACTTTCTGAAGTGTTCGATTCAAACAAACTTTTGTGAAATTTTCGTTTCATAAGTTTTGCACACTCGTAAGTCTTCATTTCAAAAATCCTGCACAAATTTTGTTTGACTAATATTTGGCTGTCGATTTTTGAGGAGAAGAAGGTTTCATATAATTGTGACAATAAGAAGGTAGAACAAGAAGATTTGGGAAGGTTAGGTAGATGACAGGTTATGGCAGGGACCGGAGGAGTGTTTGTTGTTTGATTTATTAGGAAAAGGAGAGACGAGGCCCTTGGAGTGAAACTCCCAGTTTGACCATGTTTCATAAAAAGTGAAGCGTCAATTAGAGAGGCAGGACGACGAGCTGTCCTAGAATGTTCCTAAGCTATAATTTCCTTATTCCCAGAAGGTCAAAAACTTGTTGAACAATTGTTTAAGTCTAGCTAAGGTCCAACTCAAGTGACTAACTTTGGGCTTTCGGAGACTTGGTCACCACTCCTTGTCTGTACCCTGTCTCTCACGGTTTCTTTCCTTTTTGGGTAAAACGACACCTAAGCAAATGCTGAACCGTAGCAACGTCCTTTTTAAATCTCTTAGCCAATCCGTGTGTGATGTCACCACACCAGAGAGCTCTCTCTGACTTTGTCTAGACGTTTTACGTTTCGTCTCGTGTCATCGGTGCAAGGAAATTCCGTACCGAGTACAAAAATTATCAACAAAACACAACCTTAACACTATGACGTGCGGTGGCCCCATGAAAAGAGTACTGCTGACCACCGGTAACCCCACGGTGGTGCCATGCAATATTTCACAAACACTATTGGCTGAGTGCTGATGACGTCACATTCGGAAATTATTGTGCATGTGTCACTGGTGATCTACGTCTTTGACATGTGGACGATTAGCACTAAAGTTCATATGTTGTGAATTTAAAATATTGGTTCTCAGGCAGCATGAGAGTCAGTTCCACCGGCACCGAAAAATTTACATTAGGCCTCCGGACGTCATGGTGTTAACTACAGACTAAAACAAAACAAACCATAGCAACAGCATCAATATTCGAGAAAGGAAGCAAACCTAAAATTAATACAACAGGAAAACTTCCTAGAAAGTGTTACCACCAAAACAGAACCAAAGTTCAAAATCCAAAACCGGAAACGAGGCCAACACTTTACGCGCCAAGAACAAAAACTGAAACAAATTTAAAACCACAAAGGAAGAAAATAAGAAGAAGATGAGCGAAAAACGTAAATTCCATGGAGCATCAGTTGGACACCGACAACACAGATCTTTCATTATCATCATTATTAATAAATACATAAAAAAATCGCCTAATTGCATAATTCATTAAATTATAATAATTTCTAAGTTATGGCAGTTCAATGACTGTTCAAATAAAGTCGTGCTCCAATTATTTTCATGGCTCATTTTTCAACGCCTTAATAATAAGGCCGGCGATCTCACGGTGCGGGTCAGGACTCGCATCTCCGGTGGGAGGATGCTGGAGCAGGAGGGATGGGGGAAGGGGGGAAGGGAAGAAACCCCGAGTACCGAGGAGGAACCCATCTCGTGCGTTACGGGCGAAGGCGCAAGGAATTATCTTCATGTTAACATGTTTTCCCATCCGAGCCGCACACCGGAGAGAGAGAGACGAAGGACGAAGGGTGAGTGGGAGGAAGCGGCGAACCTGTACCTGGTTTTTTTTAGGTACCTGTACATTAAATTAAATGATGTGAAGGGGATATTTGGAACGAATTGCGGATTTCTTTGATAAGTGGAACGCTTTGTTGATCAATCAAAAGCGTAAATAATCGATCTGTGGTGTCGGGAATCGTTCGCTCCGACTCTTTTGACGGGTCAACACTTTGGCTCTCTCTCTCTCTTGCTCCCAACCCTCCTCCTCCCATCCTCTTCTTCTCCTCTCTTTCATTGGTTAAACGATGGGCCCACCCAAATGACAGTCGAAGTGTTAACAATGAGGCCTTAATTGTCCTCGCAACGGAACGCGCGGTTCTCGCATTCTAATCAAACTCGGTCGCCAAACGACATTTTCGGGGCCTTATTTCAGCGCAGCGCCCCCTTTCAAAATGGCGTTTTTGAAACTTTTCTCTTCTTCCTCTCCTTTCGCGTTCTTTTACTCTTGTCTTTGTTACTGCTTTGAGTCATTTTCTTTAAGACGATTTCTGAAACCAGCTAAACAGGACCATAACTACACCCAGGTTCTGAATTTTTAGCCACTGAACCCAACAATCAGCAACAGCTTAACAGCTATCAGAGTGACATCATCTAACATAACCATCTTAAGGAGGCAGGAAGAGAGAAAACAGACAAACTTAGGTTAAGATCAAGTCCATAGTTGGGTTACTTAATGACAGACAGTAGGGCTCACACAAAGGCGACAAAGAATTCCAACTAGACAATCGGGAGAGGTGTTCCCGCCAAAAATGAAAAATTCAAACCAAAAAAGGAAGAAAAGGACTTTCAGCAAATCAAACAAACAATAAATAAATAAATTCGCCACCCAAAAGTTGACACAAATATCACTCGTTTTATTAATTAATAATCAACAATCACTATGATTACGTCACTCGGGTTGAAAGAACCATAACTCAAAACGAATCACTTCTCGAGGCGATTGAACAACACACCAAATCAATTCCTCCTCCTCCTCCTTCCTCAAGAGGAAGGTGATACCTGGTTTCAGGTACGCGACAAACCAAAATAGAAAGTAAATCGAAAGAAGATGATCGGCGATGACTCCTTCGATTATGGAAAAGTAGTTCGCAAGATGGCAGATGGCAGGCAAAGCCAATTACCCGGGGGCGGTGGTGGAGGCCAAGATGAAGGAGAAACGAAGGCCAACAATTACCCCTCCCGCTCCCCCCGAACAATTAGCCAATATTACCATCTTCCTAATGGAGATAAGCGCGCCAAAAAGAAACCTGTTTCCTCGCTATTAAGACCGGATGTGAGTTAGGACAACCGTGTGAGGAGCCCGCGAGTCTTCCCTCGTCTTTGGCTTAATTAAAGTTTGGATTTGATTGACCGGAAACGTTTTCAGGTTCAAAGCAGGAAGGAGCGGGGAGGAGGGAATTAATAGTCCCACCCGGTTAGAAGATGCTATGAAAAGAAGACACCGGCAAAAGATGAGTCTGGTGATCGCGGAGGAAATGCGCTCGCGACCTGCTTTGCTCGGATGGGAACTTTCCACCGGAAATGGTTTTTGTTTGCATTTCCCTTTCGTTCTTGTTTTTTTCACTTTCTATCTTTTATTGCGTCTACCTGTTCTATCTCTCTTTCTATGTTTCCTGCGATTATGTCTTTCCGGCTCCTAAAGGCCAAGGAGTATAGGAGAGTACAAATGGCTTTTTGTTTGGAGGATTTCGTTTTTCGTTCTGTTTCGGGTTTTCTTGGGTTAATGGTTTCCGAAAAAGAGAAAGAGAAAATGGTAACAAAGACAGAAACCACCCAACACGACTTTTAACCCCAAAGAGGAGAAACTCGAGTGACACAACCGAAGACTCGAAGATTCTCACACTCTTACAAGAGAGCAACCATAATCTCTAATAGCAGGGTAGTTCGTCCTCTTCCCACTCATCTCTCTACACCGTTATTTAGTCCACGTGATCATTATCATCAATTTGCGAAGGTCTCTTTTAAAATAAACATAAACAATCGGGGACATCGTCGTCACCGGAGTGTAATATTATTAGTAATCATCTCACACACACCCCCTCCCCGCCACTCCTCTCTCTCTCCCGGTTTGACAGATTAACCGTGAACCGTCAAAGTGCATCCTTGAAATCGCGTCTGTCTTATGTGGGAACCTCGGCCATTGTTTCCGACCCGATTATGGTCTTTGTAAATCATTTCGGGGCGGACCTTGACGATGGCACTTTGTTCCAAATGAAAAAGGGAGTTTCGA
Organism: Columbicola columbae; assembly: GCA_016920875.1. Lineage (NCBI taxonomy): Eukaryota > Metazoa > Arthropoda > Insecta > Psocodea > Philopteridae > Columbicola > Columbicola columbae. The sequence goes on along the minus strand of JADMLL010000003.1, from coordinate 4,326,643 downwards.
GTCAAGAGCGTCGTCGTCATAGTCGTTGTCGTCGTTGAGAACGAGGCAGGCGTTCGCGGAAAATTGATTAGATGGTGTCCAAAGGTTGTCGTGTGGCCTTGTCTTTGATTTTCTTTCTCGTTTTCTAATGGCTACTGGAAGTTTCGTTTAAATTTAGTTTGAAAACTCTCCACATTCCCAAGATACGATACAGTCATACAGTGCACTGAGTAGGTCAGGAACCAAAGCGGAGAGAAAGTACGAAGCATTGTTACTGAACGGATTACCACGAACAACAAGCCTCGAGAGGATTAAGATGGGATTAACCCGGATTTGGATCAACTGAGTCTCGTGGAGAGAACGAACTCGAGTCAAATCTCAAAGCGATGGAAGAGGAAAGGTCAGGTTCATTCCATAAGCCACCAGACTGACGACAAAGTACAACTCACGCGAGTCGCGGATGGACGCGAAATCTATCCTCCTCCTCCTCCTCTCCTCCTCATCCTTCTTCTTCTTTATCTCTTCTCTCTAATAGATACTTATGTCAAGCTAAACGAGATATCGAAATTAAAATGCCAAAGCCACCATACTTGGCTGGAAGACTTTTCTCGCATTCCAATCGACACATTTCAGTTTCCGGAACTTTTCCGCGCCTTCCTTCGAGGTCAGGTTAATGGTTGACAGAGAGAGACTCAAAGAAGCATCAAGTAGAATACAGAAAAAAGACAGGAATAAGTGGGAAGAGAGATAACTAAAGGAAGACATAAGTAGAGACGTAAATAAACAATAGACACACGAAACCAGACCAAAGTAAGCAAAGAGACAGACAAACAAAGAGAAATAAGAAGAAAGAGTCAGATGGATGACTAACCAAACCTAAAGAGGGGTGATAGAACAGAAAAGCACGGATAAACTCAAAAGTAAATACAGTACGACAGAAACAGAAAACAGACACATAAATAAACACCGAAAAAGAAAGAGACAGACATAAATAAAAGAGAAGAAGAAAAAAGAGAAAAAAAGCAGATGGATGATGACCAACAAAACTCAGAGAGGAGGATAGAACAAAACAGCACAGATAAAGGCACAAAAGTAGATACAGTACAACAGAAACAGTAAAATCAAGTCACAGAAAAATAAAGATGGAGGCAGAAATACAAATAAACACCCAGACGAGGACAAAAGTAGGTAAAGACACCAACAGACCGAGACAGAACAAAATAAGCAGGAGATAAGAAGGAAAATGGTGCAGCCTAATTTACTTAGAGAGAGGGGAGGAGGCGATAGACACAAACAAAGCACAGAAAAACCAAGAGTAGACAGACAAGTACAAAGAAAGAAGACACGGATAACACAAACGAACAGAAAGATGGGAAAAAGAGGAAAGAAAGATGTCGAAATGCCAGAGGGCTTAAGAGATTGAAGAGGATGAAGGTTTTGAGTCATCAATCAGGTTTCCACGAGATCCGGGTGGCGAAAGGGAATTCAATCCGAGCGGGGTGTTAAAAAGAAGAAGAAGAAACCAGAAGAAAGATGAAAAACACACGGATCTATGTCGGATCATGTACTTTTATGTACATAATACATTAATAAGAATATCTCGAGACCTGAAAACACTTTAAAATATGTCACTTCGACGTCGACTTCGATTGCCTCGAGGCCAGGATTCTTTTCCCACTTTCAGGTATTCACTCGCACTCGCACGAGACTGAGGACTTCTTTTCCACAAAGGAAAACCTCATCGGGGTCATATCTACGTGCGTGTGTGCAAGTGTCTATGTGTGTGTGGTGCATGTGCGCGCGAAGGGCGTTTCTGCACTTTATGACCACCGGCGCCAAAGATATTCAAAGAGAGAAGGCGTTCGAGTTCACGACCGGGTCACTCTATCTCTTGCCTTTAAGACTTTATCTTGTCCATCGGTGGTTTCCCTCCGAGATTTTGGACTCAAGCCAACGCCTCACACTCATTTCCCTTACCTCCTTTCTCCTCCCAGAAAAAGAAAACAAGACCTTTCGGATAAACATCAAACAAAAAGATTCTTAAAGGAACTAGAGAACGGAAAAAGATGATACTTGTCAAGACAGAATAACAAGAAGATCAGGAAACAAAGGAACGAATACAAGAAAACTACAGAATGTAGACACGCAGAAACTGAAATATGGAAGAGTAAACAGAGACACCATTATGACAAACAAATAGAAAGAAATAGAAACAGCAGAGAAAGACAGAGAGAGTCAGTGAAGAATTTTCAAACAAAACCTAGCACAAAAGAAACGAATCAATTAAAAACACAACAGAAAAGAAAGAGGAAGATACGACATACAAGCAATCGAAAACCAATAGTAACCAAGAATAGAAATACAGAGACCTAAGAAGATGTAGAGAAAAGGTAAATCGGACACTGAAATACATAAAATCAAAAAGAAAAGAGAGAACCGAGCAAAATCCAACCAGACTGAGAAGCAGAAGAAAGAGTAAAACAAATAAAAGACAGAAGAGGATACAAAACAGACAGAATTCAAAAAGAGAGAAGAAGACATTTCCAGAACCACAAAAATCGAGTTAGAGTAACTGATGACAGCACAGAACACAGAAAAACATGGAATAGAGACGTATGGGAAGAGAGAAAGAAAAGAAACAGAGAAAATGGGAAAAGACAAAATAGAGAAACAAAGAAAAGAAGACGACAGGAATACGAAGAAAGAGAAAGCAACCTACAGCACAAACCAGGACACCAAACCTGACAACAGTAATAAGTTTCCAGACAGACTTCAAGAGAATCATTAGGGAAACCAAACTTTAAAATCATCAGTCCGCCATATTGGAAAGTAGATATAATTCCGATTTGCTGAGCTGAAAGCCCATTAGATGAAGACATTATGGACCAACTTATCAGAAGAGAAAACTATTTCAAGGAGAGATCTCAGATGAGAGAGAGGATGGGAGACGGGGGAGAAAAGCAGACGAAATCATGTTTTTTCGATTAACCTAAAGGAATTCAGTATAATTTATCGAAATTTATAATTTTTTTAAATTAAAATTTTTTAAATTATTTTTATTAAACTAAATTTGTTTCGTCCGTTACATTCACTAAGACTGGGTGGAGAAGAGAAGGAAGGAGAGGGTGGGTGGGAAAGATGATGAAGTCCAAGAAGAAGAAGAAACCTGATAGATGGATTCGGTTCTTTCTCTCCGTGCAAGTGTAAATCTTTTTTTCGCCTTTTTTCGACGTCATCGATTAATCGAATAGATCGAACTCGATTCTCGTGATCGTGAGATGTCTTCTTCATCCCTCTTCCTATCTCCATTTTGGTGTTTCTCTCTGCTTATCAATCTGCCTTTTGTTGTCTTTGCTCTCCTGTTTCTCTTCTATTTCTCTTTGCCGATTTGGAGCTTCGGTTTCTTTTGTCTCGTCTTTCCTTGCTTTTCCCACATCGCTATTCTAGAGTCAGGTTGTGCACGAATTTCTTCTTCTTTAGGAATCGGGATGCAATAAATCGGTACATGAGCACAAACTGACTTGGTACGACACGACAGATAGTCAGACTTTGTGTTACAAAACTCTACGAAACCTCTAAGATAACCTATAAGCTTTAAGGATTTTGTGTTCAAGAAAACCATTTCTAAGTGCCAGACGTAGAAGAAAGAAGAAAAAGGAAAAAACCTGAAACATAAAAGATGGAAACAACATCCCATCTCTCTTTCACCTCTTCTGTTTCAATTTTTCCTCTATAAATCTAACCAACAAACAATAGAAACAAACACAAAAACAGAAAAGAAGACAACGAGTCACACCAAACCCGAAAACAAATCAAAAAACCGGATGTGAGAACAAGACACCATCTTTGGGGGGGCCCTCAATCCGCCGCCAAAAATCAAAGGAAGACGGCTCAGGAGATTAGGCGAATTCGAAGGGGACCTCAGAAAGGATTATCTTATTAAACCGCCGCCCAATCTTCATCTCCTCTCCCTCCTCTCCTTCATCTTCTTCTCTCTCGTCTTTAATTGCCGATATTTATAGAACCTCAGAGACGGAGGAGGTGATCGTTGAAAGCTTTCCAGCCATTAGTCTCCCGACGGTTTCGTCATTGAACTTGGTTCCGAGACCCCTGGTACTAATACCCGAAGTGATAAAGTTCAGGTTTTAAAAAGAATGGAAATGACACGTTCACCTCCAAGGTTCTCCTCGAGGGTAAAAGCCCTCCTACAGGTCTTCACTTGCTACGAGGAAACCGCACATCCACTTTACACTCCTTCCAGATGTCATTCATCATTGCCCCGCTCCACATCCCTCCACCTTCCTCCAGAGAATCGCATCTTCACAATTGAATTAAACAACAGAGAGATAATAAATCCAGACATCTTTCCATCTATCTATTCATCTTTCCTTTTTGTTCTTCGTCTTCTTCACAAAACCACATGTTGAGATGAGAGTTCTGTTCCTGATTTCGTGAAACCGCATCGCTGTAAATCATCTTCATTGTCTCGTTCGCGGAGGGAAGACAGAGAGAGAGAGACACTGCGTGAAGAGATTGTTTCCATCTTTTAGGTTTCAGGTTTTCTTCCGACCTTGAGGAATGGTTTTCTTTCAGGTTTTTGGTTAATAGGTCACAAAATAACTGAAGGGCGTAGAATGACAAGTCTTCTAAACCAGAAGAAACCTTTGGTCGCGTCGAAGAATGATAACAACGACACTCAATTAATCAACCACCAGCCGGCAAAAGCCAGAAGTCTATCAGAAGCAACTAAAAGATGGAAAACACGAATCCAATTACTCACATCAACTTGCTCGAGTACCACTCGACTCATTACGTCATCACACATCTCAGATTAAAACGAAACTGAAAAACAAATTGGCACAAGTACCTTCGCCTCAAATCGCACAAAAACGTTTACAACAATCAAAATAATTAATAACCTCAAGAAGAAGGAGATGAGGAGATGGGAAGTGAAGAGGAAGAGAAGGTCGTGAATCGGTTAAAACCAAACAAAGGCGAAAACGCGGTGAGGGAGGGGAAGAAACGTACAAAAGGACACAGAAATACTTTCGGGCCAGGAGTCATTCGCGCGGACCCACGTGGGCGGTCCAAAGACACAAAAAGACTTCCTGGTCGAGTGAATTATCTCATTAATGCAAAAGGTCGAAAGGTTCAAGACGTCGGGATGATGAGATGATAGAAGGTGCGGAGTGGGTTGTGGGGGAAGGGGTGCAATGACTAGCACAGAATGAGAGACTGTGTGTGTGTATGGAAAGTAAAAAAGTGAGTCAGAGAGAGAGAGAGAGAACAGAAATCATCATCTCCATAGCATCACCCGTGGGAGATATACCCTTTTGTGCCTGATTGAAAATCACGTATGCTAAGTATTAATACCTGATAATTATTGGACGGTTTGAGTCTTGGAAGGAAGCGAAGCATGGGGGAATGATAGCAGGTGAACGCTCAAGTGAGAGGTCGTGAGAACCTGAGTTACTAAACTCGATTTCCAGTAAAATACGCCGACTGGAGGCCGTCGTCATTCGGAATCGACTCCGGGGGCCACCCTACGTAAACTGGATCACGTCGGGTTTTGTCCTCGTCGTCGTTCCCTTTCCGAGTGATCGGTGTCCCTAATCGCCTCCAGTCACTATCACCCGATCACTTCCGTCGGCTCCACTTTTTCAAAACTCAGAAGTAAGCCACCAACCGGTGGGAAGACTCGGTGAGAGGGAGGAAGCGTGCGGAGGTCGATGACGACTCCCAGAGTTTTTGTTCTGTTCTCATTAAGTCACGGAATACCTTCGTCATCGATTCAGGTCTGGGTATCAAGTGGAGGTGACCTTCTCGGTGATATAAAAACCGCTTTCGAGATGGATCATCACCTCGCGGAGTTAAACGCCTTCGCCTAAGAAGAACGCACGCACCTGGAAACCGGTTTTCAAAACCTGTGTGGGAGGTCTTCGATACCGTTCTTTCTCAAATCCTGTCAGTTTTCTACTCTAACAAGGAGAATTGAAATAGACTGCGCAAGAAAGGAAGAAAGACAAAACACCAGGCCGACTAACCAAAACAAGGAGATAAGAGATCGTGAGAACGTTGACACAGAAAAAAGTCCTTGGAAGTGAGAAGCGGAGCAAAGAAAGGAAAAAGATATTCAAACCTCGCGCCAAAAAATACCGGAAAACAAATTGCAGCCATTAAAACCTCAAATTGAAAATAAAACAGGTTCCAGCCTGAAAGTTCCCAAAGAGAATGTTCAACGTACACACTCACCCTTCTAGAGATAATAAATCTGCATTCGGTGATCTTCGTCAATCTCCGTCGCACAAGTTTGAAACACTCCGCCAAATCCAATCACCAAGGCTGTGAAACCTGAAAATAGTTAAAAACGTTTCATAAAAGTCGGAAACCTCAAAAACCACAAAAAACCAGGTTTAAACTTAACAAATCTCCTTCCTCTCAAATTAGATCAACAAATCAGATCACGTGATCTTGGTATAAGGAAAAACACATTTTGCATACATCAAACAAAACCTGGATTTTGTGTTTTCGTCACCGCCGCTTCCGAAAAATCGGAGCCTGAAAAACGAAAAGCACACCACCCGTCCGCCATATTGGTTTATTTACTCTGTGGAGGTGGACGGATTTTGGCGATCGCCCACCCGATCTCTGACTTTCGCTCGTTTGTTTGAACAAATTATAATTTTTCAGGTACGAAGGTGTGAGACTCGGACTAATTTGTTTTGTTCGTTGCTGAGATCTTTGGGGTCGACGGCTTTTGAGGGAGACCTCTCTCTTTGGTTGCCGTACCTTCGGAACCTTCAAGGATGTCTTCCAAGCTATTAACACTCTTGAAATTGTTTTATTATACTTTTAGCGATTTTTCTTATTTATGCTTTTCGCCGCGCAATTTTCTTTCTCTTCTTGTTTTTTATGACTTCGCCTCTGTACCTGTACTTGATAATTAATTTGCAATTTTTGAGATTTTATTAATTATTCAGGTTTTTATGTGAATCCTTTTTTGTTTCTGTTTTTTACTGTCCGGTAGGTGGTGGTAGCTTCGCCCCGAAAATTAATTTTCTCGTTTTGTTTTGGTTTCTCGTGTCATTTCCATCCTCTTCTAAATGACATCAGGTACGAATGTGTTCTTCTAACTTTTAACTTCCAACTCTTACGTGCTACCCTTTGGTATCTTACATCGATGTTCGTCCTGCCTTTCCCTCTGCTCATTGTTCTGGGTTTAGTTGGGAATTCCTCACATCCTTAATCCCGTTTATCACTCTTTTGACAAAGGTTTCGACCATAACTTTCTGAGTTTCGTTGGAAGAAATCCCGACACACCCGTAAATATTAAACAAATAAACCCAGACAGACAGTGACAGAAAACCCAAAACATTCAATCACCACAGCTTCAGAAGATCAGAAAAGTTCAAAAACCGGAAGTAAAACAGGAATACAGTCCCCTCTAATAAGAAAGGTGGAAGAATACAAAACCTGAAGAACCACGTCAGAGGTTAGGGCACTGATGGTGAGCCTAACACCCGTGACCCATAATCAAGTCCAAGTCTTTCGTCAAATGACCCACTATGATAGCTTTGGAAACTTTTACTTTTGCGGAATATGTAGTTATAGGACCAAGAGGAACCTTAAACCTTTCTAAGACCTACAATATGACGCAGTAACCCAATACCAATCCTTAAAACTTTATTTTGAACAAAATTTGAATCATTCCTCCAGAAAAATGTTAGCACCGCTGAGCTAGAACGTATAAAACGAAAAGAAACCGGAAATAACCACCAAGATGGGCGATAGAGATTTTAGAAAAATTTTTACGGTCAAACCAAGAAGACAAGACAAGACGGTAGCATCCAGAAATGGTTACCAATCAGTACCGGCATCCAGAAAAGTTCAAAAGGAATTCAAACCCATTCAGACCCATCTATTCATTCATTCAGTCAGTCATTCACTACAAAACCGTCCGACGGGAGGCGGCTGACACATTCGCGACTCCGACAAAAATTAAAAATTCACGACTCGGAGTCAATTATCGCGAAAACAGGCGACGTATGTGACCAAAAGGACGGAGAGGACTAATCCTTCCACATACGACCGCATCCGGAGCATGTCAACACCAAAGAGATGCCTTCCGCTCACTCTTCCTTCTCCATATTTAGCCGTCCAATTAATCCGTGAAACCTTAATCCTCCGACGAGCCCGACCATTAAATCCGAGTCACACCCGAATCCGTCTACTACCATCCAATAGATCGCATGATTCAAAAGTTTTTCCTTTTTTTTATTGCGTCTTTGATTAGGATGTGTGAAATGTTTGAAAAATCGTGAAGGACTCCACGCCAATAACCAAACCGACAATTACATGCTGGACTAATTAGGTTCACTGACGTCACACATCTCCGCGTTTTTGTGTGTGTTCTTGTGATGCCCTCGTGTGTGTGTGAGTTGTTCGCGAGATGGTAAATCTCGGTTACGAAAGTGGAAAATAAAATAAATAAGCCTATTAACAGATTAAAAATAAATAAAAATTTTTTTTATGATTCCGCTTCGTCATTGCGCTAATGAGATTGAAGGTCTGGGAAACGTCAATGTGGCGAGGGGAAAAGGAAAACACACAAACGATCAATTTGGGACAGATCGAAAGGACAAACTGCGAACCAGGATGAAATCCACCGGAAACATTTACCTAAGGATTATCGAAGGAAGCTACAGCACAGGAAATAATTGTCATAAATGTTGACAGCTTACAAAGTCAAGTGGAAATAGTGACTGAGAAGGTGCAGAGGTTAGAACTTTGATGGGGAAACCTAACACCTGTGGCTCATACACAAGCCCATCACCCATTGCCATGACTTTGGAAACCTTTTCGGCTTTTGCGGAAATAGTAGAAGTTATAAGACCGTAAAAAACCTTAAACCTTTCTCAAAGAAGTACAAAGCTGATCACAAAAAGCTGAAACTGACGTAAAATAACACAGAAAAAGCTGAAAATGGTTTATAACACAGAGCACTAGACAGGCAGAAATGACAATAAAACCCAAAGCACTCAAGAAGATTTTAGAATCAGCACATCCTCATCTTCTAGGAAGAAATTGACAGTCAAATAACCAAAACCGACAGCATACAATTGTTTGGAGCAACAGAAAAAAGAAAACACCATCGAAACAGCTAACCTAGAACCTCATAAACGACCACCAAGAAGTTGAAACTACAAATAACCAAAACCAACAACCATAAGGACACTCGAAAGAACAAAAACAGAGCGCACCAACACAGCGACCAAAGAGCTATAGTAGAGAAAATTAGAAAGCTTTGAAGTAAACCAACAGAAAACACAAACGACCAAAAAAAATTACCAAGAACGAAACCCCGAGGAAGTAGAAACATAATAAACCGGAAATAAAAGAAGAACATCACGAAAACGTTATGAAGAAGTTATAAGAAGAGTAAAAACTACGGAAAACCCGAAACGACCGTCAGGAAAGACTTGAAAGAGGTTAAATAACCCCAAAATCGGGAAGGAGACCCAAAACAGTGAATTAAGAGTAGAAGACAAAGGAAAGAAGCCATCAAAGCAGGAAAACAAAGACATTAACGAAAAGAACCTGAAACGCAAACACAAACGCAACAACATCAACAACGACGTCAAAATTCCGTTAAACCGCTCCCACAAGAGTTTCCGAACCGTTTCCACAACGACACGAAACCATTTCCAAATGATTACGTAATGGACAGATAAACAGGCGGACAGACGGACTGAAAAGTTTCAAAAGTAGACCACAAAAGCCAATCGGGAGAATAAATAGAGCATCCAAACTTTCACGGCTCATTGGACACAAAGAACGGAATCTCGTTAACGCGCGCGGACGGTTTCCTTGCAACAACGTCACAACCGTCATCCGTTCGCCACCGGATCTTGGTCCCTTTTGACACCCATCCCTTCGACACATACAGTACACACATAACACACTCCATTATCATACTGACATGGGTTCCGATGGGATTTTTTATTTGCTTTCATTCTTCTAGTCACCCGTGTTCCGTTCCTCCGAGTCTCCTTCGTCTTCATGATGACACGTGCCTCACCCCTTTTCACTCCCTTGGCTTGTCCCTTGATTTACGAGACTAAAGAGCCTACAGTAATACAAAAAAGGAGACAGGCGGAAAAAACAACCGAACTGTCAGAACAGGTAACAGGAAACAGAAAAGGCAGGAGCTCAGATTCAAAAACCTGAACTAAAACCTAATCGAAAGAAGATATCACGAGAGAGTTAGAGGAGGGGAAAGCGGGGTAACTAAGACACGTAAAAACCCTGAATTTGTTGCAGAATTGACCCAAAAAAATCTAAATTTTTATCTTTGAGGAAGGAAGACGTGTCACTAATACAAATGGCCAACCTGTCGCAACTTTGTTGATGGGTCAAACAATTTTAAAATGGCGCCGTGTTGCATTATTTACGTGCCTTCCCTTCTCTCCCTCTCTATCATCTATCTTTTTTGTTTCTTTTGTCACCTAAAACGTAGACTTAGGTTAGGCCTTCACCGGCAATGTTAGCTCGTATCTAGAATTCATAAATAATGCACAATATCAACAGAATTTCCGTTTCTTGTTTACTGCTTATCTTTGGGTCTCTATGATGTAGTTTAGAGGAGTTGGTTTCTTCTTTCACTTCTCTGTCTAGTTCTAGTTTCTTTGCTAACACTTCTACTTCTTACTCTATTTGTTCTTTTCTCTACTAGTACTCTCTTCTCTTGATTCTTTCTATGTGTTTGGTTGTTTCATCTTTGTTTTCATCCTCTTTTCTTCTTTTATAACATCTTTCCTAGTCTCAATACCCTAATTCTCAAACATTGTCCTTAGAGAGACTTTCTAGACCAAACAGAGAGGTCAAAATTGCGAGTGAGGTTATCTCTCCCTCTCCCTCTCCTTCCTCCTCTTCGAACAAGGTCAGAACCTCAACAGTTTTATTTCTCGTCGAAACCACAAATCTTACAAGTCGAGACCCAAACAAGACAAAAAAAATGCAGAGTTAATATTTATGCAAAGGATGAGAGAAAGCAGAAGAACAAACAAACGTCAATGAGAGTGAGACCCCCTCTCTCCTCGCCCCCCAAGCTGTTCGGAGACGTGTCTCAAATGTTAAAATCATCACTCACTGCCCGACTTGGAAAGAAAGAAAAATAAAAAAAATAAAAAGTGAAATGAATCGAGGTCTCAGGTTCAAAACAGGCTTTCGGAGAGCAAGGCACAGTGAAAGAGGTTGCGCAAGGCGGTGTGTGTGTGTGCATTTTAGCCGGCGGTGGCCTAAGGGATTAAACAAGCCGACGGTTGGATAATCTCTCGCCCCCCCCCCAAATAATTTTTTTAGTATTGAAACAAGCTGACGAAATTCTACCCAGAAATAATCATGGCGGCGGCAGCGAAGACGGCGACGTCGGCCGGCCTTGTTGACAAATTTCGATTCCGGTACCTGAGGCCAATTCAAGAGATCAAGGTATCGACGACGATGTTCGTGCCTTCGAGGATCTCGCCCTAATCAATATTCAATGAGGGCCAAAGATTACAATTTTTAAAATAGATTGCGATTGGGAACGCGACCTTCGAACTGTTTCGACACTTTTGAACAGGAACGGTGCCAAAATGTCGCTTTTTAAAAGCTCGTACCTGGCCAACATGTAACATTACAACAAGACGAAAAGTGAATGAATGACATAAGCCTTTGAATGCGTTCATGAAACAGTTACATCTTCAAGCGACGAAACCACAACAGCCATCTTTCCCTCCATCTACCTACTTCCTTGCTTACTATACCCTTCTCTAACACATCACATACTGTACATCTACAACTCAATCTACTGGAAAACTTTTCAACTGTATCACTGCGTTTTTGTTACTGGTAGAGTTTTAAACACGAAATTCTATAGAATGCTACCCAGCTACAGACAGTCTCTTCTCTCTCTAGTTCACCATCTATCGCTAAACCTTTTCTTCTACACTCCTCAACTATTCATTTCCCTTTCTTTTAAGACTATATGTTAGGTTAGGTTAGTTTACTCTAAATCCTGTCCTTCACCATTGGGTACAACAGGATACAGGAGGAGGATTTGAACTCACGACCATAACTCCTATACTCGAGCGCTTGAACCACTACACCAGGCTTCCCACTCTAAGTCTATAATTACACTTACGACAAAGAAGATGATAAGAGAGCAAAGGAATCAACGACCTTCAAAGAATTGTTGGAGTGAGAGAGACATTATAAGCGTAATAGAAAAAACCGACAGATGAGGAAGAAAAATGGTAAAACGAGCAACAAACCCACAAAAGGTAGATTCACGGAACAGATGAACAAAATGAAAGCAAAAAAAAACTGAAAAACAAGAAAAGGAAGATTGGCAAACCCAACAGAAACCTTAAAACTAACCCAAAACCGCAGAAAGTTCAAAAACAAGGTAACGATGTCACCAACAGCAAACAAACGAACAAAACAAAGAAGATGACAAGAACCTAAAGGAGCGAAAAACCGTCAAAGAATTGTTTGAATGAGAGGGAGATTATAAACAAACGGAGAAACAGAACGACAGATGAGGAAGAAACGAGCAACAAACCCGGAAAAAGACGGAAAAACAAGAGAAGAAAGGTTATCAAACCCAACAGAAACCTTAAAAGTAACCCAAAAACCGTGGGAAGTTCAACCAAAAACAATGTAACGACACCACCAACAGCAAACAAACAAACAGACAGACGACAAAACGGTAGCACAAAAAAGAGAGAAATCGAGTCAGGTACAATGAAGAAGCTGAAAGGGAAGACGGTCGATTTGAAAGAAACAAACGAAGCCACCGTAGCGTGACAGGCCTCCATTTAGGCCTCAATCAGGCTCGACAATGACAAAACGAGATTTGAGCCGACGGGGCGACGAGCGGGCGACGACGACGACGACACCGACAACGAGCACGACCGATGCTTAGCTTACGGATACCTGGAATGACGTCACCAGGTGAGAGAACCATCGACGAAAACTAAGTCAAGGAAGGAAAGTAATTAGACTGAAAATTTTAAAACATTTTTATTTGTTTAAACAAATTACTTTTATTTTTGTTAAATTGTTTTCGGACGTTTTTATTGTCAATTTCATCTTGTTTTTCTAATTTCCCTCCTTTTCTATCGCCGTTGCGTCATCTTTTCTTTCTCTAAATAATCATTAGACCTAATTCTCTCAGGTTTCGCCTTGTTAACTCCGTGTCTTTTGTCCCATCCGAATTCGCAATCAGAGCTGGGTGATCTCTTTTGAGCGTTCGCGGAATCAGAAGCAAATCAAACCGACATCCACTAATACCGCCAACAAAGGGAAGTCACGTGATTCTCAAATCCTACCGTTTTGGATAAGACGGAAATTGGATGAATAATACGAGCGGTTTTGTCCTTCCCACATGATTCGTTCGACTAAATAAGGTCGTCAAAGGAGGAAAACTGAAGACAACAACAAACCACGACTCATCACAAGAAGATTAATCGTCGAAAGAACACAAAGAATCAAATTCGTGTGTCTAGAAACTTCTATAAGGAAACAGGTATAGTAAGGGGTTACACAAAAACCAACCAATACCAACTAAGAAAAAAAGCATAACCAAAAACACTAAACACTGCAGAAAACCAAAAAGCAAATCAACTTGCAACAACTGCTACGAAGATCAAAAATAAGAAGAAAGAAAAGAAAGATAAACCAAAAACAGCCAAAATATGAGTTCAAATGACGAAAAGAGATAACCGGGAGTAAGAACAGGAAGCAAACCAACAGAACGTAAAAAACCATTACAAAAGTAACCAAACAACAAACAACCCAGAAACCCAAACAACAATTCAGATAACCCTTCAGAGGAGAGAAAGATAAATCAGCAAAAACAGTAAAAGAGAAGCGTAAGTCGGAACAGCAACCAATTCAAATTATGGAAACAATACAAAAATACCCGAAGATGGGATCAAAACAACAACAGACAACCCAGAAGCCCAAAAAACAATTCAGACACCCTTTAAAGAAAAGGAAAGGAAATCGGTCCAGACAGCAAAAGTTAGAAGTGTTAGTTAGAACAAGAATCGCAACAGTATAACGATAACCGGAAATGGAGTACATAAAACAAAACAGCAGACAACTCAGAAGTCAGTAAGGTACACCATAGCGATCTCCTCCCTCCAACTCACTAACAAAGCAGGTGAAAGCATTTCCGGTGCCCCGAAGAATCATCAAAATCTCCGAGGTCAACCATGCACGCATGCACGCATTCGATGAAGGCCCCGATGATGATGATGATCGCCGTCGCCGTCGCCGCCGTTTGCGAACATATTAAGACTTCTCGCGAAGAAGGCGAACGGCGGGTGGGAAAGGAGGAGAAGAAGGAGGAGGACGGAGGAGGAGAAACCTGCCAAAGGTTAAACACACACAATTATCTTCAAATAAAAGAAAACTAATTTGTATAAGATGAACATTTATCACTAAATTGGGACAGGGTCTTTAAATATTTACCACATGGTTCCTTCAAATTAAATTCTCATTATGCCATTCTCACGGTGAAGAGAAACGCACGCGTGAAAATGCGAGAAACGAAACGCGAAACGCGAAACTGAGATTATTTCAAAGCCGGAAAACGCCTCCCAGGAGGGAAACCACTGAGGAAAGAGTCGTTTTGGCGCCTTCATACCCCCCGCAAGCCCCCGTCACGGAATCTCATTGGTTCCTCTGTGTGACGTCATAATAGCGCATCAAAAACCTTCCTCCTCTCATTTCGAAAGCTTTTCTCTCACTTTTCTAACGAATCGAATATTACTGGTGTCCCACAGAGGCCTATTGGAAACCGACGTCATCAATGAGGGAGACACCTGCAAGTTGGGATTGTAGTCTGGTACCACGATGTCTTGAGATTTTCCTAACAGTCGAAGTAGATAATTAAAAACCAAAGACAAGTACGTGTTTATAACATATTATATATGAGTATAACCTAATTTATAACTTTTAGGAGGCCCTCAAAGGACAAACCCCCTTCCTCCAGCTTTTTCCACTTATCTCTCTACCTTGGCTTGAGACACCAGTTTAGCCAATTGCCCTCCTCCCGACACCTTAGCTCTATCTTCTTCCTCTCCCAGTAAAATTGCTGTTGATTACTGAATCAGAAGACAGATAAACAGAAGGAGTTATAAATTTATCATAAAACTATATTCAGTATGTTATAAACACTCTACCTACAGTATATTCGATTGGCTTCTGTTTGTTTTATGGGTGTTGTAGTTCGATTGTTTTTTTCTGAAGACAGTTTTATCTATTTATATCGAGTTTGTGTCCTTTTTTCACCACAAGGTATAAAAGTATGAGGTACATAAATCCAAGTCACGATTGTAACTTGTATAGCCGGGCACTACAACCCTTCTGAGAAGGATATTTCTAAAGTAGTGACAAGAGCTTTTCAAGATAGGCTACAACCTAAAATGTAGTAGAAAGAGAAGTGCCTAACATAGACAAAAAGGAAAAGGAAGGGCTTTGTATACAACTGGTAACAAATATATTATAAAAGTATATTATATGTTAGTATAAATTTAGGTTATATTGTTAAGGTGACTAAGAATCACGTGACTTGACTATTTCCATTTTAATTCCAGTTTGACTCATGTCTCTGATTCCTGTGGGAAGTTCTCCTTTTGCTACCCTCAACTCCAACCCAATACAAACTGACAAGGTCGTGAGCACCCAAACCTTTTAATAAACAGACCTTCAGGACCGAACCTTAAAATTTTGGGGTTAGGGAAACCGAAACCTATAATTCCACTCACGAACCACAAACACGAGCCTACATAATTCGAAATCAATTCCCAAAAAAGGATTAAACAAACAAAACCAACCTAAAACAATTCAACCTAAACCAACAACCTGAATACCTAACAAACAAACCACTAACAGCATCTCTTCACAGAAACCTTTCAACAACCTAAAAACTGGACCAAAAACGCGCCTAAAAAAAACTTTCAAAACAATAAATACCAAAAAAGGGAAAACCAGGTACAAGGTATCTGCACACATACACACACACACCCCTCCTCCGAACCTTCTTCTTCTACAAAAGTCCCGACTTCGGTTTTTTATGGGACATAAAGAAGAAAAATGAGGGCAACGGAACAACGCGAAGGGAAAACGTTTCTTGTTGACTTGTTCCTGCTCTGACTTGTTAATCCCTCAACCTGTCGTTATGTTCGCCAGCCTGATTCCGTACCTTAAACACTTCGCTACACAAAAATGATTTTTCCTTCTTCTTCTTCTCCTCTATCAGATAAAAATATCTTTTAATAAAAATACCTTCGCGGATTTTCTTCTTTCTGTAAAACATTGTAACATTTCTAATTATACCTGTTTATAGTTATTACGGTTATTTATTTATTTTTTATGTCGTTTTATCTTAATTTATGTACCTGGACCGCCACCATTTTCAGAAACTATCTTCTTCACAAATAATCATTTCAGTTTCATTCTTCTCCGACTTCCTTATCTATTCGTATCTGTGTCTATTTCTTATTTTTACTATCCTGAGTTGTTTATTTATCTACCGATTTTTCTTTTGTCTTTCTTATCTAATTTTCTCTCCTCTCCTTCCTCTACCTCCAACTATACTCAGTGAGCTGTTTATTTGTCTTCCTTTGTTCCTGTTTTTATCTATTTCTTTCCCCCAAATTTTCCTCCTGTCTATTACCTACTGTCTCTATTCTCATGTCTACTTATGAAATGATTAATTCGTTTCGTCTATTTATCTATGTGTCCTTACTTTTGATTTTAGGATCTATTTATTTATATATATCTATTTATCCATCTATGTACAATTCAATTTTTTTACTCCACTTACTGAATAGTTTATTTATCTATTTTCTGTCGTTTATCTACGTTTTTGTTTTAATCTATTTAATTATTCTTTTCTGCCTTTTGATCTATTTCTTTTCCCCAAATCTTCCTCCTGTCTATTATCTAATGTCTCTACTCTCATGTCTATTTATGAAATCGTTAATTAATTTCGTCTGTTTATCTACGTTTGTCTTTCCTTTTAATTTTAGGATCTATTTACCTATCTCTGTATCTACTCGATCTTTTTACTCAACTTACCGAGCATTTATTTATCTTTCGTATGTCGTTTATCTACTTGTCTTTATTTATTTTCATTTTTCTCTTTTAATCTACTTCTTTCCTACAAATCGTCCTCCTGTCTATTACCTATTGTCTCTGATCTCGTGTCTATTTATGGAGTGGTTAATTTATTTTGTCTATTTAACTACCTTTGCTCTTCTTTTTGATTTTAGGATCTATTTACTTATCTATCCATCTATGTACCACTCAATCTTTTTACTCCACTCACTGAGTAGTTCATTTAATTTTCTGTGTCGTTTATCTACTTGTTTCCTCAACTCTCCCCCTAATTCACTTTCACCCTCTCTCTGCCTACTCCTTTATCTATTTGTATGCATAATCCTTTTGTCTCCAAATTCAACTTTATTTAACGGTTTATTTATGTGCTTTACTTAGCTATCTTTGCTACTTTTATTTTAATATCTACTTATCTATCTATATCTAAGTCATTTTAATTTTATTTAGCTTTATTTTATCTACTTATCTATCTTTTTATTGAAACTCTCAGGCTTTTGATTAGATCTGATACGAGAGCCTCAGACATATACTGAGGAAGTTTATTTCTTTTTATTCCACCCTCTCACTTCCCTTCTCTACCCTCTGGATCCTCTTGTACTCTAGATAAAAACCTTTTAAAATCAACTATTTGTTGAACTTGAAGTCAGCTGGCAGTTAACTATGACATTCTACATTCTCATTAATTAATGAATCAGCTATTTATTTTACCTAATACATTATCTATTATTTTTCTCTTTTTCAAACCACATTATCTACTTCTATTCTCCTTTTCTCTAACTTTATCTTTAGTACAGAAATAAATTTCTTTCATAAATACCTAATTTTAATTTATTTATTTATTTATAACTATCTGTTCTACGCCATATAAGTTTCTATGTATATATAAACCTGTCTTTCATTTTCTGCATTTATCTATTTTTTATCTATTTATGCATCTTGTATTCATTCTCTCTCTTTCCTTGACATTCTTTTTTTAGTTAACTATTTGCATAGTTATGCATCTTCGCCTTCTTCCTAGCTCGTGATTTATTTATGCGTTTACAAGAAGTTTTCCTTTCATTGAATATTTATCTACTTAGGTAATTATCTATCGTTATTTTCCTTATTCTCCAACAGTCTGTTTAGGTTTCGATTAGTTTATATCATTCTACCGGGGTAGTGTATAGAGTTCTATATTAAAGAGGAAGAAGAGGATGTGTGGTGGAGTAGATAAAGATGATTTATCTACTTTCGTTTTTAAGTCAAGAGAAACGAGAGCGAAAATCCGAATGCGTAATTAGGGTCGGAAATAAAACTGGGATCTTGGTCAACACGCGATGCAACCCAAAGCGTCCAAGGTTGGATGTGGACATTCGCCACTCGATTGTCAAACAATCGGCCTACATGACGTAACCCGTAGATAAACAATCGAACGTCGAACCTAACTAGAGAAAACACGTCCATTGTTCAATAATGATGTCACGGCGTGCCTTCGAGTGCCAAAATGCGTGTCTCCGATCGATCGATTGGAGGAGAGAGGGCCCATACACATCCCCACTCAGCCAGGCAGGGGCTTCGTAACGCCGATTCGAGCACCTGGAGAGGCTCCTTCCAAAGGCTTTGGGAAGTTGAGCGAACGTTACGCAAGGAACGACGTGTTTCGTAGTCAGGACACCATTTCGCCATTTTGTGTCTTTAACAAGACCCAAGTGACAGATGTTTCCTGGTCCGGTCCGGGTGGGGTGGAGTAGGAAAGGATGATTGACGTGGGTAACGAAATCGGTGACAAGTGATTATGCGAGCCCATCACTCAACCCCAGTCAATCACCCGAAAGTAGTTTAGCACGCACTACAACCAGGTTCCTCTTCGAAATTCTATCTTCGTCCGTCTGTCCACCCAACATTGACATTCGGTAGCTAATGCTATAGATTTTCCTCCGATTTATCTACAAATCATTTCCTGCTTTTGATACGTCTACCAACTCCGCCCTTTTTTATCTATATACACTTTCGACAAAATTTTGGATACAAATACAAATATGGCGGTTCGAGAATTTTAAGAATGGATAGATGGTAAAGTTGCTCACCTGACATATTCCCTAGATGGATAAAATCCATTTGGAGGTCTTCCGATAAGTTGGTAGATAATTTGGCAGCCACTCCGTTGACTATAAATGAATAGAATGAAGACAATAGATGATACCACACACACACACACCTCGTGTCTTTGTCTCTTGAAATCGTTTCTAATTTCGTTTTTGTTTCTTTTCTTTTCAGTCGTTCTTCGGTCGAACCTACAACAATTTAGGTTCAATCACTGAATGCAAGAACAACGGAGAATGTGTGATAAACAAGAAAAACCGGACGGCGTGCAAAGCCTGCCGTCTGAGAAAGTGCCTTCTAGTCGGGATGTCTAAGAGTGGATCTAGGTACGGTCGACGTTCGAACTGGTTCAAGATCCACTGCCTTCTACAAGAACAGTCCCAAAACGGTACAAACGGACTAAACACAAACCTATTCGGCTCCCCGCCTGGATTCTTTCCAGGCTCCTTCCTATCCAACTCGCTTCTCTCGCCGGACAAGTTCTTCCAGTCGACGGCTGCCCTCCACGGATTCTCTCGCGGTTCCAAGAAGGAAGAAACTAGCAACCATTCCGAGTCTGGGGAGTCTTCCGTGGGCGACGAAGACGACGAGAGTCGATCCAGCAGCGCATTAAACTTCCTGAGACCTCCCTCATCTCACAAGACTCCATCTCCGTTCAGCGAGAAGGACTATTCTCAGAGGAGTTTCGGGAAGCATCTCTCTCCGTTCGCGCCAGCGATCACGTTGAACCTTCCGACGTCGCCGATCGGTTGCACGACGAACTCTCCTTTCAGTCCTCCTGTCGCTAGTGGAGGAATGTTCTTCTCACCCTCCCAACCCTCGCCCAATCGGTTATTGTTCCCTTCGGTAGTGACGAAACCCGGCGTGACGCCGATTAATCCTCATCTTCCGGGGAGCTGGCCTCCAGCGAGCGTTCAAAATGGCGGCAATCTCCTCTTGTGCAGTCCCGCAGTGGCCGGAGTCGCCGTCGAACAAGAACATCCGATCGACCTTTCCGTCAAGACTTCCTCGATATCCTACAACTCGCCACCGACACCGCTCAGCAACAAAGACTCCGACAACTACAAAGGAGACACCGACGGCGAAGACGAGGATCTCACGATCGACGTCGAACTCTGCAAAGACAGTGTTCTCCTAAAGAACAATCCTTTGGACCTGACCGCGAAAAGAGTGGAAGTGCCGCAATCGGGATAGTGAACCTTCTCTCTCGTCTACTTCCCGTTACGTAATCAATCGCGAGTTGACTACCGGTCTAAAAACAAGACAACATTCATCGCATGTGGTCTGTTAAAACCATTTTCAACCAAAATGACGTGGCATTAGAGCTATTTATCGTCTAAGATACAATTTGTAAATAATTTTGCAAATAAAGAAATCAAAGGAACGACAGCAAATCAAAACTTTCAACCACTTCTTCCATTCCTGTTACTCCCGTTACTGATCTCCATTCCTCCTTACTGAATCGTACTTCCCCTTTTATTTATCTATACTATTTATACTATGACTTATACTAATCAATCAATCCAGTGATAAAACGAAAGAAAGTCTTCGACTTCATTCTGACCTACACAGTGTTGGTTGGAGCCCAGCTACAGGTAGATTGGATTATTACAAAGATCAGAATGAAGCAAATTTAAAAGTTTAAGATCTTATCTAAATTAATTTTTTTACTTATCTATCTATTAATATCTATAAAAATTCTGATTCTTACCTTGTGAACAATTTAATAAGACATCCAGAAGGCTGTGAGTGTACTGAAAGCTCAAAACACTTCATTTGACGTCGAAACTTTAATATTATCTAGCGCAGGTTGATTTGGGATGATTTACTCTGTAAATACAAGAGTAGATAAACATTAAAACGAGATTATATTCTTCTGTTTATCTATTCTCGACTAGTTTTCAAAATTTAACGAAAACTGAGAACAGCGAGACAGAGTTGAGGTTGATAGATAACGAAATTACTGACGAAAGCAAGCCTTAGACCGACCAAGCACTGACAGACGGGCGAGGACTAATACTCAGTTCTAGATAAAAGATAAATAAACAGAGAAACGAGAAATAAAGGCAGGGAAAAACTAATCAAAGACAGAGAAACTCATAAATAGCCAAAATGAATAAAACAAAGACGTAAACACACACAGATAAAAGATAAACACTTACAACTAGATAAAAAGTGAAAGAAAGCAAGCGAAATACAAGACCAACGCTACTTAGTTAAAACAAAACCTGAATTCAGCACTGACCTCTATCAACAGTACCGTGATCCAAGTCACTGACATTGCGTCTCTTTTCAACTAAACCATAATCATATTCCTGACTCTCCCTTCTC
This sequence comes from Columbicola columbae, assembly GCA_016920875.1. NCBI lineage: Eukaryota > Metazoa > Arthropoda > Insecta > Psocodea > Philopteridae > Columbicola > Columbicola columbae. Next base: position 4,305,082 of record JADMLL010000003.1, on the reverse strand, counting down.
CTCCACTTCTCTCCTCAAATGCTGAAATTGCTGTCGTCCTTTTGCTGATTTTTTATTAAATTATTTTTAAATAAATAAAAACTGTAAGAAGAAGAAAATGATCGCTTCGTCCTTTTGTCCTGTAAAAATTCCATTTAATTGTTTTATATTTAAAATAAAATGGAAAACCTAGATCCGGTACTGATTCGAAAGGCCGAAGAGAGAGATCTTTCTTCTTTCAATTATTTAGAATCCTTTGTGTAAAATTTGTTGCCAAAAAATTAATTTATTTTTACTTCTGTGGTTATTAAAATAAATCGAATTTTTCAAAATAATTATTTCTACGTCTTCTTATTCTTTTTATATTTCCCCTTCTTAGGCTCCTTTGTAGGCGCGACGCATTTTATAACTTATTCAGAATAATTAAAAGGAACAATTGTGGTTCGAGGATTCATGATTCGGTCGAGATCAATTAAAATCTTTGTTCTAATGAATATAAAATTGATCACAAAATATTTATCTGCACAAACACTTGATAGATAAAAAGAAGAAAAGACAAGAAGAAGAAGTATAGAAAAACAGAAACTCAGATATAATAAAAAGGCATAGATAGATAAAGAGATAAAGAGAATAAAAATTTTAACAAAAATAGAAACATAGAGAAATTAAAATTGCCTAGAAGCAGAAATATTTCTCTCTAAATTGAGAAGCAAAAAGTAGATAAAAAGAGAATAGACAAGTTAGCGAAGATTAGAAAAACAAAATACGAAGAGACACCCAGAATTCTATTAAGAAAAAGAAAGCAGAGAGAGTAAGAGATTAAAAATTTTGACTACGTCGAAGATTTTACGAACGTCGAAGCGCCTAAATACCGAATAAACTTCTTCCCTAAAAAGGAAAAAGAAGTAAATAGAAAAAGGACAAAACAAAGACCAAAAGGATAAAGAAACATGAGGCCAAAACAGAAACAGACACATAAACCCATCAAAAAGAAAGAGAAAGAGAGAATGGAAAAATAAGGACGAAGGCAGAGAGACAAAAACTACAAGCACAAGAAGAGAAAGAGGAAATGTAAACAAACAAGACAGAGAAAGATAAAAAGAGAGATAGAAACAGAAAGACAGTAAAGTATTTAAGAAGAGGAAAATATGTACAACAGAGACAGAATGAAATAGAAGACAGAGTGAGATAGGAAAATACAGATAGAGAGTGACCGTCATACATTTGAGAAGAGAGAAAGGTAAGCAACATACAACACAAAATCAAACATCAAATTCATAACACGACGAAGAGAAAGTCAATAAGAACTGTAAACAAAACTAGAAACCAAAACCGAGGACGACAAAATCAAAGAAACAGATAACAAACAAAAGGAAAGATAGACAAACAAGAAACAGTTACAAACCCATAAGAAGAGAGAACCTGAAACCTAAGCCCAAATCCTTCCCCCCACCCAAACCCATTTCATTCCCACTATCCAAACCTCACCAACGGCGCCCATGAGTATCACCTTTCAAATACAGAAGATCACTAAAAGATCACAACCCAGAACAATAAACCAAAAAGAAAAGGTTTTTTCACCAAAAAAAGTGACCACAACCTGGCAATTATACCTAATTAATGAATATTAATGACCATAACCCTCGGGAAAACAACCATAAGAAGAAGAGGAAAAGGAAAACGAAGACGAGCGAGTAGAGAAAGAAGACGATCGAGAAGAAAAGAAAACGGAAGATGGAAACGTGAAAGAGCCAAATTAGCATTGGCCAAAGGCCTCGAAATCATCTTCGTTTCTAGAAACCATTTATAAAAACCTGTTCAGGTTCACGCTTCCTTTCTTCGAGGGAACCTCCAACTCTAATTTTTCTTCTCTTTAATGACTTCCCTCATCTTTTTTATTCATCTTCTTCCTCTACGCGACTTTCCTCCAACTAGATTAACCGAGATTGTACAGAAAAGATGAGTTTTGGGTAATTTCTTGAGTCTTCTCTTTTTCTAATATACACATCTATGACTAACGTTTACTAAATCTACTCACCTATCTATTCATTCCCTTCTTTGAAACGTCGCTTCTTGCTTCTTTTCTCTACTGCCCATCTACTTCCTTCTGCTTCCCTTCTGAAAAAGAATGATCCATCTATCAGTTCTACTGGTTCCATCTATTATTCCTGCCATCACCTTTGATGGTCAACCAACTCCGTCTAGACAAAACACTCTTAGTCCTTTCCTCCCATCACGACCTTTCATGTACATCTACTTCTCTTCTTCTACACTCTGATTTACCAACACTTAAAATCCAAACTCACTACAACAATCCTGACGAGAAATTAAATTCAAATTTGGTTCTTCTCCAGCCTCAGAACCGATAACAAACAATATTTATTATCTACATAAACCTAAACATTTTATTTAGATAAATAAAAAATAAATTTATGTGGAGATAAAACTCTAAAAAATTTATACTACAAAACGAAATTTCCCTTAACACGACTTTATTTCTATCGTTAATAATGTTTAAATGCTGACAAAGAAACTTCTGCCAAAGCAACTAGAAACTCTCTCAAAAGAAAATTTAAGCAAACTTGTCAAATAAAAGCCTTTCAAAAGAACGTCAAAGGTAAGAATTGTATAAAGAAAAGTACCAAAGGTAACTTAGAAGCGTTCAAATGAAAATTCTTAAAATTAAAATTGAAAAAGCTACTATGAACAAACCAAAAAAAATTTCATCAAAGGAAAGACTCGTACGAAGGTTACAAAAAGAAGCTGAAGAAAGTTCGGCAATACGGAGGTGAGGAAAATTTTAAAAGTCAAAATCAGTGTCAAAGGAAAGGCTATCAACCAAAAAAAATTTTTTTAGAAACGTTGTCATTACAAGAAGAAAGAAAAAACCCCGGTCACAGAAAAGTGATAACCAAAGTTATAAAATTTTCTTAAAATTTTTCATAAATAATGCACAACTCCAACAAAAATTCTTTCATAAATGTTGCACGATTATCGACGAAAATCACTTTCATGTGATAAACCTCATGAAATTCCTCCAAAAGTGTGCAGTATTTTGTGACCAAAGCTCAAACTAAGGACATCAAAGCTCATCCCAAAATTTTCACGTAATCAAAGCTCGGAATTTAGTCACCGGAGCTTATTTCATGTTTTCCACACGATCGAAACTCGAAACAGAGCAACCAAGCACACTTAAAATGGTCACACGATGACAACTAAGAATAAACAATCACAGCCCATGTTTGACTTTTCACACTATTGGAGCTCGAAATAGAGCAGGTAAACAAACCTCAAATGCATCGTGTAGACCTTAAAAATTTTCACACCACCTGAGCTAAAATAGACTAGTTAAAATTCCTTTAATTTTTCACTTGTTCGGAACTTGGAACACAGCAACAGACAACACCTAAAATATTTCACGTGATTGAATCTCAGAAGCACAGAGAGCCTTTAATTTTTCACATAATCGGAGCTCAAAATAAAGCGACCAAATACACTTCAAAACGTTCACACGATCAGAGCAAAAAATAGGTCCATCATAGTTCACCTTCAATTTTCACAATATTGGAGCTCGAACTATAGCATCAAAGCAAACTTCAAATGTTTCACATAATCGGAGCTCAGAATAGAGCATCGTTTTAACCTGAAAAATTTTCACACTACCTGAGCTCGGGATAGACCAGTTAAACACTAATTTTCACAACATGGGAACTCGGGACATGGCAACAGAGAACACCGCAAACATTTCAGATAATCGAAGCTCAGAATAGAGAAGTTGAGTACTTCTTTAATTTTTCACGGGATCGGAACTCGTAAAATAAAATATCTACTCAGGTGGAAGCCTTCGTTGAACTTAGTCACCACGACTATTAGTCGTGGGATATTTAGCTGGTCCGGTCTGCTAGAAAAACAGACGAGAAACCTAAATCAAGAAACCTGGTCAAAGGATAAACCCAAAAACGAAACTTCCAGTAAACCTGTATCAACAAAACCAGCCTAAAAAGAAACCCAAACTAAGACCAAAATAGGGAAACACAACATCAACCTATATTAACTACACAACACTTCCTCTGGTTTCCTTTGTCAACTGACTAACATAAAGCTGACGGCTGACAACATAAAACAAGCAAAAGAACACGGCAAAGGAAACAAAACCAAAAACGACAAACCGAAACCTATTAAAAGACGATAGAAACCTGGAGACAAATTCATCAACCCCAGGAAACCTTAAACCCAGAACTACACCCTTTATCTGCTCCTGAGGGTTAGACCGCAATCCCAAGACATAACCTCTTGAAACCAGACTTACATCACCCACACGTCTGTCAAATAACTAAAAAGATAAAAATAAATTTGATAGATAAATATATCTCAAAATCAAACTTTATACAGATAAATGAAACAGTTTTGCAATTTACCGCCTCTTAAATCACACTCTTGGAATACACATATAAAAGTAAATATACGTAGATAAATACGTAGATAAATAATTATAAAAATGAACCCAAAGTTGCAAGATTTAAGCTCGAGGTTTTCCATTATTACCCGGAGAACACCATTCGTTGCGCCTAAAAGAAAAAAAAATCTTTTTCCCTTTAATTAATGTTTCTTGTAGATTTCATAATGGCCGAAGATAATTTATCCAGAAAGTTGTTTCTTTTTCTCAAAAACCAGGCGTTTCGTTTAAATATTAAATAAAAACTTGATTCAAATAAAAAAAAGCGGCTTTTCGGACGAGAAGATGAATTCACTCCAGTTTTACTTTCGAAAAGTGAAATAAAAAACTCCGACCGGAAAGAGAAAGAAACGTAATCGATGAGATAATGAGATTATCTGATGGAAGCAACTCGGAGAAAGGAAATCAAAGAGCGAAAGTGGTACCATCCAGCCTACCACCTTTCCGGATAGTTCACGAACGAGGGGGAAGACAAGGACAACGCTTCCAGGTTCATCCAACTACCACGCAGAGTGATAGATAAACGAAAAAACCCAAAATCACTTCACTTCCGGTTGCGGCGTACCCGAGCAACCACCCTTTTGCTGACCCACATACGAACACGTATCCATCTAAAGGGAGTGGTTTCACCGATACACCTTTCTCCGAATGTTTTCTCACAGGTTTGACAATTAAGTCGACCGAGTTTCAGGTACCGACCTGAACGACTTTTTATTCAGCCTCTCTCTCCATAAGAATTCGCTGTACCTGTTGGGGAGTCTCCATTTCAACTTCCGGTCGATCTCAATCGCACAAAAATTTTTTTTCCCACTCTTGTGACATCATCGCCTCTGGGTGAATAAATAAAAACCTCCACACTAGGGTGAGTCACTAACCCGATAAAAAGGTAGCCTCCAGGTACGACAAATTAAGTGACTATTACATACCTAAAAAGATGTAAGTAGTTCTAATAATCTGGGCTATTAGGCTGTTTAGTAAACGAATCGCCCGACGTGGATGCTTACACTAAACGTTTACTCCAACGATTACGACCTTCTACCCTCCATCAACCCACTTTAGAATATTTAAAAATACAAATTAGACTAATTTCAATTAGGCTAACTTCGAACAAAACCGCATTTCAGTCACTCAACGCGATCAAACATCACTCTGACCCAACACTTCATCAACCACGTGGTTTCATCGTTTAGCATTTTTAATTAAACATCGTAATTATTTACGAATTAGCATAATCGATTACTAAAATTAGGTTCGAAACCTTAAAACACTTCACTGAAACGACAGACGAAAGACTAAACTGAATCATCACCAAGAAAAAGTGAAAAACAAAACCAAAAAATTGAAAAACGCAAAACCGCTTGACCTCGACATAAGAAACTGAGCCTGTTGGAACAAAACATTCGATAGAGGAAGAAACTCGAAGTTTCGAGATTCTCGACATTTTCGAGATTTCCGTTATTGACACTGGCAAATTTCATTCCCCAAACTGACAACAATCCTTCCAACCGCAGTTTTGCTATTTTTAATAAATAATTCGTCGCTTTTATTAATTATTATAGTTCAATAATCTTTTGTTTTAATAAATAATTATTAATAAATAAACAAAAATTTAGATTCTGGTCCTAATAGCGCCATTTATGCTCTTTAAAAGAGTTTGTAGACGTATTATGATGTTCGGTTTTTGCCCATTTTTGGATTTTTACTTCGACACAGCTTCTCGATTTTTCTTCCCATCGCTTATTTTTTGTTTCAGGTCCTTTCCTTTGATATTATTACTTATCTGCACACTACACCAGATAATTTAGAGAATAAGGGTAGAGTTCTGATAGAGTGAAATATTTTTGGCGTGTTTAGCTGACCCATTCCAAGCTACAATAATGTGAAAAAATTTTAGGTGAGCTTGGTTCGTTTATTTCGAGCTCCGATGGTGTGACAATTTAAAAGATGAGCAGCTGCTCCCCTCCGAGCTCCAATCGTGTGAAAGTATGGAGGTGTGCTCGATGGCTACTTTCCGAATTTGGATTATGTGAAAATTTTTAGGTGAGCTTGATCACTCTTTTCCAGCTCCGATCGAGTGAGATTTTCGAGGTGTGCTTTGTTCCTTTCTTCCGAGCTTGGATCATGTGAAAACTTTGAGTAAATTGATTTCCAGCTATAATGCAGTAAAAATTTTAGGTGAGCTTCGTTTATTTCGAGCTCTGATGATGTGAAAATTTTGAGTGAGTTCTTTTCGAGCTTGAATCTTGTGAAAAGTTTAGCTGAGCTTGATTACTCTTTCCTAAGCTCCGATTGTGTGAAGTTTTTGAGGTGTTGTTGGTTGCTATTTTCCGGGTTTGGATCATGTGAAAACAAGGCGAAATTCGTTACTCCTCTGCCCTCCGATCGCGTGAAAATTTGAAGTGTTCTTGACTTCTATATTCAAATCTCCGATTGTGTGAAAAATTTGAGATGTGCATCGTTGATATATACAGAGCTTGAATCATGTGAATACTTTGAGGCGAGCTCCATTATTCTTCTGAGCTCCTATTTTGTGAAAATTTTGAAGTGTTATTGGCTGTTAAATTCTAAGCTCCAATCGTGTGAGAAGTATGAGGTATGTTTAAATGCTCTATTCCGTGTTCCAATGGCGTGAAAAATTAAAGTTGAGCTTTCATTGTTATATTCCGAGCTATTTAAGGTGACTTCCGATTGCTAATTTCTAAGCGGCGATCACGTGAAAAGTTAAGTGCGCTCTCGTTTCTGTACACCGAGCTCCGATCACGTGAAAACTTGATTTGTGCTCTCTTCGTTTACTTTAAACTTCGATAACGAAAATACTGCACACTTTAGGAGGAATTTCATGAGGGCTATCACCTGAAAGTGGCTTCTGTTGATAATCGTGCAACAATTACGAACTAATTTTTATTATAACTGTGCGTTATTTATGAAAAATTTCTACAAAACAATACAGTCTAATCTCACATCCTGTTAAGCAGGGTGGAAAACCGAATCAAAACTCAACTCACATTATTGGCATGGAGCGTCAAGAGCATTATTATCATATGAATCAGGTCCTTGTTTACATCCGACTAGTAGTGGTAACCAGAGAAGATTCACCTCTCAATCGACAGTCGATTAACTTTAGAGAAAAAAATTCCCATAAACTTTTAGTTTTATCTCTTGGAAATGGTAACAATAAAGAAGAAAAGATTTAAAAATAAATGTGATTAAAGATTAGAAGGCCTGAGCGTGGGTTGAGAATGATGGCTTCCCGACCGAGTGGAAGTTGCCAATAACAAATAAACCCAATTATTTTTTTAACACCTCATCGTTCTTGCGGTCGCGCAATCCTCAGCCTCGGGAATGAAAATTAGTGTGAGGCCCTCGGGGGGCTGAAGGAGGTCGAGGGGAAGCGGAGGTCGTGGAATGCAAATCGGAATTTGAAATATTTCGTAGGGAATGAAAGGCGAAAGGCTATCCCGGCTAATGGTCTCTCCAGTCGGGTTCATTCCTACAGAAGGAGGCTGGAAAGATGAGAAAGACGCACTGGTCACCACATCGTGAGAATGTTAGGAGTTGGCACGAGGGAAGGAAGTTTTCTCAGAACAAATGAAATAAATTGCGAGTCGTACCTAGAATTGATGTAATTGTCGGCAAGTAAACAAGTTTAAGAACAAGATGACGTCAGACGATGGAAGATGAGAAGAAGGTCGCAAAAGATAAAAATTCAAAATCTCGGGAAATCTGCATTGGGAAATCGTCACCTCGAAATAATTCTTCCGGAGACATAAACTCTTCTTAGTCGAGATCAACTAACAATCTTCCTTCGGTTCAATAGTAAGTTCGTCCTTATTCCTGGGCTGTTAAGTCAGTGTCATAGGTTTAAACCAATTTAGATGGTAATCTAGGTACAGAAGATGGCAATGATGACAATATACGATGACAGGTTGAGAGTCAAAGGTCGTTTCGATCAAAAATTTAATGTGATGTAAAAAGCAGAATCAAAACAAAATCTTGTCAAGTCTTTTGCAATTCAGTTGGGAAGAAGCAGGCTAAGGAATATAAAACTGAAACCGGAAACCAGGAAAAATAACCCAGAAATATAAATACAACAGAGCAGTCAAAAGTAATTTTATAAAATACAGAAGAGAAAAAAGCAAAAAGCAAGAAGAGAAGACAATAAGCAGTACAACAAGGAAACACAGTAAAAGAACAAAAAACTGTTAAGTCAACGATGGTGGTGGTGAAAGCTGTAGCACTAATACCCATTGTAAGAGTTCCTAATACCCAAAGGCCTAAGTAGCCGAGTAGCAGTCCGGGAGTCTAAAAATTACAGTTAGTCCGATTGAAGAATCTATTTAGAGGGAAGAAGAGTACAACAAATAAAAGTAAGGTACAAAGGAGGAGCAAAAAATCATAAAAAAGAAGAATAAAGGCAAAACGATGTTGATTAAGCAGATAGGCCTGAAAAGGAATCAGCAAAAAGGAGGAAGTAGAAGAAAACAAAAAGAAAGGATGAAGAAGAATAAAAAGACAAGGTAGAGAGTAAAGGAAGCAAAGAAATAAAATAAAACAAAGAGACAGAAGTGGGGAAAACAAAAGAAAGAAGAGAACGAGTTTAAACACCCAAAAACAAAGACGCGAAAGAGGAGTACAAATGAAAATTAAAAAAAGCAAGTAGAATGAAAGGAAAAAGAGAAAAAAAGGACAGAAAAGAGGGAAGTAAAAAATAAGAAAAGAAGAAAAGGGAAGAAGACGAAGAAAGAACAGGAAAGGATGAAGCAGAATGAAATAAAGAAGAAACTGAAAGGCAAGAAAATGACGAAAAAACTAAAAAAGAAGAAACAAAAAGGAAAGAAGGAAAGAAAAAGCAGAAAGGAGAGAAGAAGGCAGGATGTAATAAAAAAGAAACAGAAGGAAGAAGAGAGAACTAAAAAAGAGGAAAGAGACAAAAGGAAAAGAAGAAGAAGCTGAAAGGAAAGAGGGGAAAGAGGAAAAAGGAAAGAAAAAGAAAAATGGAAAGACGAAAAGTAGCAGAAAGAGAAGAAGAGCAAAGAACAGAAGAAAAGGAAGCAATCACAACCCAGAACTACGGCCAGGTAACAATGAGAGCAAGCAAATCACGGTCCAAGGGTCAGGAAAGCGAGAAAGAAATAAAACCGATTTCAACAGAAGTCTCAGTGATATCAATCACAATGACGTCACGACCAAGGTACACGATTGATAAGCTCACTGGCAGGTTCCGCATATTTCAATTTCTACAAAAAAAACCTGGATTTTACCTGAAAACCAGACTCTCGAAACCTTTAGAGAGGAGGAAACTCCGCCCTGAAAAGTCACGGGCAATCGCAACCGGATATCGCTCCAAGTCCTTTAAAATCACGCTCCCAAACGAAAGGATGAGATAATTAGGTAACCCAGTGACGTCACAGGTTCCGAAAGAAAAGGAAACAGACTCCGATTCCATTTCCCAACATTCACCGGACTCATCCGTTTGTCCAAGGTCGAGAACCTCCAAGCCAAAAAACCTGATTTTGACTTCGTCTTCTGTTCTCCTACCGCTTCACCCACTCCTTTCAGGTATTACGCTAATCCCACAATAAAAAAAACCAAGAAGATGGTTAAGTCAAACCTGAAAACCTGTCCGCGAAATATTGGCAACTCAAGTGGGTCTGTCCCATAGATTTTATGTTCCCATAACGGGTTCGCAGGTTCAAATCCCTTCGAAGGTCAGGTTTTTGTTGTTTTCAGTCCACCCAGATCTAATTGGATACCTGACCTTCACCCGTCTTGGAAATGTGGTCAATCGTGGCGCTACAGGCTCATTGTTTGGGATGGAAGACGACTGAGAAGGAAAAAAATAGCGAATCGGGATTTTAATTAATTGGCACGAACCTTCCAGGATGTAAAAGTTTGCGTCATCCTGCTTTCGGTTCTCATGGTTTTGAATAATAAAAAAAATTTCCAGGAACGTGGTGATCGACGAAAACAGGTTCCAAACACCAAAGTGTTTCTATTAGGTACAAATGATGAATAATCAAACGGAGAAGAAAAAAAAAGCGAAAGAATTAGAGTGTACCTGAAAGTTTATGGCGATGGTGAAAGGTTTTCGGGTAGCACAAGTTCAGACTGTGGACTCCGTGTTGACTTAGTCCAATGAGGAATCTCGTAAAAGCGAAAATCAAAAAACCGGAAGAGGGGGAGGGGAGCCATTACGCAACACTTCAAACTCGAGCGGAGATGTGATACCAAATTCCGAAATGCGAATGGAAGGTGAGGGGGGAAGGGGATATAGGCGCAGGCATGTGGAATATGCGCCTGAGAACAGAAAACCGGTGAGAAAAAAAGAGGAGCGCGGGGGCAGGTTTGGGTGCGGGCGCGGAGGGCCCAGTCACACAAAGCAATCGGCCTTTAAACACGTCTTAAGTATAAATGAGAAGGAAACAAAAACGTGCGTGAAAGGCGGCTTGTTATCTTTGGCGCAGACGCACCGAGGAAAAACACTCGAGATTATGTGTGATTATTGATCAGATATCGAAAGGTGTGAATTATCGATCGTGGGTAACACGTGACTAAGGCCCCACTATTTCACGGGGCCCCCTTTCCTTCCATATTTACCTATTGGTGTCGTTAGACCGGCAACGCTTCCCAAAAGAACCAAAAATTCTTCTTCTCCTCTTCCTCCATCCATCCATCCATCATCTCATTTCTCGATCGCCATTTTCTGCTCCTCTCATCCTCTTATTATAGATTACGATTGTTAGGATGTGATTTTATGTAACTCTGCCATCTTTCTTTCCCCCACGAAATTCCTTCTTTTGCCATGTTATTTTAGACATCTTATTTATTGGAATACGACTGAGGAAGAGAGAGGAGGAAGGAGGGAGGAAGGGAGGAAGGCTTCGATGTGAAAGGTTGAAACGATAAACTGGACGAACGGTCAGGGCCGACGAATGACTCGATCAGCCCGAGGGCTTGGATTAAATTGCATAATTTGTTATAGTGTGCAAGTTCCCGGAAGTTCTGGGCGGGGAAGGATGTGTGCGTATGTGTTACTCTGATTTCTGAGAGGATTTGTCACTGTTTCGAAGAGGTGGGAGGGAAGAGCTTAACACTGTGCACTCGTGAGCTTATATAGACACAAACGAACCACCAGCAACTAGCCACTGTGACCACTGATGAATCTCACACCCGTGACATAGTCTAACATTTAAACATAAAATTATAACAATCGCTAGGGATGAAGCTCCTGTTTTGTTTTATACTTTTTCTGTATAAATAGCATTTGACGGTGAGAGATTTGAAAGAAAGTGTGCATTAGTTTTGAAAAAAATTTTTCCCAACATTGTGAACCCATTTATGAAATGACTCTTTGTTACAAGTGTGTTTTGCTTTTGTAATGAATCATTTCATGAATTGTGCATTAATTATGAAAAAAACTCTTCAAGAAAGTGTTCATTAATTTTGAAATATACTTTTTGTAATGCTGTGCATTATTTATGAAACGAATTCATCATGAAACAGTACATTACTTCGAAAGAATTCTTTGTAGACTTGTCCTTTATCTATGATATAAATCGGTTGTATAGTGGGGAGCGTAGTTTGCCAGAAGTGTGCATTAGTTTTGAAATGAATTATTTCTTAAGTTATGCATTATTTATATAATTAATGAACCACCAAAGTGTGCATTACTTTTGAAAGAAATTCTTAGTACAATTGTTTTTTATTTATGAAACGAATTCTTCATAGGCCTATAAGTGTGCATTATTTATGAAACGAATATTTACCAGGAGTGTGCATTACTTTTGAAATGAATCATTTCCTAAATTGTGCATTATTTCTGAAATGGATTTGGGTTAGAGTGTGCAATATTTATGAAAATTAGGTAATTCTGTTCCTTCGAGTCTCAATTTCATAAAACAAAATTCAAACAAACATTTTAAGACAAGAGTCTAAAAAATAAAATTATAACAGGATATACTGTATATTTTGTTAAGTATATATATATAATCAAATGAACCACCTTCCGCTCCTTAGGACACTAAATTCTGGGCTATTTCGCTTGAGATGTGTAGTTGGGTTGTCAAAGCTTTCGACCAGCAAAGTAGCGGTCGAGTGTTCCTCCCTCCCACATCTTGCTATATCCAAGGGTCCGGTCAAATTCGGAATCAGTGTCGTTTCAAAAATAATGCACACGCCTAAGAGGAATCTATTTCAAAACTAAACCACACTTCAACCAAAAATTCATTTCAAAATGAGTGCACACACTTCCTTGAAGACTTGATTTCATAATTTTCAAAAGTAATGCACAATTCCGCAAAGGATTCATTTCACAACTAACGCATATTTTCATAAAAATTCATTTCATAAATCTTGCACACTTATCGTAGGTAATTTTAAAAAATTTACGAGCATTACTGATGAAATATTTTTGGTGAAATGTGTGCATAACTTATGAAACAATTTCAAAGCAGCAAAACCCTATCAGCCTTCTATGTTCTGAGACCATATTTCTCGTCTAATTGGAACTAAATCGAATTTCTATTTACAACTTTGTAGTTAGTTTCGTATAACTTTTGAATTATAAAATAAATCAGAAGTTTATAAATCGTCCATTCCAATCGTCCAATTTCTGGGCTATTAGGGAAGGGCTATGGTTGAGTGGTCAAAGCACCTGACTAGCGACGTAATATTTCAAAATTTGAATCTCCTTCCGTACCCTCTGATACAAAGGCCTGAATAAAACGGACTTTAAATTTAACAAATATCTGGGCTATTAGGCTATTATTGGTTTAAAAGAATGTGAGAAACTTATCCCAATCTATCAGCAAAGCTATACGACCTCTTCTCATCTTTATTGACTGAAAGTATTTAAAAAATGACCCAAAGAATTCGCTAACTAGCCATAATAGCCCAGGATTCGGGTCTACCAATCAAATAATCAACCAGACAAGAAACAGTCATCGAGTAAAATAATCTTGATTCATGGATTCGCATCATTCAAATTCTTGTTGAACAAAAATCAGTCGAGCGAATGGTTATCTATGGAAACGATCCAGGTACGCTTTCCTCCAGAAGGGAAGGTGGGGAGGAAGGGGAGTTGGGTTACTCATGAAATAATTTTCATACGACTTAAGCACCAAGAGAAGCAACTAGAAGAAGAAGAAGAAATTCCGAGGCCAGAAAATCTGAAAGTGATAAACGAAGTTGATTCGCTCACAAATTATTCCTCCGCCGCACAATAATTTGTAATCATTTGTTACAGAAAAAAGGAGAAAAAATGTTAAAAACTATTTTTTTGTCGGGTCTAATGGACCCATGGGTTCCCAATTTGGTTTATCTACTACCCCCGCCCCCGCCATCATCTCCTCCTCCTCCTCCCACTCTTCTCGGTTCCCTACGTCTTGGCAATAAAAATCAAGAGATGACGGGAGAGGAACGTGAAAATCGCGAGCAAAGTAAACACAAAAAGGTTTTTTCTTCTTCTCTTTATCGCGTCCACAAATCGAAACACGTACCTACAGGTAGAAGGCGCACGGAAATCGATAAACAAAGACCCAGCCAGAGAAATAAAGTTGTTCATGATGTTGGCCTCCTCCCTCTCTCTCTTTTTCGTCTATCTCTCTCGTTGAGTTTCCCGATTTCACGAGAATGACGAGAGATGATGTTGGAAATGTTGACATGAATGTAGACCAATAGCCTTAAGGTAGCCTTAATTTTTCTCATCCCGTGGATGTAGCCAATTCCATAAATAATGCACACGTGCGAGGGAAATTCATTTCATAAATAATGCACAGCAGAAAAACCAAGGCTACCTCAAGGATACAATTTACATTCCTTTCAAACACATTAACATCATCTCTCATCATTCTCACGCGTGTGCATTATTTATGAAATGAACTATGTATTCATTGCTTCAGTCCCTGAATAAAACAGGCTGTGGGAGGTGGTTCAAGCCCCTTGACCATAACTCCGCTAGTCAGACGTTTTGACCACTCAACCCTGATAGCCCAGAAATTGAAATCGCTAGCATCTTCCTGTTATGAACTTTTCCTTTATTCTGTGTACCAGAACCAAAACAAAACACTACACACTTACCAGCAATCATCCAATTCAGTTCCAATTAGCCCAGAAATACAGTATCAGAACACAAATATATTTAGACTAACATCATGAGCCTACTGTTTTAATTTTTGTTTTCTAAAAATCATTAAACATTTGAGTAAAGGAGTGGGTTACTATTTTTATTCGTCCTGATAGCCTAATAGACCAGAAATTAAAATTAGAACCAACTATCTGTGGTATTAATAGTGAACTATATTTTAAGTTTTGGAAAAATAGAAAAACATTACCAAGTTATGACTAATCACTTAGTATTAAATAATTTAGCCCAAACTTTAGGTTTATTAGTAACTTCCGGTTTTAGTTTTTAATTAGTTAGTACGATGATGCCTTCTGGAGGTGTATGGTTGGGTGGTCAAGAGCCTGACTAGCGAAGTAATAGTTCGATCTCCCACTCGCATCTCGTTATACCAAATTGTGACACAGAGGATAGATACTAAACTACAAAACTATAAAGACTAATTATACTAAAAATTCTTCCTTTCAGTTGGGTTAAATCACATCAAGTGAGTCAGAATTCCAGTCAGCAAAGGGTGACAACAGTCATGGCGCTCTAAACGGGATGTAAAGAAGGCGTGCTTCTGCAACTTCGAAAACGGTTTCCGGGGTAACGGACGCCATTAAAGGAAAGCGATTGGATGTCGAGAACGCACAATCAAGACAGCAACACGACGGCGACGGCGCACGATCGAAACGCATTGAAACGTTTTCATTGGAGCTTTCTTGCAGCAGCACCGGGAGTTGGGTTGAGAGTAAAAGGATAACAAACACCAGAAGTAGAAACTTTCTCAACGAGCTTTCGAATTTTCTTTACTTTTCCTTCAACTTGCAGATTATGAAACCGGTTTCTGCAGGATGAGGAGGAGGAGGAAGGTGAGCAATATGGCAGTCAAATTGGCAGCCGTTTAAGGAATTCGGTTGGTTTCCATCGCGGGAAAACTGGTCACTTGTCACTGACTCAAATGACCCGAAACGTTTTCTTAAAGTGAATCCAGGGATTTGACGCGCGGCTTTAATGCCGCCATTAAAAGTGTTGACATTTCGCCTTGTGTGGCCGAGGCGATAATAATCTTTCGGCGGTGGTTTCACCATTTTTAGGCTCGCCTAACTAACTGTACCCCGTATTTATTGGGTCCGATAAGAGAAAAAGATCGTTTCGACTGACAAAAAAAACTTTCTTCTGACGGGGGCCCATCTCTCCTGGGGTTTGTTGACCCAGGTTTCCCAACCATCCTCCTGCCTTCTGGTGGATGATGATGCTTATGGCGATGATTACGATGAAAACTTGATCACCTTGACGGCTCTGTCTGCCTATCTGTCTGTCTCGCAAAAAGAGATCTCTCGTGATTTTTCACAACGGAAATCCCGCGGCTTCCGGGAAATGATCGCGGCGAACGGAAACCCCGCCGTTCGGATTTTAAACTCAAAATGCACTCGCAACACCCATACAGACTAATTCGTCTATCAAACTTCTTCCTTTTTAGGTGATAATTAGACACAATCAAGATTTTGTGATTTGACGTATGGTATTTACCCAAAGACTATTTTTTGCTACTTTTTGCTATTTTTTGTTCAGATTTTAAGCTATTCTATAGTTGCAGGTGATGCTTAGGAATTGTCTCTCAATGACATAATCCAAGATGACGTTTCATTACACTCAGAGTGTTGGGATTACTTTTGCTTGGGTGCAGATTTGTTGAAATGAATCGTTTTGTCATATTTAATATTTAAAATTGTTTGCTAGAATAAACCTTAGACAAGTCAAGCAATACATCTGTTGCTTATACTATTGATATGACCACACGTGGGTGTACATTAAATGAGTTTCAGTTTTAATTCAAAGTATATCAGACATGAGTTTTGCTGTAGTTTAGTTGGTTCAGGTTATTGCAATTAAACTTTTTTTCTCTTTTGCTTTTGGCTATTTGGCAGAGGTATTTTGATGAAACCAACAATCGCAGGATGGTGTGGGAATTTTTTTCTCCTCTCGTTTCATCTGTTCACTTCTCCTCTCCCTTCCCCCATGTCTGACCTTCAATAGTACCAACTACAGCAGTCGAATGCAGGCTGTATATCTACATATTCTTGATATATCACAAAGTCGAATGACACGTTGAATTTTGGTTTTCAAATGATAGGTCCCTAAGTCTAGGTCAGATCACGATAGAACACATAGAAGGTGGTAAACTGCTCAAACTTCCAGTAATCTCACCTTTTTTAAAACTTTTCTTTGGTCTAACAGTCTAAATCCAAGACATTCTAAAGACACACGACTCAAGAGGTGACCACACGAACGATTTCCAAACTTCTTGAATTGCGGCCTACTTTCCAGGAGAGAGAGCACTTAGTCATCAACCGCTAAACCCGTCACCCAAAATGTTAACTAGTTTTCTTATCAGGGCTATTTATTGACTCACCCCATATCCTCTTACTCTGGTCTCTCATCCTGGGTTCTCTTCCACGTCGTTCAATTCGTCCACCTCACTCTTTGAACGAGATGTAAGGAGATCAAACACTTTCGACATTTGCCTGCAACAAAAAATTCAGTGGTCAATTACGTCACACACATCCGGCACTGGAGATGTTACCCTGTCCATCATCTCTTTCTCCCAAACCGTAAATGCTCTTGACAAACATAGCAAACCAGGTTCGATACGAAATTCAGGTCGATGAGGTTGCTCAAAGAAGCAACAAGAAAGGAGAGGAAATTAGTCACTTTGTGTCTTTCCCGACCGCAGTTAATGGCGACAAGTTAGCCGCCTAACTTCCATATTTCTAATTATTGACAATAAACCTAATTAGGATGAACAGCAAACGAGCGAGCGAGCGACCGATGTAGGAAAGAAGAAAATAAAACCTGAAAAATGTGAAAAACCTGATCGAAGATCTGTCACCATTAAATTAATTTTTTTTTCAGGCTCATCTTCATTTCGCAATAGCAAATTCTTTGCCATTTTTTGCTCTTTTTAACATTTTGAACTTTCGTTAAAGTTATGATGTTGACTTGTTCCGTTCAGAAGAAGAAAGAGACGAAAGGCAAAAGAAAACGGTTTTCATAACTCAAAACAAGGTACGAGTAACCTGAGAAAGGGTAAAAATATAAAGAAGTAGTTAATGGCTCTCTGGCGTTTCCCTTCTACCTCTTGACCACACGCCCGCGTCACCTGAACGGTGTCATCGTCGTATAAACCGAAATTTTATTTATACTCAAAGCCTCCCCGCCGCCCTCCTCCTCTTCTATCGGGTTTATCGTGAGACGGAACTCGGAAATTTCCAGCAACCATAACTTTGACTGCTGCTCGCATTACTACAATTTATTATGTTTAGTAGGCTAACGGTATCCCGTCTGGTTTTGGGTGCATCCGTCTGCCAACATATACGGTTTCTGAGAAGCTGTCAGTTAGGTTTGATCGATTTGTGGGTGCTTCTTCCTCCAACTTCCCATTTTATCTGGTGAACTGCTGTCGAACCGTCTTCTTTTCCTTTTTTCATAGTTAGACTTCCTCTTCTCCTCAAAACAAGGAGGAAACTAGAGAAAATCGTAAACACTACATCTCACTACAATATCAAAACAATCAAGTTGTCGTCCGCCCAGAATTTGACGAAACAAACCCACCGGAAGTAGATAAAAACAATTCCAACCATCAAACATAACAACACCCTCAAACCCAACTCCAGCCTTCAAAACCAACCCAACAGCCCAAGACAAAGACGGTATCCCTCCTCCAGCTAATAAGGAACTTCCCCAGTCAAACCTGAAAGTGAAATATGATTCCGGGAAAGTAAGTAAAAAAAATCGGGTGAAAGGTGAATAATTTCCGAGAAAGAAAGTGGACAAATTATTACAAATGAAGAGAGGAGGAGGAGAGGAAAAGACGATCATGTAAGGAGGTACACCTGGGTGTAGTTTAGTAGCTGGGAGAAGACTCACAATGAAGATAATATCAAACAAACGCAACGGTTTTTCAGGTTCGAACCTATCAAGTACTGTAACGATGATTAAAAAAAGAAGCAGAACGAATGTTGATTTGAAGAAGTCGTTTGTTCGAGGTTGGTCAGTCAGTCAATAAATCGGTTCGCCCCTCGTCTATCTTCTGATTTGGTCTTTTCGTTTCATTTCTTTTGTAAATGAGTGTTATTGTTTTAACAACAGGGCCTAAAAACAGACCGATTCTATCTACCTAATATCTAGGCTATCAGTCTAGAAATCTTAAAACTCTTAAGTCAGCAACCCGGTGATTTCATCTATTTGAGACCTGAGGTGTAGTGGTCAACACGACTAACCAGCGAAGTCATAGTTGAGAGTTTGAACTCCCTCCTACATTCTGCTACACTCCAAGAATCGAAAGTGAAAGCAAAAGGAAACTCGATAACTGAAACACCAATCAAAATAGGTCTTTCGATAAATATTGACCTCAGCAAAAGTACTCTTAGATAGATGCCTCATAATCATGTCGTACAATTTAACCTACAGCAAAACAGACTTTTCACAAAATTTCGATTAAAAACTAATTTAATGAAGATTTTAAGTTCTGATTATGAACTAAAATCGGTTCACAATAATTAACCACAGCAAATAAATCAGCTTTGAGAAAGTGCATTATAAAACAATAAACGTCAGGAAGTGTTGTACAGTTCCGATATACTGTTAGTCAATTTTGAAAGCTACTAAACTTGTCATAAAATCATCTCGTGAAATGTGATCTACAGCAAATAGATTTCTCATCAAATTTGGATTGAAAACGACTTTTAGATTCCGAAGTGGCCTACAATAAGTTTGGGAATTTCAACCACAGCAAATAAATCATCTTTGAGAATGTATTATAAACCAACAAATGTCAGCAAATATCGATGACAGCAAGAGTTTGTCCTGCTCTTATTATTGATGAAATGTCTTCTCGGATTTATTGATTAGTTAAGAGTTACGTCTCAGTTCTAACTACAACAGATTATGACCAAAATTCCGTTAAGAACATTCAAACCACAGCAAAGACTCAGCTCTGATAATTAAAACTGAAACTCATTTAATGTACACCCACATGTACTCATACCGATAGTATATGAAACAGATATACAGCCTGCATTCCACTGCTGTAGTTGGTACTATTGAAGGTCAGAGATGGGGAAGGAGAGGAGAAGTGAACAGATGAAACGAGAGGAGAGGGTATGAAACAAAAAAAATTCCCACACCATCCTGCGATTGTTGGTCTCATCAAAATACCTCTGCCAAATAGCCAAAAGCAAAAGAGAAAAAAAAAGTTTAATTGCGATAACCTGAACCAACTTCATGACCTTTTCCTTCTCGTAGCTGACCGACGACGGAAAAGTCGTACCTTGACGTACCTTAAAGGACTTTCATTCAAATCACTCCGCGTGACTTCTTATAAATATCTATAACGAAATTGTCATACTTACATCAATAAATTTGTTTCAAACGAGTTCTGTCCTCTCTCTCTCTCTCCCCGGATAATTTCCTCGATTAATTTGAGCAGGATTAATGCCCCTCCATCCAAACACATACAGAGGAACTGGACCTCTCGCTCTCCTCCGCAGCCTCCCTGTGTCAAAAATAATCGGCCACCTCTCCGGTAATCTCGTTTCGATCTAATTTGAGCCATAATTTAACGATGAGCCATTTATCATTCGGAGTCGAGCCGCTAATCTAAATTACTTCGAGCGAGATATAAAAATGTACGCAAGCGTAAAATTAAGGCGCGTTCTTCTTATTTTAAATTTTTCATTCGTTAATCGAACGGGAATTGTTGTTGGAACTCGAATTATCGATATCTCGAAGTTTTCTTCTAGTATTGTTAAATGGAGTGGAGAAATTTGTTGTTTTCTGGGCTATCATGACTACTTCACGACTAAACTCTAGAAGGAACAGGAAATTGATAGCAGTCAGGGTTAGCTCGATCCATATTGACAACAGAAAAGCGTAGCAGCTCCATCTAAAGAACACGAAAACCTCAAGGTCTCCCAAACGCCATAAATAGGCGCCCACGTCGTGGCCGCAGAACCCAAGGCGTGACATATTGCAAGTCACCGTGGCGCCAAAGTTTCCACCAACAAAACCCAGAGCGGGCCAGACCTTGAACGAACGCAAAACCTTTTTCCCGAGACTCGACCTCACGACTTTCAACGGGACACTCGACCGTTTCCCCGACAGACGAACCCGTTTCGAAAAAAAGAAACAAAAACAAAAAACACGATCACGATTCAAAAACCAACAAAAAACCTGGGAGGCACGTGTGCTATACCTACAGGCGCCAAAACATCGGTTTCCAAACCGAATGAAAATAAATTCTCGAGCGATTATGGCAAAAACCAAGTAACCTTTCCCGATTAAGATGGTAGAAGAAAGATTTGGCCTGAGGCGCCGACGCATTTTTTCCCCTTAATTTGGGGCCCTCCTCCGATCTGATACGTGGAAGGTTCGAGAAGAAACCTGAGAAATAGATTTATGGACATTTGATTCCGTTCGAGGGAGGCCCTAAACGGTAGCAAAAAATTCTCACTGCGTCTGTTATGAATTAAAAGGGTGAAATCGGTTGCTTCCCTTCTGGGCAAGTCGTGGAGACCTTTTGCGAAAGATAAACCTTGTACCTGATTCGCACTGTTATTTCGCATAGTGAGCCACATCCAGGTATTCATACATTTTATGAAAATATTTGTCTAATCGTTGTCTCGACTCTTTGGAGCTTTTATACTTTAGAATTTGGATTAGACATCAAGCTATAATTAGACAACAACCACTTCCGGGTTCACTCCGGCCAAAACTCATATCCACCATTCTTACATTGTACTAGCAACCACTCACCTTCTTCTTCTTCTTCACCACTCAAATACAAATACCACTCTATACTGCTGTAGCTACTCCTTGACTTTTGATTGGCCGCAAAGCTCTTTAAACAACAAAATGTGCCAATCCGTTAAATCGTCTTGGTAAAAGTCATATGAAGTGAAAGAAGAAGCGACAAATATAAAGGTTAAGTAAAGAGAAGGAAGAAAACGACAGCAGTAGAAGAACAAAAAGACAAATAATATAGAAAAAGAATGATGGTGAATTGAAGAAGAAATAGAAGACAAAAATTTAGGAAGAATCAGGAGAAAAAGAAAGAAAACAAAATTCCAAATCTTTGAGTTTGAAAACCAAACTAAAAGACAAAAGTAAAAAAAAGAACAGAAGATAGAAAAAGAAAAAAACAGTAAGAAAGAGAACAGAACAGAAGTACAGTAAAAGAACAAAAAGAAAAGAGAAGGAAGTAAGTAAAAGAAAACAGAAAAGAGAGGAATCAAGGAAGAAAAAACAGAAGAAAGAGTGAAAGTGAATAAAAGAAAAGAGAAAAAGAAGCAGAAACAAATCTTTCGAAAAGCGAAATGTTACATCCCAAAAATTTGGTAAATTTCTATCTACCTGATTCAAAGGGTGAGAAAGATGGAAAATCATAAAAATAGATGAGAGTCAAGAGACAAAGACAAAAAGATGAAAGGACAGAAACCTAGAAAGAAGAAGAATAGACTATCAAAGAAAAAGAGCAACAGAATAGAAGATGAGAGAGCAAGAAAGAGGAAACTCAACTGCCATCTACTGAACACCACTTTCAAGACAAAGTCAATACCTTAAACCTACACCACTTCACCCCTCTCCTTTCACAGGCTATCTCTCAAAGCCTATTAGCACCGAGGTTAGGTCTCAAACAGAAAACAATGGAAAGAAACGAACCCGAATCGACCGAACGACCGAGGCCGGGGTAATTAAGTAGCGAATTCGGTGGCCAACCTAATTACCAAAAGAGACACCGAGGAGGACGAGGAAGAGGTGAAGGAGGCGGGGAGGAAGGGAGGGGAAACGTTATTAATTACGACATTCACATTCATTTAATCTGATTAATTCCGAGGTTTCGACACCAATTACGAAATCCGTCGCCATTTGATAATAATAAAAATGTCGTGGCAATAGACAATAAATTTCTTCACTCGAGTTCTATCAGGTCGGTCGCCCGCCACCAAAGAGAGCTCCCACACGTTCGTCGTGGTCATCCTTCGCACCAAAACACGAACAAGACGAAGAAGAAGAAGAAGCTTGTTTGAACCTGTTCCCGGTCACTGGGTTCCGTGCGCGGGAGTCCGTGAAGAAATCCTCCTCGGAGAATATGTGTCTCATTATAATAAACGAACATAATTCAGCGTTTATGTCAAATGAACGCTTAAATTTATTGGCGGAGTTTTGCAACCCGTTCGCACTTTTAAAATAAAAATTTTTTATTCATTTATTTATTTATTCATTGCCCGAGATGATCCATTAATTAGGTAATTAACAAAGGGTCAACATTATGATAATTCCATCCTTGGTTCATTGCTTTTGTGGGAGGGGGACCCACTACTCTCTTCCCTCCTCTCTCTTCAGAGCCACAGAGTTTTGCAACGGTCGTGAGTTCGAATGGGTTCAGAGTTAGGACTCGTTTCAAGGGGATCGACATCTTGTAACATCTTCCCCAACCACTTTCTCTCTTCTTCCTGGTTTTCCATCAAAACCCCAGACACTAGGCAAGTGGTTCCCAGCCGATTTTGGGCCATACCTCACCTAGACACTTCTAATATCTCCTCTGACCGAGACAAGTGACTGAGGAAACCAGAAATATCTTGTGTAACAAATACACACATACATAATAATATTTGTATGTATGCATAAACACGAACATTCACATCCACAGACTCGCTACAAAACTTCTAAGTCTCGAATTACCCCATAGTCTTTGGTATAGTCATCCTATCCATGACCCACCAAAATATCGCCATCCCATACCGGTAAGGCCTACGCCTCACATTGGGAATGACGCACTACACACAGTAGATCGATTGAAATCATGGTTTATAGGTTTCCGATCCTATCACCCTGAAGATAAATCAGACAAAGAGGGACTGGATCAGATAATAAAGAAGACTAACATAACACAACAGGAGTTTTGAACAATTACAGTCATCGCCGGATGTGATTAAGGTCTTAAAACCTAAAAAATCGTAGCAGAAGGTAAGTCACGTGACTAGAACAAACAGTTTTGTAAGATGAACGACTATAAACAGAGAAGAGTACAGCTGTGGAGCCCCAAGTTAGAGTTAATGAATAAGCATAACTAATTAGTTAACGAAAACTTGCTAATTTACTGATTGAACAGAGAAAAGTAACAAAATCAAGACGTTCGAGAACTATTACCAAACAACCTTCAACGTTCATACACAGCCGTTCGCCCATTCACGATTCCCACAAACCCATCCTATCACTCCTTCAAATGTGTCGCTTCCTCGCCAACTCTTATTCCCCTTTGGCATCATGGAACAGTTTCAGGTTCACAAACCCAAAAATTTTTTTTTGCTTTTCTTCTTTTCCTCTCCCACAGAAATAAATTTTAAAAAAAGAAATAAAAACAAAAATTAATTATCTAAAAGTGAGCGAGAGAGAACATTTTCACACGACCACGCTGGTCAAATTCAGACTATTCATTATTATTAGAAATGAGGTGGGGCGTAGTCCCCCCACCCAACCCCCCGCTAGCTCTAGCGCTAAAATTTAAATTTGGTTTTTATTTTTAAAAAGATTTCTCCCATTCAATAGAGTTAGGAAAAAAAGGGCGGACGGGTGGCGGTGGTGGGGATACAGGGCGCCAGAATGGATGCACCGAGTTTTTTAAATTTTTGCGCAACCCAAGCCAAAGGCCAATTTTATTATTATTTATCGCCTATTTAAAAATCGTAATTTTCAACTTTTGACATTTCGCACATTTAAATTTAATTAGGGAAAAAACATAATTAAATCGAGTGGAACGGAGCAGCGCCGCTCTAAAATCCGTTGGAAATTTTTCTCTCTTTCTTGACGTTTCCAATGATTCCGATTCCCACTCAAATCGAAAATGAAAATCCCAAATAGGCGAATGTTGTTATGGTTGCAGTCGTTGTCGTGGCACGAAAGTGAGAAACGGGTAACGTAACCGCGTTTATGTGATGGCAAATAAATGATGAGAAAACGGCGGGAGGCTAGCATGTGTGGAAACGCCATCTCGATGGTTTTCCCGATTAAGGGAGTGTTAGAGTTGGAATGAGGAGAGGGCGGTGGAGGAGAGAGAAAACTATTTTGAAACTATTCTGATTGGGTTATGCTAACTTTTGGTCAAGTTTCCCCGTTTTAAAATCATTGATGTGTGACGTAACAGACCATAAGTTGTAGTCTAATCGTGATTACCTCTCATCCCCTGATGACATAGGCCGGGAAGTGTCTTCTCCGTATAGCAGGTATTGTTACTCCTAGATCAATGTCTTCTGTCTTGAGAATGGTATGATCTCCAAGAGTGAAAGGCTGTGAGCTTTCTATCTGACAAGACCAGAACTAACTGCGAACCATGTCCAAAATGCAACTACTAAAACAATGGGATGCTTTTAAAAGCGGGAAAGACAAAACAGATGCAGAAACGTCAAAAATCTTAAAACAGTTCTAGAGAACGCCAAAGCTCTAAACAACACTCTCGAGATGGTTCTGCAAAAACCATTCCCAAGAACAGACGACACCGGTGTGGGAATGACAACACAAGCTTCAAAGAGAAGACGCTAAGTAACATCTGTGAGAACAAAATTAAATCCAAGAAAACAAATTTTGAAGAAGGCTGTGAGGAAAACACACACAAACACACCCAAGAGAACAAACAGACAAACAGACAGAACTGAAGAAAAAAGAGAAAAGCACGAAGTCAAACGCCTTCGTTACGAATGCACAGAACATCCTCGGTGTCATAAAAGGTCTGGTAATCTCATAAAACCCATGCGGAGAAAGTGTTGGGCGATGCCCCCTTGCCCCCTTGGCCCTCCTCTAGCCAACCAGAAACAATCCCAAGGAACCAATAAATGGAAAAATTATTTATCTAGCGTACAGGCTAACACCTACGTCGGAGCCCGCACCTGTCACCTTTGGGCACCTTCGGAGAAAATCTTTGCAAATTAATCGTTTTGTTTAAATCAGGAGTTCGCGTTAGAACGTGTCTCGGGGGGCCTCTTGCTCATGACCTCCGCAAATGAGTTTCACACGCATCAACATCACACACACACATGCATTATCTACTAGGTAGCGACCGTGACGTGATACTGTCTCGACCTTACTTCTTATCACGTTCGATTTCGACACCGAACGGATCTCTCCCTGCACCGTATCCAGTCTCCTTTTCTTTTTATCTCTGATATCGATCCTCAACTTCTGATTTTTCTGTTGTACTTTCATAAAATATATAATTATGTACTTATTTATAGTGCAACTTCCTGCGTCCGTATACTAATACTATTAATTTTATACACAAAGCTACATTCATTTCCAAAACAGATAAACTAACTAGGAGGGATATACAAGATATACTATAGATAAAATACCAACAAAGGAACTCTTCCAAATCACTATAAATAAAATATATAAATACTCAAACAGACATAAAGAAATTAGAGCTTGAATGAGAGAGAAAACTTTTCCGAAACTGTCCTGATTGGGCTATGTTGTAGTGAATGGTTGACAAGACCTTTGATCAAGTTTTCTGAGCTTAAATCAGCATGATGGCCTACTCATAAATAAAGAAATACGCAAACAATATACGATATACAAATATATATATAAAAATCTACAGATAAATTATGATAATAACAGCAATCTGCTCTCAACAACGAAGTAGACATAATACAGAAGAATCTATTTGTTAAAATCGAACTGCAGAGAAGTTAGTAAAATGAACCGGAAGTTGATAGAAAAAGTTCTAAACACTTTAAAATTTAAACCGGAAGCTGATGAAAATTTCAAAACCACAAAAAACTCAAAATCGACTTAATTCCACATAATAATTTTATGTCGAATTCAATGTAATCAATTAGCAACGACAGACGAAAGCATCAGAAGAACAAAACGGACAGAGAACAAAAATAAGCTAAACCGGAAGTTGCTGAAACAGATGAAAGGAAAAACAACTTAAATTGACCTAACCCAACTAACAACACCAAAAGAATATTTTCAGACAAAAGGAAGGAAAGTATATATATATACTAAACCGTTCTTAAGAAACATTTTTAATTCTAAAATTTAATCCGGAAGTTGATGGAAACTTCAAAACCATAAAATATTAGCAGGAAAAGTTCAAACCGACTTAATTCAACACAAAAAAACAGCTCAACTAACCACAGGAGAAAAACATATTAGACTAACAAGCCTGAAGGAAGACAATTGAAACAAAACAAACCGGAAGTTGCAAAATACATTCGGAATCAGAAGTGAAATTGGCGGGAAAGCAACTTAAGTTAACCTAACTCAAAATACAACCCAATTAACAACAGCAACAAAATAATAATTTCGGGAACCAAAAGCTGATGATAATTTCATGACAAAACGACTAAAATTTTTTAATCACAAACTAATAAATAAACTAAACCGGAAGTTGCTAAAAATTCGTGACAACTCTAAAACCAGGAGGGAAAATGGCGGAAAAACAACTCACATCGACTTGACCAAAACACAACGAACCGGAAACTAAAATAAGCTAAACCGGAAGTTGCTGAAATAAATTCATAGACTAAATACGAAATAGAAAAATGATTTTCAACAACAATCAAAAAGCTCAACAACCACCCACCAAGTGAGTGAGATGGTGGGCCATCCCAGAGCATCAGCATCCACTCCGACCGGAAGACCTTTAGGCAGCAAAACCCCCCAAAGACATCCGTCACGTACTCGGGTCGTACCTTCCTTCATTTGAATTTTTGTGGGGTCTTGTTTGATAAAGAAAATGAAAGGCAACCAGAGGAGGAGGAGGAAGGAAAACTAATAAACGGAAACTCGAGTTAATATCTAAAGAAAAGAGGCAGAGGAGGAGGAGGAAGATGAAGAAGAAGATGGTTTGGTAATGGGGACACGTACCACCGGGGAAAAACAACCAATTTGGACAAGGCTGGGAGGTATCATTAGCCACTGCCTTCTATTTACCTATTATGGCTACTGTTTGATTTTACGCTTATTTTATTCTGCCTCCCAAATCGCTTCTTTCCATTCCTCTTTCTTCCTTTCCTCCACCTCCTCCTCCTCCTCCTCCCTCATTTCTTTTATTTACCCAATAATTTGTTTGAACCGCTAATTCTCTAAACTCCACTTCTAAATTCAATTTCTTCTTCTTCTTCTTTGTAATTTAAATCGAATCATGTCGTGGTTGGTGGTTTTTGTCTTCTGTTTCATTTTTTGTTTGTTCATTACCGACCCAAGAGGAGGAGGAGACCTAGGAGGTAGGAGAGAAGACTATTTTCCGCTGATTATGTTGTTTTATCACGATCAAACTAGCGACCCATTCCTCTAATCCAAATCTGAGACAAAACGTCTAGCTGTCGGCTGATTTCTCGATCCCTGTCTATCGGACACACACGTGGTCACTCAAATCACGCGACTCATTCACTACTTCCTCACAGACCAATCACTCATTAACACTTACTCACCATTCGATGGTTTGTCTTGTTTTCTTTTTTTTCCTGATTTTCAATTTTTGATTCTTTGAGCTCCACTTCCTGTTGTTTTGGAAAAGCACTTCTACGTTCTTCTCTTCCTCTCTGAACCAATTGTCCTTTCCGCTGTGCAAAAGAAAAAGAGGAAATTATCAGTAAATACAAAATCGATTCGATGTTCATTTCTGTCTACAACAAATGACCCTCAAATCCTCAACAGAAAGGAGGATATTAAAGTAACCCATAGGTCCTACAAGTAATAGAATCCCTCCTAAGCAGCCCAACAGGAGCAGAAACGACAGCTGTCAACAATCTAACAGTAATTCAATTATGTCACAAGGACCGAAAGAAGTCTACGTAAGACACTAAGTAGTAGCCAGAAAACCGATTCCATTCCCACCCAGCAACCCACTAAATCATTTAATCTCTCACCTCCCGCGCTCCTAACTCCGACCCTGTTTCCTAACCGACTCCTACAATTTCAAAATAAAAAAAATCTAATTTCTCCTAATTCTTTTCTTCATTAATATCATTTCAGACGTGGAATCCTCATTCAATAACAATAAATAAATAAATTAATGTGGAACTACAAACATAAAATTATCTTTTAATGTTTACAAATTATAGGAGGTCCGATACGAATTCACTTCTCTCTACCACCACCCGCCCCAAAAAGCAAATCTTTCAGAACGTGGACGACCTAAAATTAAACTCGGACAACAAATTGACGGCTTTGCAAAAGCGAAATCTTCGCCCGCCAGAACCGTGCTAAGGAATTTCGTTCAATTTACCCACCACCGCCCCCTTCTCCATAATAAATCAACCTCCGACTACAACAACCTGGAGGATTACGGACATGGATTACTATAATCGCGTCAAGGGGTCCAATCATATTTTTTCGATATTTAATAGGAATTAACGTTGTGGAAGGAAGACAGGGGCGGGGAGGGAGGTTGTGATGGTGGTGGTGGCGGTGGTAGTTCATTGAAAAAAGCTCACGAAAAACCGCAGAAGTAAATTAGTTTAAGAGGGATTATTATTAGAGAAAGGAAAATGCGCGGAGATTAGGATTTTTATTTGACTTCTTTGTCTTTTCGTCCGTCCGTCCATCTTTCTCCTCCTCCCTCTGTGGAATTATTAAAATTTTCTAAAATGGAAAAATTAGACGTTATAGATGGATTTAAATTAAACAAAGACCGTCGTCCCGGACGTGGGTCAACTCGACGTGACTCAATTCCAGTCCAAACACAGAAGCCGCAACAATTATTGTCAGAATCAATATCGTTTCCATTTCTTTCTATCTCCTCTCCTCCAGCTTATTATGTAACTGTTAAAAGGTTTTTAAATTTATGATAGAAACAGGATTTTTATGTTTTGTTTCCCGAAATTTGGAATCAGGATCGTAGAAGATACTCTGTGAGGAGAAAGATGCTGGACTATGTTGGCTTTCATCACTGTTGTTGGATTATGTCAGAACTTTCCAGCAGAACAGAGATGACAAAACGCAAAACAAAGGAAGAAGTCATATGACATATGTCAGACTATAGGAAGAATATTAGTAAAATTGCTGACACAGATTATTGCTGTTGGGTTATAATGCCATTGGTCGGTGCTGTTGGGTTATGTTGTCTTTGGTAAGTGATGTTGGGTTATATTGGGTTCTTTCTACTCTTGAGTGGCAAATCTATTCCCTGCACATTACGCCTTATATATTCGAAAACCTACTGTTGTCTCTGGTAGTAGTTGACTAATGACTGTTGGATGTTTCCCTTGCTGAAGCACAGCCTACAGTCTCAGCTGGTGTCTTCCTCAGCTCCTCGATTTTAGGTCTGACTTGGTAGAGGTTTTTATGAATACAATCCTCACACTTCATCCTCTGTCTCCTATCTTTAATCTTCAGACGAAACCTAAAACAACCAAACAGTTGTAATCTTTAGAAAGTAAACTACAACAGAAATGCCATTCCTCCCAACGACAACACTTATATAAATCATACGACATACTAAGTACTATACTGGAAGTACGTAAAAACCCACAGAAACTACAAAACTATATCTCACTAACGTCACAAACTATATATATGACACTACAACATTCACAAACAAATACTTTGTAATGCAATAACACTCAATCATACTACAGAGAAAAATTTTTTTCTCTTTTTAAATTTTGACCCACAAAATACTTTTAAAAGTCTATGACTGTCTAAATCAGACCGTCATTTCATAAATAATGCACACTTATTTATAATTTTTAATTAACATTTTACATATTATTATTTGTATAATTATACATTATTTAATCACAATTAATTGTAATTTATGCCTGTGACCACAAATGCTTTCCGGACATTTATAAATTCTAATGTACATATATTATAATTCAAGTATTTTTATATATGTGTCGTATAATATATTGTATTTATATGCAATATACATTTATTATAATTATCTATTACAGCATTTGTATTATAATTTTATTTATTGTAATATTTATATACATAACTACAATGCATCCAATATAATAAATTATATATTACATAATTATTAAAAGATATACATAAAAACTAAATGTTGTATATTAATTATATAAAATATGAGTTTTTAATAAAATATACACAATAATATATGTATTAATTTTATGATTTATAAAATAATAATAAATATTATTATTAATATTATTATTTAGTTCATTTTTCAATTTTTATCAGCCGTCACTCTGATATTTCTCTAATTAAAGCCAAAACAAATTTTTTGTAAGAAGATTGTTTCCCATCACAATTACATTAACAAATACATCATTTTATAATTAAATTCATCAAAATTTAAAATCTTAACCTGAATGACAAACGACAAAAAAACACAAGTACCAACATTAGAAAGCCAATAAAACCCGATACAGACGTTTGAACAGACAGAAACTTTGTTTCTAATATAGACAAACCAAAACTAGATCTCATGGAACCTATCTCCACCCTGGACGATCTAATAAACAAACACACAACAGAACAATAGACCAAAAAACCAGGAAACGAAGTCTGCATTGAATTACCAACACAGACTCTCCATATCCAAACACATGAAACCAAAAACCACCCCTAATGGCAACCACCACCCAACCACACCCTCACACAAAGCCAAAAAAATGGATGACTATCCCGTCTCTAGGTCAAAGATTTACCAGATTTACATTGGACTAAATTAAGATTACCAATTTCAATTTTTTTTTCTCATAATTATCTCGCATTATTAAAACAGATGATTGATTCGGAGCCTGGGGATCATAATCAACGTCAACGATTATTAAGGTTCGGTCTCTCCTCAACCTCACCCCCTCCCTCCCTTCAGCCAACCAAATCTCCTCCTCCTCCATCGAAGAACAAACAAAAAAAGAAACACAAATCTCCAACTTATTTATTTACCCGACAGCCTCATTTCGCTCTCATATTTATTTATTTATCTAATTTAATTTAATTTAATTTAAAAATTCTTTAGTTTGACATTTTAAGAAGACAATGTCATCCCCATTTAAAATCCTTAATAAATCTGTCATCTCATACTAATATTTTCGCTCGTTTCAGAACATGTAAGAAGACGTTTTCATTAATTGCAATCATACTCATAAACATGTCATTCATTTCAAATTAATTTCCTTCGGAAAAAATTTATTCGAATTAATATTTCTTAGAAGATGTTGCGTTTCATTACGAAAACATTAGCAAACTCCATCATCTTACGGGGAAAAGTTTAATTTTTCTTTTTGAATTTAAACTCACGAAACACTTTAAACGTTTATGTGAGCAGAAACGAGAGAATCATTTCATAAATAATGCACACTTATTTATTTATTTTTATTAGCAGTCGCTTAGCTCTGATATTTGTCTAAATTAAGTCAAACAAATTTTCTGTAAGAAGATAGTTCTTTCTTTTCTGAATACTTCCTGAAGAAAAAGACAAGACCGTAGTGGTTCCAAGAAATCGAAAAAGATCTTGAAGAACTACGAATCACGCAGCAAAACCTCAAGCGGCGGGACAAGATACGAAAAAACTAGAACCTAAGGGTTCTTCCCTAAAGCCAAAGTGAAGACAGGAAAAGCAGCCGACGAAAAGAAGACAGAACAGAGTAGGAAGATGAAGGAGTATGGGAGGAGGCGGAAAGAAGAAGCCGAGAAAGAAGTGTTGACGACATGATCAGAGGAACTGGCCGAAACGAGAAAAAAAATTTTGGGAATTCGATGAAGAGAGAATTAAGGTTGAGGTGAGGACCACACACGAGACTCGTTTCATAAATAATGCACACCAGTTGTGTCTTGTAGGAGAGATACAAACACAACAAAAAACACCACCAAAGTACTCTTCCTCCCTTTGATGCAACGTTACAACCACTTCACCCAATCAATGAAAGCGACTAGTCCAGTTGTCAATTACAAAACACCATTCCGGGAACTTTTGGGACAGACCCTATAAAAGTGGTAGTAGTAGTAGTGATGGTGGTGATAGTAGTAGTAGTGGTCAAAGCAGTAGTAGCTAATAATTGGTGGTAGTGGAAGTATTAGAAGTAACAGTTGTAGTAGAAAGAGTAGTGGTTCCAATTACAGTAGTATTTGTTGTTGTGGTAATAGTGATAGAGTATTAGTAATAGAAGTAGTAGTAATTGTGCCTGTAGTAGTAGCAGTAGTAGAAGAAGTAATAGTTGCAGTAGAAATGGTAGTGGCTGTAATTACAGTAGTAGAGTCGTGTTTGTTGTGGTAGTAGTTAGGAGTAGTAGTAACAGAAGTAGCTGTGGTTGTTGTAGTACTAGTAGTAATAGGTACTGGTTTTGTAATTCTAACACTTAGAAAATAAGAAAACGATGGTATTCCAGCAGCAGAATGGTGCAACAGTAGTGAAGGAAGTCTGTAGGTGTAAGTTCGAAGAAGGATCAACATGGGGTAGTTCCAGGAAACCAAAAACCAAAACCAAAAACAAAAAATTATGTGTTTTGACTCATTCAACTCTCAACCATCCGCATAACTACAAATCCTGCTGTAAGAAGTGATAACAAGATCCGTTTGTCACTTGATTTTGGTGTCAGCAACCTGAACATTTTAACGTAATGCAAGTGGGATAACTACGGCAATATGTCCGTCCTAAGAAAGAGTGCATGTGCGCAAACCAGGTTTATCCGTTTTTGATTTATGACGTCAGACATGCACACACTACACATATTTGTGCACTTTAGTAGATTTAATACTAAAAAATCACGATTAAATCGGTCAAGTCAAAATCTCTCACGCCGCAGAGAATAGAGAGAGAGAGAGAGAGAGAGACTATATCTCCACCTTTCGGTTACTTAATCCGATTTAAATTCCCCCCCGTGGAAACCCGATGCACCTGAACCTGTACCTACCTAAAAAGGAAAAAAATTAAGGGCTATAATTAACAACTGTTACGGTTAATTCGGAGAATTAAAATAGTTAAAATTCCAAATGGAAGGACGGACGGATATACGGACAGACGGACTCTCTTCTCTTTTCAACTAAAATGTTAAATCAAATGAGTCATCTAAACTGGAATGCCCTCATGATACCATTAACTTTCCGTAAAATTAATAACTCTTCTCTCTCGTACAGGTTCAGGTACCCTGAATAATCTTAAATTGTTTCGATCTTTATCTTTAATACTCCGGGGAAGGCGAACATTGGTCGTGACATCGGGTTGTCGTGTCTGTCTATCCGGATTCTTCTTCTTCTTCTCTTCCCATCGACAAAGGAAGGATCTCAGGAGAGGAGGAGGAGGAGGTGGGATGGTAATTGTACCTAGGCTAATAGGCTCATTATTAAAAAGAAAATTAAAAACGAGGCCGAACGCTTAATAGTGAATTACTGTTTTGACGATTTGTGAACGCCCCACTATACTTAGTGCGATCGGAATGGGTGTTAGACTAATTTCCTGGACTATAATCACTTATTATAAGAACAACTTATGTCACAAGGTGCGATCAAATTCCTTCTTCTTCACTTTTTTGACAATTTTACAAACTTCAATCATAATCACTGATCATAATTGAAGTTAGACTAGTTTTCTGGGCTATGATCTATCATTATAAGCAGCTCTCACGTCACAATGTACAAACAAATTGCTCCTTCTCTATTTTTCGGACAATTTTACAAACTTCAGCAAACTAACCGATCAAAACTGAAGTTAGACTAATTTTCTGGGCTGGGATCATTTATCATAAGCACTTGATATGTCAGAAGGAGCAGATAAATCGCTTCTACAAAGTCATTCCATCAAGTTAACAGTCGAACATCCCACATTCAATCCTTGATTAAGAAACTAAATAGTCTAGAAATTTTAAATGCTAGACTTTTGACTATTAAAACAACTATACAGGTACTCTAGACCAAATTAGACCACTAAAAATTAAAATAATACCCAACACTTAACATTACCTTTACTGCCTTTATCAGAATTGGAGTTAGACCAATTTCCAGGGCTATAATCACTCATTTAAGCTCTACACAAATTGCTTTTTTCCTACTCTTCTGAAAATTTTAAGAGCCTCAACAACACTCAGTGATCAGAATCGGAATTAGACTGATTACCTGGGCTATCAGCACTTCACATGTCTGAAGGAGCAGACAAATCGATTCTACAAATTCATTCCGTCAACTTAACAGTTGAACATCCACACATTCAATATTTTAATTAAGCGACTAAATAGTCTAGAAATTTGAATTATTAGACTGGTGACTGTCAAAACAACTATACAGGTACTCTAGACCAAATTAGACTATTAAAAAAATTAAAAACACTACGAACGCTCAACATTACTTTTACTGTTTTGACAAATTTGTTGGCATCCAACTATACTCAGTAACGGGAATTGGAATTAGACCAATTTCCTCGACTATGGTTACTCATTTCAAACACCTCACATGTGAAAAGGTATAAACAAATTCCTTCTTCTTTACCCTTCTGACAATTTTAAGAACCTCAACTACATTTAGTGACCACAATTGCAGTTAGACAAATTTCCTGTGCTATTATGACTTATTACAAGCCTTTCACGTGTCAGAAGAAGCAGATAAATTCCTTCATCTTTACCTTTTTGACAATTTTAGAAATCTGAACTATTCACAGATGAAAACTGAAGTTAGACTAATTTCCTGGGCTATGATCACTTACTAAGCACCTCTCATTGTAGGATTTATTCCGTTAAATTAACACTCAAGCATTCACACATTTAATCCTTCAATAAAGCGACTAAATAGCCTAGAAATTTAAACTGTTAGGCTTTTGACTATTACCACACTTATACAGGTACTCTAAGACTAAATTAGACTAATTACCAATAGTTTTAATATCATCATAACGATTCTTACCTTTGTCAGGAGTCCAGTATTTCACCAAAGAGGGGCAGAACCATCACAATAGCGAGACAAAAGATGTCGGAGGGAGGAGAAGATGGCGGTGTCTTCGGGGTAGACGACTGGAATGAATAAAGTAGATCATCTGTCAAAGATTATTGATTTCATTGAGGATTTCCTTTTCTTGTCATTTTTTCTGTCTCGGAAGAAAGGCATTAAACCGTTATTTCCACTTTTCCTTTGTTTCCTTTGTTTGTTTTCCTTGTCATTGTCAAATAGTTTTCGTGCCTGAAACATGGCGACCTTGGTTTCCTTCTTTTGTACCTTCCTTCTAAAAAAAAATTTGTAAAAAAGGTGTTTTTTGTTGTTTAATGTTCTAAGAATTCTATCCCCCCGTTACAATTGTAGTGAATCCATTTATTGGAGAATTTCCGATATTTCTAGCCTTTCACAACTCTGAGTTATTAGACCGGTTAGCCACTGGAGCCGGAGGATGAAAATGTTTGCCTAAATCCTCTCCTAAACGTTCCAGACAGTTTATAACATTGTGTTACCTTCAGTTTCTATCAACGTAATTAGACGAAGCTTATTTAAATGGACTTACTAGGCTATTAGATTGTAGTCCATTGCTTACAATATCAGAAACTTGTTTCATGATTCGGTCAGTTCCATACAGTTGCAGTCAAGCGTTTGCACATCTCTAAAGCTCTTGATTCTTAAATTCAGGAAGTGTAGCCCAGAAATCTGAACTAATAGAATAACAACCACCAGCCTGAAAAATATAAAAATTATTTTCACGTTTTGGTTGTTAGTATTTGATTCCACTACTCTGTTACAAAACGCTAAGCTTTTATTACCTGGGCTAATTGACCACAGTGTGCAGAATTTTGCGACTGGAATTTGAGAAGTCGAAGTTTGTTTCTTTATAAATCCCTCAAGATTTTAATCTGACTATGATACAAAAACCAGAGAGATTCAGAAAAAGCAAACCAAACAGAACAGGAGAAAAGGAAAGCGATAGTCACAAGAGAACCGGAAGTGGGAAGGTCTAACAGGGTCTAAAGTTTTTCTGAGAAATATAAAAATTATTTTCACGTTTTTGTATAAGTTTAAGTGATTAGTGTTTGACTCTACTACTCTGTTAAGGTGTCTGAGCAAAAAGCCGGTGGCCATGCCATTATAGGCTTTATGTCTGGGCTAATTGAATATCACTTGCAGATTACGACGACTGGAAGTTTCGAGAAGTAGTTTGAGTGTTGAAATTTGTTTCTTTATATACTCCTCAAGACCAATTTGACTATGATACAAAAATCTGTCTGTTGGTGAGGGAAAGAGAAAGAGAGCGGTAGTAACAAAGGAATCGGAAGTGAAGCAGCATAACAAGGCCCAAAGCTCCTGTTTTGGGTTCAATATCTGGACTGAATTAGTCCAATAACGACTGGACAATATCGATCATGTAAAAATCAATGATGGAGATACCATGTTTTGATATATTGTTTATCAACGGCTGTACCTGTCGAAACTTTGCTAGAACAAAACATGTAGTTCAGTAGTAGCTGACAACTCGAGATCAGCAAATGACGACACAAGTAATAGTTGTGATTGTAGTAGTAGTTGTTGTTGTTGTGGCAGCAGTGATAGAAACAATAGATGAAGTAGAAATAGTAGTAGTAGTTGTTGTTGTTTTAGTGGTAGTAGTAGACGTAATAGTTGTGGTAAAAATTATAATAGTAGTAGTTGTGATTGTTGTTACTTCTGTTGTTGTGCTAGTAATAGTACAAGTAATAACTGTAGTAGAAATAGTAGTAGGTATAATTGTTGTCGCGATGGTGGTGGTAGTAGTAGTCAAAGTAGCAATAGTAATAGTAGTTATTGCAGGTGTGTTAGAAGCGATAGTTGTAGTAGTGGTAATGATCAACAGTTACATATCATACCAATGTCCTAGTTCCAGAATTCGAGTTCTCTATACCCAAGATGACAAACACAACAGAAGAAGCATTCATTCTCAAAGGTTACAACTTGACACCACAAAAAACCAAAAACCCCAAAAAAGGCGCTGAAAAACCTGGAGGCACCAGAACCCCATCAATACCGAGAAAAGACTTTCCCGAACACAAAAAGAAGAAAGAAAACAAAAAACCGGTCACGTGACAAGGTGACGTTCAACAATGAAAGAGACGCGGAAGTCGTTTCTCCTCCCCGCTCATGAAAGAAAGACATCCTAATTGGGCTTAGGCTCCGGTGTTCCAGTGCTAATTATTCAGGTTCGTTGTTGGAATATAATTATCCTCGGCTACTGGTGTTCCATAAAGGCTTCAACAATGCCCCCATCCGAAAGGATAATGATAATAATAAAGAGACCGATAATAATCGATTAGGACTTTTTTGTCCTTATTTGACGAACATTTTTCTATTTTATTGTGAGGGACCTTGTTGAACCTTTCACGCCAACTCTACGCTCGTACCTGACTGCTTAATAATCATAATTTTAATTATGCGACTGTCAGGGACCTTTTCGAAATATAAGAGAATAAAAATTTTTCTTTTGGCTGTATATGGCCACGCTTAATTTACAAGGCGGTGGAAGGTAGCGGTGTTGATGACATGTTACGTTCGGGTTTTTGAGTTATGCGACGCGTGTCCGAACCATAACTTTATTGATTAGTTCAGAATGACTCGATAACATTTAAGAAATACGTATGTTCTATATGGAGTCAGTTTCAGTATCTCACGATAATCCAAAAGAATCATCGACTAACTAGACTAACAGTTATCAGCCCTCCCCACTCGAGAGGTGACTCTCCCTCACCATTTGGGTTGGTATGAATTCGATTCACCGACATGATTTTCTCTGTTTCGTATCTTTGTAGCGGGTTCTTGATTTCTTTTTGTATAATATCATAATTATAATGATCATAGTATAAATGTATAACTTAGAATTATATCCCTTTAGATGGGGGTAAGATTTTCTGATTTAAAATCAGTCCGCCTACACTTTGGCCACCGTTTCAAAGTCATAACTCGTGCGAATATAACTCGATTATTCAAAAATAATGCACACTTTGTCAAAATGTTATTTTATAAATAATTCATACGCCTGAAGGTCTAATTTCATAAATAATGCACAACCTCTCGCGGTTTTTATAGTCACTCCTATAATATTAATTTCCGTTTGAGTTTTGATAACTTCACTACTCAGACACTTTGACCATTACACCACAGACCTCATCCATTGTTATAATAGTATAAACGTATAAATTTTAAAAAATGTTATAATTTTGAGTTACGAGAAAGAAATTTAAGTTTGTCTTTAATTGGAGGTCAGTTAGAGCAAAAGCGGTTGGAAAACCAATTCGCATAACTTTAAA
The DNA here is from genome assembly GCA_016920875.1 of Columbicola columbae. Taxonomy (NCBI): domain Eukaryota; kingdom Metazoa; phylum Arthropoda; class Insecta; order Psocodea; family Philopteridae; genus Columbicola; species Columbicola columbae. Next base: position 4,266,321 of record JADMLL010000003.1, on the reverse strand, counting down.
ACCTGAAACGATACCAGCTCAAGACTTCACTAGACATTATGACACCCAAATAAACTATGGTTCAAACTTGGACACCGAGGTATCTTCCTCATCTTCATCCTCGTCAATTAATTAGTCTAATTAAGGGTTTTAGCTAATAGTAGCCTGGAAGTCGTTAAGTTGATGACGTTTGTCTAAAATTTGTAACTAAGGCCCTTACATCCCCTAAAAACCTTCAACTAACCAATCTAGGTAGTCCAATTATTAAAATTATTAAATACACCAATCCGCATAACTTTAAAACCTGAGAAAAAATCGATTCAAGACTTCACTGAATGACTCCCAAAAACTGGAGAGTACATCACCGAGGTGTTCCCATCGTCTTCAATTAATTAGTCTAATTAAAAGTATTTAGAATTTAACTAATAGTAACCAGGACGCCGTAAATAGAAACCAAGTCTCTCACACTTCCCAAAAATCTTCGAATAACTACCCTAACAGTCCAAAAATCAGAATCCGCATAACTTTAAAACCTGAGACAAAATCAGTTCGACTTCATTGGACATTATGACTACCAAAAACCATTCAAGACACCTTTAACGGAGAGTAAATCACCGAGGTCTCTTCCTCATCTTCATTCTCATCGATTAATTAGTCTAATTAAAATTAATGACTCAATTATTAAAAGAAAAGGGCGCGAATCCGTCCGTCTTTCAAAATCATTTGATTTAATTACGTTTCATCTCTCTCTCTCTCTTTCATCGGGAATGATTTCCCAACTCATTCATGCAGTTTCACACATGTATCCTTACCACACGAACGCCGCCACCCCCTCCTCCTTCCCATCCATCCTCCGAGTCTTCGATATTACTAATGAAATCCGCGGAGGTGATTATCAAAGAAATTGGCTCCGACACCGCCGCTACTGCCATTCCCATCGCCGCCGAATTAAATTTGAAACAATGATGAGCTTTGTTTTTAATGTCAGCGCTTCGACAAAATTCAGGTTTCCCATTTGTAATTATCATCCAGGTCATCTCGATGTGTTATTTGTCTCTTTGTCTTCCATTGTGTCCGCTGCTCGAGTGTATCAGGCTCTAAAGCCTACGCGAACCTGAATATGTATCTTTCATTAAAGCCGACGGTTAGTCTAAATTGGAAGAGTGATGCCTACATGGGTCGCTTTGATTGCCGCTTCAGGTCGTTCGAATGAAATTAATAACAGCCGAAGACATGAACGAAGCTTCTGGTTGTGTCTTTGGATGGCGACTGAATCCAGGTCCGATTATAATAAAACAGGTTGGGTTGGAAGGTACGAGAAAACAAATTTTGACTATGACCGATCCTTCCGCTTGACGAAACTTTATTAGTCCATCCAAACCTGAGAATAAAAGGTGTCTTAACACGTTTCTCGGAAACCATTCAAAAACCTTAAAACCTATAGGATTAAAACACTTCAGAGAGCAACCGAGCAAACAAATTCAAGAACCAGGTTCTGGTAGGTAGGTGGCGGACACCACACACACAACAAAAGAACTCCCCTAATTACAGTAAATTAAACACCGGGAATAATCGAAAGAGGAAGAGTTTTATGAAAAGCAAATCCTGTTAGTTCGAGCCCAGGTACACAATGAGCACAGTGGGGGAGGGCTTAAGGGAAAGGCTTGGGGACACAACAAGAACAATAAGCAGATGTTGTGTCCACTTCATCCCATTAAACATCCACGTGCTTAGTGAACCCCTTTCGAAACCGGCATCCAAACCTATCGACAAAGACTCAACCTGGAAACCTATTTTGTGTCTTATTTAACAAATATTTATCACCCCCGTCGTGTAGCCACTGAGTCGGAAGCTGGGTTCGCCCACCCGCAGGCACCCTTCTGCTTCACCCTTTCACAGCCATATTTCGTGGACAATGGAAAGAGTGGTGCTGGGTCCTTGTTGTACCTGTCTTCTTAACGTCCCAAAATGGAAGGGAACCTGATAACTGCATAAACGTGCACGAGCTTCCAATCATGAGATACATAAACAGAAGCCAGAGAGGAGATTATTATCGTGCAGCAGACGATTTTTGTGTTGTTAAAACCTGTCCAACTCTTTGTTGATGCGGATTTTTTTCGAAACGTGCCTCAAAACCTGGCTTTCGTACCTTCTTAATTTGATTCGAATTAATGATTTCCGTTGAAAGGGTTGCTGGCACACCATAATCCTAATGGACTTTTTCGGGGGTTGGCACAACCAGGTGCCAATTTTTTATTTTTCAAGGGAGTGGTTGAATCGGATTTAAGTTCCGGTCAGAGCCTGATAAATTCTATTTCCACTGTCGGAACCAACTTTGACAATCTCTATCCATCTTCTGCGAAATGCCTCCTAAAAGCCTCGTCACTTGGGTCAAACAGTCCTCCATGAGTATGTCGTGTGTTTCGCAATCTTTCCATCAATCAGACTTTGTTGTAACACTCTTTGGACTTCGTACTGCACTCAGAAGATCTAAAATTGATTAGATAAAGTAATCTTGTCATATTACCAAAGAGAAGAACTATATCCTCAAGGATAGTACGACTATAAAATGAAAATTCTCCGACCGGAAATCTATCCAAGACAAAAAATGTGATTCGTCATCGGGTTTCATCGAGCTTTTGGTGGTAACACTGCTGAAGACAACATTTTCAACATCAAAACTGTAGTATGTAGTCGATATTGTTGAGTTATAATACTGTTTTCCACCCTTGGCTATAATAAGATCTCAGACAGTTGTACTGTACGGTTGTACGCTTTTCTTAAAAAATCTTTTTCATAAGTGATGCACACTTGTCAACAAAATTCCTTTCGTTAGTATTTATGATAACCTTCAAAAAATTTCATAGAACCCCTCACAGAAGTGTGCAATATTTGTGAAGTCAACTCTTTATGAAAGTGTGCATTACTTTTGAAAGAAATTCTTTGTATGAAATGAATTATTCATACAAGTCTGCATTTTTAATGAAATGAATCTTTGCTAGCAGTGTGCATTACTTTTGAAATGAATTATATCCTGAATTGAAATTTATGAAAAGAATTCCTCAGGAACTTGTGCATTAATTTTGAAATAAATTTTTTCTTCTATTCTGCTTTTTTTATGAGATGAATTCATCATAAAATTGTGCATTACTTTTGAAATGAATTCTCCAAAAAAAATGGGCGTTAATTTCGAAATACATTTTTCTTATTATTGTGCACTATTTATGAGATGGCTTTATTATAACAGTGTGCAGTACTTTTGAAAAATAATTTTTAAATTGTTCTTTATTTCTGATTTATGAATTATTCATACAAGCGTGCATTATTTATGAAATGAAATCATCATGAAAGTGTGCGTTACTTTTGAAAGGGATTCTTTGCAGAAGAGTGAATTATTTATGACATGAATTCTTCAAGAAAGTGTACATTACTTTTGAAAGAAATTATTTGTAGGATTGTTTTTTATTTATGAAATGAATCTTTTCAAGGAGTGTGCATCACATTTGAAATGAATTGAAATTCATAAAAATAATTCCTCAGGAACTTGTGCATTATTTTTGAAATAAATTTTTCCTAATACTGTGCTTTGTGTATGACATGTCTTCAACATAACAGTGTGCAGTACTTTTGAAAGAAGATTTTTGTAGAATTGTTATTAAATTAATGAAATGGACTCTTCATACAAGTGCGCATTATTTATGAAATGAACCTTTGCCAAAAGTATGCATTAAATTGGATGAAACAGTTACAGAATTGTGCATCATTTATGAAGTAAAGTCATCATGAAACTGTGCATTACTTTTGAATCTTTCCTAACAACATGTCTTACTTAAGAAATGAATTGGGACCTTCTCCCACAATTTCTCAAAATGTGCATTATTTATGAAAAGAGTGCTAAATCCGTACAACACTGGACATCAGACTAACACGAAGTAACAACCATAACTTACCTAGTCAGGAGCTTTGACCACTAAACCACAGACTCTCTCCTGATCATCCAACAGCAAAAGTTTTTATTTCACCCAGCAGCTAAGATCGTCGATTAGTTCTGTTCAAGGACTTCATTTCAACATCAAACCTTTGTACCTTAAAAACAGGATCAAAATGAGTCAGTCAAGTTATCAAACATTTGAATGACAGTTAGAAACTCAGGTTCAGTGTTTCAGGTTGGCAGAAAATATTTTCCACGTCTGGACAGCTCACTCAAATACTTTCCACAAGGTTTCTGTTGTCTCGACAACCGTTTCTCAATTTCGCAAGAGAGCTTAAAGTTTAACAAAAAATAGGTTTCCTCCAGAACCTGTTTTAGGAAGAAGGGAGAGCTTTCAAAGGACACCGAAACCCTTTTTTAGGAAAGGAAAATTCGGATATGCCTGATTGACGTCACAGGCGGAAGGTTTTTTCCTCTCTTTCAGAGGTCAACCCCGTCAGGTGGGTGAGGCATATTCACGCGACAAATGACGATAGTCTTCGGGGCACAGAGTCAACAAACAAGTCAAAGAATACGTTCTTAGAACATGTGCAAACAACATCGTCATTTTCTTCACAACTCGAACATTTTTCGTTTGTTTTCTGACGTAGGTACCTTGAACCTGAGTCTTTTAAATCCCACCTTTCCCTCCCTTTCTCACTGAACACGGGACCTCTAATTAGCTCCTGATGAACCAGGTTTTTCCTCTCTCAACCGATGATGGTTATTTATTTGTTTATAAAACCGGAAGTGAGGTTGATAATCTTGTTTTGGCTATTATGCCCCTAGCTGTTAAGTTCTTAGTGGAAGAAGAAAGCAGCAGACTGGTTCGCTAGTAGAGACTTTGGCTTATACTAAAGTTTTAAACCCAAATCCATCGACTAGAGACACGACAAACCCATTACCCAAGCAAACCTCACCGGAAATAGAATCAACACAACCTGCCCACCCTCGAACAACATCCAAACTTCACTCACTTGCCCAAATATTTCAAACGTAGGACTGATACCCATTCCAAACGACCCGCCAACCCAAACACAACCGAACCGATTTCAAAAATTTCACCGCCTTCTTAGGCGGAGGCAAAACCCAAGAATAAAAACCAAAAAAGGGAATAAACGCCCCTAGAACTAACCAACCGACACACCGACTCCGTTCTCGGGGTCAATGAAACGAGAACGAAAAATTTTGTCGTGGCAGAAGACTCCTCCATAACTCATTCTCCATTTTTTCCTTTTTCTCTTATTTATTTATTTATTGCCTCGAACGCGAAATAATTAATAAAAATTATACATATCAATTTAGATAAATTCGATAAAGTCAAAATTAAATAAAAATAAATAATTCTGGGTCTTAAGGTTGAGAGTAATAATTCGTCGCGGAGTTCGATATCGTGGCGCGTACCTGAAACTGCATCACCGATAAGCAAAACATTTTCTTTACTCTTTTCCTCGAATTCAGATTTTAGTCTTAACGAGTTTTGTCATTTTAAATCAGAGCTACATTCGTTCCGCTGATTATAAATCGTCTTCGGGGTACAAACCATTTTTCCCCGTGTTTCGTAAACGGGATTTCAGACATTTTTCGCGCCAAATTTTTTTCTTTTTAATTTTGTTTTCGTGCTTGTAACTTTATTATTTTGGCTAGCTGGCTACTTAAGTCAAATTTCTACTAAAATACGAGAACTTTCGCTTACTTCTTCCAGGTGTTTAGCTGTAGTTAAAGGTTCAATCTCAAATCTTCCCAAACACGATTTAAGCTTCCTCTTAACTGTTGTTCCCACGTTCCCACTCTTCCACTCTGCCTCTAAACCCACAACTTTAAACTTCTTCTCCCATCTTCTTGCTAACCAGGAGGTAGTGACACGAGTTATAGTAACAGCTTAATTTCATCACAGCCCATTCGACAGAAGAAATCTACAGCTTTTAACGTGGTCAAGCCGTCTGGAGGACGCAACAGTCATCCGAAAATTGAACTATAACTGCTAATAGCCAATATAATAACGTTACTATCATTAATACAGACAGAAAGTAATTCTCTGTTCGATAGATTCACTGTTAGTTTAGAAAGCAGTTCTCTGTTTCCTAGGTTAGGAGTTCAAATCGTGGTTTTAGACAAGAAAGCCCACGTTAATAACGTCAGTAACGATCCCGACCATACATTCTTCTGTATTAGCCCTAACTAAAGCTCCTTCATTTTGTGTTACCTTATCCGAAATGCCTAAAAATTCTAAACCCATAATTCCAATAGGCCTGTGCAATATTTATGAAACGAGACTGTTATGAAAGTATAATTTTATTCCCACGACTTTTAAGTTCGAATAATGTCAAAAACGCAGCTCCCAATTTATAGTTGTGGCACGCTATCACATACGACTACCTCATTTCCATTTATTATAAAATATAATTCTAAGATATAAACTTATATTAGTATAGCGACCAGACACACTTAGAGTAGTAGAGTAGACAGATACGAAACATGCAGAAACTCCCAGGAGGACGCCACGAGACTTATAGGAAAAAGTTATATAAATGAAAGACACAACTAACTTGTAGTCAGTCAATATACTACAACGAAGCAACTCGAACGACCGCGCTAATCTGTCTTATAGTTGAGTATTAACCCTGTTTTCTCCTTTTTGGGTACAACAGGATACAGGAAGAGGATGTGAACTCGCAACTATAACTTCTTAGTCTGGCACTTAACCACCACACCACAGACCTTCCGCAACAGTTTGTCTTACTACATAAACTAACCTAGAAAGATGACAAAATCTAAAACCTGACACACCGTCGACAAAAACCACGATCCTTACACCTCCAAACAAATTCTTGCAACCAAAACCAAAACAAACCAAAAATTTAAAAACAACAACCGGAAGTCAAAAACCTGAACATCAACACAAGACAAGAAAATTCAAAAACAAAAACGGCGAACGGAGAAAAGCCTCTCGATCACGTTTTCTAATTTCAGAAGAAGACAAAAGGGTGAGAGGGGGTTTCGGGTGATGGATTCAAATACCTGAAACTCTGATTTCCAGGTTTTCGTTTACTCAAGACGTGTCAGTAGAACATCATTAAAAAAAATTGGCAAAAATTAATTTGGACATATTTGAAATACATTAACGTCAATGAAAGGTGACATTTTCCTTTCTTAAATCGGGAGGGCGACATGATTTTGGTGGACAGATGTCAAAGGATTAAGTCCATTTTCCTCCGAAAAAAAAGGTAACGTGTCAATGGGTACGTGCCAAAACACGACATTTTTGTCTCAACGCCTTGTCAGGTACACCTGCCAATTTTTATCTAGTGTCCACCTTTTAACTGACCATCTGCTTGTTCATCAGATCGTCCAGGTTTTAAGACTAATCGGATTGCGATTTGGCTCCTTGTGGTCAGTGTGGTTTAGGTCAGAGGGTGGCGAACCTTTTTATTATACGCGTGGCTATAATCACAATTCTTTCCTCGTCCCTCTGTTAAACCTTAAAATTCTGACTGTAGGAAACCCAACACCACGTTTCACCTTCAATGGGTTATACATATGGGTTCAATGGGTATAGGTTCGCTACTGGTATTGTGGGTTTCTCTTTGGCTTTGGAAGGTTCGTTTGGTTCTTCCTTACCGTGGTGACTCAAAGTTGTTAATAATGATGCTAGGTACAGGGCAGTAATAATGAACATACCTTAATGACTCCTCGTTTGATGTTTATAAGAGTATATCTGATGTTGGTATCACCGCTGTTGGAAGTCTTCGACGATATACAACTTAAGAACCGCTGCTTTACAAACGAATCTGTAGATAACAAAAGCAAACAATTAAAACATGTCTCATACAACAAACCCCAACTCTCCAACTATCCAAAAGACAAAGAACCTAAACAAGAACAACCTTCACCTCCTCAACAACACCACAAACTAGATTTCTAGGAAGTGGACCTGAAGACAAAAGAAGAGAACAAAGAAAGAAACAAAGACAACACCGAGGTGTCAACAAATCTGTCGGCAAATCAAACCCGAACCTGATTTTCGTTTTACACCCTCCTTCCCCCCGTTGTCCTCCCTTCTCCGAACGGATAGAAACCAGCTATGCCTTTTGTATAGTTTGCAGAATCATCGTGAATTCCGGTAGCGATCACCGAAGACATGAAATTAGATTTGATAATGTAGCCAGGACCCGAGGATATCATAGCAACAACCCATCCACGTAATTATTTTATCAAGGTCCGCTCACACCTTAAGAAGACAACAATAGACGATGGCAATGATAACCCCCGTCTCCCCGAACTTATAATAAACTATAATCTCATTTACAAATAACACATTTCCAAGTATCATAAGATGACTTACGATTCCAATCGGTATCCCATTATAAATTTCGTCTTCTTATGTTACGATCATAAATTTTATCTACAAAAGCTCAGAAAAATTTTCTTTCACCACTTTCCTCACTTTTTGGGGAACCCCCGCCCCAACACCCGAACCTAATCTAGTTATTCCCCCAACACACAACACCCATAAAAACTTCAAAATAAACCCATAACAGTCCAAAAACTCGGATAACTTCAAAACCATACGCAGCATCGAATTAGCCCAGATTTCGAAAATCCGGATTAGCTCAATTAGAAAATTATTTTTCGATTTTTGGCTTTGAGAGATAAAAATCGAAAGGGAATAATGGAAGTTGGAGGTTGACTAACCTTGGTTACGTGTATTATGTCGATCTAGAGTGGCTGTAGGCTAAGGTTTCGACGCCCCCGTCACAAACCAGGACAATGGGGCGTTAAATTCCAGTCTAATCAACGTTCTAGATCTATATCTCAGCTTTTTATTATTTGTCTGACGATGCCAAAGACGGTGATGTATTCCGCGTGTATGGAGGAGGGACCTTGAAAGGTGGTTAAGGGTAACGAGGAAGGAACAGGTAAAGAAGGTCAGGGAATGGCGAAGGAGTTCACAGCCGTCTTTCAAAGGGTTTTCTGGCTCGTTTCCAGGCTAACAGGTTTATTGAGTTCTTGTCCTCACGAATTTTGACAACGATTCTTCCCGTTTTGAATTGATACCTCAACAGACATTAGGTTTCATGATCGATAACCTTAATTTTTAGGCTATTAAGTAGTGTCACCTAAAATTTGGTGAGGTAGCAAGTTTTGTAGACAATCCGAAAAGGGAATCTTGTCTAATTTTAAGCTAAGTCAGTGTCAAACGAGTTCGTCCTATCTGAGCTATTCAATCAAAATTAGGCTACTCATCCTTGACTTAAACAATTTTCCAAGACCTTTCGGAGTTCAATTTGAAACCTATTAACTCAAATTATAAGCCTAATTGTACAAAATCAATCAAATTTCTGGGCTATCTGTACAAAATTTTAGATCTAACAAAGTTTTTTATATTTAGACTTTCTTGGTTGATGTCATAATTTAGCCATGTCACCAAACACCGCGTAGACAGTTTCCTAAATAGCCTAGAGAGATGAATAAGGAATATAAAACTGATTAAGTTAACTGTTTTAATCAAAACCGAGAAGGAAGTATGCAAAGAATCTGAATCGCATTCCTCGGAACGTTCAAAATGGTTATTAGCCCAGAAACCAGGGCTATCAACAAATCATTTTTGTTTCGCCACCCAGATTAACGACTCTAAAAAGACAATCTCGAAATAATAAATTCAACACTCTCGCGGGTGTTGGTTAGTCATCCGAATTTCCGAAACTAAATTAAAATCGTTTCGGGCCAACTCGAACAAGAAGAAAAAAATGGCGCCCACTCGTCCGCTACACATCTTTTCCATTCTTCTCAAAGCCCTCAAAGGTCAAGATCATTGAAATGAAATTGGTCCGCGGTTTTTTCAAGCCTACTTCTTTTATCACCTTTCGGGTGGGCCGACACACACAATTCGACACCTGCGCCTCCCCGACACCTAAATAATAATCTTCCAACTTGCTGAACTTATTTACGGTTTCGAGGATGACCCAGCAATGCCCAAAAAAAGAAAGAATGATGGCGGAGAGGGAGAGAGAGATAAATTGGGCTTTGGCAATAAATAACTTTAATGAATGATCGTAGGAATGGGAAAAAATAAGAGTGACGACGCCCGGATGAGTAACAATAGCGCTATAAAAATAATAAAAAGAAAAGAAATTTCGAAACGCGCCTAAAGATTTATTTCGTATTCAACGCACTTTGAGGAGGAAATTCTTATTTTTTCTCTTTTCCATCTTTCTTTCCACGAGTCAAAAGTCATTTCGTCCGTAACCCTAAACTCTCAATTAAATTTTAGTTGCCCAACGGCCTCCTCCTCCTCCTTCTTCACCTCCTTTCCCTCTACCACCTCCTCACTAGATACAATGTCTTCACGAACACAAACAGTACCTTGCTTGACTTGGTTGTTTGTTTGTTTTCCATTCGCGTAATTAATTTAGGCCTACTTTCGGTTTCGTTTGGATTGCGTCTTCTGACACGAAAAGTGAACGACACGCTAACAGGTTACACCCCCTCACCACCACCTCCTCCACCTTGTTTTTAAGAAGCGAATTGAGTGATGGTGATGATGACTTTTGCTTTTGTCACTCATTTTGCCGTTTCCCAATACCTCGCATTCACGAAGAACAGTCAACACTTGTTCTCAACTATCTGGGCTAATACCTGACTTTTAAAAAATTCATCGGGAGGTGTCAAAGGAGATGAGAAAACCCCAAAAACCAGATTCTATCGTCGGAACCTTTTACGCAAAAACCACGATTTGATTTAGGCGCGGTTTGAGTCTCCTAACCAAACTTATTAAGGGTCTGAAACCGGTGGACTGTGTTATTGCTACCGGTCTATAATTTAAGGGAAACGGGAAACCTGAAAACCGCAAAACCCCTCCCCGACCACCCTGTAAGACACTAATACCCAGGTGAGTCATGGGTATGTCATCTCCTTACCACAACACCTCCACCACCCCTACAACCTTCAACGATCGCCTTTCATTGAATGGATTGCCTCGAATTACACTTTCCCCTTCCGTTTAATTCGAGTCCATGTTCCCATTCGCTAAAATTCTCTACTCTGCACTAACCACTGATTTTCTCATCCGATGATTTCAAATTTTTTTGGTGTAAACCTTCCGGCTATCTCGTTTCCAAAACGTAATTTGTGGGCTATTCCTCCTGACACAAAATTTGGTAAAACCATTTTTGGATTGACTGATTTGTTTATTGGCCCTTTTGAAGGAGAGCCGAAGGGAGTTTGATGTATTAACATAAAATGTTTTTGCGATTCGGTTATGTTGATAATAGGTTAGCTGACTGGTTGTACTCGTTTTAGACACGACACATCTTTTGAAAGTGCTGACTTCATCTCAATTTGTAGTATCTTGGTTGTTTGGGTTGATCCAATGATGATGACCGCATCGGTCATTTTAAACTACGACTTCGCTTCACTTTTTTCCTTTTTCATCCATCACTGTTCGCCTCCTCCAGCTATCTCTCATCCTGTTGCTGTCGGCTTTTCTTCCCTCCTCAAACCACGTTTTACCCGCCTATAACCTGGTTTTGGTTTGAACCGTTATGGTGTCATTTCGATCTTCATCCTGTCGCGCTGTTTAAGGTTTTGTTTCGTGATTCCCACTTCTTTATGATCTTTTCCCGTCTCTAAGAACAATGTCGGTTTCCATCAGGAAGTGGTTGAAGATCCTATTTGTTAGTTTTCCTGGATCCATTCTGCTCAGATGTCTAAAGAAGTTCCGTCTCTTCCTCACAACATCTGAGATCCTGAGGAGATACGTCTACAACTCATAGCTATGTCTTCTTCTGCACTCTCCATCCTTCTACATCCGGATTGATATTACCATCCTCATCATTATTAATTGTAAATGTTAATTATAAGTATTTAGGTATCATAGACATAAATTGATAAATAGGATGATGGAAACCTTTGAAAAGATTTATGTTCGTCTACTAGTTGAGAAGACGAAGGGGGTTTGGTGTAGGTGGAGGAGAGGAGAGAAGATGAAGGAGTGGGTGAAGAGAGCAAGAGGATGAAGGGGGTGGTGGTAGTGGGATGGAAAATTCTTTCACGATTCGCTCACAGATCCAGAGGAAGGGAAATCAATCCGTTTTAATCCTTCGAAATGTAATGATGATGAAGTTGAGGCTTTTTCTTCTTCTGCCAGGGAGGTGGAGGGAGAAGGAATCGCTTCTTGCTTTAGAAACCTGAACTTATGAGCTAAAGGTCGTAAAGGTGAACTTCATTTCTCATAAACAATCTTTTTTTTCCTTTTGCACAGTTAACAGAAACAAAAATTGTTTTTTGTGGCCATGTTGGTCTCGTTTTTTTTGGATTCTGATAATAAATGAAGGGGTAGGCTTGGGTCGAATTTCTGCCATGATCTCTGTTTTTTTCCTGGTTTTAGTAAGCACTATGCTTCTTTTTGACCCCTACAAACTTCAACACTGTACAGTCGTTTGGTTGATACTCAATAATACTACCAAAATTAGCTTGCAAACTCCTCATACTGTCGCCTCACTCCTCGTGTACTGTAACCGTTTGCATCGTAGACCCTTTTTCCTTAAAAAGAACCACCAACTACCGACATAATATAAAATTATAACAATCAAATATACCTTTATAAGTTTATAAAATTATAACAATAGCTAACAACCGCGAATGAATAAGCTTTTGTTTCATTCCTTTTTGTAAAAACAACGTTTAACAGCAAAAATGTGTGCATTATTTATGAAATGAGTCCTCCATATTCTTGCATTACTTATTAAATAAACTCCTGACCAAAAAATGCAATATTTATAAAATGAATTCCTCGTACGAAGTGTGCAATATTTATGAAATAAACGTCTTAGGCGTGTGTGCGATATTTAAGGAATGAATGTGTTACAAGATTGTGCGATATTTATGAAATGAATCCTCCTAAAAATTGTGCAATATTTATGAAATGAATTTCTTTTAGGAAATGTGCAGTATTTATGAAATCAACGTCTTACAAGAGTGTGCAATATTTATGTAAACCAAATTGTTCTAACCCAACTCAATTTGTATATAATATCGAAAATGCGACCCCTATTCGTGGCTGAAACTAATTTCAGATAAGAAAATCGAATCCCCATAAATATAAATCTAAGTATTACAATTATAATATAATTAGTATAATCATAATATGATGGCAAAAAAGAAATTAGGAACCGGCCTGAAAGAAACAAAACCAAAACAATCATGTCCACGCATGAAGTTCTTATATCAAACCAAGTGGGGAGTGAGTCACCTCTCGAGTGCAAAGACTTAATTTAGATGAAAAGTTGACATTTTGCACTGTAAAAAGACATTCAAGTCCGTTCAATATATAATATAGACGTATATCTTGTTGATTAAATATTAATTGATTTTGGCGAGATTCGAAATTGTTTTTACACACGAATAAGAATATCACATCGAGCAACAAGAGTTATGGATGAGTTACTAAGATTTTTGAGACTGTTACAGTTTTGTTGTGCCGTGCTAACTGTCACCTGTCTCTAAACAAGACATTAAGTCATTGGTCTGGTTTTAAAGTGGCTTTATATATAGGAAATAGACCACTGTTTTGGCCCAGGGATTGGATAATAGGAGGTACAGTCTAAAGGACAGGATGGTAACAATAATAATAGAGAATGGAAAGAAGTAGAAGCGACTGTTACTGCTAATATCGTAATGTGATAACAGCTGAAGTCAAACATTTGAAGTGAATTATCCCTCACCAAGACAATTTCAGTGGTAGAGTCTTGACATTCAAGACTGAAGATACCTAGCTAAGACTAACTCCTCTAATTGTACCAGAACATTTAACTTAAGCGTCATAACAGCCAAACAAATAACATTACCAACAAGAGTTACGTTTATGTCAACACCCATCAAAGACACGAGTATCGCATTAAAATTCCTCATCCAGTTACTATTCAAATTTTCACAATTCCAACTTCCGACAATGTCATTAATTCCCTCATCCGCTCCTATGACCAATACGACCCTTGTCTCTTCTCTAAACACTACACCAACACATTAGGCTTGCAAACTACTTGGAAAACGTGTAACAGTTAACTAGGCAATTAAAAATGTGCAAGGTGTCGTGCATACATATACTGACCCTCATTGTGTTAGGCACCACCCTACCCAAAGGTCATCCATTCTAACCAGCTCTAAACAATCGATATAAATTCAAAGTGGATTTCTTCGAGGAAAGAATTTCTCAATCAGTTTCACTCAATTAACGGTAATTAACGAAAACATTAGAAATAAAGATATCCACCCACTCGAACCATTTAACCGAAGAAGAAAAATTCAAAATGGCTAATGAGATTAATCTGAAAGATATAGATAAAAACAGGGCGGGTTCCATTTTACACACCATATAATTACGAACCGTGTTCGAGTTACACCAGGAAAGCGATCGAAGGGTATAAAAACACGAAAACAAAGAGGATGAACGCTATCTCCTCCAACACATCCAGAAGACCAAGGAGGAGAAGAAGAAAGAAATCTCCGAAGCATAAATTCCCCAAGTGTCAAATCGATCCCGAGAGATTTATTAACTCTCTCGGAGCATGTTATTGAAAACGGAGAAGACGAAGAGGAGGAAGGAAGGAAAAAAGAGTAATTAAATGTGGGAGGACGAGACGGGAGGAGGAGGTGGGAGGAGGAGAAATGCCGTAAAGAAGAAAAATTTTAAGAAGTCTGTAATCGACCCAAAAAAATATTTTAATTAACCCACGATATTGGAATCAATTGTATATTTGAGGCGCTTGGGATCGTCACGACCGAAGTGCGCGCAACACTTGAATTGAGAAGAAGAAGAAGAGGAGGAAAAGTGAAGGTACGAAGAAGGTACGAAGGTATTATTCACGATCGAATAATAGAGGCCGAATTTTTAAGTCTGACATGAAAGATAAAAAAAAGGAAATAATGGAGGTTGGAGAACTTAAGTTTTTAAGTTTAGAGGCCAAATGGGTGTTTGAATGGAGTGGATCGTCGTGTCGTCCGCAAAAATCGGGGAAATTTCTTTTCCGTTTGTTTTTTTTAAATAATATTTCTGTGTACCTGTACAGGTGTAACAAGTGGCTCGTGCGTTATGACCGGGCCAACCTGAACCTGTCTTCCTCCAAGCCGAAAAAAAAATTTTTTGTTTCTTTGTTTTGGAGGTGAGCTTTTATTAAGTTGTTTTGGTTACAGGGAAACTGATATTGTTAGGTTGGTAAGGGATGAAGTAAGTTTGGTTGGTTTCTGTTGTATGGTTGTAGAGTATAAGTCACAACTGGAAACCCCTAAACTTATACAGCTTTTTGAGCTTTCGTTTGTGTTGTTTACTTAGATCGAAAGATGAATAGCATTGGCTAAGGAGAGAGGAAGTTAGGTTTCATACAGACAGCAAGATAGACGAAGACTTCAGTGCTAGCATTCAAGGTCGATTTACAATCGTCTTTCTGTAACAGGTACCTGGGGCGTCGTCGAGCCCAGCAGGAATGGTCTTTGAACGTACTACTATTGTGTGACTTCGAAAGATCATTCAGAGAGGGCAAAAGCTAAACGTTCAGCTAAACGGAAAGTCTTTTAGACCAATAATACAACATGAAGAGTCTGACACAATCGTAATGACTGAAGTCACCCGATGTGCATAAGCAAATTCTCCTACAGTTCTGTCCAAAACAAAAGTTTTATACTCTGGAACTAAATACGACACAAAGTTCATACTTTGGGGTATAAATACAAAATACAGGTTCACAATACAGAGAAAAACACAAAATTATAACAATTATTGTTAGAAACTCTCAGTGGAAGCGTTTTGGGGCCATAACCTTTATAAATAAAATAAGACAAACCAAACACGTATATACTATGTTTATTAAACCTGCGCCACCATCTTGAAAAGCTCTCTATTAATCCATAGAGTATATTAATAAAAGGTTATAAGTCGTAAATCCTAACAGAAACCTAAACAACTTAACAATTCCAACACTCAACCGCTGTGGGCATCAGAAATTAATGAACCCAACCAAGCAACCTTGCTTATATACTCTTTGGAGGATATAAAACACCAGAAAAATTAAGTATAGGCCTATACAGCTTTTTTATACAGCAGCCAATGTAGACATACTTCGAGTTTAAATTCGTTTTTCACCCTTAAGTATAACAGAATACAGAAAGAAAAATTGAACCCACAACCACAACTTCTACATTCAGGCCCATAACCTCTAACCGCCTCTCACTATAACAGAGGAATCTACAACAGCTATTTGGACAGATGAAACTTCCAAAAAAGGTTTCAAGATAAGAATTAAAAACTTCAAAACTGTTTTCGAACCGGAAAAATGTAGGAAAGAGAAATTAAAAAACCTGTTTCAAAATGGAATCGAGCACAAAGACGAAGAAGAAGAAGACAAACCGAAAGATAAAAATAAATGTGACTAATAAATTCAATTAATATATGATAGATTTAATAAAAATGTTGATGAGTTAATTAAAGACGAGTTTCTAAACTACAAACAAATAGAGAAACAGGATAAATAAATAATTACTACAAAATAAAACAAGCAAACAACAAAACTGGGAAATTCTATTTTGATTATGCTTAAAGCTCTTAGGGATAAAAGCAACACTAAAGAAAGCAGAAAACATTTTAAAAACTACACTTTCACGGAAATTTCGTTTCATAAATACTGCACACACACTGGTGAAAAAATCAGCTCATCAATGTTGGCATGCTTTCCGTGCCAACGTGTTTCTTTTAAAAGTGTGCAGTAATCATGAAGTGGGCACTGTACATCAAATTCGTTTAAAATGCTTTTATATCGCCTACGAAAACGTCTTTCAAAAATAATGCACAATTTCATGAGGATTTTACTTCATAAATACTGCACACAGACCTGTGTAGAATTTAGCTTATCAATGTTGGCATGCTTTTTAAGCCTTTTCTGTCTTCGGTAGTGTGTGTAATTTGTATGAAATGAGATCCTCGAGAAGATGTGCAATATTTATGAAATGTCTCACTTAAAAATGTGCAGTACTTATGAAGTGAGTTTAGAGGCGTGTATTATTTATTAAACAAGTGGAAATATGTTTAAAATGCTCCTACACCGTCTACGAAAACTTCTTTCAAAAATAACGCACATCTTTATGAGGATTTTACTTCATAAATACTGCACACACGCGTATGAAAAATTAACTTCATCAACGTGGGCAGGGTTCTAAGCGTTTACAGTCTTCGCTAATGTGCAATATTTATGAAATGTTCTCTCAAAAGTGGGCAGTTATTATGAAGTGAGCACTAAATATCAAACAAGTGGAATTCGTTTAAAATGCTTTTATATCGTCTACGAAAACATCTTTCAAAAATAACGCACAGCTTAGAGGATTTTATTTCATAATTATTGCACACACACCTGTGAAAAATTCAGCTAATTAATGTTAGCAAGGGTTTAAAGGTTTACTGTCGTCTTTAGTGTGTACACTGTTCACGAAATGAGATCCCGCTGAAGATGTGCAATATTTATGAAATATGTCTCTCTCAACAGTGTGTACTTATGAAATGAGCTTTTCATAAAAGTGAGTACTATTTATCAAGCAAGTGGTAATTCGTTTAAAATACTTATACACGATCCATGAAGACTTTCATAAATAATGCACACCTTTAGGTGTATTTAGATTAAATCACGTAGTAAACGTGTGCATTATTTATGAAATAAAGTTTTCATTGTGAAATGATGACCATTAACAGAAATACTAAAATGGACAATTTAAACTCGATTCTCAAACAAAATCTACCAACTGGTTTGAGACGGAGAGAGAACTACAAAAGACAAACAAAAACAGAAGAAGAAGAAGAAGAAGAAAAGTTGTCAGAAAAGAGGAAACCCAGTAATTATCGGATTGGGTGCAAGGACGACACGGATGACCAAATCCCTTTGACCATCGTCCACGACAAAGAAAAAAAGATTTTATTGTCCCTAATAAATTCATTGAGGTTCATGTCAGCCTTCAATTGTTCGCCCAAAATTGAAAATCTTTTATGAACTCCCAAGAAGATTGACATCCCACCCAAAAGGTGAGAGGAAGAGGTGGGGAGGGAGATGAGACAGATAGAAGAGAAAATGAAAGACTCGGAGGAGGAAGGAAAGAAAGGATTCAATCCCTTGGTTGGCCACTTATTTTATGAACTCCTTTAAAATTATGTCTCCATTATTGAATCGTAATTAGGTGTGAAAGGTTCATCCACTTCTATCGACAAGAAACCACCCTCGAAGGTTAGCAACCCCCTTCTCAAGCATCCTGTGAATCATTTCGAGATTGAAATCATTTGTTGGTCTCCATATCTAGGCTACTATAACACTCAGTCAATCCTTTCAGAAGATTTGGTTCTTCGTAGCTTTATCCTAACGTGTTGTTACCATCTTCTAACATGAGAGGATAAGTTAGAACTAGATCAGACTAATTATCTGGGCTATTTCAGTTGACCAAACAAACCATTTCTATTTCAATTGACAAGAAACATGACCAAAGTTCCTGGCAAGCATCCATCTCCCCTTCAATCAAGAAACAACGAGGCTAAAAATAGACTAATAGACCAGAAAGTTAAATAATTAACAACTTCCGGTTTAAGAGTGATAATCTAACTTTGACAAGGTCACCTAAAGACATCAAAGGATCTTATACAAACAGCTAAGGTTAGTTGTATGTTAGGGTCATCACTTCTGGCGACAGAAACGACATAAACGTGTAACGACACAGTCCTCCGTGGTAATAAAAACGACGCAGTCATCTTATTAAATGGAAGAAACGGGAGGCGGAGGGGGTGGAGAGGAAACGGAAACACAAAAATCGTGAATAATTTCAACGACTAAAAGATATTATTTAAGCGGTTGAGTACTTGACCACTTTTGAAAGCCGTCAGTTATTGACCTGTTCGTAAGTTAAGCATTCGATCGAAGAGGGAATCAATCTGGAAGGCGGTGGGGGTACCATCATGATGCGAACACATAAGAATCCGAACGAATCACGACATAATTATTGTTAATTTCATTCCAGGAAAATTTTTGTGGTCGAACGCCCGGGTCCCCGGGTGGCTGAGAAGGTTGTGACTCGCATGTGTGCTCGCCTGTTACCCACTGCATCCGTTACCCCGTGTGTGTGTGAGTCTGTTTCCTTTGTTCGCGTCTGTCCATTGTGTACCTGAGGAGAAGATTACTTCGAAAATTAGCGATTAACCAATTCCTCTCCGGCCGTCACTCCTCCCCTTTCTTCTTCAACTTTCATGCGAGACATCGTCACGTTTTTCTTTCTTTTTCTTGAAAACGTTGCGATTATTGCTATTAGAGTGAAGAAAATGTCGGAAGGGCACGCTGACAGTGACAAAAAAAATTGTAAATGTTAGCAAATTGGCGAAAGGACGTGAATAATGAGACTCCGGTGAGAGAGAGAGCAAATACGAAGACAATGACTAACACCTGGCTAAATTTAGGTTGAAATCCAAGTCTTCCGAGTGAAATGTGCTCTTGAGAGTGTTTCTTCTTGTCTTGGCTGTGCGTATACTCCTCACGGATGCTTGTCATCGGTGTGTGTAGGCACTACACTCCCCGTTTGTAACATCTAAACAGTAGCTGTCTTTGTTTCTATCTGGAGAGTGAATACCCAGAATGTCTTCAACAGGCTGATGTGATTTCTCCCTGTTTTTAAATGAGACTATCAACCAAAGCCTTATTTTGTAATATCACAGACTTGTTTATGCCATCACACTATTTTTAGACTAAGTTTTGGTTCTTGTCCTTGATTCTACTTTAAAACTTGGGTCATCTCTTAGACGATGTCAACAGCCGTTAAAGTTGACAAAACGTAGGTTGTTAGTCCAAAACCCCGCGTATAATACATATAATTTCAAGTATGACATCTCACTGACACCAAATCATTTGACTGCAATAAATTGGACATAAGGAAATTCGTATACCACGAGATGCAAGACCCGTAATCCTAATCGGGGGATACCCAAACCCATAAATTTCTAAAATCTCATGATAACTTGTCGCCAGTTAATAATAATTACAAGAAAAATGGACACAATGAGAAAAACAAAAGCCTCACGTGACGGCGGCATCGAGAATCGGCAAAAGTTGGCGCTAATAAAAGAATAAAACAGCACAAGAACGTGTTCAAATTATGAAGATGTTTCTCCTTTGATTCCCCCCCAACCACCGACCTCTTCCTCCCAAAACACAATGGACGCCATTCAAACATTTCGCGATTTTACTTTATCACAACCTCACAGCTACGACAATCCACGAACGCCATGTTCGATTCCCTTTCCCACACAAATCCTTCGAAACCTCCTTTCTCCTCCTTCGTTCTGGAAGGACACAACCTCTTACGACCCCTAAAAAAATTGGTTTAGTCTATTACAAAAGGAGAAGAAACCTAATTACGAGCATTGGGTAGCCCTTCAATTAAACAACACACATGAGTCATGGTGAGGAGGAGGTTAGAGAAGGAGATGTTGCGTCATTCAAAGGCCGTCGAAACACAGAAAATGATAAAAGAGAGCGGAAAGGAGGAAGGAAAGATGAAACGAGACGAGAGGAGGGTAGGTAGACGGGGTGGGAGGAAGGAGAAACGTTTAAATACCTGAAATTAAGAGTTTGATGGATAATTTCGAGTTAAAAAATGTTGAACCCCGAGTGATCGAGTAATGAAGTCGGTGAGTTTTTAAGGTCAAAGTTCATTTATGAAAGTGTTGAGAGAAATCCGAACACGTTTACAAAAAAAAATAAATAAATAATTTATAAATCAAGAAGAAGGAAAGAAGGGGAAGATGGAAAGACAAACCTGACCTTCTTTTAGCTTCGAACCCGATTAGCCGAAATTATTTTGACTAATCGCGGCGGTGTCGGGACCCCGGCAAACTGGACCGATTACAACTCCTCAGGTGCGGATAAACAAACACCTCTCTGGGCTGGATTTGAAGTCGTAAATCACGTTGGCCACCATCGCCATTGCGGCTCTTTCCCAGCCTGGAACTTTTCCTTCCTTCGCTCTTCTCTCTCTCATTGATTGATCGATTTTTTGTGTTCGGCCCTGCGTTTTACGAAATATTAATTAAATCAGACTTTCCAGATTACTGGAGGTCTGGTGGGAACCAAATTGCTCAAACTCTTCTTTCTTCTTGGATTTTGTTTTTTAATTAAAATCATCTCGTTTTCGACGATCAATACAGAGTCGAGAAAGGCCTTGGAATGATGACAAGACATCAATTTGAAGAAATAATAAAATAATGTTGGCGGCTCTGATTTATGGGTCAGTTCTAATGTTGCTAACCCTCACCTTTGGCCAACCTCCTATCTTCGATGTGGATTGAATTGAATTTAATAACCGCCGGGGTAAAAGCCCAGGAACTCCAACTACCGACATTATAGTGAGGTAACAACACACTGTCATCGAGTCTTAAAACAGATTTTGTTATCAGGTGTCTCACTTCGGGCTGTTGGTGGCTCTTCAGGTTCGATTCCTTGATGTTTTCTAGTCCATCTGATGTAACATCTCAACTGTTACGCCATCCAGAGTTTATATCTTCGGACACCGTTTTGTCAACCTTATGACCTCTTGTCATCTTCAGCCATTGAATTGGAGCGAGGATAGACAAAATTTATGACATGTTACTTTTCATTTCTGTCTTGTGTTACTTGAATTTTCTCTTCTGGTAACATCTTTAAACGTGAATCTAAAATTCTGGTTCTTGGGTTCCGTGTGGTACAGTGATTTCCAAAGTGGTCTATATCGACCCCAGGCGTCTACGTCAGCGAAAAATTTAGGGTTCATGATACTAAAGCACCACGTGGTTTTCCAATTCACGTTCTATTTGTTTTCTCAATCCAGCAGAATCTCCATCGGGCATAGATTTTGTTTAGAGCAGAACTCACCGTTGCCTACCACCTGCCCGGGGATAGAACGTCAGATATTTGACTACATTAAGTCTGTCCTCTTTTATTACCCAGCCGTTCTAGTTTAATTTGATCTTTTTCATTATCTTTATTATCACGGTGTTTTCACATATGCTTTTTTAGTTACAGCAATTTTTTTGTGCAATGATTTCCACTCACTCTCCTTTCAATAGTTTTGCTGAAGCCACTCACTGTGTCAATGAATTTTTCAAAAATCTACTTTCACTACCCTTTCAAGTTTTATTACAAAGCCACAACACGTGTATCCACATCAATAATAATAATAAAATCTACTTCAGGTTCCAGAACAGCCAAAGGCTCATACAGGTTGTTGTGCTTATGGGCACAGCGTACATTTTTAGGAGGATGCTATAAAACCACTTCCTGATACGCCCCTTAGGACGTTGTCGCATCCCGGGGCATATCCGAAGAAACCTACCGACAATTCCATCCGTTCATGAAAGAAGATAATAATAATAATACAGCCTATAGAATATTGAAAATAAAAAAGCCCGTTTTTCAAATAGGACACTGGAATAGGAAGGACAACAGAAGTTCGGGTGTGCAAATAACTCTCCCATAAAAATGACACTGGGAGGTAACGGAATACTTCTCCAACTTCAAACAATTAAGTCATTTTCTAGAAACCAAAAAACAGAAAACTTCAAAACATCCTCAAACTGAAACTACAACCACTCAAACCATCAAAAGACGAACAGAGAGCAACACGCATACGCAACTATTTATTCAGTTTCGCTCGTAAAAAAGAGGAAAAAATCAACTCACGAAGTAAAAAGAAAAAGAAGAGTCCGAAAGTAATAATTAGCCTGTCACTCGGTCTAACAGGAAATTACCAAAAATCCGAACGATTTAAACCGGGGCCAAATTGCTCTCGCGAACCCGCCAACGAGAACGCCACCACCACCACCAACAACAACAACAAAAATCATTCAAAGTTCAAGTCCGCCATTTTTCTCTTTTTAAATTTTTTTTAATTATTTAATAAAGAAAAAGGCGCAACAAAACCCACGAGGTTAATTTATTAAAAGCGGCGCCGCCGATAAAATCAATATTTACATAATTGCAACCGCACATGAAAATTATTAATTTCCTCTCATTTAATTATTCCTCCCGAGAAGAGTTAGGACCGACTTTGATAGACTCTCCTTTGAGTATCGATTTCGAGAGAGAGCCAAAGCCCCCAAGGTCCGAATATCCTAAAACCATAATAATCTAACAACGAAACGACCAAGAAGAAGAAGAAGAAGATGGGAGCGAAATGAGAAGATTAAATTTCACTCGGGCTAATTAAAACTGTGAATCAATTTATTCGGTGTATAATACAATATGCCGAGGTGGTCTCGAAACAGGTACCACCCAATCATTTATAATGAAGACACCGATTCGTTTTCGGTTTTTTTTGTTGGCTGGTTGTTGTTGTTGTTGTTGTTGTCAAGGCTCTCGCAACCCCAGTTGCAACTTCATTACTTGTCTCGGATTGTAAACGACCTAAGGCGGTGGCAGTGGTGGCGGAGGAGGCGGGGAAGGAATACCGTTCAACTTTGACATTTCCAGACCTTCGAGTCGTTTTTTCTCTCATCTTCTTCAAATGTGGTTTTGTTTCGTGGGCAGTTTTGAAAGTTTTCGACTGGGAGGCTCCCCGGTGTACGTGTCACCATGTGTCTTCGCACGAGTTTTAAGACCTGTTTACACATGCTCTACTTGAGGAAACTGGTTCTATGAATGGTTTCGACGAATGAGGAGACACGGGAGGGGGGGATATGCTAATTGTTGGAATAATCAAAAGCCGAAGATGAATCAACAGAATTGCCAAACTTCCATAAAGTCTTATGCCATATATAAATGGGATGCTAACATGACAGTAAAGCACCGAACTGAGGGTACAACAATTGACAAGTCAAAATTCGAAAGAAAAACGGCAAACTTTCAGTAAGACTTTTGTACAAGGTCTGTTCCAAAAGTTCCCGAAATTAATTTTTATACTTGTCAACGAACCTGGGGGTGAAAAAGTTACATAACAAGACCAAATTGAAGACGAACAAAATCCGAAATCTTTTCAAGAGCCAAAATAAAGTATAACAAACGGTAATAAACAACTGACAAATCAAAAACCAGGGGTATACCCAGACAATGAAAAGACAAAGTTGACACATTTAAAGAGAAAACAAAGCAAAATCAAAGATCAAAAAGAAAAGAAGAAAATATGGCACATCAGAAAGCCACAGATTGGAGGCAAACCTAAAACAAAAAATAAGCCTCCAAAATATCAAAGACTAGAAAACAAAAACTACAGAAACCGCTTAAACGACAAGAAAAGAGACAAAACAAAACTCAAGAACAGACGAGACAAAGAAGAAAAGACAACGAGAGACAAGGAAGACAAGTGATGAACCCTAAAGAAGGAAAACCAAACGAAATAGATGAAAAGAAGCAAACAAGAAGAAATAAATAAAAAAAAATCCATCAAAACCAATTCAAACCATCTGGAAACCCAGAAACCAAAAGTCAGAATGTCAAAAACCAAAACAAACAACTAGACTAACAATATACAGATGAATAAGAAGACGCAAAAGACACGGATGCATACAAAAACGCATAAAACACCAAAAAAAAGAAACAAATCAAAACATAGAGAGAGAAAGGTCGAAGCAACCAAGAACCAAACACGCGTACGTGTTGTCCTCATCCGAATCAAATTTTCCGACCCTTTCAAGGTCAAATCAAAAAACCTAAGAGAGTAGTCTAGAAGGAAAAGTTTCCACAATTCTCAAATCAGCTCTTTTAACCCTCCCCCACCTTCCAAACATCCTTTCATGTCTTAATCAAGGTTTTCGAACCATCCGGGAGAAAAATTCAAGGAAACCCAAAGATGAACACCATTCGCGATATATACGAACCACATCAACACCCCACACGGACACACACACACATTAGTTCACCAAAATGAAAGAAACCATTTTACGGCCATTAAGATTTAACCGGGAAATCGTGACTTCACCTGCGATCTTCGAGAATAAAAATTTTCTCGGGGTTATACTAGTCAGGTGTGCGGGGGGTAGGGTGGTGATGGTGGTGGAAGAGGAGCAAGAACGGTAAAGAAGCCTCTCTTCGATTTCGTTTAACTGTTCTGATTTTCTGTGTGAGTGTCGGCTGATCACTATCACGAAATCCTAGAAATTTTTTATAAAAGGACTCGAAGCCAAGGATTTTTCAAACCCGGAAGACGAACACAAAACCTGAACGCTAATAAATGCTTAGGTAGCGCGAAATTATTATTCATTAAAAGAAGAAGACGAAGAAGAGGAGGAGGAGGAGGAGGAAAAGACTTAGCCGCGTTCTGTTACGGTATTAGGTAAGAAAACTTATTTTAGTGTCTTTGAAGCGTTGTTGAAAATAAATAAATAAAACGAAGAAAGACGACGTGGCGACATTCGTTAAGGTCGATTTCGTCGCTATTGTCTACACAAATCAAGAACTAAACAACATAAAGACAGGTTATTGACTACTGAAACTTATAAAATACGACAATAAACACAAACAACTATAACACAACTTTCTGGGCTACTGGTCTGCCTTAATTAAAGAGTTATTAACCTATATCTTTCCTTCCCTAACCTCCTATCACTTAAAATTAGCCTAATTTTATGATCGTTCATATTTACGTTTGACCAACTATACAAAATCGTTGACTAACTAATGAGATAGTCCAGATTTCAGGATACTAAATAATACTGTAGCAAACTAGACGTTGTTGAATTAAAGTGTATAAGCATTATTGTGTGGACTAGAAAGTAATATCGTATATATGTTCTTCAAATATAGAAGTTCTGGTATTTCATAAATACTGCACACTTTTTCCCAGAATTCATTTCGTAAATATTGCACACGCTGACCAGGAATTCACTTCTTAATTAACGCACACGTTGACCAAGAATTTATTTCATAATTAATGCACACTTCTACTATAATTTTAAATTATAAATAACAAGCATTACAATAAATAATATGAATGTACGTTACTGGTAAAAGTGATAAATCGGTCGAACCTACAGTATATGTGACTCCCGGAAATTATTCATATTTACCAATGAAGCTGGGTAAGAGTGATCAATTAATGGTCGAAATGGATTCCAATAAACTTAATAAAACTTTTAAAATTTCTAGACTACATCATAATAGCCCGGAAAAGGGGTCTACTAATAGTTATAAAATAGTTTGGTGTTTCAAAGAAAAGATTTGATTTGTTTATGATCAGGACTATCAATAGAATTTGTCAAAAATATAACAACTTAGCCCAGGTGAATAGGAAGACTGCTAAGAAATGACTCGAACCCCACCAGTGCTAAGAAGCCATAGGTACCAAGTAAGATGGTGGTTCCTCGTCGGTTAAAATCAAAGAAATAAAATCTAACCCAGAAAACTAATCTATTCATAAGTTACTTCCAAAAGTGATGATATAGGAAGGTAGCGAATTTAACAAACCATTATGGAGGCTACTACCAACCATCACTTTGATTTTGTCTAAATAGCCCATAAAAGAAACCCAACAACAGTTTCAAAACCCTAAAGCCCATTGACAAAACCATCACGAGAACGATAAGAGAAGAGAATCAGACTCAATCAAACCCATAGGCGAGACGATTCAAACAGTTTCCGGTTTCGTCTAGTTCGTGTTAAAAACTCCTTCAACCGGTACCGCTACCGAAAGTGCGACCTTCATCCGGATAATCCCATCAAAAGTCGACAAGATCAAAACCGAATCGCGATCATGTCGATGATCCATAACAACACCCGAAAACGTTTCGCTTCCGTGAGTTTCATCATGATCATCATCCTCATCATCTGGTCAAAATGAGTCCCGCAAATGATTTTCACTTCCCATTCGTGCCATCTTCGATATTATCGCCCCAGAAAGAACAACTACAACAACAAAAAATTACATTATAAGTAAACACAAACATAATGAATTATAATTAGGGGGGACCGGTTATCCTCTTGATTTCATATCGAGCTACCGGTCCCGCTATCAATTAATTCGATCGTTTCGTTCAGGCACCGAAGAAGACAAGTCGTCGCGGATGATTGATGACTTCGTTCTCCTAATGCGAAATAAACGGCCGAGAGAATGAACCAGAGAGAGAGAAGGGAAAAGGAATTTTCCTTTCTGGATTTCCTCGAGCGTTCGGTGAACCTCCTCCCGGGGCCAGTCAGGATGACCAAAAACTTTCTCCTCCTTCGGGTGGCTGTCAAGTCGTAAAAATATTTAACCTGACCTTCTTGGGTGTTAGATTGCACCCAATCTTGCCAACTATCTGATGAGATTTTTATTGAGTTCGCCATTAAATTAATAATAATTGCAGGCTTTAATTAGAATAGCAAAGTTATTTCATTTCTCGTGCCTGAGAGCCTGAAATATCCCGGAGCGCAACGAATTTAAATTCTGAAGAGGTAGCGGCAAGAGAAAGTGACGAAGAACGTCCTTAGAGGTGGTGCGAATCCATCCTCTACGATGCAGGAAAAAAATTTTTTTTACACAAAAGAAAAACTCCCAGACAAGATCATGAATTTAGAAAAGGAATGTGTGAGACAGTTATGCCAATAATAGAAAGACAGAGCGAGAATCTGGGGGTGGGGGCAAAAATGAAATCGAAACCTCATCGATTACAACAAAGAAGCGATAAACGAGGAAGTCTGACCGGTTAATTGAATCACCACCATAAAGGATGTGCAAGGACGTTGAAAGATAGACAAAACACGAAGTAGGACCACTATAGTCATCGATCAACCGCATCGATTACTCCAGACCTAGGTGTGATGATTAAATATCTACTACACTCATCAGGCCTAATAAAAATATCAAATTTCAAGTGTGAAAGTTTGATGATTAGGTCAAAAGTTGGAACAAGAGACAGAGACAGTGGAAGTGAAAGTAAGGAATTACGAAAAACCTTAAAAGTTTCAGGGAATCCAAATACAAACTAAGCTAAACTAAAATACGAAGGTGAGAAAAGGAACAGTAAGACTGACAAAAGAAATTAAGCATTGCTTAAAATGTAAGACACTTTAGAAGAAACAAAACAAACTTGGATAAGTCAACTAAATATTAAAAAGACAACGCGAAGAAGAAACAAAACAAAGGAAAGCTGGAAGACATAACACGAATTAAACAAAATCTGAGAAAAACAACAAACAAAGCGAAACCAAAAAGCAAGTAAACCCAACAACAAGTGAAGCCTCCTCTGACAGAACAATAAAGCAAAACTTCTGAAAAGACAAAAACAAAACTCAGAGGCAGCAAAACAAACAGAAAAACAGAAGCCTGAAAAGAAGAACAAACAAAACAAAGAAAAGCTGAAAGACGTAGCACAAATCAAACAAAATCTAGGAAAGACTACAAATCAACAGCAGCTCAAAGAAGGGGAAGACCAAACCACAAAAGAAAGCCGGTAAAGTCAGCAACCCAACAACAAATGAAATTTCCTCCTAACTTAGAAACTAAGGCTGTTCTAAGTTGACACGAGAAACTTTTTCTGTCGGACTAGGTCTCTTCTGTTTCAACTTGCTGCCATTTTTATGTCTCCTTGTGTTTTGTTGTTTACAATGCTGTTGCATCTTTTATTAGGTAAACTAGAGTATAATGTCTAAATTTTTTACTGTTGGATCTTCCAAATTTCTTTTGTTTGTTTTTTTGTCTTTCGTACGTTCCTTTGATTCATGTGACATCTTCGTCAGGACTTCTGCTTGTTGTTCTCTTATACCATATTTCATCTGTAGTTGGGTTGCTGTCTTTTCCGGGTTCTTCTTTTGTTTTTTTCTTTCTGTTGATGTTGATTTGTTTGTTGTCTTTCTCACATTTTGTTTGATTCGCGCTATGCCTTGTCCGTTGTTTTTGTTATAATGGTGTACGTTTCTGTTGTTCGGTTGCTGTCCTTTATAAGTTAAATTCTCATCTCTTTCAAATTTCTTTGATTTGTTGATTGTCTTTACTAAATTTTTATCTTCGTTTTGAACAAACTGACTAAGTTTTTATTTTTGTTTTAAGTTAAAATTTGTTTGTTTTGATCTTGTCTTGTGTTGTCCATAATTTATTGGATCTGTCTACTTCCGGAGCTTCTGTTTGTTTTGTTAGACCAGGCGCCGTTTGCCGCTTTAGTTGTTGTCTTTTCCATATTTGATTCGTTTAGATCTACCCAACAGCTTTAGAACATCTAAAACCAATTTACGCAACAACACAAACCAAAAACCTTCCAGTCAACCCAATACAAACAAATATGAAACAACAAACCACAAAAAAAGAACAAAAACAAACAAAAACTGTCTCAATCGACAGAGCTAAACACCATAAAAACATTTTTCAACCCAAATTACCCCGACCAAAACAACAACAACCAAAAACTAATTCCATCAACTAAAATAAGAAGAAGAAGAAGATAGAAAGATAGATAGAACACAACCGGATCAAATCCGGAAGGCAATCTATTACATAACAATATTATTAAACGGATTTTTCTCTCTAATCAAAATTCTTAATTACTTAATTTCAGGATTACCAACCGAACGGCACCAACAACAAAAAATCTCAAAAACTTTTAATAGTTCACGCATGAGATTTAAAAAAAAGAAATCCTCCATTTTGATTGACGTGTACCTGAACCTTGAAAAACCTTCAAAACCTGAAGCTTTTCGCCAATTAAAACCATAACCGCAATACCAACAAAAGAAAAACTTCAAAGGATAATAACAACAAAAGGAAACGAGGGTTTTGAGTCCGCCATCTTAATTTATAACTCACATTAGTGAAATTCGGTTTAGAAAATTCCAGAAAGTTCAAGGACCTGATTCTTTTTAGGCGCGCGCACGTCTGTGACTTATTGATAAAACCAGCCCTGCTACGGGTGATTTAATTGAACAAGATGGCCGATTAATTTTCTTTTTTGGTTTCGGGTTTAATCCGATTAATCCGGAGCAACAAACTTTCTTCTGTCTTTCCTCCTGGAAGGAGACAAACTTTTTATTAGGGGGGAAAGATGGACGGACCGAATGAACTGTTTCTTCGTCTTCTTCTTCATCTTCTTCTCTTGACTCTGGATAATAAATTTGCTTTTTTTTGTTGATGGTGAGAAAATTTGTTCTCCATCTCGCACGCAACGGTTATGTGTTATTATAAACGATATCGCCTTGATCTATTCTTATTACTAGATTTCAGATTTTCGTGGTTGTAAATCTTTAACATCGATGATTAATGATCTTCTTTTCTTCTTGTAGTTGTTGTTGTTGGTTTCGGCTTCGATAGATGTTCTGGATTCTTTTTTATTTCTTGTTTGGTTTGTAACTAACGGAACAGATATCTCAGGAGATTGTTGAAATCTTTTGTACGTAGCCACCATCTTGTCACACACCCTAATCTATCAAGACATCAGTCACAGCACTTATGTTGTCTTCTAGTGACCAGCTTTCTTCCGTCTTTCGCGGTTTGGTGTTGCCATCATCAACCTGTTGATGGGTTTGGGTGTGCTACCACATCCATTCCTTTGGAAGTTCTGTATTGTACAAGTATTGTATTGTCTCTTGCAAATCAAGAATCTTTTAAGTTGATTACTGATTGTACGACTCTAGAGCTTACATAAGTCTATGCGTTGTAAATCCGAGTATATATACTATTATACTAAAAGTCTAATCTTTTGTCTCCCTCTGAGAGAGAAAATCCAGAATTCCAACTCATCGGTTGACTACAGCAAGAGTTACTTCCCCAAAATCCCAGATACAGGAAAGTGAACAGACCCTAACAACTAATTTAAACCGGAGGATATTTATATATCCATGTGTTACGATTAGATACTATACTCATATTATATTAGTTATAGTTGAGTTTTGATCCTGTTTTCACCCTTTTGGGTGCAACAGGATACAGGAAGAGAATTTGAACTTGTGACTATAACTTCTTAGTCAGGCACTTAAACCACTACACCACACACCTCCCGAACATTTATATTATATTTAAATTGTATAAAACCCAATGCACCAGTATAACAAGGTTGGGAGAGGAGGAGCCGAAATGTAACCACAACTTCGCTAGCTTGAACCATTCAACTACAGCCTTTCTGCACTTTTGTTACTCTAGACTTAACTTACCGATGTGATGTCTTTATATCCTGTTGCTCGTTTTCTGCATCACTTAAAACACTTCTGTTCTGCATATTTCTCAGTCTTCTTCACTACCTTATGTTTTCTGATCTCTCTACCATCCATCTGTAGGTTATTTCAGGTGTAATTAATTCACTGGCTCTTTGGTCAATCTATTCCTACCTTCTTGTCTTTGTTCACTACAAAACTTTTTGTTTTATATTCATTTCGTATTTGCAACGTCTTTTCCATTTTAATTTCGTCATCCTTACTCACCTTTTTCTCTCTTTGCATTTACCTTCTTGTCTTTCTTTTCCTGTTTTTCTTGTATCACCAGGATTAGACTCCAATCAACTGGCAGTAATTTTCCTCCCATTCATCTTTTCTTTTTCTTTTCTATATCCATTCCCTGCTATGTTTTGTCTTTTACTTCATTTTATTCTCCTCACGTCCCTGCATTTCCATTTATAACTACTCTGTTTGGGAAGAGGTCTGTGGTGTAGTGGTCAAAGCGCTTGATCGTGGAAGTTATGATCTTGAGTTTGACTCCTCTCCTGTATCCTGTTGTACACAAGGATGAAAAACTCAAACTAACTATTTTGTTTGGTATTTTATCTATCTTCTATGTGATATCATAGTTATTTCAAGTTTCCTCCATCTTATTTAGG
Organism: Columbicola columbae; assembly: GCA_016920875.1. Lineage (NCBI taxonomy): Eukaryota > Metazoa > Arthropoda > Insecta > Psocodea > Philopteridae > Columbicola > Columbicola columbae. The sequence continues at coordinate 4,234,618 of JADMLL010000003.1, read as the reverse complement.
TTTGTTTGCTGTAACATCCCTATGAATATCTTCTTCCATTTATTTTCCAATTCGCTTTCATAAAAGATCACCGATCTCTTCAACTGCTGAATAATCTACAAAGATATTTGGACGCAACAATTAAGGTATCATCTACAGCCAAGGACTAACACATAAAACCAACTTAATTACGTATTGACACCTGCGAAAGAGTGTTCAAGCAATAATTGTCTTCAGATCGGAACCTAGACGTGTTAATGAATGTCCAACAATTTTATCTATCTGCTTGCTCCTCCACTACCTAGTCATTCCCTCAAAATCTTTGTCTTTTCCGAGCTTTACACATCTATTCATACTAAATACCGCAATACTCCTCCACAATCCTCTAAACTTCGACGTGAGGTGACGTCAAAAAAATCCAAACAAACATTTCATGAGGTTTCTTGGTGGACGTGCCCACGCTATTTTGCAAAACCCGATTCGAGTTTGTTTCTTTTAAAAATTAATTTCCACTTTGGAATAGAAAAAAAAAGAAAAGAAAAGATGGAAAAATAAGTTATGGGTTGCTAGAGCCCTGGGAATTGAGATGATTACCGGGCAGACCCAACGAACACAGAGAGAGAGAGAGAGAGAAATTTATTCCCTGTTAGGTGTTAAAAACCGATGTAATTTACTGCGCATGAGGTCCTTGAATCTCCTCCATCTTAGTTATTTATTTTTTTATTAATTAAACTAATGCCCCGTTGTAATTGGAATTATTTAACCCTGTTCATCATCGGCGGGTTGTTAATCTTTCAAAAGAAAACCGTTTAACCTGTTATTTATTAAGCTTTCGTCCAGCTAAGGTTCCTTTACCTTTTGGGTGGAACTAATCCCAAAAGAACATACGAGACCCAATACGAACAAAAAATACTTTATGGCTCGGCGGTGGTTTTGTCTTCCATCAAAAAGAGCCAAACAAATAGATCATCGATACCCTCGACCTCCTGGATATTTTTAAGAGGCATCCGAAAGGGTGTGAAATTCTCGCACGCAACTATCTAGAGCGAAAGACTATCATCGGCAAGAATAAAAGCCGACTTGAAGACCTGTCAACGACTGCTCTAAGTATAACCTCGAGCTTAGACGCCTTTTTCTAGCCAACAATCCGAAGTGAAGTGTCCTTCATCACCAAGCCATTCCTCGAGGATATGAACCTAGTGGTGTCAAAGAATGCTACGCTATATTTATTAAAATGTTGGTATATGTTAATAGTTTTAAGTTGGTCACACTGCAAATAAATAAATAGTGATGACGTCTAAAAGTTGGTATACAACAAGTGAAGATTTGAGGCCTTGCAGAAGTGTGGTAGTCATAGCTCTACGCGATCTTACGGTCACTCTAAAACTAGGTGTTACCTTCAGCAGACAAAAAAATGACGTAAGAATCTAAAAAATTAGTCTAATTTCGTCTAATTCTCTCTTTATCACACCTGCTTATATTTCTTTTTGTTATATGACGTAACAGCTCAAAATATTTTTCCCTACTTAAGTGCCACCTGCATCCAGGTTCGAGACAGAGTAGCTGGTCTAGGTTTGGGTAAATTTTTACCTGTAGACCAAACCAGTGTCTTAAGCTCAGGAATCGGTTAATCAAGTTGATAATAGTAAAAGAGTATAAGGAAAAGCCGTTAAGAGGAAGAAGAAGAGGGAAAGTCATGCAAAGAAAGAAGTAGAAATTTGATGTTAGCCCAGAATATTAGTCCAATTTCGTGGTGACGAAACAAATATGAAAAAGCTGACAAAAACCCCAACAAAACAAACCTCAGGATTCGTTCCAGATCCGGAACCGGCCTACTAGCCCAGAAGTTAGAATTAGTAGTAATGACATAGATGCTGATTCCCACTTCCCACTTCCTCTCAGGCACGAATTAAAATCAAAAACCGCAAAACTTCAAAACCCACTGCTGTGACTTCACCTTTTCTGAAAGGTGGTGGAAGAAGACGAAAAACTCATTTACTGAAGTCTCCCCCTCCCTCCCCCCAACATCCCACCACGTCTTTTGGCAAATAAGGAAAGACAATAGATAGATAGATGGTTGTGTACGTCACGGAAAGACGGACGTGAAAAACAATAAACTTGTACCTGTACGAAGGTATCATTCCGAGATTAGAATTATGAGGTCGGAAATAAAATGCTGATTAAATCACACTTTAATATCACCAACTAGAACTCAGTATAAATTCTAAGTCATTCTCTTTTATTATCTTCCCTTTAATTCCAACAATCCATCTATCTACCCATCCATCCATCTGCTTGTCTGTCCGGTCTTTGAATAGCTGTCACATTCTGGGGAAAAAGTCCCATCGAGGCCATCGATTCCAACGCGAGAACAGAATTTTCTAACTTCGCAAAAATTCGGGCGCCATATTTGTTTTTTTGTATTCATCTTCTCACTCACATAGATTATGAGAATGATTCAGCTGGATTTCTGCTTGTCTCTCCTTCAAGTTTCCGTTTATCCAGAAGAAAACATTTCATGTATCGGTGGTGATATGGTAGAGCGGAGGAACTCATTCATGGGTAAAGTGACAATGGGATAATGCATGAAAGTAATGATGCATGTCACTTTTTGTAATGTTGGCAAACTGTTTGTGAAAACCCGCTTTCGAGGAAAAAAAATTCCCTTTTGGAAATAATCCGAAGAAATGTTTCTTTGTTGCCTCAAGTCGGTGAAATAGTTTCGTTACCATCATCTCCTTCCTCTTGTTCCTTCAAATACCAGAATTTTGCTTACTTCCGTTTTCTCCACCAATACCACCTCCTCTTCCTCTTGCGTTACCATTTTTGAATCCGTCCTTGACTGAGTACATATCCCATGACAATATGGGAAAACTCTGAGGCGTATTATTTGTTGCCTTCTGATCTAGTATTAGTCATACTTGCTATAATTTGTGACTTAATTTTTCAGTTTTTGTCATTTTCTTTACTTCACTTTTGCGAAATTCTGATCCGATTGACAAACCTCCGCGTTTATTACGTCATCACGTGATTCACTCATCTACCATTGAATTAATTTTGTTTCTCCTCTTCGATTTCGATAATGACTGAGTTTCGAAAAATGTGATCATCGCGAAAATACATTCATTTACTAGCTTTCAACTTCGTCTCGAGTAGATAAAACAAAACAGTAGATTCTGACTTGGCCTTCGTACAATTTGTCTTCTGCAAATATTTCTTACTGTTGTCTAATTTCCACTTCGCTATAATAAGTCTCTACCGCTTGCAAGTGTGCTGTCTTCAATCCAGTAGCTCTACAGCCTACCGCAGAGTGTTCTCGTGCATCTCCTTTAGTTCAGACTATGTCTTTCCACCTTAAATTGAGGCAGTCCACTCGTCTGTTGTATTCTGCACACCAAAAATGACTGTTTAGTGCCTAAATTGTGCGATTAATAAGTTCTTAGTTGAATTGAGTAAGTCTCAAGATGAAAAAATGAAAAAGAGTGAACCACAGCAGTGGAGTAGATGAAATCAGAACTGAAAGAGATCAAGGAACAGAAATGGAGAAGCGAAAAGGAGTGTTTACGAAGTGATAGAAGATGATACTAACCATAATCGAGTCATACTAAACTGAAGTATATAGACCAAATTAAAAGCAAACCACAAAACAAGGAAAATCGGAAAAAAGACGGTTAAAAGGAGCTGTACAAGACAACAGAACAAATTCTCATAAAGTGTAAAAGAAGAAAGATCACATCTGAAACCAAAAACAAACCCATAACTCCAGAAGAGGGAGAGATGATAGCACAAGATAAGCTCATAAAGACAGAACCAAAAATATGGAAAACAGAGAACAAAGAAAGAAATCATCAACCCCAAGGCAAAGATTGGGAAACGAGGACTCAACCAGGGGCGTAGCCCGCAATTCGGCAAATTATTCCGAAATACGTCGGGGACTTTCCGTCTATCGAACCTGGGTCGAACCCATTGAGCAAACTTCCTACCAAGGCGAGGTCTCCCCATTCTCGAGCCAGTTAAAACAAAGGCAGAGAGGGACCACCAATAGAGGCCCATTGCCCAACTGTCCATAATGAGACCCCGAGTGTCGCCGGTCCTTACGTCAATCCGCCCACTCTCATCTTTTGATCTTCTTTTCTTGTACTTCTCTGGGAAAACTCCCATCTTCACCTTCTCCTGGAGGATCCTTGTGAAACAAAAAAATGTTGTCCACTCGGTCAAATTGATCATTAAACTCACTCTCGCTTTCGACAAGAGCCACAATGGAAAATACTTGGCACACAACTTTGACTCATTGTCTCCTCCACCACCACCACCACTTCTCCTTTTGTCTTCTGATAGATGGTTTTGGCACGACTTCAAAAAAAATGATAAACTAGACGCTGAAACCAATGACTGGACTTAAACCATTTTTGAAATGAGTTATGGATCGAAGTAGCTCATTGTCTTTTGAGTTTGGTTTGTGTGAGTGTGTGTTGGGAGGGAGATGTTCCAATTGTCCTATTGTCTTCGACTGTCATGTGAACCGTGAATCACATCTTTATTAGTTCTGAATTTTAATTCGATTATGGTAACCGGGAGGCAAGTCTCCGTCTTCACGAATTTCCTCGCCCCACGACTTTTTTCTCTTCACTTTCGACCGCTCTTGGCCTTGTTCGTTTCCGTTCTTCTTTCTGTTTTAAGCTGTATGTGTTTGCTCTTCAGTTTTTTTAACTCCCAAAGTTTTTTCGGGTTCCTTTACAACTATATTCTTAGTCCTTCTTCTTTTACTTCTATTCTATCACCTCTCATCCTTTTCTTTTGTTTGTATTTATTACTATTACTCCCTTCTTCCTCTTAACAACTTTTCTTCAACTTCTTCTCCTAAAACTTCTTCAGATGCTGACAGGCGTCTCGATTGCAACCTAAACTGTGGAGATGATACCGATCATATGCTATTTGAATAAGTAGCATGACAACACCTCCGAATTCAGTATAAAACTGACAGAATATCTGTCACAGGATAGTCATAGCTTGAATAGGGTTTCAACTTTTGTCACGAGGGTTCGGCTCTAAAACACAAATACTAGCGTTGGTGTATTCCGTTTACTGTATTACTGTAGTGACCGTTAGTACAATTCAAGGATTTCTTACACAATTATAAGCGAAAAATATAACTAATAAGAGCAATAATGACGTGTTATGTTATAGTATGTCTATATCACTCGTACAAATGTAACATCAACGTTTTTACTTAGAAATGTGTGTACAGTATGTATTATATAGTTATTGAGAGTGCTACAAAATAAGCATCACTAATTGTATCCAATATACATCTAGAATTGTCAATATAATCAAATATATTTATGGAAAAATTTTTACTACTCCATCCCTTCCGTCTAATCAAATTTTCAACTATACCCTTTTCCAACTACTGGCGTTCATACAGTGGTCTGTTCTGTATATAAAAACTTCCTTAAAGCTAAACTAACTACTTGTCTCAAACTCAGACTTGGGTAAAAGTTACTAGGAAGAGGTAGTATCTAGGTTCTATACTCGCCGATCTCTTCAAAAAATGACTACAGGAAGAAATACTGTCTTGGTGATTCTAGTCCCAACGGTCATTCTAGGAGGGAAACAAAGAAAAAACATTTTTACCTGTAGACTTAGTACCCTACTACGACGGATCATTCGAACCTAATATGTAGCCCATGGACCATAGAGTGTGTTGTGGTTTACTATATGTTTATTAGTAATACTGTAGTGTGTTAATTATGACTAAGTTCTATTATAATGTATGTAACTATTATACTGTGGACATGTAGTGTATTATGGTTGTAATATTAGTAGTATTGGTATTTACAGGTGACAGTTCAGAGCAATCACAGGGCACAACCACACTGACCGGTTAGGCAACTTTGATCCTTTCCCTTTTACCGACCTTCAGGAATTCCTCTCAGGCGGAGGGGAAGTAAAGTCCGCGATTCAACACCAGATAACCTAAACTGTTCAAAAATTTTTAGGTGTTTTCTCGCCAACCTCCTTTCATCTCCAGTCTCAAGATAAATCATGGGCGTTTGATTCCCAGGTCTTTGGAAATCGGAGTCATTTCTCAACCGGGTCCAGTGCTTACCCTCGGGAGATCACGGCTGTCTTTCCAACATTCGCCAGCCTTCAATCAAAAACACAAAACGCAACGAGAATTCTTTCGAGGAATTTACGACAACCTCGAGTGCGGGGCCCACAACAACTCGTCGAGAAAAACAAAGTGAGATATTTTCATACAGTAGCTGTCCTCTGACAAAAAAAAAACGCCTCACGAATTTCAAATAAAGATGTCACTCATGGGAGACGACGTATTGAAATTCTTTTCTTATTCAGGCACGTTTTCTTCTCTCTCATCTCCTCCTTCACCCTCTCCTCTTCCACCTCCTCGTCCTTCTACACTTGACGGCGGAATCTAAAAAACCTTTCTTCACACAGACGACTTTTTCATCTTCTTCTTCTACAAGATAATTCGCACTTGACTTATGATTTCAAAGGAGAAAGTCAGAAATTCCTTTTTGTGGCTTTCTCGAAACCCCGATTGCCAAATTCTTCACTCAAAATGGGTCAACCGAAACACTCCACCTCTCCTCCTCCTCTTCCTTGGAAAGATGCGGTAAATGAATCACCCGAAATAAGAACAAAGGACTAAGAAAATATAAAAAGACCGAATGAATTGTTTGACGTACCTGACAGAATACCTGATTCATTGGAATGGCTCGCAAAATCCGACGGAAAAGCGAAATAAATCGAACCCAAAATGGCGTCTTCGTTTTTCGGAACTGTTGTAATTTATTCTGGCGGTTCTTCCTCCAATCAATGGATTTGGTAATGGATTCGATTTTTTGGACTTCCGCTTTTCTTGGGTTTTTCACCTAATTTAAAATTTTAATTCATGATTAGGCATGTACTAACATTACACATACACACAAATATAAATATAAACACGTGTATACATCCAGGTTTGGTGGAAATTGGCAAATCTTAACTTCCTGACTTCACCCAGAAACCACCCCCGACTTCTTGTACTCTTCTCCAACCTGTCTCTTATCTGCTTTAACATCACCCACTTCAACCTTGGTTCTATACTCTCCTACATCCAGACAGCTATACATAATATAATAATATAACAATTCTCTTTTATATAACTCCCAAGACCTTAAAGAAGAGTATGGTCTACACAGTTTCAAATAATTTCCAAGGTGATCAGACCTAATATCAATTGACACTTAAAAACTATTAAAGCAAACAAAAGGCACCGTTAAAATATTAATAACAGTTACATAAATAAGAAGTAAGGATAAATAAAACCTAAACAATCATTGAATAAATAAACATAAATAAACAAAACTAATCAATGAAAAATAAATTATAAAATAAGAAACCCTGAGTACATAAACAAATCACTAATTAAGTGAATAAATGCACCAATAAATAAACATATAAAATCACAGAATAAATAAATAAGCTAATAAATAACAATAAGGTGAGATATTATTAAAAATCTAAATAAAAATGACTGTCTTGATTGGGACGTAAACGTAGAAGGCATGAAGACACTGCAACTAAATTTCGCGCTAAAGGGTAATAGTGTTCCCCATCAGTGACCTAATTAATTATTCTTAGTGCAAAATGATAAGTTTTCTAGCTTGCCTGTGACTAATATTAGGTAGACCGGAAACTAATATCGGTTCTGTATGTTAACACCTAATATATGTTACGGCAAAAGAGATAAATCAGGTGAATATATATAAAACACAGGCGATTATTCATAATCACCTTGGCTATTGTGAAAAATCACTGACTACACTCAAACGTGTTTTTGTGCGGTGAATAAGGACCGCATAAAAGAAAACAGTACAAAAAAAAATTGCACAACACGAATAGCTATAAAATAGTTTTCGAAACAATTACAAATCGCACAAAAACAGGTTTGAGTGTATTTAATGTGAGAAATTATTAAATATTTATCACATTAACCGGCTATTTTATAAATTTCAAATTTGAGCAAACTTTATTCAATTCCCCGTTACGAGTTGGTTATTTCATAAACCAGCCCAAATGATATATTTGATTTGTATTGTCACACAAGCTTAGTTGGTGATAATAAACAAACGCCGGAATTATAGTATAAATATTCGAACGATTTATCACTTTTACCGTTACATATATACGACATTACTTTCCGATTTTAATATAAACAAATCTCTCTAAAAACTTAAAACAAACCTGCTGATCCTCTTCAACTATAGTATAGCGATAATTCACCACCGAATGATCATTTTGTTCTTCGCTTAGTAGTTGGAGCTTTTATAGAAATTCATACAACCATTCAGAATCGTGTCGAAGAATCTGGACTCATCCCTGAAAAATTATAGAAGAGTATAAAACACACCTCACTTGGTTTTGGTTAAACGACAACGATACCCACAGAGTGAGTAGTGTGATAGTGTAACAGCGATATTTTGATATACAAAATGACTAAAGTATACTAAATACCTTTTAGCAAATAATGAATGACTTAACGAAGTTTTATAATAAACACTACAAATAACTACACTTCAAACACGATAGCTAAATAACAATCAGTGTGCATTATTTATGAAATAACCCTCAACTCCTTTTTTTTATAAGATGACATATTAGTTATTGTTATTTTAATGAAGAGACTATGTCTCTTTACGATTCATAAAAATTTGTAATGATCACATACAACACTAACAAATACCACAAAAATGGAGATGAAACAAGTCCAGTGATTAAATAAACTATAAATCAGTGTGCATTATTTATGAAATGAGTAGCGTTCTCTCGCTCTCTCTCTCAACCTCTTTTCACAGAGCAAAGTTGGAAAAAAAAATTTAATTAAATATAATAAATATCAGAAACACCGCCTCAAAACCTCCGATTAATTAATATAACAAATAATTATAACTGTAATAAATAATTTTGTCATTTCCGTTAATTATTACGTAATAACGATGAATTATGTATCAATAAATAACCGGATTTATCAGTTAAGTGCACACCTTCGTCACACGCTTCGAAATGCCTTGGAGAGACCTCGAGGAATTTTGAGAGATTCTGTCTCTTCTCGTTCTCTACTCCAAGTTGATTCATCTCAAATTTTGAAAACCGGAAATGAGACTATTGATTACGGCTTCCGGTTTTATGGCCGTTTTACCTGAAGCTTCCGAAATTGTTATTCCGCGATGACGTTTCTGTTCTATTTATCAAATTATAATATGTATGTATGTGTTATAAAATGTCTTCTACCCGGATCCCAAAAAGCCAAAGCTGCAGAATAACATCTTCATGAGCAGTTAGTATACGCGATCTGTCCCAAAAGTTCCCGAAAAAAAATTTTTTATACAAATCATTTATTCAGTATCAGTTTACAATCCGTATCAACTTCCTAAAAGCTCTGTCGGTCATATTTCGAAGCTAAGCACCCCCACATACTTCTCCATCAGAAGCTCCCCTCGCCTCCAGTCAACATTGGAAACTACAAGAAATCATTCCGGAAACTTTTGGGACAGGCGCTATATTGCCTCATCCCGAATCATAGAGATAATTTTCGGTTCTTTCAATTACAATACAACAAATGTTACTTCCGGTATCAAGACCGTATAACTGGTTACAACTTGAATAGACTCTACAATTGTTTCCACCAGAGGTTCCCAAAATTTTTTATGTCCTAGCCCCATGTTTTTCGGTTTTGGGTAGACCCCTATTTCCCTGATATTGATTTTTGTAAATTTTTGGCTTCATATGTGCTTTTATAAACAATGTATATGTCTTTATACTATAAGATAGTATAATGTCAGTAAATGGTACTATCAGTGTATGTTGAGATGTACCATCGTGGACCCCAAATTTTTTTTCCGCTGACGTAGACCCCTGGGGGTCAATATAGACTACCCTGGAAATCACTGGTCTACATTACAACTACATAAGTATAATAATATAACATAGTTTTAGTATAATTTTACTTTTATAGAAAAACTCCAGGCACGGGGACAGAGACACAACTGTTAACTATAATATTTACAACAATATATTATAAATATACAATTTACAAACATATAAACACTATACATAAGCATGTAAAATGATAGTGTCGGTCTGCTGTAAAATTGTAAACTTAATTCCGGAATTTATATAGTAAAAAAGAAGTTGGTGTAAGACCCGAAATGGATAACGCCATATATATTATATATAGTGTTTTTATGTATAAAAATTGCATACATTGTTATAATTATTATAATTAATACTAGTGTCTCTTCCTTGTAAGATGTTTGGTCGAGGAGAATCGGAGAGTATCGCTATAAAAGTTAATTATACTGTAGTATAGCGATGAATTAATTCATATTATAACAATTTACTTATTAATATTTTATTATTCAGTGATGATGTTGATTTTAAAAGTGATTCATGAAGAGGAGTATGAGGATGAGGTTAGCATCCACGGTCCGTTTGAGAGACAACAGAGACGGAGGGGAGAGATGTGTGAGAGAGAGGTCGACTCAAAATGCTTGAAGTCAGTCAAATCATATTATAATAATAGAAAAATATAGTCAACGTTTTTATGTCAAAGTCTAACAAATCAATCTGTTTAAAGACGTCGAGAGTTCATTGATCACCGGTCGGGAGATATGGATCTGCACGAACCTGAAACGATTTCATTCACACTTGACTATGTCAGGATATATCATTCGGGGTGTGGCACAAACACATACGAACACACACACGGCACCGGGGTTAAAGTTATACCTCCTCTCACCCCCCATCCATCCCGATAAGTTATAACCGGCAGCCCAAGGACTTTTCCATTGCACAACTTCTTTCTGCTTTTCTCAGATTACCGTTACACGCCGAACCCATCCCATCCCAAAACCATCCAATCAATCAAACCAACATTCCAAGTGAAGACGAAATCTGACTATTTGCTACGATTTGTTTGTTGTTGGCAATAACTCGACAAAACAATTCTCAAGAAGAAAGAAAGAAAGAAAACCGTTTTCTCGTTTTGTTCTTCTCACTTCTTGGAACTCGAATCGCTTAATCTTATTTTCAATTAAGCATTATAGCGATTCATGGTTGTGACTTGACGTGTAAATTCATAACGTTGATTTAATAAATTTGCTTATTTATACGTGTGTGAGATTTTTTTTCCCTCTCTTTTGACGTGGCAGAAGAACGGTTGTCGGGTGAGAGATCTCGTGTGAAATTGTAGGGCTGTTGTCATCGACTGGTAGGAAGGACTCACTTCTTGGGTGAGGGTAAGAGTACAAGTTTTGTGTCCGAACGGGATTTGTTTGTTTGTTTGTGTATGTTGGTTGTAGGTTTCTCATTGTAGGTTGGTTTATATACCAACAAAGGAACCTCTGGAGGGAAAAGTTCTGGTTCTGGTTAAATTTATTTTAAACAATTTTTCTCTTCTATACCAACTCTCTGAGGGGGTGCTAGATCTTGTTTTGATTGTTCTCCTTATGGTTGCTGTAAATTTTTGTTCTTTTGTCCTTTGTTTTTGTCCTCTTTGGTGATTAATCAACTCTTTGGGTATGAAATTTTAAACGACAGCGGGTTTCTCCAGTTTTGCAGTGACTTTAACCTATTCTATGTTGACCTCCTCCTTTATTTTTTGATTTCCGGTTTCACTACAATAACCCTGCTGTATGGTTTGGCCTACACACACTTTTTCTTTGTTCTTTTTAATCCACGATGTCATCCTTTTTGCCTGTTCCAATACTCCCTTTGTTGTCCTGGGCTCTTTTCCTCTCCTCTCACAGAGGTTTTCGGCAGGAAACCCTGTCCCTCCAGTTTGTTCTTCATCATATTATCACGTAGTTTAAGATCTTGTGTGATTTCTTGTTCCTTGAGATGCTTTTCCGTGTAAGAACCACGCCGGCCTTGCTTTTATTACATAACGTACTGTTAATCTGTGGTTTCAAATAGTAAGTTAGGTTGGTACCACTGAAATGAAGATAGTTTCTGTCTACAATTCAAGTAAATATATTAAAGCCTCTTCTTCTGGAAGTACTGAAAGATTTTTGTTCTTGTTCTATTTTTGATTTCTCTAGATCTACCCAAAAATTTAAATTCTTTCCTCATGTTTTATGTTTTGGTCTTCGTCTTTCTGATGTATTTAGTGATCTTCTTGCAGTTCTTCCCACTATCCACCTAGTTCTCAACTAAATTACACTCCTGTTGTACAAAATCCTTAAAATAAATATATAAATTCTACTTTCTTGTGCCTTGTCCTCCTCCAACTTTATTTTGCCCTTCATTTCCGGTCCACAGTCATCATTTTTCGGCTATTTAATGACATCTATCAGTTTTCTACATCTTCCTCCCTCTTCTATTTCATTATTTTTCTTTTTCCCTTCGTCTTTTCTACTTAACGACTTCCATACAAATCTTCAAGCAAAAGATGCACCCACATCACTTCACATTATTCTCGCAAAAGTCATCGACATCCTCTTTCATCTCTTCGCAACCTTAACTCACAACCTTGTACTTGACATTTCACTCAAACACCTCAGGCCTTTTCGCAAAATTCCCGGAAGCGATTCTGTCTAATAACCGTAATCAACAGAACCTACAGCTACGGTTGATATCGCTTCCAGGGCTATGACAGTCCCTGAAAGATGAGAACACATGGAAACTTTTGAAAACAAACCGACTCATAAACCTTTCCTCCTTAAAACAATCAACCTCCAGTAACACAAAAAACCAACCTCGACGTCACCGTTGGCCATGACACCCAAAAAAATCGTGATTCATTCAAAACATTTCCGCTTCATTAAAACTAAGGCAACTTGCTTCTGCCATTAATTTGTCTTCACAGACAATCCCAAACCCTATTATTATTTATTTTACAACCTAATTCAACCTCATTTATAAATAAATAAATAATAAAATACATAAGAAAATTATTTTTATATAACAAGCCATTCGAGTCATGACCATTTTGAATCTACTGGAACAAACGAAAATCCTTTCTCTCACGTTTAACTTATGGGAAGGACTTGAACGCACGTGACAAAAAAGGCGCCGATAAAAGCACAGGCACAGGCACACACAAAACCAAAAAAACCGTAAATAATAATGATAATAAAACCTGTGGGCCGGAAGTTGGGTTGCCATAGACAATGATCGGTTAGTGGGCGCAGTGTCTCCAACTTAATCTTCATTTATACTTTGTTTCCGGTGATTGCGTCTACGGCAGCGACACCTACTTAATATTTTTCACCGGTAATCATCTCGACGTGCTCTTGAATAATTTTCGTTTCATTTATTTCTGTTATGTTTTCTACTCTCTTTACGACTCCCATTTTTTTTCCTCCTTCGTCTTTGGTCTGATAGTCTTTCCTCTCCTCCTCCTCTTCATCCTTCTCCATCTACACCTCCTCGCCTTCTTCTGATTTTATTAAAAAGGTTGCAGAATAATTTGTGTTGTGTAACTGAATTTTTTTTGTTTGAGGTTTATGAAGGTTTTCAGCAAACATGGCGGCAGTCTTGAACATATTTATGACGTGATGTTCATTTAATTTCATGTTTTCAAACTTGTACCGCGCGTTTTGCACAGGATCAAGAAAATTTTTATTTATTCCCCGAGTTTGTTGATCGTTTTCAAGTCCTTTCTCCGTTGTTAAGATGCTACCCGTTATGTAACTACATTTAACCTCGAGCAAAACCTCGGCAGAAGTAAATGCGGAAATGACAGACAGACTTTAGTTGTAATCATTCCAGCACCTGCCGCCTCTCTCTCCTTCCTCCTCCTCCTCCTCCTCTTCTTTCTCAACCTTCGTTTTTATATGAGTGTTGATGACTTCTTGCATTCCAAACTATTTAAGTGGATTGTTTGTTCGGTCTCCTTCCTCCTGGAATCATCTTCCTGGTCGTGTTATTTTGGTTGGAGGTGGCAGGTGAAGCGCGTTCCGCATCATTAGATTTGATCAGGTGGGTGTTGTAAAAGAGCTCGCGATTATGACTGAAGATGTTAAAAAAATTGGTTCATTGACCACAACCAGAAAATCTGAATTCGGAGACGGTAACTTTCAACTAACAGACTCGTGACTACTCACACCAGCGTAAAGCAATTTATCGCTTACAAATAATTTAGAACAAAATTTGAAAATACAAAAAATATTATTTGTGAGGAGCTCCTAGACTGACTTTTGAATTTCTTTTGCACATTGCAAATTCGAGAATAAAGACTGTGGCGAGTTGACACACTACACATAAATTGTACTTGACTACGATACAACAACGAAAATATTAAGAAAAAATTGTTAGACTTTCCCGAGGCGTCGAAAAATCAGAAATTCAAACCAAAAACACAAAAAGAGTAATAAGAAAGATTTGAAAATGTAGTAAGAGCAAACTCACATCAAAGAACAAAGAACAAAAACACATCAAAGAGAAAGAAAAATCCCAGGAACCAAAGAAAAATTACAAAAATCAAACCAAAACAAAGCAAAAAGGAGAAATCAGAATATCAAGAAAAGAGAGGATGAAAAATAAACAATTTAAAGTTAAAGAAACAATCAAATAAACACCAAAAGTGGATGGTAAATGAGAAAAAGAAAGCAGAAGAACAATATACAACAGAACCATCAAAACTAAACGAGGAATCAGACAAAAGAAACGTTTTCTACCCTTAGGTATAGCATAATGTGGATGTATTCAACACATTGCGTGCGGGCAACGTATTCTTACGTTTTTTGAACATTAACAAACAAAAAAGAAAATCGCGGGCCACGTAAAAATACGTATTTAGTAGATTTGTTATAGATGATGGGTATCCGTTGACCCGTTTATTTTCGTGAATTCGTAAACATCGATTTTTTGGTTAAAATAATCGTAGAGTATATATTTAAAAGTTAAATAAAAAAAGTTTCGCTGACAAAAACGATGTAGTTTTCGATTTACAGCGATTTCACTGAATAAGCAAACTTCCTAACGACAAAGCGCTCGCTGAACGCGTAAGCTGACGGCTAAGTACACCCGCTTGCGAAGTGTTAATTTAACGGAAACGTGAATTGTTTGAGAGGGCAGGAAATAAGAAAGAAAATGAGAATAGGAAAAAATAAGAGCTAAAGAAAACGAGAATCAAACCAAACGCAAAAAAAGAATGAAAAACGGTAGAAGAAAATAAAGAAAGAGAGAAAGGAAGACAACTACAGAGAAAAACATGAAACATCTCAAGATGAAAAGAATCCAAACAAAAAAAGACCAATACAACCCCAAGAAAAGAATCTCAATAAAAAAAAGAAAGAAGATTCAGAAATAGAAAATCATTCAAACGTGTACGCTAATCCGTTCAAGAGAAGAAAAAAAAGATGAAAGAATGATTTTGACGTTCAATGAAAAGTAGAACACAGATCTTGTAAGATCACATCTATCGAAAGATGCAAAATGAAAAGCCTTCGCCATTCAAAAAAATTTTTTTCTCTCTCTCACTCTCAAAACTCCTTCTCCTCCTTTCCATGTCCATTTAAGACAACCTGCCCAATTGAGGTGGATATCCTAACCGTCGGCTCTCGATACCCATTTTCTAAACATTCGGTAGCATTTCCGCTTGTGATATCGACAACAACAACAAAAAAAGATTTCGAAGATTAATCTTTTATAAGTTGCACGTGAAAGCGCCTACTCTAATATTCTAACCCAGGATTCGACCGGACGCGTTAAATGTGACTGCCCTTGAATACCTGGTAAGACAGAATCACGGAACGCGGACGAACGTGGCATTCTAAACAAGGATTATGTCATACTAACGCAGAGGCGACTTTGCTTCTTGCATACGAACGGTTTTATTAATTAATCCGTCCGCCGATATATCGACTCCCAGGCCTATTTCGAATAAAAACTTTTGAATGAAATTATTACACATCCTGACCTTCGAAGGGTCTTTCGAAGGAAAGGAAGATGAAGTCAGTGAGGTGTTGTTACCTCTGAACGATTGCCAGAACGTGGTTAAATGGTAACTGATAAATTGGCACGTATGCCCGTACACAACCTCAAGTTTTCGAAAACGCATTGATAAAAGTACTTACAAACCAAATACTGGCCTTCCTACTAACAAAGAAGATCAAAGAAACGTAGCTGAGCGAAATAGAAAAAGACCTTGAATAGATACGGCTGAGTGAGGAAATTATTTTGGATAGTAAGACCGTGAAAAGTAAACTCAAGGCTTTGTAGAAAAGTCTGAACTGAAAACAGGAGCAAGATGGACCACCAAAGAGATTAAACAAACCTCACAGCGAGAGAATGAAAAATTGGTGGCACAAACCACAAGGAAAATTCCGAGAAAACAGAAAATTGGAAAAAGTTTAAAAACTAAGAACGAAATGGAAAAAAGAAACAGCAATCAAAAACAATATAAAATGAAGCAAAAACAGAGGAACAACATAAACTAAACAAAAGGAATGGCAAAAGACAAAAAAAGAAGTAGAAAACAAAACTACAACTTAAAACGTACTTACAACGATGAAAAGCTCATAGCTTGGAAAGCTAAATCCTAACTAACCAATCAAAGAAAATAAACAAAAACAACAGACAAAAAAGGCGTCAGAAAAACAGGAAAGGCCCTAAAAAACATCAGAAAAACATCTTATGACAACTCAGAAAAAAAGCCCAAAGTAATAACTTCAGAAATCTCGAGACTAACAAAAACCCCAAGCAACAGCAGAGACAGCTATCAAAATGAATGAAAAGAAACACCAAACCAACAAAGACGTGTCGTGCCAATCGCACAAGCCAAACCATACCGGTTAAGACATAATACGGTAAACAAGAACAAAATCCACAAACAGAAGCCGAAGATGACATTTCTACCTGAGTCTTGGGTGTGGTGAGTGTGAACGAGAGACCCGGGAGGCAACGAACGAACTCCCGACCAAGAACAATCATAAAGGGAATCGCAATGGCAAAACACTTTGATCGGGAACCTACAGAGCCGGAGGATAAAAGGAAGACGATGGGGGAAGGAGGGGGTAACGTAAATCCAGGTGTTAATTGTACCTAATATAATAAAATAGGCTAGGCATTCGTTCGTTTCGTTTTGAAAAGGAAGGGAATCAAGGCACGGTTTCGAAAGAATATTTATTGCTTAGAACCTGTTATTTTTTAACAGCACATAAACAAAGAAGGCGCAAAAACCGACCGTTATTTTGGAGTTTTCGCCGAAACCCTGCCCCCTTCCTCTCCCCTGGCCACGAAAACCATGCTAATTTCTTGTGAGAAGTGGTAAACCGTCCTCCTCAACTTTCTTCAACTTCTCTCCAAATCATGATGGAGTATAAACCAAAACATAGTCCAACCTAAACTAGAACATCCCGTTTCCAAAATCTTACACACCATCTACACCCACCCCCAATCCTCTAAGAACCAGTTCAGGATTTGTCTTAGCTGCAGTTATCCCAAAATCTTCCTGTTGACCTTTACTTCCCACATGGAAGTTGTATGGTGAGCCACTCTTTCTATCAACTACACCCATCATTTCCCAACAGCAGATGCTGGCATGTACCAACTACCTCTCTCTCTTCCATCTCTCGTCTATTTTGTCCCTGTTTTCAGCTTTGGTTTATCCTGGAAACTCATGTTTTCTACTTTTTTCTTCAGGATGTCTCGTCTTTGTGTGTTCTCTGTTGTGACCTCTGCTTCTCTCGGGTCTTTCTCAGTTTCCACGAACTATACCGGCTTTGTTTTTCTGTTGAGGAAGTGCTTGAAAACCTGGTTGGTCAGTTTTCCTGTTTTTCTCTTTCCGATTTACTTTCATTTATTTTCGATCGTTTTCTTCCTGTCTGTCATCATTGGTTTTCTGTATTTTTTTGTTTTCTTTTTCTTTCATTTAAAATTATTACCACCCATTTCCTGGGGCTATGGCACTGGTCTGTTCTCTACATAACCCATCCATTAAATCCCCTTTAAAACCAGACCAACTACTTGATATCTCGTTAGAGACAGGTGTCAGTGAATAACAAAATTTTTTATATCCAACATTTGCTGTTGGTTTATTCATCAATTGCTGTTGAGTATCACAATTCATTATACTAAGAATATCAAATTTTTATGTAAACAACTTAACCCCTAAAACAGGAATCACTTAAGTAGATCTTGGCTATCTTACACAACACCCAAACTCAGGATCACGTTCAGATTCCCTTGACAAACTCCCAGTTTGAGTGACACCAAAAACAACAACAACACTCCTCGATCATCATAAATAGGCCACGTAAACCAACAAAAATGGTTTTTCAAAGAGAGTGTGACCTCCAGAAGGCAGTGCAAACATGACTCCGGCCCAGTTTTCGTGTTTCCATCTCTTCAATTAATATTTACAGTACGTGGCCAATGATACCACCGCCACTACCACCAGCACCGACACACAGAAAACACTTTTCTCACAAAGCCAGGGTTCTTGTAGGTTGTGTCCATGGGCATTCACTTATCTCTCAACAACAAAAAGACTAAGAAACAACATTTGTTGGCCTTGAACTAATTGTTTATTAATGTATGGAGAGAAGCTTCGAGATTAATTTGCCAGTCACTCACGTATTCTAATTTTCTGCTTTCCCTGAATCAGATGCACTCGCACATGCACTCTCCTCCATTCTCATTTCTTTCTTTTTACCTTAAACAAGTAATTAAAACGAAAATCTAAATTTAATTAAATTGCGATTTTGGGAATAAAAATTTTTTGTTGTAGTTGTAGTTGTTTAAAATTAATTATTCCAAGTTTCGGCTTGAAGATCCGGTTTTTTGTTTAATTATTAACTATTGAATGATTCTTCTGAACAAAAAGAAAATTTATGATCCTGCACTGTTTGGATAATGGAGGAACCAACTGTTGGGCTGTGGGAACGCTTCAAGTTCACCGTTCACTATGGCCAGCCTGTTCTTCGTATCTTCTCCTATCAAATGCGTTTTGTAACTCATCTGAGCGCTGTAGTCAGGCGAGTATATCGTTCCCCAGCAGCAGAAGGAGATATTAGTACTGGTTCTCGTATTGGCTGTATTATCTATTAAATATCTACTTCAACCCAACAGCGTCTAGTTTCATACACAAGTTTTTGGGTTTGCTCAGGACCGGATATGGTTCGTTGTGTCTATCTTTATGTCTCTACCTACTTCTAATCGTTTACTTATGCTAAAGGGTCCTCAGTGTGGTCTGAGAGATTCTTTTCTGTTTTGTTTCTATCCTCCTGTAGTACGTTCTTTTTTTTCTTCTTGTCAAATTCTTTTTCTTTTTTCTTTTTGTTTTCCTCTTTTTTGTTTTTCATTCTTCCATTCTGTCTTTCCGCTTCTTAACAATTTCCTTTTGCAATTTGCTTTCTCTCTGTTCTCTCCCCTTTTTTGTCTTTCACTTTATCACTTTCTTTCTTCTTCCTTTCTTTTATTTTTATTGTTCTGGTATCTAATCCTCTTTTCTCCTTTCTTTTTCTTTTTATTCCTTTCTTTCCTTCATTTATTGTCCTTGTATCTCCTCCTCCTCCTCCCATTTTCCTGATGTCTCTTCTCTTTCTCCACTACTTTTGTTTCTTTTTGCATTTCCTTCTCAGTCTTTCCGTTTTCCTCCTTCCCCCTCAACTCTCCGGTTCTTTCTCAGACCACACCATCATCTCGACACCCAACTTTTTCACACTCCAACTTTCCCTTTCTCGTTTTATCCAACACTTATCACATCTCTTCCTTCCTCCTAACAAGTCGCGGAATTCCCACCAGACCAACAACCTCGCTTCCGGCATCGATTCATTGATACTCCCTAATCCGACTTATCGCTCTCATTCACCATCTCCCACGTCCTTTCCTCCACCTTTCTCCTCAACAAAAACAAAACAACAACAACAACAAAAACGAACTCCAAAACACTCACCTTCATTATTGACATTCTAAATTCTTTAACGACACGCCTCCAATCTCACACTCTCGTCGATGCCCGATCATTTTCTCCTTTCTATACCTCTGACTTTGTCCTTGAGCCTCCAGAATCTTTATTTTCTGCTTCACTTCGTCACGGAACTCTTTTTCTCTCTCTCTCTATTTCTTTTTTGCAGGTCTGACATTTTGAAACCTTAAAGAAAAATTGTTAAATGTTTTTTTGTGCCAATACACATTCTAGACGTACATATACGCACTCTCCGACGTGTGTTCCTCGTCTTTTTAATTAATATTCATCAAATGCATGAAGATGATAAAACTTTAGAGGTCACATATGGAAAAAAAAATCACCAACGGTCATGTGAGTAATAAATTCGACTTTTTTTTCATTTGCAAAATGATTACGAATTAAAGTTCACGACTTGTAAATAACTCATATGTGATGTTCCCCTCCCGCCACTCCTTCCTCCTTCACCACCAAACTATGGTAAGGCCTTCGATAAAGCCAACAATACCTCCCGAGATAGAACCCATTACAACGATCTTCCTTCTCTCTCTCTTTGTTTCTCTAGGGTAAAAGAGAGGCTCTCGCTTTTCAGGGAAGAGAACACATTTCGGGGGCATCTAACATGATTTATAAAATTAACATTTCAAAAGTTGCCCGCCCTGAGGGTTACCAGCTACCGTAGACCTATGTGAGAACAAATAATATGCAAATTGATTGACTTTGGGCGATCCGACACCTTTTTTTTATTTTGTAGGTTGGAGGTTCCGAAATGTTCCGACTTCTGGTTTCTTTTGGGTTGGATGCTCCGGAGCTGTTTTCCGTCTTCTTGGCTCTATCGCGTTTGTTTCTTACTCTATGTCTCATTATCATTCATAACCCTTTAGATTTCTAAAAGGAATCTTTTGAGAAAACTCAGAAGTTGTACCGGAAGAGTTCTGGTTCAACTGAACGAGTCACAGTTCGCCTTATTCTTCCTCCAGCATACAAAAATGGATACAAGCGTCATAGTATCACAGTATATATGAAAACTGTAGAAAAATTCTTGAGATTATCTAAGAGGTAAGCTTCAAGAGCTTGACATAAAAGCCAAATTTAGCGAATTAATTCAGTCTACCACTATCTTCAACATCTGTTTGGTTGGAGAGGAAGGAAATGGAAGTGATTTCCTCAGAAAAGTGTCCTAATACAAAAAATATGGAGACAGGTAGAATGAAAAAGGGTAAAACTACAAACAAAAAACTTGAGGAAAATAAGAAAAACATAAGACTGATAGAGGATAGTATGAAAACGACAGGCACAGAGTGGGTACAAACAAAAGACAACGCAAAAAAGCACAAAAGTACCAAGCAACAGAGCAGATACAACAACAAAACCGGGCAGCAAAAAAAAAGTTAAAATATGGATCTAAACATAACCAAATCCATCAGTCTCAGACATGAGGTAGAAGACCACACTAGTGCTGTGAAGGATACCACAGTTCAACGAAACAAAACGACAGAAAGAAGTTGCTACCACAAACCTTCCTTCCTGCTATCGCTAAATTACCTATCAACTCTCTTCCGCCTTCTTCAATGAGTTTACAGGGGGTCAATACGCCATCTTCTTAACAGAAAACTGTTTCGAAAGTCAAAATTAATTCCGATAACGGCGGCGTTACTTAATGTCGCTCTTGCGCACGTTCATCTCCTTAATCAATTCACTTTTTAACAGAAATTATTCAAAAAATCTCCATCTCGGTGGTCTTCCGAAGGCCCTACAACCAACTCCGACAATAACTCCATTTTCAAACGTGTTTCTTTCATTTTTTCAGGCGAAAACTCATTTAGGTACCATGTGCCCTCGGATCCCTCTTGCCATCTTCTCTTTCCCCCTCCCCCATTCTTCTCTCTTTAATGATTAATTAAAATCATTTATTATGTCGATTTTTCAAAAAATGAACGTCTCGACGTCGTCCTCCACGGTTGATCGGTTCGGGGAGAACCGCTCACGCCATAAATTCTCATTACCGGTCGTGTGGTGCGTTCGCCAACGTGTTGACCATTAGTTACGTGACAGCATATCATATATCTAACTTCGATCGAGGGAGATGAATTGACCCCGGCGAGACCTCCTGTCACAACATTGGCCTCTCAGTTGCCTTTATGGTAATCGACCTATCCTCCGTTCCCATCTTGGTTCTACCTATCGCCATCGCCTTTGTTTATGACGGGCCTTTCGATGTGAATTCACTTACAAAAAAAAACCAATCAGACAAGTGGGCAGCCCATGGTTTTTGAAACTAATCAACGCTAATATTGGTTTCCTAATGGATGATTTCGAGACTACAAAAAAAAAACATTTGATTGGGAAGCGAAGATGAGGGAGGAAGAGAGCGAGGAGGGAAGGGAATCAGAGACAGAAATGTTCGTGAGAACGATGATCGATGGTACCAGCTTATGGTCGTCCACTTACTCGCATTTCCTTTTTTGTTAAAACTTTTATCGTTCTTTGTCTTCTGCGTGGGTTTTCGCTTTTTCATCCCCCCGTCATTGAAGTTATTCTCATCTTCCTAAAGGTCATATTTTGGTAGTTCTAACTTCTAACCTGGTTCCAAAGGACGCTGATGTCATTCCCAAACCTCTGATCATCCAAACTTGTAACCTAAAACAAAACAAGACGAAACAATTATGCGATATTACATTTTACACATCCTTGGTATTCAAATTTTGAAATTTCATTGGGACTGGCCCACACGACAGCAGTGTCTGAGCACAGGCTCGAACATTTTCTTACTGGTCAGGCACTATAGTTCAGACTTAACAATGAGCAATCGACTGTTCAAATTTTCATTCAGTCGATTTCCACTGGGCTACTGGGCCTCTCAGTAGAGCTTGGTGGGCCACAGTTTGAGTACCAAGGCTATAGATGACTTATTTTGAAAGTGGTATAAGTTCATCTTAACCACTAAAATGGTTTGCCTCATTTGTTTAAGGATATCACCAGCTCGGGGAACTACCTCCCTTCCAAAACAGTTGGTAGGACAACCGAAAGACATACACCATAGACAGACTTATGGGTAGTATAGCCATAAGTCTGGGATTCAACTATAACAATCCTCAAACGAAATTGGCGGGAAAGCGAAACCAGAAATAGATGTTTGTGATGTTATTGGTGTTAGTGTTGCCGTTTGAATCGACCCCACCAATAACATCACAAACATCTATTTCTGGTTTCGCTTTCCCGCCAATTTCGTTTTCAATCTTTTCAACAATTTCTTTATGACCTTCTTTCCTCACTTTCTACATTTTTATTTATTTATTTATTTAAACAAACGCCTATCAAAAGCATTAATTTTTTAACACTTGGAGCTGTAAACATTACACACACACACGCACACGAAAAAAAGTTGTCCAGAAAACGTCCTCCATTTTTTTTTTATTATAATTTTAAAATAGGATTTCGAAATAAACGAGATTATCGGATGAGCCCCGATAATCGCATGGATGTTCCAGTTGCGCCAATATCGTTAAATCGGTTGGAGGTGTGACCGAGGTTTAGCATAAGACATTATAAAAACAGCCTAATCGTATTACATCTCATTCGATTTATTGATATGATATATAAATAAATATGAAGAAGTCTTCAAATTGGATCCTTCTCACCTCCTCTCTTCCTCCCTTCCCCTGTCTCTGGTCAAATGAAAAATGGTTTCCAATTAAATTGGCAATATTATGCTCGTTATTGTGCCAACTTATTCATAGTCCGAACGTTAATTTCAAAAATTAATCCATCCGGACGTAGATAGATGGAGTAGGGAGAAGGAAAAGAGAGAGAGAACAATAAGCATTGTCAATTCTCAACTTGGTTTGTAGTCTAAAAAATTTTAAATTAAGTCTTGAAGAGCTTTTGTAGACGAAAATTTTTTGCTTTCGAAGATTCTGCCAGCTTTTTCGAGCTACCTTCTGTCCGATATCATATCACAAACTATACAGATAACGTAGAATATATTATTATATCTCTTCCCTATATGAGTCAGATAAATAAGGCGGCTAAATAAAGTTTTTATAGACTAGATGACTTGTAGGCGGAATGATGGAGTTAGAAACTGAAGAAAGTTACGCGGTCAAAGTTTCATATTAACGCGAACTATTTTTATGCGATTAAGTTTCGCGAATTTCATACAACAGTAACTTTTCTAAACTTTAATATTGTTATATTATAGTTATAATTCTTGAAACAAGTCTCTAAAACAAGTCATCTTCCAGCTGGGTTTTGATATCTTTGCGACTGTTAACCCTTTACACTCGTGTGTACCGGAAAGTTCTGTCCAATTTTCACTTTTCAGTATAACAGGATGTGTAAAAAGGCTTCAACTCTCATCACACTAGTCAGGAAATTCTTCCAGTTATCTGTATGAAATTGGACGTTCAATAAATATCTACCTCATTTGTACCATTTCGTCCTGATTGGAATTTGTGCAATTGGCCCCAAAATAAGAACGATAATGTGGAGTGTTGATTAAACCAGAACAACGTAACAGTTGACAGTTAGGTATGATAACGTTAAGTTAACGCAATAGTCAAGTTGTTAGTTAAGTCAGTAAAATACTTTATGAACCACTGCATCCAACAGCGTCCAGTTATCTCACAATACGTAGCTTAAATGAACTTTATCAGTGGATACTATAATATTATTAATCATTGTTTTAGTTCATTTCAGTATAAAAATATCAGAGTAATTCAGTAATCACATATATAAATGAATAGAGTTCAGATCTAAAGTATAAAGTTCAGTATATAAATGTACAGTCCTACAAAAAGAAAGCCAAATACGTGGAAAGTTGTTCATCAGACAGAACTTTCCGGTGAACCTAATACTACACTTGGTAATGCTGAAA
This sequence comes from Columbicola columbae, assembly GCA_016920875.1. NCBI lineage: Eukaryota > Metazoa > Arthropoda > Insecta > Psocodea > Philopteridae > Columbicola > Columbicola columbae. The sequence goes on along the minus strand of JADMLL010000003.1, from coordinate 4,209,845 downwards.
CTAATAAATAAAGAAACTAGAGAGAGAAAGAAGTTCTTCTCTTGATATTATAATTATAATACAGCAGAAATCTAAACGCTGCTTGATGCGGAGTAATAGTTACCATAACTCATCTTTCATTCGGTTATTTATTTACGACTCCAAGAGAACATGTCACTTTTCTGCAGTTACACGAGTAAGCGTGTCATCTTTCGAAATTTTTTCCTGAGGTTTAACTTGTCAAACCAAAATGTAAGAAAACACGTGAAACGTACAATAAGACTTGCTTAGAAAGCGATTTTTTTAATGCGAATCCGCGTGAAACATCTTCATCGCAAATCTCAAAACCTGACAGTAGTAGTATTAGTTAAACTGATGCAATAATTAAACGAAGAGTGTACAAAATGACTGTACACGTACATCCTTTCACAAGCTACTTCTTCATCATTCTAGCTCAAAAACAAATCAAACAACCATAACACGACTGACTTTTAATAACCTAAACCCACAGGTCTCCAAGTAATGCAGAAGCCTATTTCGAGGTACGCATTCCAAAACGCGAATATTCTCAATTAGCACCATCTTCACCGTGGTAGTCGACATGCCTCGCCCACCACATCCCCGGGGTCATAAGTTCGAAACCCACTTTAACAATTTCACCTTCAAACTGTGACTCTCGAAAATCCAGCCAACGTTTTAAATCTAAATATGCCCCCCCCAAACCTCATTACTCCACTCTCCCCTACCGACACACAACCAGAACCGATCTTGAGGCTACACCCTTAAGCTAGGAATTTTTCCAGACGACGACTTCGCTTCAATTTTCCACCATCTTTCCTCACCAAAGAATCACCTCATAAATTTAATGATTTTACCCAACCGCGTTTTCTGAAACACGGCCCAAAACCCTTCACCCGAAATTCCGAGTGAATATCAAAAACGGACTTCGCCTCGCCTCCTCCCCGACCAAAGTCAAAACGTGCCTGATCGAAATAATAAGATATTGATTTATTCAGTCAAAAAAACACCTGTAAAAAGCTTGTATATGTGTATTTAATAAAAAATAAATAAATAAATAATAATAATAATAATCAAGGTTATATGTCATCATATTTTGCGACCGCGCGTGAGCTCATTACCATACTCAGAAACTTCAAAATAAAATGAGACCAAGATTCCTAAATAAATAAACCCCAGAAACCGTTTTCTTACGATTCAAAACAAATTATATCTTTTTTATATAACGACATATTTAACCATTAAGAATGTGATGGAAGGACTATTTTCTTATAATGAAACCTTAACGATGAGTTTGAATTTGCGCGGGAGGAAGCAGATCAAGGTTGGAAACAAAATTAAGGAAAGAGAAAAATTCAATTGTTATTGTTTTCTTTTTTGTTGTTGTTGTTGTTGTTAATCGTTGCAGCAATCCGAATGAGTTTCATTCACGAGGTTATCTTGTAATGAATGGAAGAAAAAAAGAAAAAAAAAAGTTTTTAAGAATGATTTACGGTTGCAAAATTTCGGACTTTTGTGAATTATTGTTCTGCAACAACTCGAGTACCAAAAATGATGCAAAAACAGGCTTTACGACTCCATTTTACACTTTTCAATCCGACAAAAAACCTGATTAAACGTTCACTCCTCACAACCATAACTCCATTAAACTCAATCGCCATTTCAAACTCCTTAAAAGACGAGTCAATGTCGCTGTTGGTTGTTGGAAAGCTATATCTCACATGTACCTCGCTACCAATCCAACCTGCACCTGGTTTGACTTGACTATCTTCCTTGAAAAGTCTTAACATGGACTTAGCTTTCCATTTCTGTTATGATCGTACTCCCGGTCTGGCATTCTGATTAAGATAAGCCCGCGCGTAATGTTGCCTGAATGGAATTATTTTAACACCAACAACTCGGCGCAAGTGTTGTTCTGGACTACTTTTCCATTTGTCAGAAGTTGAAAGCGATAAGGTTGCTAACTCTTTATCGTAAACATTTCCCTGATCACTCATCTCGCCTTCTTTTTTTCTTATTTAAAGAAGACTAATAGCTTAGGTGCTAGATGGGTTAATATTAAATAATATGAATTATTAATCAGTATCGTTTCCGGTTATGTAAGCCGGTTCCTAAGGGAATAGAAAGAATGAGAAGAGTTGGTCACAGTTTTGGGCAAATGTTTCGGCGGTGTAATGAGTTACTAGTATCCTCAGAGAGTGAAGTATAATAAGCAAGATAAGTTGCAGAAATGCATCAGTATTCTCATTTTTGTCGACAACAGCGTGATACTTTAATAATCTAGAAATTAGACCTGGTGACGGACGATAGAAAGTGGAGATCCCACCTACAGCATCCCGACTTAGGTTCCTCTTTCTGTGTTCACAAATTATTTCAACAAGTCTTTGGGTCAGTATTCAACTCATATAGGTCATTGGTTCGCCATCTCCACCCTATCAAATCCTCTTCCTTAACGACATAGCCTCCTAAAAAAAACCCTGAGACGAGGTACAATCACTCAAAAACAAAACTTAGAGTTCATATCAATCCAAATTTCTTTCATTCCCAAAAAACTCAAGCCTTTTAGAGGAATCCCAATCCCAACAGCATTTCTAACACCATTTAACATCCCAACAACAATATAGAAAAGAGACTTGAGCCCATTAGAACAACAATCTCATAACCTACTCTTACACATACTAACAAACGATACTGACAACTTTTTGTTTCTGCCATCATACAGAAAGTTTAAACAGTAAGACCTTACAAATAAAATTTTGAAACCAACAAATGCTAAGGTAACAGCAGGAACAGTAAGCTCAGATTGAAATAAACTATTAACGGACCGGTTCTGTGCATCACACCCAATATTTATGTTACGGTAAAAGTGATAAATCAAGAGAACAGTTCTTCCCAGCGATTATTCCTAATCACCAACTAAAACTCACAAATTTCTGAATATTTATCACATTCACCGGCTAGTTTATGAAATCTTCAACTCGTAAGGGAGAAATACTTAAAAGTCTAACAAATTTAACAAAAACCTCATCCAAATCTCGTCAATAACAGCCTGCAAACCTTCAAATTAGAAATGGCGAATACACGAGGAGTAACAGAAACCAAGCACCCGTGCAAACTTTTATCAAAAACCCCATCAAAAGTTGGAGATTTTATAAACTACCCGGTAAATGTGATTAATATTAAGTAATTAGTCAAATTAACCGAGATTAGTTGCTGATTATGAATAACCGACGAGAATGAGATATATTCGGCCTATTTATCACTGTTACCCGACCAGAATGACTAAAAGTACAGGGTGATTGCACCTGTACTTCGCATTTGGCTCGTGCAATTTTAAGGGATTTCGGCTGGTTTTTCCGTCTTGCTTCCCGTTCAGTAGTAGTCAGATGTTTATGGTTGTCAGATGTTTTTATGCGTTGCAAAAGCCTATTGATAGTCCTTGAAAACTCAAAATATATGTAAAGACTTTCCGTTTATCATCGTTATATTAAACTAGTGCAGTTTATTAGTTTAGTAACGGCTGTAATTATTAGTACTTAAGAAATATAAACAGCTTAGCAGTTTACAAGCCAAAAATTGTCATTTAATTTTATAATGCGTTTCAGGCCGAAAAAAGCACCAAAAATTATTTTGAGTATTTAGCAAAAGAAAAGGAGTGGCTGAGAAGCTTAAGAATGTAAAAATGAAAGAATTTTGGGTGGTAGTGAAGAAAATAAGACAGATACACAAAGATTTAACTATGAATCTGCCCCGATTCGGAGTTTTTTCTCTATCTGTCGGGGATTCCCCATGTACATGTCGCCAAAAACTGCTCGTTATGTGAGGCATTTTTGCAATTTATGTTGGTCGTTAAGCGAATTTCTCTTTGAGAGGTTCCACTGTATATGTATTTGTGTATAAAAATAAAACAATAGTCAGTGACATATAGAAGTCAAGATACAACACCCGCCAAAGACGAACAAAGAGACTCCAGGACAAATGAAGCAAGCGATCATATTATTAATAATGACGTCGACCGCTAACATTGAATTTAATAATAATAATGATAATAATATTAAATAATTTCCAAAATGAAAAAAAAAAGAAATTAAAATTACAAATTACCTAAAAACAAAAAAATCTCGGATTAATAAAATACATTATTAAGCGGTTCTCCTTAAAATAATTCCACTCTTTTAATTGTTCCTCAAATAAATAAATAAATAAATAATTTAAGGTTACTTTTTTCACTTAATTAATAATTTCTATTGCAAAAAAATTTTTTTTTATATAAACCTGTGTTTTGCGCCCGAGTAATTTCATACAACCCGCGATTGCACAGTTAAATTTCTTATTTTCCACTTTGTCAAATGGCAAATATTAGAACACAGGTTTTGGACCTCTCTATACCCGTATTCGGTGGTCACGGTGATTAAGTCAAGGTACATTACAAAAGCGGTTGAAGAAGACCGTTGCTACCCGAAGACCTCTCACTCTTTAACGATGTGCTACGAGGGCACATTTTTTGCGAAACCAGTTTCAAGTGTATATTTGATGGCAATGTTAAAGATGTTATGTTCAATCCGTCGTTTATGTCAGCGCATACCTGATTTTGGTTAAACCTGCCAAAAATTTTCTTTTTTTTGGCAATTTGTGATCATGTTTGTATTTTGATGACTTTTCGACCCAGCGCTTGGAAATTTTTTTGGTGATTTCTACCAGTGACCTTTTAAGGATTGATGGTGTCTTGGTGAGAGATGAAAGCTTGGGTTGGTAGCTGATTGTGGTTTTGTTCCTTCTGGCTTTTTTCCTTGTTTCGTCTGAAGTGTTTTACTTTTTTAAGAAAAGTTGCGCCTACAAGTCTTTTAGGTCTATTGTCGTTGTTATTACTCTTTAGAGTAGATTTGGTTCTAAGGTATGAACGCGCCAGACAAGATATTCTAAGTTTTGCTTTACCAATTTATGTGTCTTCGAAAGATTTCTTTAACTTTATCTCAACTTCCTGTTTCTATCAAATAAAATGTAGCTAGTCAGTGCTACCAACTCGCCTCAGTTTAGTCCACGGTAAGTCTTAACCCTCGCTTCTCCATTCACGTCTCTACCCACATCAAGGCATCATTTATCCAGACTACCAAATCTTCTTCCGTCTTCGCAACACCACATAGAGCCAAGTTGTCCGCATAAATCAAGACCTCTACCTGTGCTGGAAGCTTCAGTCGCAGATCATCGTAAACGTTCCAAAGAGTTGGACTCAAGATTCATCTTTGAGGAACCCCAACCGTCACTACAATTTCACTTCCACCGTAGATTACTTTTCTTGCTACAACCCAAATTATCCAAACTACTTATAATACTCATGAAGACAGGTTCATTTGGTAAGTCAGTGGTTTTTTAGTCCTACCACCCCCTTTTCAGGAACAAAAATACTTAGCGCCCCTGGAATTATTTTCAATTTTAGTAGTACATGTATATGTATAAATATATATAAGGCGTCCTCAAACATCTCTCAATCCGATACTTTTCCTAGTATTCCTCCCTACTTCTTAGCAGGGATTTTGGAGTCTCGCCACCTGCAGACACTAAAGCTTAGCTTACAAATGCGTCTGTAGCCATCACCGCAGCCCTCACTTTGGACATCACTGAGATAAGTAAAGAAAACTGAAAACATCATCGAGGAAAATGACTAAATAGTTGAAGGTCATTTTAGGGTAGTGAATGACACAAAAACACAACTGGGACGGAATCTTGCTTTAAGTTGATCCCTGACATGTTTAAATGTTCAAAAGACTTTAAGCAGCAAAAACTAGCACACAAGAAGACAGCAAAACAGCCGTTGAGATCTTTATCCTTCACCAGAAAACGGCGTGCAAGCTTTCGAAACAACTCATAACGGTGAGTGATGGGTGTAATAAAAAGCTCAACCGGGAAGTAAAACAACCAGCCCATCCTAAGGTCGTAGGCCGACCATCCTTCCCTATCTCTCTCTCTCCTCAAGTCTGACCTTCCGAAGGTTGAAAACGAAACCGGACTCTCGCTGGTCTATCCTTGAATGAGAGGACTTTGACCACCTTTCAACCACCTTCCCTGAACCCGAAACCAACTCCAAATCCTCAACAACAACAAAACTCGTGGCTAGCTTCGAAACCAACTAATTTCACAATTCGTCAAGTTCTCAAAGAAGGCTTTCGTTTCTTCAATGGGTAATTGTTATTCCGAGCGACTTGAAAACCAAATTTCCATTAACAAGAAACAGATTTGGTAACAATTTTGTCCTCTAAATGAAAGAAAAAAAAGGACATTGTAATGATAATTGTAAACGCGAGTTGCAAAGGAAGAATGAATTCTGGTAAGCCACCGCCGGAGAAGAAAAACAAAAAGGAAAAAAAAAACAATTTGATTACGGTAAAAACAATGATAGCATAACAATAGTCTAATTAATATGTAGATTTAATTAACTATGGGAAACTCGGTCATTCAAAACTCGTTGCATCCTCGAAACCACTCTTTTGAATTCACTATAGGACGCCAGCGTTCATTGGTACGCAATGCTTCTCGGAGTTCTTTCCACGTTGGAAATGTTAATGTAATTACGCCATTTTCTTTTTTTTGTAAATTTTGTAATGATACAATCGAGTGCAAGGCCGCGTGCGTGCCCTTGAACTATTTTTCCAACTATTTAATAATTTTTTTTTCACGATGTTTGCGTTTTATTTATTTATTTGTTTAATGGATTTTTTATGTTGAGCGCTTCTGTTTTTGGTTTTTGTTTTTCTTCTTCTTAACTCTTCGTTCTATAATGTTTTTATAGCACTCGGCTAGTCTGGATTTGTAAGGTCGCTCGACTTGCAAGAGTTTAGTAATCGAAAAGTTAATAACGTTAAATTGTTTTAAACTTAATTTTGCCTCGATTTGATTTGATTACTTTCGGAATTTAATTAAGTTATTGGTTTCGTGACTAATTTATTGTTTACTGATATAGTTTGTTAATAATCTTATTAGAGTTGCTTTGGGAAGTGTGATTCGCTTGAATGCAGCCACCTCCGACAACACCCCCTAAACATTTTAATGAAGTTCAAATTGACGGTTATTATGTTAACCGGAAAGTAATATTGTACATATGTTACGATAGAACTTATAAATCGGGTGAATATATAAAAATCTCGGCAATTATTCATAATCGCCAAAAAAGTTTTATAAGCGTAGAGTATTTTTGAACATTTATCACATTTACTAGGTAATTTAAAAAATCCCCAACTTTTAATGGAGAAATTAATAAAAGTTTGCTTCGATTACTCCTCATGTATCCGCCATGTATCCGCAGGTCTGCACACTGTCACTGGGGCCTTTTGTTAAATTTGTCAAGTTCTGATTAAATTCCCGATTATGAGTTGGATACTCCGTATCCGTATCGTTATGAATAATCGGCCGAAATTATATATATTGTCCTAATTTATCACATTTACCGTAAGATATATATTAGTGTAACGCACAGACCCGGCTTGATTTTCTGGTTCATTTTACAGCTTTACTTTCTAAGCTGAACACATGTTTCGTCTAGGGGTGGAAGCACTTGTCTGAAGTAATTTGCCACCTGTAATGCCTAGATCTTTCATTAACATTCGCCAAGCCTCAAATAGCGTCAGCGCTGGTCTTAAAGATTTTGGCATTTAGCTGAATTTTACATTTATACGGCTTTCTTCATATAGATATTCTCAAGAAATGTTTACCATGTTTCCTGTTATCTCGTTTACTTCAGAATTTGACATTTTATATGAAACCACCTCAGCAATTGCACTTCTATGATTTTTCACTGTCCTAAAATATTTTAAAACTGGTCTATGTAATTAAAGTTGGTCATACTGTAAATTAATAAATGGTCAATGGCATCTCTAAATCAAAATATAACTACAGTATGGAAAGTAGCTGGTGGCTGTAAAGTTAACTATATCCTTATAACAAGATATGGGGATAAGCACACTCATCCTTCTACACCAAATAAGCAGCCTAAAAATTAGGACAACAAACAATTGAGACAATCCCTCAAAACCTAAATCATTACACCTGCCGAGTTAACAAAGAAGAAATTCAATAACAAACCAAAAGAACAAAACTCAAACTTGAACTTTTCATCGAGAGAGAGAAAGAGAGAACCTTCTTATCTCAAAGCCCTCGAAAAGAAAAAATCATTTCTAAAAAAGCCTAAAACATTTCAGGTACCACATAAATTCCATTAAAACGAATCGCACAAGTTTCTCATTTCACTAAACTAATCACGATCTCAGGGTTGATTGACGTCAGGGTCGGCGACCTTGCCAGGGTTCTTGCGCAGGTACCATCCTCCAAAAAGCCGAACACTTTCCTTCCTTCTCCCTCCGATACACTGCTCCAGAAAATATATAAAAACGAGGTCACTGAGATCGAACTCATTTTCCAACTCCCCCACGACCACTCCTCTCTTCTCAGCCTCCTTGACTGGTACATGATCCTGAACCCATCCTCCCAAAAAGAGGAGAGAGAAACTCAACCTCCGCTCCGCGCCTCCAAAATACCACTCGACCAGATGATCAGAAAAACGTGTAACTTGACAAGGTAGTCTCCTTTCCCCGACTTGCTATATATTGCTTGATTTTTATTTAATAACATGTCGGAATCGTACATCATTATTTATTATAAACAAAAAAAATAAAAATAAAAATGAATTTTGTTTAAATATAGAATCACAAGGACGTTCCATCGTGATCGCTCCTGGAGAAACTAAAAACTGGAGCACAAAGACTGAACAACCGAGTTAAAGGACGCGAGGGAGCGAGGCTATTATTAAATAGAAGAACAAAATAAAATTGTTACTTGTACCATTATTCATTAAATTTTTAGGCTCGTTTGTTGACTTCAATGATGATAAAAAGAAGAAAAAACGAGAATCCGTTTATCTAACCCAGGGCTGTCCAAACTCCCGCTCTCCTGGTTTCGCACCGGAGTAACTTGGGTTTATTCTCTCACAAAAATCATTTCGAACTATCATATGCTTCCGGGTCTTTTTTTATGCGATTTTTGAAAACCTGAATAAATAATTATAATATCATGTGGACCTGGAAGTCATCTTCTATAAGAAATACTTATAATTCCCGGTGATTATTCATAATTACCAACTAAACTTCATAAATGTGAAAAGTTACTGAGTATTTATCACATTTACCGGCCAATTTATAAAATACCCAACTCGTAATATGAAAAACCTTTTATTAAATTCCCTTCACAAGATGGATATTTTATAAACTGGCCAGTAAATGTGATAAATATTCAGTAATTTATCACATTTACCAATATTAGTTGGAGATTATGAATAATGACCGGGAAGTATATATTGTATATTTGCCTGATTTGACACATGAAGAATTGTAAGTAGTATGCTGTATGAACACAAAAAACAGTGCGTAGTGTTCGTGCCAAAAGTTCCCGGAATGAGTTTTTAAAGTTTACAAAGCGGTCTGAAGCAGTAATTTAGCTGGTGATTATGAATAATCGCCAGGAATTATATTTATATATCTTCTCCCAATTTATCACTTTTACCGAAACGTATGTTAATCGCACTTATCGCAGTAGTGGCTAGTTTTTAAAATCTCCAACTCTTAATGAGGAATTTAATAAACGTTTGCTCATATGACAAGTTAAATATATCATAAACTAGCCGGTAAATGTGATAAATATTCAGTAGTTTGTAACATTTACGAAGATTAGTTAATAATTATGAATAATCGATGAAAATTAGTATACTCAACATGAAAAGTATATCGATGAAAAACAGTATACTCACTCGATTTATCACTTTAACCGGAATATATATTAGGTGCAACGCACAAAACCGACATTGTTTCCGGTCCATCTAATAAATAAACCAAACCACTTGCAATAGCTTGAAAAATATCTGACATCTAGCTAGTATACAGTAAGTTAAAAGTCGTAATTTTTCCAAACCAAAAAAACGCACAAAATGAGACCTGATAGTATACATCATCTTATAACAACTACTTCATGAAACTTAAGAAGGCAAGCAACCCATAAATGTCATCCTAAAATTGAACCACAAAAACTGCTGAAGGAGAAACTTTTTTAACGCGAATTTTGTATAAGTCTCTATCGCATATCTTGAAATCTCATAGTATTGATTTTAATCAAACTACTGCGGTAATTTAATTGTCAAGGTTGTGGCTGAGTGATAAAACCACCTGACAAGCGAAATCATAATTCGAACCACCTTCTCTATACTGTTATCCCTAAGAGTGACCAAACGAGATGGTAAACAGTCAAATTATGAAAGTATAAATGAAGTGATACAAGTACCAACCGATTCTCCACCACCTTTTTCAGCAATAATACAATTACACCAAAACGCATAAGAGAACTTGCGATAAATTTCTGAGTGATATATTCGCCGCATAAAACAAGACCTGAGCATATTTAAATAATTTGCATACCAACTACCGCAGAAGGAAGTCACAACGTCATTTTAAAACACATTTTGGACAAAAACCGCATAAAAACAATCCACATTAACAAGGAACAAGACACTCCACAAACACAAAACAAAATCCTTTCGTGGGGGTCACATATACTTAATAAAATATATTTATGTGTCACTTATAAATCTATATACTTCACGAACGGAGTGCCGTGTTTTATACGTTTTAAACATGCGACAGTAAAACTAAAAAACATGGCGGGAGTGGGTCATTCACATTTTTTCTTGTTGTTTCTTCCTTTCATCTCCGCGCGTCTCATCTTCCTTTACGGACCGCGGCTTGGACGCCCTTGATTAAAGGTGTTAGATTAAGGTTTTCCCTGAGAAATGACAAGTCGACACGAAAACCAGTTTTAACCGAAATTCAACCTCGAGAGATAATTTATTAAAGAGAGGGTTTTCATTTCAAGACAAATTAACAAAATATTTTTTATAATTAAATATTAAGTAATTAATGAAATTATCTGTTTTGAGAAATTAAAATATTATTTATGCTATCTTAACTCGAACCACCTTCCATTTTTATCTAGTTAGATTAATTTAAAATGTGGAATGCATTGTAGGAAGTTTTCACAGTTTTTTTTTATATCTTTATTTCTGATGAGTAATATTCAGGTATTGTCGAAATAGATTTTACTAATTGATTCAGGTTCCCTTTTTCATTTTGGTTCGTTTCTGTTAGTCTAAAAACTTCCCGGATCACCTGGAAATGTCGTGAGTAGTCGTGGTAGTGGGAAGGGTTCTATGATAAAATAAACATTTTTGTTGGGTAGTCGTAGTTTCTGGCCTACTAAGTCACTCTGTCGTGGATTTAGACGACTCAGGTTGCTCAAGAAGAATAAGCCATACTAATTCCTGAACAGCTACGTCAAATTAAGCAAAAATTGTCTGATGGTATGGGCTATAAGGCCATAATCCAGCTTTCGGGAATCTGGAAGATCGAGTAATGATACCACTACATCCACTGTGTCATACACTACCGCATCTTAGTATCTGTTAATAATAATAATGAGTAACAATTCCCATTATTCTAGAACAGTGGTGGGCAAAGTACGGCCCACCGAGGGTTTATCGACATGGATAGTATTAATACATGAACCCGCTACAATTACGTTGTGACGGTCGAGAAGTCTAAATTGGATTTTACTTAGTAGAATAATAGAAGCATAGTCTACAGAAGAAGCTAAACTACCCGCGTAGTTCATGTGTTGGAAATTTCTGCGGCCCTCTTTTTTAGTTCCTGTTTTATGTCCGGCCCGCCAAAAAAATTTTAAAATTTAAATTGGCCCGTTGATTAAAAATGATTGCCCAACTCTGTTCTAGAACCTCAGACAAAACTGTTACTCTGTTACGCCAGCTAATGCTTAGAATTCAAGAACAATAGACTAACTTTAATGTGTCTAATTTCTTCGTCTAGTCTATTACTGTTATTTATAATTTCACAATTTAAAAAGTGAGCTCTAAAAGGGTTAACCAAAATAACTGTCATCTTAGAGCTTTCGCTAACTTAAATTATGAAATAGCCCAGCTTCAGCAAACCTTTTTACTTCTCCACATGGACAGTATCATACAGGGCCTCCTGGACTCACCAAAAAAGAGGAAAATCTTCCAAAACTTCTGTCGACGACAAACTTTGGTTAGAAACGCGCTCGACAGGGAAAACAAGAAAAGGTCGAGGATCTCTGAAAAGTATTGCTTTCATAGGCGGGTCTTCCACAACCTCATGGCTCAAAGGTAAAATTTTTCTCAAAAAAATTATAAAATAGCCCAGAAATTAGCCTCATCTAACTCAACATCGTAAGAAAATCACAAACCTGGCGAACGCACCAAACTGACAACCAATCATCAATACCACTATCAAATCTCAACCTTACTAGCCTAACAGTTCAAAAATTATCTGTAGTGTGAGAATCTTCTTCCCAAGACCCAGCTCACTAACCTCTTCAAGTGACAACTAAATAGAAAAGCCGATGATAACACCGGAGGGGATATCTTCCACAGTCTACATATACTAATAAAACGAAACATGAACGTTGAGCGAGAAAAGGTTTTGAAAGATATGAGATTGAGAGAGAGACAAGATCACAAAACCAAATCAGTTACTAGAGATTCACCTCTCACTCAGTTCAGGAAAATAAATCCCAAGAACAAAAAAAAACTGAAAAGCCAAAGCTCGTAAGTAAAGTTCCCAACGCTTTGAACCTAATCGATAAACCCGATTAATCGGAGGTAAAAATATTGAAGACGAGTCTAAATGGCAAGGTCCTAACCTTAACGAGTGGGAAACCGAGAAATCCATAAAACCAACGCCAAATACGTTAAAATCAAAAACCCCAAGTTCAAATCTCGGCTGAAACAAGCTAAACAGACAGACATGTATAGTGATCATCATCCACTCGACTCTCGCCAATAAACCAGGAGGAAATCAAATCCGTGGACGGTCGTACAGATAAATTAACTAAAATAGATAAATAAAAGAGACAACCATGCTATGTTCTCCTTTCAATTTTTAACCCCAACTTCTTTGGGGGCATTTTCTAAAGATTTGGAAATGATAACACAAATTATATGTAATTATCGATTTGGCTGAACGAAATTTGGCAAATTTATAACCGTTGCGGTCTCTGCAATGTTAAAAACTGACCTAGATTACGCTGATTTATGGGTTGCTGAGTTTTGGTTAAGCTTTTGAAGAAGGCAGGAAGTACTCATTGATAATATGTTTGGAAAGAGTATTATAAGTAACAATTAGGGTAGTTGTTATATTTTGTACTAAACTGCCTGACAGCTCAAACACTAGTTAGTATAACCACTAATTCTCTTCTTCCCTCTATCTCTCTCATGTACTGCTATCTTTTGCAGTTACCTCAACTCTAATTTCTTCTTTTTCGCTCTTTCTCTACCTTTTCCTTAGTTTTTCTCTTTTCCTTCATCTCTCCCTATCTCTTCTTATTTATTTATTTCATTATCTTCCTTTATCATTCTTTTTTCCTTCTTCTGGAAACACCCATTTCGATTTTTTTCTATTTTCTCTCTCCCTCCTCCTTCCGTACCTTTCCTGTTTTGCAGTTTTCTGAACTTAATTTCATCTTTTTATTCCTATCTCTCTATCTTTTCATTTGCTTTTCTCTGCTCCTCTATTCTCTCCCCTCTTCCTCAATTAATTTTTCTTCCGTGTCAACTGCCACCTGTTTCTAAACGAGATATCAAGTAGTTGGTCTGGCTTTAAAGGGGCTTTTATAAAGGAACAGACATGTGTCTTAGCTCCAGAAATGGATAAACGGATATGACTGGAGGTACAGTCTGTAGGGTGGGATAAAATGTAGGAGAGAGAAGAGGCACAAGGATAATGTTAGGAAGAGATAGAATGAAGTAGAGAGACAAGGAGGAAAGAAAGAAAACAGGCCAAAGAGGAAAGTTGAAGTCGTATTAATGAAGCGGGTATAAAGAAACAGTAGGACGACAGGAAAGAAAGAGGAAGAAAAGTGGGAGGAAGTATAGAGGTGATGCTAAGAGAAGCATGGTGTTATGGATTCATCCCCAATTATTAATATTTATTTCTAACTATCCTTCTCTTTCTTCCTCTCCAACATGTCTTACAAATTCTACAAGAAACAGCCTAACGTCAACTAAAAATCTCATTATCATTGCTTATTGTAGATTTTTAATTTTATCAACCGGGCTATAAAATTCCAGTATAAATACTAAAAATAAAAACGAGTCGCAAAATTTAGAAACATCTTCAACGACCTAGTTATGACGTAACAACCCATAAATGTCTTTAATTTCCATTTTTTTACGAACTGAATATGTCAAAATTTCATAAATATAACCGAACACACGACCAAATTGATGACAGTCATTTACACCATCCTATCAACCAGATGCCCAAAAAAAAAATTTGAACTTCAAACTCCTGAAAAACACGACAAACAAAAAACCTAAACATCAGCCAAATAAATCAGAGGAAGAAGAGCCAAGAGAACACCAAGAAAATAATAATAATTTACTCAATAAGAACAACTTCCTTCAGTTGTATCCGACCCACCCACGCAAAAATTTCCGATACGTATCAGCGTACACATCGCCGAGAGAACAAATCAAGGTTTACATGAAAACCTGGTCTCGGCAAAGACTACAGAGAGAGAGAGAGAGAGATGTTTAATACGAGGGGGTCTAGGGTGAGAATCACCCAGCGAGGAACAAACGACCAGAACACATAAAACACACACAAGAACATCCTCGTAACTTATTCATTTCCAAGATTTTATCAGAGTCATATTACTTAAATTGGTTTTTCTCGTTGGGTGGGAATTGTAAAAAGAAGAAAAAAGAAAGAAATTCGGGTTTTGTACGATTCAAATCGAAATAATTATTCCTCGGTTGCAAACCACCAAAGTTCGTGACGCCTTCGATTAATATTTCTCATTTCAAAATTTATTTATTTATTCTGTCTTTCTAGAAAAAGAAAGAAAACAAATCCTCAGTCCAGGTTCACTTGCTTTAATCGTCTATCAGGTTTATATTCAGAAAGATATTTGTCGTCATGATCTATCTGGTTTACGAACAACCTTTTCCTGCCCATCGATTTTTTTCTGTTTTAATGTTCATGACTAACTTTCCATGTCGTTCTTATCTTCTTTGAAATTTGAGAATCAGAATTAAAACAAATTTCCTTCATCATACAACTTGCTAACTTCTAACTATATTTGGAAATTTCAAATAAAACAACCCCCCCAACCAGCCTTCCCTCCACCCAACTTCAAACAATACAGGTGTTGAACTTATCTCAGGTCTTCCGTTAACATTAGTTTTCCTTTTAATTTCTCTTCTCCAACAATGACACACTGACATTGAAAGCTATTGCATCAGCACATTGCTTATGACTCTGATATCTGTAAATCTGAGCATATTTTCATAGTCGAGCATTTAAATGATAACTATACCAGAACAAATCACAATCACAGCTTTCAAAACCCACAAAGGAATTTACAAATTGTAATTTCAATATTTCAAATTAATTTAGACATGTTTAGGACTTTTTTGTCTAACCAAAAACCTCAAATCATTGTAAATGAGTCATCGATTGTCATATCAAAAAACAGAATTAGATTTTAAACTGGGTTTGAAGTTGGTGTTCTAAAAAAATCAAACTACAAAACTTGAAAGCATGTACCTAACATGATACACCAAAAGTTGTAGTGATAACAATCACAAAGCCTATTAAAATTAAACATTTCTCATTGTTTTAATAAATCTTCCAGTCGACTGCTACCTTGAGTGCTCATGCTTGTAAAAAAAATTTTTACAAAACAAAAAAAACTCATCCTTACATGAAAATCCAAGATAACAGAATGAAAATAAAACCATTATAAAAAACACTCGAGGGCATCAAATTGTTGTTGTGTGCATGGAATTGATTGAATTTTAATTTCATCATTTCATGTTCCTTTCCAAGTTTCCCTCTTCAAACTTCTCTCTCTCTCTCTCATTCAAAAGAGAAAGAAAGAAAACACATTGTCATATTCAATACATCATAATTTGTCTGATTCACTAAGTGGTTCATTTGTAAGCAAAACTTGTACTTACTTGCATTACATAAAATAAAAATTCTTTTTTTTTAATTCTTCAGGTCAGTTGTGAGGTCAATGGGTTCAAACTTTTCAACTTTTCAGTTCAACTTTTCTTAATTCCCTTGCAAAGTGAATAGAAGGCGCAGACGCACACACACACAAACTCATATATGCACGCTCCTCTTGATCTTTGATTTTTCTTAATTTGGAGAATCACTTGAAATGATTTAACTAATCGTTTTAAACTCATCTGTTAAAATAAAATAAAATAATTTTAATCAGAATGGAATCATCATGCATAACCTCGGCGTGGATTTATTTGAACGAGTTGATCTTAAACTAATTATCATTTATTGATTATGTTAATTTGATCTAATTGATATTATTAACCAGTTCGAAGAGTATAGACAACTAACAACTGTTTAATAAAACCAAACTCACATATCATAAAGCCAAATCCATTTTGAACCATGCTGGCGTTCCATTTTTCGATTCGAATTTATTATACTTAATTATTAATTATAAACTAATTTATTAATTTGAATAAATCAAAGCAATAATAAATTAATTATAAACCACAAACACCAACACTATCAAAATTTATAAATGATTTTAACTAAAAATCAAAACGTAGAACAAAGAAATTTCCGTTATCAAGGAACAGTGCCTCGTGCTTTCTGTTGAAATGAAATGAAAATTGATCGTGGCAGCAGAGAAATTTCAACCAATAGGAGACGAGGAAGTCAGAGCGTGAAATTTTTAGCCAAAATGGCTCCTTCATTAACGAATTTTTAACGACAAAAAGAAATATTAACTTTCTCATTTGAGCAATGGAACAAGGTATCAGTTGAACTTTGTTTAATTTTTGATAGTTTGGATAGTTTTGCGTATTTAGGGTAAGTTTTGAGCTATTAGATTGCCAAATATTGAAAGAAATGAATCATTTTAACCTGTTGGGGAGATACTGTAGGTAAAGTTATGGCAAAATTTTGTTGTTAAAAAAAATTATAACCGAAATATTGAGAAAATTAGGACACGGATAGACTACATATTGTATCAAGAAGATACTTGAAATAATAGACGGAAATATGAAAGGTGTGAAAGAATCTCTGTTGCATCAATTTAGAGACAATGGCAGCCGGACGAACCTGACAAAAATAGTGAAATCGGTCGGTCATCGAGAGGCGGTAATCATGTCTCGTTTTCCTCGTTGATTTTTATCGGTGCCGTAGCCAGCAGTGAAAAGGTGTTTTCGCCTTTTTATATTCGTTAAACCTGTTTTCGAGTGCGAGGTTCTCACTGGCTCAGGGCCTTTTCACACAGGACGTGTCGGATGCAAGGATGAAACAAAGCATTTGTAACATGGCGGTCGGGGTTGCGAAAGGTCCTTCCTATTTTTTTTTTAAATTAAATTTATTAGATTTTCTTCTATAATACGCTTCCGGCTGTTATTAGAATTGGACCTTTCTCTCTCTCTCTTAGGTTCATTCATTTCCACGTATGAAGGAGAACCAGGTAGAAACTTTTGCAAATTATTTTTCCTGTGACTCGCATTTTCCTCACTTTCACATGAGATTTTTATATTTCCGGTTTTGTTTTTTTCTTCGACAGGTTGACACTGGCTACGAGTACCTTTTAGAACCTGTCACAATGGCTTTCGTACCTTCTTTCCGTTTTATTGCTTTTTTATGTTTGTTTCTTCAACCATTTGCTTTTTATCCTCCTTCACTATCTACCACTCCTTCTCTTCTTCCTCTCCGCCCTTAGTGAATCATTTTATAACCCTCAATCAGTCCATTCATTCCTCTTTTAACAGGTCAACACTTTGTCTTCGTCTTCTTTCCCTTCCTTCAAACACTTAACTCGTGCACGATCGTTCGTAAGAACCGGTTCTTGCTGCCACCTCCTTTTTCCTAGGTTCTCGGTTCTGTTACACAATCTTAAAGAAACGAGTTAAGCCAACCTTATTTGTCGCGCGCGCGCGAACCAAAAATCCTAATCTCGGTTCCGTAAAACCCGAATAAATTTATCAATTAAGGCACCACCATCGGCAATTACGGCCTCTTTCCCAGATTTTTTTTTTCTTCTCTTACATTTCGATTCTTTATTTTGTGTCGATGTTCCCCCCACACAAAATTTTGCAATCTACTCAAATCATTTCCGGTTTACAAAATGGTTTCCGTTGGAAGGTGTGTGGTGAAATGGTTTTAGTGCCGGACTAAGAAGTTGTAGTCGCGAGTTGAAATCCTCCTCCTGTATCCTGTTATACCCCAAGAAAAGGGTGAAAAACGGGAGTAAAACTCAAGTATAACAAAATGGCTTCCCTTTTATACTCCAAACTAGCTGGCTAGAACGGTTTAGATATGGTGGACCATTGGGTATGAAATTCGAATATTTTGGGTTAACCGAAATGATGAACAGTATTGTGGAGAATTTTTTTTCAGAAGTTATACAAATTCTGTAGCGGAGTTCATTTCATAAATAATGCACGATTTAATGGTTAATTTTTCAAAAATAATGCACACTTTTATAGACATCTCATCTTATAAATAATACACACTGTATTAGAATATCCATTTCAACTCATTCAAACACTGATTCTGATGAAATTTTTTGCATAAATAATGCACACTTTCACAGAGAACTCTTTTCATAAATACTGTGCACTGTGTTCAACCATTCATTCCAACTCATTCAAACATTGATTATCAATTTATTTCATAAGTAATGCACACTTTGATATTGATATATAGGCATCGGCTCAAAAACAGCAAAATCTTTCCTCAGGATGAAACCATTTCAGTTTCGCAGTTTTTTTCTCAACTTGAGTCGAACCTAATTCAGAAAACAAAACTCAAAAACGAAACCTAAAACCTGATGAGGGTTTCCTCTCATAAACATCCTCCAAACACCGACACCTTTGATTTTTATCTTATGAATTATTGTAATTCTAAATAAATAAAATAAAATAAAAAATAAAAACAGAGAACTCGGTTCGGTCCAACCACCGCCACCTCCACCAACAGGAGGAGAGGAAGAAAGGAATCCGTGAACCTTATACCTGTCCCAGTTAATTTAGATCTACGATCACAACACATATCGACGTGAAATATTTGGTTCAAATCGTTTTTATTTTATTTTATTGTTTCAGGACCGGGGGAGAGGAAGGTCGTAAAATGGATAAATTTATTGAAAGGGAAGCCATGTTGTGACGTTTAACAACAATCATCTTCCTCCTCCGATCCAAATCAGATAAATAACCTCAATCTCAGGTACCTGTATTGTCTTTCCTTATTTTTGGGGGGCGCTAATAAATACTACAAAGATGAGAAACAGGTACGAAGGTGCACATGTCGTAAAACCTTGTTTCCTCTCCCCTCTTCCCACAGTCACATAAAATTTTTATTTCCACAACTCAAAATCCTTTTTTGTGTATCACCCAACTGAACCAATTTTTCATTTTGTTTATGTCCCAATGAACCAGAAATCAATTTTAATTGATCGATTCTTATCGTGTGTGCCGTTTCTCGATTTGTCATGATGAAGATGAGCAAGGAGATGTAGGAAGAAGGAAGATGGTAACTTTCTCTTGATTTTCCTTAACGGTCAGGTCTTGTTTCTGACGCGGGGTGTGTTCTGACGAATCGTCTCACGTTTACAAATAAGATTTGTATCCACGTGGTGAGAGAAACGAGATCGGTGATCGTGACACGTGTTTGCTGTTAGGGATTATTTTTATGCGGTTTGTTGTATCCTCATTCTTGAGAAGGGAAAATTGTTCAGGACAAGAAGACGTTATAGTTTGGTTGTAGTAATCACTCTTTTCCAGAGTTATCTTGAGTCAATTTTCTGTCATCGATGGATTTTCAATTTCCTCGCCAATTGTCATACTTGAAATTGTAGACAAAGACACAGACAAAAGCTATAGTTAGGCGTACAGTTGCTATACAGTCGAGTTTTAATCCTGTTTTTTCACTTAACCACTACACTATAAACCAGTGTGCAATATTTATAAATGGAAACTTGATGTCTGTGTGCAATATTTATGAAACGGAAACTTAAAGTCTGTGTGTAATATTTATAGTTCAGTTTTAATCCCGTTTTTCACCCTTTTTTGGGGTATAACAGGATACGGGAGGAGGATATGAACTCGCAACTATAACTTCTTAGTCTGGCACGTAACCACTACACCACAGATCTCACTGTAGAAGAAGACTAATTCAAATCGAACGCTATTAACGTAAACTTTAATTTGATTCGATTTCCGAAAATTGATAAGGTGTATCATTTGATTAGAGTTACACTAATAAAACTAACTTTTAACAAGAAGAAAGAAACATGTTTATTAACTTGTGTTCTTCTGAGTTTCTGTGCACAAGAACACAATGAAGCTTGTTGAAATAGCTCGCATATCTTCAAGTCTTTAAAAATCGTGATATGCTCAAAATTTAATTAGTTTGTACTGATTGTTAACTCTATGAAATGAAGAACCTTAACACTACACTCATACACCCGTGATTTGTTGTTAAAGTGGTTATTCACACTAACATTAGATAATTTATTCATGTGTAACCTATTTTAGGCATATTTTTGATAGAATTAGTCGTTGGTCTTGTAGATATGCGATTTTAGACATTTAAAGGACAAAAGTTTTAGTTTATGTCACTTTCTGTGGCATTTACGCACCGCATAAAACAAGACCCGTGTTAAATACAACTTAGAGAGAGGTTTAAAGGCTGAGAGTTCTAGATACCAGCAAGAAACGATCAATACACTACACAAATGAAAAACTCAACTAACAAAAGCCTTAAACAACAAAAAGTTGAGTCAAACTAGACAACTACAAACTCTCACACAAACAAAACAGCCGGAAATCAAAGGCGTCGAAATAAAGAAACCGGAAACAAGGCGGCGATATCCAGAGAGAATCCTTCGGCATATCAATCACTCAAAAAACGAATCCTCGAATCAAAATCATTTCATCAAACGAGGCAAGGCAGCAAGAACAACAACAACAACACGTCAGAAATTTTGTTTGCTAACATCCCTCCGTCACCGGAGAACAATGACCATGTGAATGATAACATAACATCGTTAACAATCCACTCAATCAAAACTCAAAAGCCTTCCGAATGACTTGGAAAAACTCTGGGAAACCGACAATGGCCGCCATCGAGCTCAACTTTTTCTAAGGATTCTCGAAAATCCGTCCTCGTGAAGAAGATGATGGTGATGGTGATGAGCATTGAGAATCAAACCTCGACCTGCTCTCCATCCTCTCCTCTCCTCTTCCCGCTCAAACCAATTGAAACGGTCTTCCGTTAAAGGACTTGTAAGAAGATGAAATGAGTTTCCGATTCCTATAAACAATAAAATGGAATGGAAGTATTCATTCATTCATTCATTCACTCATTTACACGTTGATTTGAATTTTTCAAGGCTCTCATTAGTATGTTGATCTTTGTTTGAGGTTTTCTTTTTTTGAATTTCCCGCCCAAAATTAGTTTTCGTTAATTTTGAGGTTTTGAAGAAAATGATTTTCAGACGAAAACGGGTGTGAAGTTGAGCGCAAAATAATTATTTTAAAAAATGAGAAAATCGCATAAGTTGAAAGCCAATTTCGGATTAATAAAGAAACGCAGCAATCTCCTCGATGGAAAGATACCTCAGCCAAGGATTTACTACCTTCTGGTATCACTCCCAAATATCTTTGGAAGTTGAAAAGCATCCGACGGTTTTCTAAGAGGCCAGATATCTATATCCCTCGCTTTGTGAGACAACTAAGATTTTCAGAAACAGGAAGTGAAACTATAGGAATCAGTACGAACCTCAAGACGCCAGATTTTTATGACACCAATCCTCGAACTATATCTGTTTCTGAAAGAACTACCCAGCAACTAGATCAACAGCTTTTAGGAACAATATGTCCCGAAATCAGCTTTTTAATGACCTCAATATTTGTACAACACTTCAACATATTCTTGTGCGGCCTTTTTTTGTGCGATTTATGAGGTTCCTTTTCACCGCATAAAAAAAATTTTTGTGTTCCGAAAACTATATTGTATAGCTATTCGTGAAGTTTTGTGATATTTTTTTTTAATGCGTTTTCTTTTATGCGGTCCCTATCCACCGCACAAAAACAGTTTTGAGTGTAATCAAACAGTCTGTGATGACTGATCAGCTTGAGGATGAACCGTCTTCATGGTCAAATCTTTTTCTTCTATTTTCAGTACCATCTATCTGTCGTTAAGATTTTTTCTTTTAATCTAGGAAACTTTGAGACAAAGAAGCTGTAAGAAAAACTGAAGAATAAAATACAATAAACCGGAAGTGGTTTAATCAGAGAAAGAAATAAAAACAAAAGAAGAACACAGACAGAGAGAAGCCAAAGAAGACGAGAAAACGTTTAAGGCAAAACTAAAAAGCAGGAAAAGGCACCGATGTATGTTATCGATAGTCCAGTTTTAAGAATCTATTTCATAAATGATGCACACTCTAAGCCTTAGAAACGATAGAAAATGAAAGAAAAATGAACAGAGGAAAGTGTATAGAAGATGAAACTAGACAAGAAGAGAGAGAGAGAGCTTTACCATCAAATCCCACTTCCATGTCCATGAGCCTGATTTCATTTTCCACAGTCAGATAGTTTTCATCTACGAAACAGTTTTTGAAATCACGAAGAAGTACAGTAACTGTAACTGTTTGTGAGTGCAATCAGCACCTTCAACTTCGATATAATGGTATGTTCGATAACCTCGTAAAATTTCCATCTCATCTTTCATCGAAAAACTAACTGAAAGGCAAGAAACAACACAAAAAGAGAGAAACAACAAGGAAATGAAAGATGGAGACGAAAGATAGGCCAAAATTCAGACAGACAACAACCTTGAAAGGCAGGTGATCTAAAAAAAAACCGAAGCTTTATCAAAACCAAAACGAAGTCTTTCACTAGCCGATAGCCCAGATAACACCAAATCTAATGAACCTACCAAAACCAGAATAATCCTCAAGGACAGAACACCAACAGTACGAACCTAAAAAAAATTTATTATGAAAACGGCCAAACCTTTGCACCTGAAATCCTCTCACAACCTTGTTTCTGGCATTTTTATTCCTGAAACCGAGATTCACGAAGGGAACCTGCGACCCTGCTCCCGACTCTTCTCCTCCCCACTCCTCCTCCTCTTCCATCCATTAGAGAAATAGATTCAGGCAATTAGCCCATCTCCAGTTTGAATAAATAACAAAAAACTGTTTTTCTCCATCTCTCCTTCTTCCTCTTCATCACCATCATCGTCTCTTCTTCTTCTTCGTCTACTTGTACTACTCATCCTTAAGTAAAACGATTCTCATTTATAGTATTAACATATAAAATAAATAATTGAGTTATTAAACGGTTGTAGATAAGATTTGAAAAAGTGATAAAAATGATCTAAATTAGGAAACCTGATTCCTAATTTGGACCATTTTCATAAAGTAAACCTTTTAAGTTATTAACAAGCAATCAGACGCCATCATCTCTTCGAACTCGAGCGCTTCTCAAACGGAAAAAAAAATTATTTTATTTTGTTAAGTTGGCAAAACCTCGAAATTTTTGTGTTTTCATTTGAATTCAGACAAAGTCCGTTGTAGATAATAGACTTCACGTTGATTGATGTAATTTTGTGTATTTTATGTGGAGGTTGGTGGAGTGTTTTCCTTCCTGTCTTTTCTCTCCTACTGTATGTCCACCGCCACGGTTTACTGTCTGTTTATATGGTTTGTCTGGTTTTGGTTTAGTCTAGAAGATTGTAATGTGTTGTAGATTTCTCTTTTTCTGCCTGCTTCTTCTTCTACTTATTACGTCTACTTTCTCCTTGTCTTTTTCTCTCTATTTACTGCTTTCTTCTTCTCTGTTTTTCTTCCTTTTTTACTCTACTTATTCCTCCTCCTACTTCTCCTCTTCTTTTTTCATCTTTCCCTCTGCCTCCATCTTCTTCTTTTTTGTCTGCTTTCACTCGATCTATCTTTCTTTTGTCCTTTCCCCCTCTCTTTTTGTACTTCTTTCTCTCTGTCTTTTGTTATTCTTCTTTCTTTCTCTATTTTCTGCTTCCTTCTTCTTCTTCTCTGCTCTTCTTTGTTTTTTATTCTACCTCTTACCTCCGTTTACACCTCTTCTTCTTTTTGTACTCATCTGTGAGAACGGTTTGCGAAAATCGAAATCTCTAATTTTCAATCTTTCTTTTGTACTTCTATTCTCTCTTTATTTCTTCTATCCTCCTTCTTTCTCTATCTTTTCTAGCCTTCCTTTTGAGTATTAATTTCTCTCTGTTCCTCTGTCTCTCCGTTTTGTTCTTCATTTCTCTCTCCTTTTTCCATTCTTTTCCTTTTTCTCTTTCTTCTTCTCTTATTTAATGAACTGTTCGTTTTCTCTTTTTTCTGTTTTAATTGGTATCTATTGCCGCAGGAGATTTGATACGTTCCTCTCCTTCTCTCTCTATCATTCTCTAAAGCTTACAAGAACACAAACACATTTCATGATAGACAGATTGTGTCTTCTTTTGTGTCTAGTAACAGAAACGAAAATATTAACTCTGCATTCAACAACTACGCAGAAAAAAAATTTTTTAATAGAAAACTGATGAGTAAAAATAGAAGTAGACGACAGCAAATGTTTAATTAGAACTTCAGCAACTGGTCTTTGGTTTAGTCTTTTCAAAATTTGAAAAATTCGGTTTTCGGAAAAGCTTCGTCGACAGATTTTGAAAGGTTCAGTTTGTGAAAAGCACCCTACTCTTGAGATTACAAACAAGAAGCTTCAAGACGTCTTAGTGTTCGTTTAATTAACCAAAAAATGAGGAGTTGTCGTTCGCAAAACAACCGGAAGTAGACGCAATCAAGATACAAAAATCATCAAGAAGCTTAATAGTGTTATCACCCAAAAACCAAACCACCTCTCTGCCGTCATTTCGTGAATGAAGTACCAAAAACACCTGACCACGCCCACCAAACTTCTTCCGGATAATATTTAGACTAAAATCGGACTAACGTCGACTGTTAGGTCACTCCTTCGATCTATTTCCTGCCAAAATAAGAGCTAACTAGATCAAACGAATGGCTGTCTCAAAATAATTCCAAACACTTCTGAGATAATCGACTATTTCTGACTAATTTGAATCCTCTCTTTAAATGGCTATCAGGATCTCAGAGATTTTAGACAGAGTTTGATGGAAAAGTAGGCAATCCAAGGAGGAGGGATGGAGAAGGAGGGCGGGAGGGAGGAAGGGAGATAGATGGAGAGAATTTCACACAACTGATATTGTCTGAGACTGAAAGCTTCGTTTTAAGGTTTCCTAAAATGGTCGGTTGGCCTACATCGATCAGGTCACGACGTGCAACTACCTCTTCCCTCCTCCTAGTCCTCCTCTTTCTTCTTCTTCGTCTCCCCACTTCTCCTCCTTGACTCTCCTTCTCTGTGCACCTTAAAAAATGTTCTCGAGGAGGGATTGCGAAAAGCGAAAACGTTTAAGATTGCGATTGATGTTCCAACGAGCAAATGGAATAGACATGTGCCACGAAAGACCCGGAGGAGATTGAGCAAAAATCATTTGTTGAGGGCTTGATTTAACCTTATAAGATGGTTCACCTCAGAGGCAAAAGGAACGGAGACTATCTTTGGGAGGAGGGTGTCAAAGGTTGGATCGTTATCTCCAGTGGGTAACCTCAAGTCTGTCTACGTTCGATTTGGAAGATGGCTTTTACATGATTTCGTTCATCTTCGTTCCTAGTCTCCTCTCTGGTTCGTTGATGATGGGCTTTGACAAAGGTGAACGTTCGTCGAAGGGAGAGGAAATTTTGAAGGTTCCCACCTGGATCAGAGCGTTGCTGATCTGATAAGAAAGGTGAGGATGG
Source organism: Columbicola columbae (assembly GCA_016920875.1). NCBI lineage: Eukaryota > Metazoa > Arthropoda > Insecta > Psocodea > Philopteridae > Columbicola > Columbicola columbae. Next base: position 4,183,886 of record JADMLL010000003.1, on the reverse strand, counting down.
AATTTTCCTTTTTGTGTTATCTACTGTAATGATTTCCTTCCCTCTGCCTTTTTCTCCCTTCATCTTCCTTCTTTCCCCCAATTGGACTGATTGTCTTGTATTAGCTTTAGCATCTTCTCTTTTTGATTCCTCTTCTTTCTTCTACTCTAACTCTTTCAGTTGAATTTCGGCTCCTTGAAGAGTGTGCACTAGGTTGTAAGATTTTGGGGAGGTAAGATGGATAAAATAAAATGGCGGTTCTTTCATCTTCTTTTTTCTCCTCGTCTTCTTCGTCTACCTCGTCTTTCACCTTCTTCTCCTCGGTGAATTACTCAACAACAACAACAGTAATTATTTAGTTGTGTTGTTTATTTAAAAAATTTCAAAACCGTTTATTTAAACATTAAAAAATTAATAGAATGACATTATTGTCTCCTCCCCTTTTCATCTACCTTTCGAGGAGAAGACGCGCCACCATTTACTTCGACTATAATTATTTCTCTATTAAAGTTTTTTTCTTCTTCTTTTTATTTATTTATTTAAGTAATAATTTAGCCGAACGTTTTTCTCTTTTCGTCTTTTCTCCTCTTCTCATTGTTCACCCACGCTTCGTCTTCTCCTCCCTCCGCAACCGCTTTTTTAAGGAAATTACCCGATCGAAAAGAGTCGAACGAACATTTGCACCTCTGCTAAATACCTGAATGATTTAACAGGTAGAAATCAGGATCAGCAAGTTTCTTTCCTCTACTCCTCCCCTAATCCCACCGCTTCTTGCCAAGCTTGTGAGTCATAGATTGTTCTGGCTTTTGAGACTCTATCTCCTCCTCCTAGTCCTTCTTCATCTTTTTGACGATTATGGAAAAGCGATAGGAAGAATAGATGATATTTTCTAAGCAACGACAAGGCTAAAGCTTTGTTGGAAAAGATGGCAAGAAAGATGTGGGCCATTTGTGTCGAACGTAGTGTCTACACAATAAACCAAAAGCTGAAGAAGATAGATAACTAAAGGAGGAGGAAGTTGAGGAAATGCAAAACTGAAGCACTAAATGATGAGATCACAAACAAATACACCAATGCTGAATATAAGAAGAGCTGAGTAGATAAAACTAAAGAAAAGAAACAACAGAAAGGTAGAAAAGTAGATAGACAATAAAACCGACAGAGAGACGAAGGTTAAAGGAAGAGACAGAGAGAAAGATTCAAAACTTGGATAACAGTGGAGGATTCTTGACGAAAAAGCTATGAAAACTAGATGAAAGAATAATAGACAGATCAACAAATATAGTAACTCAAAATGTCAGAAAGAAAAAGAAAAACTTTGGGAGAATAAATGAGGGTAAAGAAAAAGACAGAAAGAAGATTTGATAGTTGTGCTAAACTGAGCTACAAAATTATGGGAAATAGGTAGATAGGTACCAGAAGAAGTACACCAGAGGGAAGAATTAAAGATGAGGAGATGAAGAATGTTGCAAAAAGTTGATATGACTTTGGTAAAAGAGAAGGAATGAAGAAGACAAAAAGATGAAAGAAAAACCTGGAATAAGAGCTGACACAGATCGGTGTCTATCTATCTATAAAAGAAAAAGAAAATGTGAACTCACACACTACAGAACAGAAATGAGGAAGACCAAACTCCAAGACTCTTTGTCTTCTTTAAATCCAACCAACCAACAGAGACCAACCCAACTCATCAAAGACCCTAAACAATAGACGAGGCAACAAACTCGAGGACATGACTTCTCCTTCGCACCTCCCGTTGAACTCTTACAAGGAAACCTCACCAAACGGTTTCACGGTGAACGAGCAAAAGCAGTTAAATAAGAAGAAGAAGGAGAAGTAGAAGAACATAATCACACATTCTCAGAAAAGAAAAAAACAATCGTGTAATGAAGCAGTAGATAGTCGAAAGGCAATTTTCAATTTTCTATTCAACAATGAAAAGATGTGGACAGATTTAATCTCGGCGAGAGATGGATTCTCGTTGAGTGATTAACGTCAAAAGACATAATAAATGACGGCTGGTAAAACTGCAGCTACAGCAGAGGTATTCGGTTCGTTGGTGAGTCGGCCGAGCCTCCTACTGGGTGCGGACGGATTCTCTCACACGCACTCACACACGGATTAACGGCCTACATAGAAATGAACGCTCATAAAGATAATAAACGCAATTTATAACCGGGTAGAAAAATCTCTTGGGTCCGTTAGGTTCATTATATGACCCACATTCCTCCGGTTTCTAATGAGTCTCCTGTCTCAGACACTTTTGTATCTATTCTTCACGTAGTTTTTGTCAGGTGTTGCCACCACCACCACCACCACTGCCTCTTGTTCTGTGAATCCGCGAACCTTAATGTCTCCGATTCATCTTCTCTTTTGTATTCTCATCCTATCTAGGATTTTCTGCTTGGAGGTAGCCTCTGATCTCTTTTAAGTGAGTTATACTTCCTCCTTATGTTTTGCTAATTCTTTTGGCTTGGTCACTTTCAAGGTATGGGTTCTACCATCACCTAATCAGGTGGAATTATTAGGAGATACGTAGAATAACAACAACTATAAACTGCTTCAAGAAAGTCTTCAAAAAAAGAACAGTTCTAAAGGAGAAAGCAAGTGTGAAAAGAATGGCTACAAAAAAGAGAAGCAGAAAGATGACGAAAGAAATAGAAACTGAAAAGAAAGAACGAAGAAGAAATATGGTAAAAACAAAAGTAAAAGAATGACTGAAAATGAAGGCAATGCGCGGAAGAAGATAAAAGAGAAAAGGAGAAATCAAAACAACAGAAAAGAGTAAAACAAGAGGAGAATATTGTCGAAAACAAACGAGAAGAAAGAGAATTAACAGCAGAGAAGCTAAGAATCAGCAGAAAAGGAAAACGAAAGGAGGATAATAAAAGAGAAAGGAAGAAACAGAAAATCGGCACAAAGTAAGCTTTGAAATAAGGATACAAAGTAGAAGAAACACAGACAACCGTAAAAAGAAGAAGAAAGAAGAAGAAGAAGCGAAAATTAGAAAAAATAAGCAAAGACAGAAGAAAAGTGTTTGAAAAGCGTAAGAACAAGAATAGAAAACACCTAAGAGAACGAAAGAGATAAAAATAGAATCGAACAAGAAGGAGGATTCTCAAAAGGTAGAGAAGGAAGACAGTAACAGTCAAAACAAGCCAGAAAGAGCACTAAGCAGGACAACTGTATAAAGAATAAGAACAGGAGTAGAGGAGTTGTCGTCGAAAATACACAAGAAAGGAAACGACGAAGAACAGAAAAAGAGGTGGAAGAAGAACGGTAGCCTTCAAAACGGTTCAGAAACCAAGTTAAAGAGGTCATCAACCACAATGAGACCAATCTCGAAATCCAAAATGTCTCCTTAAAACCCGAAAAGAATTCTGGGAATATTCCACACCGTCCTTAATCCTTAATAACCACCCACGAGCAGACACGCAAACTGCGATACTCCGTTCGGAAAGAATTAACACCTTTAATTAGATAAAAGGAGAAGACAGACAAACAGACAGACAGAAGTAAGTGAGAAAGAAATAAAGAAACAGAAACAATAAAATTCGTTTGAGGTCAAGGCGTGCGATACCTGAAAGCGAAGACAAGGCGGTGGTAGCGGTCGCTGTTAACGTTGACAAACATCCGAAAAATCTGTTCCCACGGCGAACGTATGAATACAGTCGGCGGCACACTTGACTGATTTCGACCGTGAGGAACCTCGAATTGTGCAAGAAAGTCGGACAGAATGCCGAATAGGCACAGGAGAATGTGCAAGGATCCTGGTAGGGAACGGAAGTCCAACCTGAGAAGGACAGTTCGCGCTTTGGACCGTTTAGCAATTAGCTTAATTAGTCGAGTCTGAAACGTTCTGTTTGTGAGTAGTTTCCCGACCTCCTCATCCCTTCTTTGGGTGAGCTACCTACTACTACAGAAACTAACTGGTTATGCCGGAGAGACGGTATACAATAGGAAGAGACGAGAAAGGAAGTACAGACTTCACATGAAAGCAACAAACAACCAACAACCCAACTACTCCAGAGCCCTTAACAAACACCAACAACCAAGAAAATCCAGATTTCCCAAGAACAACGAGAAAAGACGCGTCAAACCTTTACTCCCCACAACCTAATTCCCTAAACAAACAACTATCATCCCACCGGGGGGGCTACCAACTCCCGAAGGTAACCAAGGGCAGCCAGACAGTCTGACATTTTTAACACCAGCCAACAAGACGTCTTCTCCTCCTCCTCCTCCTCTTCTTCCTCCGTCAGGACGAAATTAGTGACAAAAATTTATTTATCATACTAATTTCATTTCGTCACGTTTTGTAATTTTGAAGATTGCGATGACAGTCAGTAATTGTCCTACGTGGGGGCTCGGGGGCCCCCTTTGGAATTCGGAACTTGAGGCTGTCCTGTGAACGCGAGAGAATCGCTCTTTTAATTTGAAGATAAACACAGGTCATAAAAACCTGAGAACATGGATGAAGACGATGGAAAATGTCTTCTGCTTCAAAATTATTGCGAAGCCGACGAGTTTCGATCGAACGCGTGACGGGGGGCTGCGGGGGGGAGACAAACCGTTTGAAAGCGCAAATCGACTTTTTTCTCAGGAATCTCGGATAAAAAGGGAAATGAGGCCCGGAGGGGCCCCCCTTCAAATGTTAAAGGTTGGTGTGGATGACACAGCCGAAATTATCTACGAGGGTAAGTCGACTATTATCTGCGATGTGGTTTTATTTTTCTTTGTGTTGGTAGCCTTGTAGTAGGAAAGAGCGCAGACAATGTCTGCGCTCTTTCCTACTACAGGGCTACCAACACAAAGAAAAATAAAACCACATCGCAGATAATAGTCGACTTACCCTCGTATCTACTGCTCTATCCTACTGCTTTAGGGATGATCTGAGGAGGTTGGCGGGGTTGTTATGGTGCTGACAGTCTCCCTTCTTTGAGGAGGGTGTTCGGGGTAGCTTTGATTGCTACCATTTTCTGTTGTTTTCCTCTTCTTCCTCTTATTCTGCATTCATTCATGATTTTTAATTTATCTACTTCTCTAGCACCTCTCCTTTTACACTGCTACCGTTTCTCTTTTCTACCATTTTACACTTTCCAAATGGTTTTAACCCATCTCATCTTTCTCTTTACGATGTACTGGAAGATCTTATTCGTCAGTCTTTCTGGATCCAGTTTGCTTAGATGTCTGTAGAAGGTTATCCTTCTCTTCATCCTGACATCTGAGATCCTGGGGAGGTACGTGTATAACTCAGCGTTATGTCTTCTTCTGTACTCCCCGTTTTCCTTGACTGGACCCAGGATTTTGCAAAGAATTTTTCTTTCCTTGGTTTCCAGTACTTCTAGAAGTCCTCTTGCGTAGAAGGCTTCGGGGTGGATCACGAAGCAGTAGTGCCTCAGTTTCTTGCTGGTAGGCCTTTTTTGCTGTAGGTGATTCCGGCTAGATGAAATGCAGTTCTATCTTCTGTCGCCCAAATTGTAGAGCCGTTTTTCTTCGTTTTGCACCTCGATCCATTCTCCCAGGTATTTGACCTTTTTGCCTTGAACCTCTAGGTGTTGGGGTGCTGGCTTGATTTTTGTCATGATGCGGAGACCTGCTTTTGCCGACAGTGTTTCTAAGTGTTCTATTTGAGTTTTGCGTATTCGGTATCGTCTCGAACGAATAGAGATTTTCTTTTTAGCCCATACGTCCGTGATATCATTATATTATTATTCACCAATTATCTGTGTGTGTGTATATACGCCAACATAATATCTATTTATAAATAAATGAATAACCCAGTTTCCGAACTTGCTTGTTGTTTCTGTTCTAAATTTGTCCTAAAGTTAGTCAAACTGGGGTTTTATCTTGTGGTTTGTAAGTCAATAAAAGAAAGAAGATGGGACAACTCGAAGAGGATTATGTTTATGGTAAAAATTCTACAAGAAGCGATTTGCGGTCAAACGACTGAAAATCTTTCGTCCGATTGCCAAATTTGTCAGATTTAACGACTCCGATGGACCAGCCAACGGGTCAATAAAAATCCTGAGAAAGAAAAAATTTTTTGTTGGCGAAAACGGTCAAATCAAAGTCCAAGTTAAGATACCCGAAGTCTTCTTATCTTCAGGTCCATAATATTTGGCAAATTTAAATATGGATCTATCCTTGTTGAATTTTAATCAAAAGCGAACCTGAAAAGATGATAAAGAAGAGGAGGAGGAGGAGGAAGAAGATGGAAGCACGGGTCAAATCTTCGTTCCTTCTCTTTCTGTTTCTGTCTTACGCCGGCCCTGAAATCTTTTCCTTCTTTTAGTTGTCTTCAAATTTTCCTTTGTTTTCACTTCCGATTCTTTATCTGCTCCACTTTTATCTTTTGTTTCGCTTCTGCTTTTATTTTCCTTTACCTTTACTCTCCTTCCTTGCTTTCCTTTTCCTTCTCTCTGTCATCTTTTTTTGCCTGTTTTTGTTCGACCTTTCCTCACTTCTCCTCTTGCAATTCTTTGTCCACTTGTGTCTAGCTCTGTTTCCTTTGTTTTTAGTTCTCTTATTTCCTTTTTTCTCAGTTTAGTGTTTCTGTTTCCTGCCCTTTGAGGCTGTCTAGTTTTTTATTTTTTATTTTGCTTTTACTAATCTGCCTCTGTGTGTTTTCTCCATGGTTTGTCTTTTCCATCTTTTTATGCTGCTTTTCCTCTATTATTTGCTAATTTCTTCGTCGTCTTTCCTTTTCTTCCTGTTTTCACTCCTCTTTTTCTAATGAGGGGAAGGAATCTTCTTCTTATTTATCTATCTCCGCGACGGAGATTAAATATCATCATGGCGATCGCTATTTTGGATGCGGCTATTCGAAACAGTGAGACAAAGGCCTTTTGAAACCAGATTTTTCAGCCAGAAGCCTTTCCTCTGCTGGGTCTACGTCTTCCTTCAATTTTGCCTTCATAATAAAATGAAGACGTCGGTATTTTTCATTGCGGATCATGTGGCCAAAATATCCTTACTTACTCCGAGGAGGAGGGAATAAAGGGAGAAAAAGAAGAAGAGAGGAAGACACACAATCACATATAGAGAGAAAGAGCTAGGTAGGTAGGTACTAAACTGTTATCCCAGTTGGTGACAAACAGCACAGGCAAAGAGGCTTGGAGCTTCCATGATTGTAGTATACCAGTTGTATGGATTATATTATAAATACCTATACCAATTATAAGTTAAGTATAAATATCTATTTTCCCAAAAAGAAAGCGACAGATATACTTTTGGAACGCGAGCCTTGGCTATCTCCCAATTCCCTACGGGGGAGGCTGATAAGGAGGCTGCACCATAATAATGACAGAACAACTGCATAAGATGATGATGATGATAGAGAGAGAAGGAGAGTCTAAAAGGGTGAAAGCTCTCCTCGATATTCTAGGTTTCGAGCGCATACCTTTCAGGTTTCCGTTTTTTATTATCAATCTAATCTCGTGTCATCTTCTTCAAATGTTTATCATACATCACACATAATATTTTGATTTTTATGTCTGCGCGTGTGTGTAATACAAGGCTATATAATATATTTTTATTGCTTGTCGATCCTGGTTAACTTTGATCCACTTTTCATTTACGACCTGGATAATTATCTGAAGATATCTTTAGAGGAAGATAAAATTCACATAGACTCATCACTTACACAAATCTCCTCTCCGTCTACTTTTAAGCTATCTTCGGAGGTTTGGTTTGTGTCAAATGAGTTTGACGGAGATAGCGCAGATGTTGTTCATGTCTATAAAACCGGATGTGGGGCTCTGGCTAGATAATACCGAAGAAAGTTCAATTATTCCGGTGCTATAATTGCAATAAAGAAATCGAGTTTCACGTCACGTAGGGAAATTGCTCAATTTTTGCCCGGGATTTGCCTTCGGTCCTTCCCTCAATCTCAATCACCTTTCTCACACCTTATTCTCATCACTCCTCCTCCTCCTCCTCCTCTCTTCATTCATTCATCTACGTCACGATTCTAAACAAAACCGAAATTCAGCTAAAAGAGAGGAAGGTAAGTGTATCGCGCTCAACTGTCTTGTGCTTAATCTCAATCTTACCTTTCAGTGGGTATCACAACCAAACCAAGAGCGGTGCAACAGGTTTGACATGACCGGAAACTGCCAAAACTCTCAGAGGAAGGAATCCTCACGACCTCACACGAACTCCGGGTTCGAAAATCCAAAGAAACAAGTCCGACCGATAGTCCATAAATAGTTCCATCCGCCGTCGTACCAGTCCAAAAATCTGCCAGACAACAACGAAATGGAAAAAATTAAATTTTAATTTAAATAATTAATTATCGTCAATTTAATTAATTGATTAATTAAAAAATCGTTTTGATACTTCCTAAAACAAAAATCGATTTCGGGCCGCGCACCACCGCCTTGGGCAATTGATTTGGCGACGTCACTGCTCCGTTGCTCCAAAAAGAAATTTCGAAACTTGGGCCTAATGCCTTTTAGGCCTAACTTTCTCTCTCTCTCCTCCCTCCATCCATTCAACCACCACCACCACCATCCCTCTGATACAAAAATGGGCCTTTCATCTGATAATATGGATAATGGATAAAAGCATCCTTCTAATTAGAAGTTTTGCGAAAGTTATTAATAAATAAATAAATAAATTATGCCTATTACTTCCTCTCGCCTCCTCCCCTCCCGAATTTTGCAATTTGGCCAAATTATCTCCCGTAAGAGAGAGAGAATGTGTGGCGGTGCGGCGCTGGGTAGCATTAATCAACTACGTGTTGGGTCTTTGATTTGAATTTTTCGTCTGAACTGGTCTACCTCTTCCTTCAGGTGTGTTAGCTACATGGTCAGTGACGTAGAAGGTTCTTCTTGATTTGTTCGAATGGGTTCCGGTAATAAATTGTTCCGATTTGTATTAGTCTTTTGTGTTTGTGTCTGTCTGTGTGTGGTGGTCGGTTTGCCTGATGTCTTCATTTCCTTTCTACTTTTGTCTTCTTTCTCTTGGGCCATCTTTCGTATTGTTTCGAGTCTTGGGACACGCTAGTTTATCCTTCTGGGAGATTCCATTTTTTTTCTCTTTTGGATTTTTCTTCCTCTGTCTTTGGTGTCTCGTTTTGATTTTAAGTTCTTTGTGTTGGTTTCTTTGTTTTGTATTGTTTGCGTTCTGTTGTGGGTTCTTTCTCTTTCTTGTACTTGTTCCTGTTCTGGATGTTGTTGGTTTTTAACTATTCTAACTTCTTTCTCTAATTTTTCTTTTTTGATTCTTGATCATATCTTATTTCCTTTCCATTCTTTGTCTTTTCTTTCTCAATCTATATTTCGTCAATGTTTCTCTCTCTCTCTTTCTCTGTTTGTTATTCCTTCCAGTATTTCTTTTCCTTCTTTCTGTTTTGTTTTGGTTCCTAACATTTCTCTTTTGTAGATCATCGCCTTCTCTTTCTTTTCCTTTCTTTCTCTCATAATTGTCTCATTTTATCTCTCCTCCTTTTTCTATCATTTTATTACTGTATCTCTTTTTGCCCGCAGGAGGGAGAAATGCTTTATGCACCACATATGATAACTCTCGTACATCTGGGTAGTGTCGGACTCCCTTTGAGGGTTTACCGACTAACCCCCGTCCGCTGCATTTTTGGGGCACCAGTCCAGGACCCGCCGTGAGCATTACTGTCCAGGCTTCTTCTGCCTCAGTTGAGTATCCTCCTGCTGTTTTACTGTCGGCCGGGTTTCTTGCGAGGTTGGCCTTGGCACTCTCGCTTGTCGTATTCTTTTCTCTTCATGACTTCCTTGCAGAAATCGGAGAATGTTGTCCAGCTGTCGGGGTCTTCTATTATCCTTGCCACTATATTTGGGAGATCTAGTAGTTTTAGTCTGGCCTTGAGTGTGCTCCTTTGTTGGCTCCATTTGTCGCAGTGGTTCAGCGTGTGTATCTGTATCTCTCTCTCTCTCTCTCTTCATTTTTTCTATCATCTTCTCTTATTTGTCTCATTAATGACTCATATTCTATCTTTTACTCTAGTTATTTTAACTTTTTATTTTTCTGTTACGTTCCTTCCTTCTATCCCTGTATTTGTCTAATTGTCTAATTTGTTATCTCTCCTCTTTCTTTCTCTTCTTCTGTCTTATTGTATCTCTCTCTCTGTGTGTTTTCTATCATCTTCCCTTTTTCCTCTCATTATTGGCTCACATTGTACCGTCCCCTCTCTACTTTTTCTCTCTCTTTGTCACTCTTTTGTTCATTCCATTACTGTTTCGTTTTAATTTTCACACTTTTTCTGTTGTATTCGCTTCTTCCACTGCATTTTTCTCTTTGATAATCTTTTCTCTCCGTTTTTATTCCGTTCCTCCCACTTTCCCCAAGATTCATCTCGTTCTTACATTTCGATTCAACCTTTTAACTCTTCTGCCTTTTGGCCAAACATCTCATGGCAAAACTACACCATCTCTAAGAAATTCTTGAAGGACCTCCTAGCGTGACAGTCTGTTAACAGTGCCAACAAAAAACTCGAGCCAACCTTCCAAACTCATTCATTCGAGAGAAGAAGTTGATAATCAGTCCAAATTAGTCTATTTCCTGTTTTCAACGAGATCTAAAAAAATTTTTTTTACCAATAATTTACGTCCCTGATTAGACCACCTTTGGGATAAATAGACGGCACGGTGCTACCCCATCCTTTCGATGAGCTTTCGGCAACAAGAAAGTGAAAACTAAGGAGAGAGAGAGAGAGGCTTCTGGCCATTAGCATAAACGCGTGCAATTTTCCCGGGTAATGATTATGACATTTACACCTGGCAATTACGTCAAATACGTGTGCGTGCGTCTTGTATGTGAGTCTGTGTGTCTTTTATTTATTTATTTATTTAATGCAGGAAATAAATTTTCCAATAGACGAGTCACCGGGTAATAAATAAAAAGGGTGCAAACAGGGCTAATAAATAAATAAGTCAAGTCCTCGTTCGCTCGACACAGAAGCCATAAAAGGTGCGGTTTTGTGGGTTTGTCCGTCTGTCTCATTTGTGGCTGAACACCCCGAGGAATTCGAAGAACAAATTATTTTTGGTCGGTGTCATAACCTCCTCACTTGGGTGGGGACCCCGTGTTAGGAATAACGGATTCTTATTGCTGAGTTTGAGTGTCTTCAAAGCTCTGTGAGGAATGGAAGAGGAAATAGCTTCCTGTGCAGTATTTATGAAACGAGTTCTTTATAAAAGACTCCATTACTTTTGAAATTAATGTAGCTAGCAAATGTGCAATACTTTTGAAATGAGTTCGTCAAGCAGATGTGCAATACTTTTGAACTAAATTATCGTGCCAGTGTGCATTACTTTTGAGAAATACTGACTTTTCACGATGTTAATCTTTAGGAAAACAGGATGTAGATGGGAGTTCAAGCTCTACCAGTACCTCGCCAGTCAGGCACTTAGACCACTCATCCACAAGTCTTGTCCTAGAAAACAGAGATGAGAGGAGAAAACAGACCGGAAGTGGGAGAGTTAAAGAAATAGAACCAAACTCAAACAAGCAGGATGGTAAGGAACACTACAAAGACAGGAGAGAAGATGGAAAGGGTGAAACAGAAAGAAGACAAAACCAAAAGAAAAATTCGGGAGGTGTTGCAACCCAATCACCAGTTATCTCCAGAAGAAGATGATAGATAGATGGAGGATCAATGGTTCGGATTCCAATAGAAGACACAACTCACAAACCCCATCCTCATCTTGTAAAAGATATAATTTAAAACGAGGGCATCGAGAATCGCGTCAGAATTAATTGATGGGACTCAGCCCAAGTAGATGAAACGGAGAACACGAGGCTCGTACCTGAATTTCACAACTGTTCATCAACACCGTTTTGAAAACATGGTTTTGCACCACCTCGAATGAATTAACAGTAGTGCGAGTGTGGAAAAGGTCAAATGTCACATAAACTTCCGAGATTTATTGGGTGATACTCATTCGGGAAACTCACCCCAAATCACGTTCCCACTTGTCTTTACGAGTCAGGTTCTTGTTAACGGTTCCCTACCCAGAAGGAGACCCGAGAGAGGTAGGTAGGTAGGTATGAAATCTGGGCGTGAAGCTCATGAAGTAATTCAGGCTCAGAGCCAAATCTTTTCAGTGACGGGATTTTAACCGTGAAAGATGAAGAAAGCCTCAGGGGGGAAGCCCACACTTGGCCAAAAGCCTCTCCTGGCAACGGTCCTTCCACTTCCGGTTTTTTCTTTAATTGTCTTCTAGATCATTCATCCTCTCTCTCTCCTTTCTTCGTTCTTTCTTTACCCTTTCAGTACTTTCTCATTTTCTTGTCGTTGATTCTTTTTCTTGCAATGGACCACACTCTGCCAGTTTTCAACTTTGGGTTCTCTCGGACGTCCAGCTTTTTTAGGATCCTCTTCAGTGCTGCCGTAGATCTTACTCCGTCTCCGAGAGCCACGCCAGCCTGGTCATCTCCTCTTGAAAGCACTGAGGTATCCTGTAGGTCAGTCTTCTGGGTCCGTCTGGGTCTAATTCTCACCTTCTCTTCTTTTTACCTTTTGCGTCTTCTCTCTGGTTTCGGTTATTTTTTCTCTTTCAGCCTTTCTTCCTTTTCTCTTTTAGTATCTTCTTTCTACTTTCTCAGTTTTTCTTTTTCTCCTTCCTTTCTTCTCCTTCAACCCTTTAGCCGTTCAAGTTTCCCCATCTTCTGAGGGATGTACGAATTGGTTTTGACAAAGAAATAATCAAATCCTGAGACGTCTACTACTCTTCTAGCTTTCTTTTTAGAAACCGAGTCGAAGGCCTGAAAGTGTAGTGATGAAAGTGTTCAACTACAGAAATTATAGTTGTGAGTTCCAGCCCTCTTCAAGTTTTGTTATGTCCAAGGGTGAAAATGAGATTAAAACTCAAACTTTTGACCAATCCCAACGACTGTCGGTTGTAAGATTGTCGTAAAGATAAGAGAGAGGAGAGTGAAGGGTGCGTCACCTATATTCTGGGAATCAGAACGTTTAATAGGACACTATATAGTTAGATGCTAGATAGCGAAGAAGGAGTTGACTTGAAACAGAAAACTCTAGAGAGAAAATGGAAAAGGTAGTGGACTGAAGAAGATATTAGAAGAGTCATTTTACAACCATAATGGCCGTCGGTAGAGTTCACCATGTCTTCTAAGTACGAATAAGAAAAAGTCAACCGGTTGCGTCCGAGTGTCAAAAGCCTTCACGTTAAAGTTGGGAAAGAAGTTCAACTTCCATCATCGGCCATCTTTCTAAAGGACAAAACCATCTCGCATTCCCATTCCAAATGGAGATGACTCCGAGCAACAACAACAACACCAACAACAACCTTCTTCGTCTTCATCATCTTCTTCGTCTCTTTCACTAATTTATTGTAAACTTCTCTGTAAGGAAGACACACAGTCGGCGGTTTTAGTTCCCCCTGCCAGTTCGCACTGGGTTCATTCTCATTTTGATGGGTTTTTAAGAACGGATTGTGCAATTCCCTTCTCTCCCTCACCCTCCGAGCCAAAAGGAAAGATGGCAAAACCATCTCTCAGCGGGCGCCTAATATTATGGGAGACTTTGCCGTCGATGGCCTCTGTCCAAAAATAGGGAGTGAAGAAGACACGTAAGGAAATGACCCGGAGGGAAACCTTAGAAGAGAGTGGGAAGGAGGAAGGCCAGGAGGGAGGGAGGGAAGAGGGAGATAGCAAAACCTAAATTTTTTGGAGAAAAGCGATTCGAATCTTTTGTTAGCTTGAGAAAAATATTTCAGGTGAACTCTTTCAGCCCACGTTTGAGTAATCCTTCCCTCCTTTCTAGATACCTGAACGAGCCTGCAATCGACATGTTGGGTAGGATCGTTCTATTTGGTTTCTTGACCGAATTTCGGGTAGAATCGGGGAGCGTGGATCCGTTTTAGGTTTTGGAATGGTGAATGAGTTTCAGGCTGATGGAAGTTCCAAGCCGGCGCTTGTGGAGGAGTAAAGATGAGGAGAGGACGAGGAGGAGGAGAGGGACTACAATTCCAAAAATGTTTTTGCTTTTTGTTTTCTCTCGTTTAGGAAACTATAATGGCGTCTGTGAATTATCTTCGAACGATTTCCCGAGTTCAGTCAATGCCTATTGCATCTTTCTCCTTATATAGTTGAACGCCTCACCACGTTCTCTTCAGGAGAAATGGTAGTTTCATGTGAACACTACAACACTTATTTGATTGCAGTAAGAAAACCTTTGAATGAATTGATGGAAGGAAGCAAACCGTCACCACTACTCTCAACAACGACAATAACCATCGACCACCGAAGACTATCACCCTCTGAAGAACTTTATTAACCCCGCATTTCCATTTATGGCCGGCAATCTTCAAGTTCTTCCGTGGGAAAATAATAAAACTAATTTGCGAGTCGGTTAGCAGATCGGTTTCTCTTTTTATAAATCGTGAGAAAGGACAAAAGAGATGACCCGACAGGCGCCAAAATATTTCAAAAACCTGAACGAACAAATCGACAACCATAAACCAATAAAATAAATAAATAAATCGGTTTATGATCACCCGATTCGGCCATTTGCCACCCATCCGCGCACACTTTCAATGAGATCTCACCCAAAAAGAAAATTCCTCCGTGTCTTCGATAAAGAGAGCGCGGAAGGGGCGAGCGGGGGTGGAAAAGAGGGCCGATAATAGCGTGGGAAAAAATAAGAAAAATCAGGTTCAAATATCGAAGGCTTGGAATACGTAATTGTCGATGCGAAGTCCCCCTTTTGTCCCACGCGTGGGGCGGATCCCCGGCAAAACAATTTTGTAACGAAGAGAGCGAGAGAGAGGAACAATGGGAAGACCTGCATCCGAGCGACCGGTTTAATTGCAGTCGAGTCGAATCGAGTCAAACTACCTGGAAGTGATACCTGTTTCCATTTGGTAAATGCGAATTATAAATATAAAAAAAAACCTGAATTCAGGTCTCTCAGGCTCGGTTATTAATTGAGATTGTGTAAATGCCATTTTCCTTTTTAATCTTCTTTAATCTTCTCAGGTTTGTCTTCTCTTTCTTTCTTTCTTCTTTCCTTTTCTATTCGATTTGGTTCAGGTTTGCATATTTTAGGTGACGAAATGGCGGCATCAGGTTTTCTGTTTCTATCTTTAAACGCTTTGCGTTGACATTTTTTTTTATTGTTTTGGTTTATCTTCTTTGGATTCTTTCACTCTGTTCACTAACTCACTTCTCTGTCACTCTTTTTGCTGTACTTATTGTATCTCATTTCACAAAACCCAAGTAAATAGAAAAAGGCTAAGAAAGAAAAGTAAAAAATAAAAGAAAAATGTAGAAGACGGAAGAAGTATCGAAACAGCGGGAAGAGAGAGGGAAAGCAACAGGAAGAGCAATGTTGCGGATGGAGCAATGGTCAGCGCTCTGAATTCCTCCTCTTCCTCTAGACAGAAACTTGACCTAATCGTCTTGTTGCAATGACAGCAGAAGGTTTTGGAGTCGTCTTGTTGCTCTGGGTGGTTTTATGTCGCTGGATGTCTGTTATTTTAGAATGAAAGGCACATTTGTCTGAAACCTAACAAGCAAGATTGAACAAAACTATGGCCAAGTGTCCAAATCTTTCAGGATTCTAGACCTAAGTGGGTAGATAGCCTAAAAATTAGGGCTGATGACAATTTCAGCAATGACCGTGAGATTTGCAATTTAGTACAGTTCACAAACTGGTCTTTCCTTCCTGTCCCTGCGTCCCGTTTATGCTTCCCATCTTATCTTTCGTTCTTTGGTTTTTCTTTTTTGTCTCTTCTTCGGTTGGTCAGCCTTTCGATTCTCCTTGTCCTCTCTGTTCTTATTGGAGTCCTTATATCTCCTCCAAGCCTCTGTTATCCTCCTCCGTCTTGTTTTATCTTTTTCCATTTCTATCTTACGTCTTCGATCACCTTCGTCTACATTCCTCCGGTTGTTTCCTCTTTATCTAAGACAATCTAGATAACTTTTTCAACAATAAAAAGCCTTTTAGAAAAGACTCGTGAAAGGTACAACAACATAAATTCAACGTCTCCAAGAAGGAGAGGAAGACGAAGATTAGTCTTCCATGGTCAACACCCCCAGGTAAATGTCTTCAGCCACGGAAAAACCGTCAAAAAGCCAACCGGAGAAAAAGAAGAAAAAAAGGCAAACTTCAATACCTTAAATACCTGAGTCTGTCAAAAGTTCAATTTCCGTTTTAACATAAACATGGCAGACACTAACCTCACGTGACTTTCTTTCTCAACTTCGTGCTAACATGAAGATTAATGACTCGGGGGCGACCGCAGACGCCATGTTTATTTAGAGAAACCATTCCGGGAAACTTTTCTCTCTCTCTTTTCAATTATCAAAAGAAATTCTTTTCCTGCGCCACGGAAGCGACAAAAGAAGAAGACACAACAAAGACCAAAAGAAGAAGGTGATGATGAAGAAAGATTTGTGTTAATTTCAAAATGTCTTTTGTTAAAACTTTAATTAATTGCATTCAAAGGAGTTTCCAGATAAGGGGATGCGGGAGAGGAAGGTAGAAGAGGAGGTAGAGGAGAAGGAGGAGGAAGAATCATTTCCATAACGCACAAAGGAACAAAAAAAAGTGGAGAAAAAGGGAATGAAAAGAAAATGGTTTTCGGAATTGTTCGCATGCTAGCGTGAATGGCTACCGGAAAGGACGGCAATGAGAAATTTATGGTAATCGCTCTAATGACCAGGGTCCGATTAAGGATTCTCCTACTCGAGGTTCTTGATCTGACGTCAGATAAATATTCATAGCTATCGGCGGTTGGATGATGTGATTTTGGTGTCGGAGGCGGGTGATGTTAAGTGGTTCATGCATGTTGCCCTGGTCATGATGCCGCCCAGGTTTTCCTTCTTTTTTTCTACTCTTCATGGGAAAGAATCTCGAGAATCCTGAAATCTGCTAAACCCCTCCTGCAGAAGAGGAGAAGAGAGGGGATCTGGATTCGGATTTGCGTGCAGACTATCGATGAAGCTACCTCAAGGGCTGGGAGAGGAACGGCGTTCGATGGCAAACCCGGGTTATGAGTCCAAACCTTCGACCCGTGTAACCCTTCCAGGTTTGTCATCTACTTCTGGGCTCTATTGTTCTCCTTTCCTCATACCTTCTTTGGTAACGTGTAGGAGTTTCACTAGAACGAGGAAAACAGAAAACCGGGTCGAACGAACGGACTCGAGTCTTCCATCTTCTTCACTCGAACGTCCTTAACAATGCTCTTAATCAAAATTCAATGAAATTAATAATCTTTTGAGAGTAATTAATCATCAATTAATTATCCGAACCCTTGGAAACGTTCCGGAAACCAAATCACGGCCGACCTTTCTCAATCATTAACTTAAAAAAACTTGAAATGAGCTTCAAGGAAATTTTTTTTTCTTCAATTAATTAAAACGACTCACATCAACAGACCAACGAAAGAACACACGAGAAGAAAAGAGAGGATACGCGTAGGCGGATCTCAAATGAATTAAGGTCGTGAAAGAATAAAGACGAACCGCGGAGAGAATGAGGAGGGAAAAAGGAAAGAATACAGCGTTAAGAATAGCGCACACAAAATAAAACCAAAAAGAGAAGAAGGAAGATGATTACAGAAGGATGGAAGTTATACTGAAGATTTGAATGATATTAGAGAGATGAGGAGAAGCCTAATGATATCTCCAAAGAGAAGTAGGAAAAATATAAAGAAATATGTAGGGGAGAGAGAAAGAAACTACGACACGGAGGAAATTAAGGCAATAAAGAGATAGATGGAGACAGAAGAAAGAAAATTTAAACTAAAACATCAAATAGCTTTAGAATTAGATGAAAACAAAGGCTGTTCAACTCTTCAAAGGAAAGCAAAAGGAGATAAAAAAACAAAAACACAAAAAACAACAGACAATCAACATCAAATGAAAAAATAAGAAGAGGGACAGAGAGGAGGGAAGTAAATGAGTAAAGAAGGAAAAGACAAAATAATGAAAAAATAAAACAGCGAGAGAGAGGGACAGTGAACAAAGCATGATATTGAAACCAGTGCTATTCATCCCTATAAGGAGATAAGGAAGCAAATGACGGAATAAAAATCAACCCCAAAACAAGCTAATGAAAGGGTAAGAAAGTGTGAAAGGCAAGAAAGATATAAAAATACAGAGATCAGAATCAAGAAAAGGCAGAAGATCAAAGTCAAACAAAAATTACATAAAGCCAAGTAAGATACAGATGAAGGTAGATGGAAGAAAAACCTAAACGACATAAAAATCAATTACTTTGGGATGGAAGAAAGATTCAATTAATAAAAAGGAAATAGAGGGAAAGAACAGACAACCCATCACTCCAAACAGAAACAAAACTATCAAGAAGCCAAAAGAGAGGTGAGGAGCAAACAACAAAATGAACGACAGGAAGTGAGAGAGAGAACATGAACGAAAGAAGAAGAGATAAGAATGGAAGAGAAGAAAAGGACATAGCTAATCAAAACATCAATTCAAGAAGTCAGGAAAGCAAAGAAAAGGTCAAAGAAAGGTTGACGTATAAAGACAAGAATAAAAGAGGGAAGAAGACAAACGTGAAGGAATGATCGCAGCACGACAAACGGGATTCTACTCTGCTTTCCTTCCAGAAATGGACCACAACTATACAACTTGAACCTTTAAGACAGTCATACAGTGACCAAGAACCTTTCTTGGGGTTTGAGGAGAAAATTTTTTTGTTCACCCGCCAGCCCGTACTGGCATGTAGTGTCGGACTCATCCAAGCCAGGACGACTGAGGATAAAAAGAAGAGAATAATACAGGATAGAGAGAAAAGAGGGGAAAAGGAGAAAATAAGAAGGAAAGTCAGAAGAAGAAGAAAAAAAGAAAGAGGAGAGAAAAACCAGAAGCAGGAAGAAAAGAGAAGAAGAAAGGGAATATCCTAAGGCGTCGTCAAGGTAGCAAGGATCTTACAAACAACCAAAACACAATTGTCCAAACAGAAACAACATCCTAGGTCCCCAATTCCCGAAATATTTTCAGGTTCTCTCCAACCCAACCCAGCCCAACAAACATCCAGACACTCCTAAAACCAAAAAACCTAATCAAAATTCAATTCACAAACACCCCCACCCACCCACCTCCCCGCGACGACAACAAACAACAAACCACAAGAACAACAAAAATCAATCGAAACCAGAAAACAAATCGGCGGAAGAGTCCAAACGAGCCATCCGGCGACCAGACACCCAAGACCCAAGTACCTCCACGTCTAACCGTAAACGAAATAAAAACCGAAGCAAACCAGGTACCGACCTCCCTCCACCTCTCTCTTCTCCTCCACGGAAATCGGCGAACCTGGTGGGAGTCGAAGGGGTAACCACCGCCGCCTTCGAACCGTAACTCAAAAATCAACATCGTGGAGTCTATACACATATCCCCATCTTGCACTAAATCCGAATCACTTTTCCCATAAGATGAACCGATTTTCAATGGGTTTTCGTATTGCCTCTTCGGTCTTTTTCCCGTTTCTTGGAATTGATTCCGTTTTCCGAAAACCGATTCGGCCGATTAAAATCACGTACCTTTTTTTTCTTTTTCCATTTTTCTTCGTACCGTTCCTCTCATAAGATAAACAGATATACCTTATACTGTGAAACAACCTTATGAAGATATTATTTCACCAAATCGTTCGAAAACGAAATAAAAAAAAACTCAGAAACCTCCCTCCTTCCCTGAGAAAAGACCCGACTCCCCGTAAGTCAACCACGAGGGCAAACTACCAACCCGAAACCCGTACCAAAAAAATCCAAAATCCAAACACAAACGGAAGAATATTGGAAATGTTGATTTTCTTTTATCATGTACCTAACTTTCCTCCTCCTCCCCACTCTCACGGTGTTTGTGTAACATAATCACTTTTAGTTATTATGTGAACACAACAAGTGACACATGAAATAGAGAGAAAATTTTTTACGATTCCGTTCTAACAAGAAAAAAATTTTTTTTTGTTCGGTTTTCTGGTGTTTTTGGTGTCCGCGTGTATCTAGTCCGGATGACTTCGCTCCGCGGGAAAATTCCGAAACCCCGAAATCCCTTTCCGGTTTCTCTCGATCACTGATTTGGTTATTGTGTTAAACAAAACACTAACGGAATAAATTGTAGTGTTTCCGTTGTAGTTTGTATAAGTGCTCTGTTGGATTATTTATCTTTGTCGTGATTTGTGTTGTTTTTGGATTAAAAACCATCCGGCTTCTATGTTAAGGTAAATTTTTTTTTTATTCTGATTTCGAGGAAAATCCTTCCCAACAGCCCCCACCCCCAAAAATTAATTTTAAAAATAATTCAAGACCAATAATTAATTATTACAAATCAATCAATCAATCCGTCTTTATAATAAGTTTAATTAGGACAAATCCGAAATTTGTTTTAAATTTCCTTGAGACCGGAAAATGACAAAGCAACAGCTTCCGATTGGAAAAGTGTTTCCACGAAAATTTCCATTTTAGCCGAAGTTATTCAGTTTAGTCTCCTTATAATTATGTTAATTACTAATATTAATTACAAAATTTGGTTTGTTGGGTTAGGTTCTGATTTGGGGTAGATTTTAAGGGGTTGAAATGGACAAGAGTTGAACAGAAAAGAATTTCGAGGGAATGATTGGTTTCGTGTTCAAATTTCGGGTTTTTGAGGATGGGGTTTGGAAACTTCGAGAATGAAGATTTGTTTTTCAAATTTTTGAGTCTTGATAAATAATTTATTTAATTATCTATTGAGATTTGAATTAATTAGTCAAGTAGTTGATGAATCTGATGGAATTTATCTATTTAAATTGAAAATGAGTATGTTTCCGGAAACTTGTGTTTGGACGTTGTCGAGATCCAAGAATTTGACGACTTCTTTTGATTTAAGTTCAGAAATAATTTTTTGGGTAATCATAAAATCGGATAGGCGAGATCAAATTTGTTTATAAGTAACAAGTTGGGAGGACCTAAAGAAAATGTCAGGCTTCCTTGCAGAAGTTTTTTTTTGGAGAACGCAAACAGAAAATTTGTTCAAATTTTTGTAAAAATTGATGTCAGGTATGACATGTCAAAAATACATAAATTAAGAAGTTACCTATGTGAAAGGTTAAGAATTTGATTTTCTAAAAAATTGAAACCAAATTTTGACTTTCAAGTGCCAAAATTTTCCGTAAAAATTTTTGAATTTTGATTTAAGAATTTCTTCTGGAGATTTTAGAGGGAGCTTTTCTAAAAATTTGATTTAGATTTGTAAATTAGACTGCGAAAGGTTGTTTTTAGACAATCTCCAACAGCAGATGGGGATTGAATTAGGTTTACAATTTACAAGCTACAAATTTGACAAGTGATAAAATTTTGTTCCTCAAAAATGGGAGGTTTGTGGTGTAGTGGTTGAGTTCCAGACTAAGAATTCATAGTCGCGAGTTCAAATCCTCTTCCTGTATCCTGTTATACCCAAAAATGGGTGAAAAACGGGATGAAAACTGAACTATAACTATAACTATTCCTCAAAATATAAATCAAACTCTGTACTATCTAATATCCTAATGTCTTTCTGTAGAAAATTTATTTGAAGCTTTAAAGTTTCCACAGAGCTTAAACCAAAACATTTTTTGGGACAATGGGGAAGGAAGAAGGACAAGGAGGAAGAAGTTTAAAGCTCATTCTAAACCGAAATTACTGGTGAAACCAATTCAAATCATACTCAAAAGCTTTTGGCTATATTTTAAAAGCTTTAAGAGTGTTGAAGCATAAAAAAATTCGAAAACCTTATATCAATATAGTTATAGTTATAGTTCAGTCTTCATCCCGTTTTTACTCTTTCTGGGGTATAACAGGATAAGGGAGAAGGATTTGAACTCGCGACTAGAAATTCTTAGTCTGGCACTCAACCACTACACCACAATCCTCCCGCACTTATATCAGTATAAAGGGGTAACTAGGATTGGTTTGTGGTGTAGTGGTTAGGTATAACACTAATCACTATAGAAGTTATGGCAGTAAATTCGAATCGTCTCCTGTATCTGTTGTACCCAAGGGATAAAACGGGGCATAAGTTCAAATAAATAAAGTTACTGAATCTGTCTGTATCTAAACTGTATTTTGGTAGCTAAAAATTTTTGATTTATCAGAAACCGCGTAAAAAAAGTGATTAGTTCAGTTTTATTGTGAAGTATGACATTATCGCAACATTTCGTTTTGGTGTATTTAATAGAAGAGTATATATGTACAGTAAAAATGTTTAAAATTATGGACTGTTTTTATGCGGTTTGTAATGAACCCTCCAAATAATTATTGACTGTTATTATCGCGTACATAAACAATGACAATTTTGTAGGAAATTTAAATTCTCAAAAGCTCAAAGTTTTGCTTAATTTAGAGCTTTTAATATTATTGTAGAAATAAAATTTCAATTTATACTGAAAACTATCTAAAGCTTTGAAAATAGTATCAAACGATTTGGGCTTAAAATTCATAACACCTACAAAACAAGATTAATTTATGTTTTTAGACTTAGTAAATTTTCTATTTGTTTCTAAATTTGAGATTTGAAACGTAAATGTGTAAAGGCTCGTGTCAAAGACGGTCATGTTTCACACAGAATATGATGCACGTCAGAAATGTTTTTAGATTTTATCCTGAACTTCAATTTTCCTATCGGTATGAGCTTTCCAAAAATTTTTCCTCCGATGACACTTAACGAATTAATAAAATAGGAAGTGATTGTTGTAATTTTGGCTATAAAATTGCTTAAATCAAATTTTGGTAGACAAATTTTCTGCCAGAGAAACTCTCTCAAAACAGAAAGGCTTGGAAAGAAGTGTTTGGTCAGGTTCAACCATACGAACGATAGCGCCAACAGAAAACAAATTTTCTGCTGTTCGTCCGCAATCCGCTTATTAAAGGTTTATATTTGAGCTTTGAAAAGCTAATGATTCTTATAGTTTGTGAGTGAAATTAAATTTAAAGAGGATAGAGAGAATGGATTCCGCGATGGTAATGTTTGGATAAGTGTAAGTCCGTCGGTAAAAGTGTTTGAGGACGAAACATGTGAAACAAATTTTTCGGGGAAAAAATTATTTATTTATTAATTATGAAAATGAATTATTTTATAAAATTTTGGAATCGGATATAAAAAAATGTCTCCTTGCAAAGTTCCGCCAAAACGCAACCGTCGCTGGAAATTGCGCGTAATATTTGATTCAAAGTGCGATCATGCGAAAAAACTTATTTCACGATTTCCGCCTTCTGAACGATTCGAACTCTTGATTTTCGGATTTCGAAAAGTTTTTCTCCATTTCTCTCACACTTCCTTCCTCCAAACTCACTACCCTCCTTAATCCGTATACAGAAATCAAGCGCTTTCATCCTTCCGAGAAGTTTGGTCGTTACAAACACGCTCACAACAATAACACACACAACACACATACACGACCCTCATTGTTCTCGAACCGTATCAACCCAAGGCCATCGTTGAACAATTAAACGGTTTTCTTGATTCGGAAATGAAGTTGCAGAACCGGCGGCGGAAACCGAGCGCATAACCGCGAAAAATTCGGTCAAAAGAGCCGAAATGTCGAATGAGGCGTGAGAGGAAGGTGAAACCCTTATAGCAGGGTCACAAACCCAATTGCTGTTGGTTCTGGTAATGATGACGAGTGCGGAGTTTCACCAAATACCATTGCCAAAGTCCAAATTTTAGGAAGACTAAAAGAAAACCGTTAAAATATGCGAGTTAATATGGTGGCCCTTGTGCGCTCATTAGGCCTAAGACTAATTTAGATAAGTGCGCACAAATTTTCCTTTTCAAAATGGGGGATAAAATTTGGCCGGAGGCTACGAATTCGAATTTTTTTCCTCTCTTTTCGTTTATTTGCTCTACTATTAAAAATTTCTTTCGCGAAATTGTTAATGACTCGTTAAACAAAATTTTTCGTCGCTGGCTTTGAAGTTTCTCCTCCTCCCTCCTGCCCTCCTTCCTATACCTAACCTAAGTCCGTCGATCAGGTTATCTGTCTTTTCATCACGGTTTCTCCTACAAATCGTGTGTTATTGCTTGTCATGTGTGAAAACAGTCCTTTAAGCTTGTCAAAACTTTATTAACAAAATGAGAGCTGTCAGAAACAGTTTTCGTGGCTATTTCCAAATCTCTTCCTCCTCCTCCTCCTTACTTCTAACAGGATACAGGAGAGGATTCGAACTCACGAGTATAACATATAGTCTGGCGCTTTAACCACTACACCACAGACCTCTCGCAGGTTAAGCTGATACTCATATTTCTAGAAACAAATTCGAAGCCGGGGAAAAATTGTTTTCAGTATTAAGAGAAACTTTTAACATAACAGAGCTCAAGTTACAACAAAATAAGAATACTTTGGGTAAGCGATACCTAAAAAAAATTCTATGTTAACAGTTAGCAAATTTTGGGGTTTACAACAAGCCGCGTAAAAAAAGTCTACACCTTTTACGAATTTTGAACAATAATATAGATTGAAATCCACCGAAATAAAAAATTTTGGTCGTGTATAGCGGTCGTCGTATTTTATGATAAAACTTAAACACCAGCTTTTTTTACGCGGTTTGTAATAAAACAAAAATTTTTAAGTGTTTACATACGAGAAAGTTTAAGTAAAATTTTCTTTATTTGAATGAAAAGTTTTTATTTTTAATTACCAAGAGCTTTTTGAGCTTTTACAAGCTC
Organism: Columbicola columbae; assembly: GCA_016920875.1. Taxonomy (NCBI): domain Eukaryota; kingdom Metazoa; phylum Arthropoda; class Insecta; order Psocodea; family Philopteridae; genus Columbicola; species Columbicola columbae. The sequence continues at coordinate 4,159,259 of JADMLL010000003.1, read as the reverse complement.
CAGAATTTTTAAATTAAAAATGAAAAAAAAAAATTTTTTTTGTCTGCTTGAAGCCTGGTACTCAAGCTTTTTCCTTCCCGGGCCAAATTTCTATTGTGACCATTGCGACTGGACCACACGATTTACTAAAAAAAATGATTTTACGAGTCCGGGCTTCGACATACGATCCACCCTCAGGAGCATCTGTATACACATCTGTCAGTCTGTTTCTGCATGCATTTTCCGTATATTGCAAACAATGTTAGCAGTTTCTGAGCATTTGTACTGGTCAGGCACTATAGTTCAGACTTAACAGTGAGCAATCGACCTTTCACAAATTTTCACTCAATCGGTTTCCACTGGGTCACAGGGCCACTTAGCAGTGCTTAGTGGGCTGCAGTTTGAGTACCAAAGGCTTAAAGCGATTTTCAGTTCAGCTGGAAGAAATAAATTTCTTGGCTCACCAAATTTTCAGCTTGTGTACTGTAACCATAGTTCCAGACCCATTAGCATAGTTACGATATTACTCAAAAAGGCCTTTTTGAACGTAATTTCCAAAAAAATCCTTCAAAATCAGGAACTTCCTTCTCTAGAGCTCCGGATGAAGTTCTTGAATCATAAAACAAAAATTGTCAAATAAAATAACCAAATTTTGAATTTAAATCGATAAATTTGTTTGATTCCTCTGAGTCGGTTAATTAATTCAAATCTCGAGGAAAAATCGTTTTCAATATTAAGATAAACTTTTAACATAATTGTGTTTAAATTATTATGTAAAAAAATTGTGTGTAAGGTCTTAACAAATTTTCTTGAATTCATTACACCGTGTAAAAAAAGTCTGTAACACTAACAATGTTTCATTTAAAAAATTAGCGAAACCAAATGTTTTGCTCGTGTGTATTATATATCTCATTCGTTGTGCTGTCATTTTTATAATAAAATTTAACCAACAACTTTTTTTACGCGGTTTCTAATAAAATGTAAATTTGTAAGTGTTTACATACAGATACCGGTCCTGAGGGTTTAAGTAAAATTTTCTTTACTTACAAAAAAAAGTTTTTAGTGCTTATTGACCTTTTACAAGCTTCGAAATCTTCAAAATTTTAAATGTTACCAAAAGCTTTTGACTTGTGATTTCGAATAGATTATCCAGTCACTCAGAAAGTTTGTTGTTTTAATCTAGTAGTAAGCTCAGTTTAGATTGGAGGAATAAATTGTTTGAACTGTAAGTTATTCCATCCCCACCCCGAATAACATCCCCTATTATGAGGTTATTCAAACCAAAAACTTTCCAGCCTCATTTTCAAACAAACCTTTTACACGAAAGAAGATATTTCTCCAGAGTTTAAAAAAAAGTCAAATTTTGAATTTAAATCGATAAATAAAATCAGATTCATTTGGAAGTCGAGAAACTAATTCAAATATTAATCAAATATTTACCAAGAGTCCAAAATTTGAAAAACAAATCTTCATTCCCGAAGTGTCCAAATTTTAAGGGGTTGAGGAAGGTGAACGGTAAACGTATTTCACAGTGAGGAAGGAGGAAGAATTGTTTTCAAATTTTGGTCTGGTGGTGTCCACTCTGTATAAACATTCTCATAACCATTTCTTAGACTATTTAGATCTCTCATTTTATAAATATCGTCTATCTATACTCTCAAGAACGTATTCCTGTATTTGTACCAAGAGTTTCTTAGACGTACAGCGGACTACTACAGATTGACGTAATGTACGCGTATTTGTTTTGTTTTAGTAGTGTTACTCGTTGGATTTATATTATAGAAGCTGCTTTGTTGTATTATAAAAATCTGAGAGGGATATACGATGAGATATATATCATATTGCTATTATTACAGTATTTAGTTTTAAAGTTTGAGTGGGAATATTGTCAACTTTGCTGAATTTGTGGGTTTGTAAATTGGAAACAAATCGCGGGAGGTCTGTGGTGTAGTGGTTAAAGCGCCCGACTACTGAAGTTATAGTTGTGAGTTCAAATCCTCCTCCCGTCTCCTGTTATACTCAAGAGTGACAAAACAAACCCAAACCCACACCCACTGTTTCAGGATCAACCCAGAAACCTCCAAACCCAATTTTAGAACCTAAACGATCCTCTCAGAAGACAGCTTCCGGAAACCCTTAGATATCAACAAATAAAAATGAAATTCGGCTAAGTTTAGACTAATTAACTCCAGTCACGATATGATAAGTCGAAAGGATGGTAGTAGGTAAGGAAGATGGGTGTTGCGCCAACATCTTCCTCCGTGGTGACGCAACGGGAAAGATATCTAAGGCTGATGAGACAACTCTGTCCTAATACTAGCTAATTGGTTTTTCTTAATATCTACCACCTCTCCGGACTTTTATGACTAGATAATCTGATGAAATAAAAACTTTCAATTACTATTAATAGTCATCTATCATTTTGGACTTGTCTTTTTTAGGTCAATACGCATTTTTGAAAATTCGGAAACGTAAATTGTTAGTTTTTGGTTTTGTTTCAACTTTTTCGTGGTTTAATTAGAATAGATAATCGTAAAAACGACCTCTCTGATGTTTAACAAATGAAAACTACATCAACTTAAAGTTCTTGTTACTCACAAAATTAGCATTACTAACGAAGTCTTCCTTTTTAAATATTAACGCAACAGAGTAATCAATAAAATTAATTAGTACCGTCGAGATTAGGCGATTTTTTTTAGTCTAAATGCTTTCAGGTTGATGATATAGGTACGCAATTAGACTATTGAGGGTTTCAGGATTTTTGTTGTCACTTCTTGGACTTGTAACACCACAACCTGGGTCAATAATCTTTGTTTCTCTCACTCTCCGCGAGCTTAAGTCACCAATGCGGTCATATATATACCGCACCTGTCACTCCTAACCTAACTACCTGGTTGTGTTTAACCTAAACAGGTATGTCAGACAAGTGTGTGAGAGTGATTGTCGTGAAATCCTGACCTATCCTCTTAGACAGTTGAGGAAGTGTGTATTCGGAGTGTTAATACCTTAGGAGGTGGTTGAAGCAGCATCTATGGATCTCAGTGGTTTTAGGAAGATGGTCTATCTCTTCCCTTTGTCTTCTTTCTTTATTTTTTTGGCACCCAAGTGTCTTTGGAAGGGTTCTCTCTTCTTCCATTCTCTCTTTCACTTTCCTTCTATTCCTCTTTTCTGATCCCTCTCTTCTGTCTTCTTTTCTCTCACTTCCATTATTTGTCGACTTCCAAGTGTCGTTAGGAAGGTTCTCTCTTTTCTCCTCCCCCTGCTTTCTCTTTTCTTTGATTCTTCTCCTTTCCTTCTATTCCTCTTTCCCATCTTCTTCTTCTTTTTTTCCTTTCTCTATTCCGATTTCTGTCTATTCCCCTTTTCTCTGTCTTTTTATTTCTATGTTTTATTAGTTCCTCTTTCTTCTGCCTCTCTTTCGTTTTCTATTAAACTCCATCTTAGTTCTCTCTCATTCTCTTCTTTCATCTTTTGCCTTTCTTTTCTTTCCAGCTTTCCTCTTTTTCTGTCTTCTACCTCTCTTCCACCTTCCCTTCTGTTCCTCTTTCGTCTTTCTCTCCCTTTCTTTTCTCTTCTCATTTCTCTCCACTGACGACACTCTCAAAACCGGATATAGACCTCTCAAGAGATTTAAAAATGGCGATCTCCTCTCCTCGTGATCCTGTCTAGACTTTCGAGTTCGATTTAATTTAATTTTGTTGAACATTTTCCGATCGTAAATTATAAAAACTTGAAAACTTATTAAAGTCTCTTTTCGTTAATAAATATTTGTTTAAACAATTTCCATAAAAATGGAGGACAACTTTTGCCCCGACGTCAAATAAACCAAAATTTTCCAATTTTAAAGAAAACGAGGCTCAGAATTAATTTCTACCCACTCTCTCTCTCTCTCTCTCTCTCTCTTCTGGGTCGCTCCGCGTTCGTCTCGGGCCACGACTTTAACACGCGGTGGATTCCACGGCCTTCTTCAAATGAATATTATGTAAATTCACCGAAAAATAAAAATAAATAAATTGTCGTATCGATGGACGGGGCAAAAGAGTCGCAAAAATGGTAAACAAATAATGTAAAAGCATTCGTGCAGACGTTAATTAATATTTGAATTTTAAATGAGGTTTCTCTTTCTCTCTCTCTCTCTCTCATCTCTCAACAAAAGGAACAGAAACACCTTCTCAGGACCGGATCAAGGATTTTCTTTCTAAAAAAAGATCATTAATCATCAATGATTTTTCAAACTGGTTAACTTATTTGGCCCCGTGATTTATTTGTCGTAATTAATAGGCGAACCTAATTTTTACTTTTTCTTCTTCCTTCCTGTTCCTCTCTCTTCTCATCTCTTTCATCTCCTTTTCTAATCAGTTTCTCTTTTTCTCTGTTTCTCTCTCTTTTCTGTACACCTGTCCCCGTCGTTCTTTCTCTTCCTTATTCTTTCTTTATTTCTGTCTCTTATTTTTCTCGTGCTTCGTTCTTGCTTTTACTCCTTTTTTATCTCCTCGTCTTTCTTTTTCTGCTTTTCTGCGCTCCTCCTTCTTTTTCTTCTTTTTCCTCCTCTATTTTCTTTTTGTTCCATCATTTCTTTTTCTTTCAACTCTTCTTTTCTTTCTCTCTTCTCGACTTCTTCTTTTCCTTTTTCGTTCTCTTTTCTTAAATTTTTCTTTTTCTGTTCTCTTCTTTTCCTCTTTTTATTCTCTCTCCTTTTCTTCTCCTTTCTCTCCTTTATCTGTTGTCTCTTTTTGTTCTTCTCCTTTTTCTCTTTCTCTTATATTCATTCTTTCTGTCTCCTTCCTACCTTCTCTCTTTATCTCTGTTTCCTTCTTTTCTTTTTCGCCTCTTTAGTTTCTTTTGTCTATCCTCCTCTTTCTTGCTCTTCTTCTTTTCGTTAATAATAATATAATCAGGTCTTGGTTTATGCGACTGAAGAACTTCACCAGGAATTGTATATCAGATTCAATTTAAAACCAAAACTGAACACTTCAAATTCGATACGCCTATCATAAAAACACAAAGTCGCATAACTACAAGAGATCAATAATTTTAAATTAACATTAATCGCATAAAAAAAGGTTTTGAAATTATTTTATTTCACTGATCCTAATTTCGCTAATCCTGTTAGTCAGATTGTCGTTTTAAGTTCGACGTCGTTTTGGCTGTTAGTGAAAGTTTCGATTTATTTTATGCGATTGAATAATTTGGTACGAAATCATATCAAAAATAGAATTCATTATAAACTAGATACAAATTTGCATAACACCAACAACAACTACATAAATACAAACTTAAATCGCGTAAAAAAAAATCACATAAATAATTTAAAGTTTTTTTCCGGTGTCTAATAAATTGAAATCTTTGCCATCTTCTCTCCCCGCCACTCCATCTCCTACGTCTTGAACACTTCACTGACAGACAAGGTTTAGCTATTAAAATATTACGCAGGTTCGGGTGATGGTTTCGCGGTAATGGCTGTCCTGGGTGGCAAAAAAAAAGACAAAAATGTCGAAATTTTTCAATTTTCTATTGCCAAAGTTTAAAGGAAAACGGGCCAACGACTCTGTTTTAGGCTTTTTATCATCTCTTAAAAGATGTTTTTGGCCATCTACGGCCCTTATTTATTTATATTTTGGTCGAAACGTTTTTTTTGCCCCATCCTTGGATGATGATCGTACGAGTGTCATCATGATGGCTGTGATTAAACGAAAGCCAAATACGATTCGGCCAATTTTATTCTCCTCATAAATTCCTTCCTTCCATCATCTACATACGCACACCCGACACAAAATGGCCTCTCAAATTTTTTTTTCTCCTTTCGAAAGAAATTTGAATATTATTATGAATGGAAGCCGTTTTTACAGAAATAATAATCCTATTTTCAAGTCACGACTGGCAGGTCTCATAAAATATTCTCTCGTTGCTTGCTTCCTTGCTCTACTCGTCCACACTCTCCCTCCTCTTCCTCCTTTCTTCGATTCATATTAATAATCATATATCGTATATAAATAAATAATAAATTTGTTTGAGTTTGTTGATTAAGAATTTGAATGGGAAAGAGGGAGGAAGAGGAGGCGATTCGGAGGTGGTATGTGTGTATACAAATCCAGTGTTCTCCTCTCCGATTATATGATATTTTAATACTCATTTCGATTAGGCCCTTTTTTATTCGATTTTTTTATTTTTATGGTTGATGTTTTGGGTTTGGATATAATTATTGTTGTAGTTGTGTGGTTTCTTATATCGGGTAAGAGTGGAAGACTTGGACCTACCCTGGCTAACAGTTACATACTGCCTGGATTTATTACCCAAATAATATAATTCAACTCGTGAATCGCATAAATCAAGACCATATCGGTTAGTATAAGACCCATGAATCATGGCTATACTAAACCATTCGTATACTCTTAAAAAATCTTCGACGGAATAGCATAACAGTCCGAAAACTACGGCTGATAGAAAGCGAACACCTGAATGGCAAACTCCAACCGACTTTTTTTACGCGAATAACAAATCGAATACAATTAATTAACGATGACGAATCAGATAATTAATAATCAATAAATTTGGATAGATAAAAGACGAAGAAGAAGTGTTAATAATTTAGGCGCGTTGGCTGAAAGACTGATTTGAAACGCGAGTCGCAATGATGGCCGCCGATGATGAATGACCCTATGACGTCATAAGTTTTCCCATCGTTTCGAAGGATTTATGAGACCCGGGGCCAAGAGTTACACGAGAGATTTTTGAGAGAGAGAGAGCCGGGGAAACGACTTTTGAGGAAAACCCGGGGGTCCCAAAAACCTTTTTTGATACACCGAAACGCCTTCATTTTCACGATTATGCAATTCTCTAAAAAATCGTTTTACAGGAAGTTGATCTCGATTAAATAGATCGATACTTCCGCCTCCTTTTCCGGGTGTTATGTGACTGAAAACCAACCCCCACTTCTCTTAATCAAATTTTCAACCCCCTCAAACAAAAATTATTTGATGACATCCAAACCGGAAACAGAAACCTATTCCAAGGTTTTCAGGTCAGTTAAGTCGATTTGATTTCATCCCCACCCCGTCTTCCTCTTCCACCTTCCCGATCACACTCAAAATGGCCGATAATTCACTCTTGAGTGTCAGTTAAAATGCATTTTTAATCACCTAGATAAATTATTTATGTATTAACATAATTTTATGTCCAGTAAAACGTGATCGTAATGATTGTCCATGACTGGAAATTTTTTTTTATGCGAACTAGGCGTCCATCTTGTTTTTTCTTCTTTTTTTGATTTGTTGTTTTATGGGTTTCATAAAAATTTGGTTTTAGTGTTTAAATAATTGATCGCCTACTCACCTTAAGTTAAACGTATTAATGTAGTCAATCAATCAATCAATCATTCATTTATTCATTCCTCCGTTTTCGTTTGTGGCTTTTGTTGCGTTTCTGAGTTCTGGAGAAAGAGCTTTTGGCTTACTTCCTGAGATTCGTTTGAATAAATTTATTTGTTGCTATGGGTTACTTCCTGTTGGTGCTGTTGCTGTTGAATTAAAGAAAGAAAGCGGTTACTAATTTTTAGGTTGTGTGTTAATGCTCTTGGGTGTAAATATTGTAGGTTGGCACAGCTGTTTAGGTTTCTGTTGTGATTGATAGCCGTTTTACTAAGTATGAGATAGAAAGAGTTATGTTTAACTGCTGTTAGAAATGCTGTTGCTGTCGAGAGTATTAATATTATCTTTATTATCATCATTATCGAGCTTTGCAGCACTCAATGGTGTTTGGCGCTTCCTCAGCCCGGAGGACCAGTTGGTTGTACTGAGAGTGGGAGTGGTCCTGCCAGAGGACTACACTCCCTCCAGCATAACTCTCCGGGTCATAGAAGCACATAAAGCTACCCGCATGGTGAGGTAACATGAATTACAGGTTCGTGAAATTTCTGTCACAATTCTTGTCTGCAGCCCCTCAATAGAAATTAGCCTTGCAGTTGAGAACGTCATTGCGATTGTCAGTCCTTCTACTAAGTCCGAGAGAAATGGAGTCGTATATATAACAGGTACTAGAGATGCTGTTGTTAGCCCTGTTAAAGTGTCATCCCTGTCGTTGAATATATTTCAACAGAAATTGATGTGTTTTAGGTCTGGAAATTCACTTTCCTTCAAATATCGTTGCTAACCCTTCTCTCTGATTTTTCGAAAGGAGTGATAATAAAATAAGCACGCTGTTGCTGCCGTTTTTACATTTCCAATAACAAAAAAAGTGATTTAATAGCCATTACGCAATTAAAATTATGTTATCACCATCACGACAATTTCATTGTGTGTGTGTTTAGCTAATGAAACCACTAATAATTAAAATGACTGATATTGTTACCACTCCACCTGTCGCAATTTATCATTCGTACTGCGAACCCGTTGCTCCCGTCCTTGTAATGATTATGCTATTGTTTCCACTTAACGACTAATTTTAGTAATTGTAGTATTTGGCCGGTAGTGCCACGGTTCGCTGCCAAAACCGGAGATTCTATTGCAAATTGTAATTTTTCGCTACATTTTCAAGTACAGTGTACCACACCCAAACAGAACTCGAGTTTCTGTCGGATGGTGTGCTATTGTTTGTAACCCAATCGCTACGTCAATTTGACTCGTTTTACGAGCTCGCTTCACCGATTAATTCTCATTCAAACGGTTTTCACTTTCCTCCTCGAAGCCATGTTTTTAATCGTAAATGTTATGTTAATTAAACCAAACAAAACCCCCCGCGAGAGAAGAAGAAGAAGAGGAAGACGAAGAGGAAATAAAATTTAAATTTTTTAATTAATTAATTAGCGCGAAGATTTTTTTTCTTTTATGTTTCGCATTAACATTCATGGGGTTCGAAGTCAGACATGCAATAGAAATTGATTGGAGGGCTAATGTACACACAAAATAGTCATCATTAATAATTTGTTTTGAGATTCGTCCTCTTCATCTCCTCCCAGCATCCTCCCACCTCTCCTCCGTCCGCCCTTTTAATTGCATTAATGGAGTTCAAATTTATGGACGTTACTGAATTAATTTAAATATTCTCGTAAGAGCAATTAGGATGATTTGAACTTTAATGATTTTCTTTTCTTCTGCTTTTTACGCGAGCGGTGATGAATACGACAATGAAACAGATGCTCACAGAACCGAGAGATTAAACAAAAGGTCAAGAAGAAGAGGAGGAGGAAGATGGTAGATTTGTCTGATTCGGTTAATGGACGTTTTCTTTGTCTGAAGATTTTCTCTTTCCGGTTCGAGAACTTGTCTTCTTCTATCGTCTTGTCGATGCTTTTTTACCGCGTTTTCTCTTTTAGGCTTGTGCGAAAACAGCACCTGATGATTGACTGAGCGGTTATCTATCTCAACACACGACGCCTTGATAAGGGCATCAAACCTATTCTCTCAACTTCCGGTTTTGTATTAATACATACTGCCGACCTTCACATAACATGTTTGAATGTCAGTGTGGGTTTGTTTTTATGCGAATTATTTTTATCGGATTTTGATAATGTTTGTTTACGGTTTACACTCGTGAAGACGGAAATGGGAAGATTCTCACTGAAATACTCCTCCAGGCTGGTGGACCATCCCAGCCTTCGGAAACCTGTCTCGTTTATTACGAAAGGCGATTTCAACCCAACAACACGCTTCTCTTACGCCTATTTTCAAGTCTTCTTCTAATCATCTACTTCAGCTAAGTTTTGTATGTGTTACAGTCTCGTTATCTATCTATCGTTATTCATCTCTAACTTCTCTCTTCATCCTTTTCTTCCTTGTCTTTCTTTTTCTGTTTCATTCGTCTATATATTCGTTCTATCTTCTTCTTCTTTTTCCCCAATGTGCCACTATGGTGGCGTTTGGGGATAACCTCAGATCCATCTTCTGTACTCCTCCCTGTTTTTGGTGAGGCCGGAGCTGCTGCAAGGTCTTCCCTCTGCTGCAACCTGCATCATCCTCTCTTCCCAGGTTATCCTCGGTCGTCCAATGGGTCTCCTGCCCTGCGCTCTCGCCTCCATGTACAGCCTCCAGTCCCATTCTCAATTGTGGCCAAACCAGGACAGCTGGCGGTCCTCCATTGTCCTCTCCACTGGTTGCACCTCAAGCTCTTCTCGGACGCGGGTGTTCCGCACTCTGTCTCGCCATGTTTTTCATGCTATCCGCCGGACACATTTCATTTGGACTGCATTGACCCTGCTGACATCACTTCTATTCGCTGTCCAACTCTCCCTGTCGTAGATAAGTATAGGCTCGATGACTGTCTTATAGACCCCGTCTATACGGAGGTTTCCACGATGAGGTTTTATTAATTTCAGTGACGCATATTCCATTTTATAAATAAGCATGTGCCTGACTAGATACTACATAATGAACACCAACAAAATAGACAGTAATATATTCATACGCTCTTTTCGGGTTTTAACAACATAAAAAATATAACAAGTGAACACACAAGTGGCTAACTGGTGGGAGTAGTAGTGAATTGGTTAAAGCTCCTGACATGGAGGCAATGATCTTGAGTTAGAATCCTCCAGCATCCTATTATACCCAAAAAGGGTTTAAACCAACACAAGTGACTAACTCGCAGTAATTCTGAGGATACATCTTCGATATAAGACCAATGACCTTAAAAAAATTGAGTCCAAAAACAAAACAAAAATGCGAAAGGGCGGTTGACACAACCTAGTCCTTAGAGAGCCGAAACGAGGAAAAACCAAATTTTCATAGCACGCATGAGTAAACAAACCCGAAAACGAAATAACCGCAAAAACCGGAAGTTAACCTCGAAATAAAAAAAAACCTAAAAATCCTTTCGCAACTCAATCCAATAACCCTCATCAATAACAACAAAATATTCTCTCAAGATTAATTAATTAATTAATAAAAACAGGAATCAGATCTATACCCCCTCCCCCCGCGGGAGTTTACAATGAATTCCAATCCAATTAAGAAAATTTTTTTTTTATTTTTTCATGGTCGGGAGATTCCGCATGACTCACTTATTCTATAAAATATCCTTTCATCATTGTTCTAAAAACCGTAATTTTTCAGAAACGATAAAAAAAGGTTGCCTTCTCTCTCTCTCTCTCTTCTCGTAACGACCTTAACCTATTTACACGGTTCATAAGCAAATAAATGGACTGGACTCGTGCTTAAATGTCAACCGGCTGTACGTTACGTCAGGACAACCGATAAAAACTTTGCACTCTAATAAATTAGACTCGATTTTTATCGTTTAAAGGGCCTACGAATCGTTTCCATGGGAAATAAAACGAGTATGGATGTTTACGCAAGCGTAATATTAAGGTTCCTTCGATTCTCTCTCTCTCTCTTCGTTCCCACAATAACGTTTTTTTTATTTTCCAAAGGATCCAAATAAGGAAGACCTGGAATTTTTCTTTTTTTTTCTTAATGAGAAGACCTTGATTTTATGTGTTTCCACAGAATGAATTTCCTTGAATTTTTATGCCAGAATTAGAGCAGGCGGTTAGTATGGCATATCTGTGATGAGTTTTAGGCTTTTCGTAGTGTTATTGAAATTATTTATTAGTGTTTAATCCTCGGTCGATAGTTTGTGCGGATGATGGAGTTAAATAATTACTTCCTTCCGCACAACTAGAAGTCTTGATAATATAAATTGTTTAAGAGGTGAAAATAAATTTTTGGTCTTGATTTTCCCACTTCGGCCATCCATGGAAAAGTTTCAATATTCTTTCTCCTGTTTGCTTTAATTTCTTGCTCCCCAATTATTGTAGGTCTCTTTTGTGTGATTCCTAGTTTCTTTAGATCCTTGGTACTCAAGCTTTTTCCTTCCCGGGCCAAAGTTCCATTGTGACCATTGCGACTGGGCCACACCACATACCAAAAAAAGATTTTACAAGTCCGGCTTTGGACGCATACAATCCATCTTCAGGGGCATGATCTGCATGTACATCTCTAGGTCTGTTTCTGTATGTATTTTCTGTATATTGCCTCATAAAGATATGTTGGGGCAAACAATGTCAGCAGTTTCTGAGCACATTTTCTTACTGGTCTGGCACTATAGTTCATTCAGTTGAGCTTGGTGAACCGCATGTGGCCGCAGGCCGCAGTTTGAGTACCAAGGCTTTATATCTTCTCAACTACCACCTGTCTCCTTGTATGAGAGGTGATATGGTTTTTCGGGCTGGATTTTTGGGGTTATGTCTGGGAAGAAGACCGGCGTTTTTAACCCAGAAACGGCTTAAATGTAGCCCAAAAAAGGCTAAAGCTATATAAGAAAAAGTAGAAACAAAATAGGGGATTGCAGGAGAGGAATAAGGCCGTTTAACATAGAAAACCGTGTTTGAGAGTCAAGTGGTCTATGTCTTTAAAGACGTCTTAGGTCGAGGGGGGTCTTCTTCTTTAGTGTTAAATTCTCGGTCGATAATTTATGCGGATGTTAGTGTGTTAAAAATTTCTTCCTTCCTCAAAACGCAAAACTCGAAGTCTTAACTAACATAAATTTGTGCTGGGATATTTGGTTAGTCAGTCCAGTTTTGGTGTTCGTAGAAAGCTATCATTCTCAGAAATTTTTGGTTCTTGTAACAAATCGACCAAATCTTCTAGAATTTGACAAAAAATCTTGTGTCAATTGTATTACCAACCTAACTGTCATATGCCAGACATTTAGATTTAAAACTGTATCTGAAGAAAAGAACAATGTCTTCACCCCCAGATTAGACAAACGAATTTGGGTAACTTGATCGTGCTTGAAAAATTAGAGGAAAGCTATAAGAACCGTGTTATGGTGTGGAGTAGTTGACATTTTTAGAAACAGGAGGTAAAAAAAAATAAAACAAAAGTCAAACAAGACAGAAGGAAAACCCAAACTATAAACGACCAAGCGACAGAAAAATGATAAAAAGAACAAAACACATTTAAAATAATCCGCCATCTTGATTCCAGGGCAATTAAACCAGTTAATAAAAAATTCGGGAGGACACGGAAACATGCAAAACCCTCGCGCGACCATTTCGCCAACTTTACGACCTTCTGACATCTTCACCAGTTTAAATAAGACAACATTAGACTAATTTTATGAGCTATTACGTCACATTCCAGCCACTAAACACGGCCATATCTTATAGAGTTGGCGAAATGTTAACGAAAAGCAACAACCAACACATCAAACTACCCTGACAGACTATAAACCAAAACCACGACCGGCTATTCTGTTCTTCATGTCATCTTTCCCCAGACAGTCTTTTCGACTTCTCACAAGACAGTCCAAAGGGGGAAAACCCAAAACCTAACTTCCTGAACCAAGGTCAGGAGTGACAGACAACAACAACATTACCACGGGTTTCATGACTCTAATGACTGAAAAAGTTAGGCGAATTCACATCCGGGCCAGACGACTCGGCTAAAAATTTAATCTTTATTTATTAAGAAAATCTAAAAGATAAAATTGTCTGATTCTTAAGAAAAATATTTATAGATTACGCCAAAAAAATGAAAAGACCTTGGATGGTTGAGGCAAACATTTTTGTGTTTTTAAAATATGGGTCGTTCCAATTGAGTCGGTTTGAATTGAATGAAACCGAAGGAGGATGCCTTGAACAAGCGAGAAAGAAAGACCAAAAAAATTGGATTTTGTCCGACAAGGTGGACGAAACTAATTAACTCGAATCGAGTTCGCGAATCGGCCTTAAAAACGATTTCTCTGTCTCCTGCTGTGACGAGAAGAGGAGTTCACGTCCCAAGATTGGTGCGAACTAATATCCCCGGTTTTTGGAATCCATAAAGGCTTTCTGGTGTGGATACCGCTAAGGAAGGAAAAGCATTTGGTTGCTGTACCGGATGAACAACCTTAATCGCAAAAGAGTGGGCGTGGAATACCGTCAGGAAACTCAAATATCCATTTGAACACAGTTTTTAGAGTTCAATAAGTTAGCCCCATGGAAGCGGATTGGTTGACAGCATCTATGGGTTTGTTATAAACCTAGTAGGATAGAAATTACTTGTGTTGTCTGATCCCATGTCAAAGAGGAAATCGCCTAATTTTCTCTCGTGTACTTTGGTGGTCCATTCCAATACTTTCACAGCATCCCTTTCTAACAAACGACAAGACCAACGAAGACCAACTCATCTTCGAATCCTGGAACACTGCCAGTTTAAAAGGATCCCTGCCAGGGATCTGGTGATTCCTAACGAATAGTAGGAAGCAGATATTTTCTCAAATACTCCTCTCGACCACTGGTCCATCTCAATCCTTCTGCAGCATCCCATTTCAAGACCAACGACGTCTCAAGAGACATAAACCATTAGACTCCACAAAAGTGTTTTGTGTCTAACAATAATTATCGTGACAACGTGTAGTTAGGTTAAAATCGGTTTAGTAGCTCTTAACTTATGCATCATATACAGTATATACAAACTCAGTATTTATTGTGTTGGCAACTAAGTCACTTCCGGTTTTATAATTGAATATTGACACTAAAAGCCGCTATTACTTAGTTCCCAACTTAATTTAAGTATAGACCGAGGTTAGATAAAGTTCAAATTATCTACAGTAAACATGAAACAATAGACAAAAATCTATCGTAAAACTCCCGCGCTTGCGCAATACGGAAACAAAACCCAAATAATGAAATCCCATCCAACGGATTGACGTTATTGCTTTCGGGGGAATAACACTTGCGAAAAATCGGAGATGTCCTTGTGCGCTTGCGCAGATGGGTACGAACACCCACAAAATTGCAAAAAAAATTTCAACCAGCCTAGAACGAAGATTGCTATAAAACGAAACCGCCCACATAAATCTGTCCAAATCTTATCTAATCGGTGAGCATGTCAGAGTCATAATTAATTAGATGGATTGAGAGATATCGTCTCAAATTGAATTTTCCGTTTCCGTTTTCCAGGTTTCAGGTATGAACTTGTGACTAAGTTTCAAATGGAGACGTTTGTCTCGGGATTAGGTTTGGGATGAAGCGGTTTCATTTTCTTTTGACTCACTAATTAACATGAAAAATTGTAACTCACGTTATCATAGTACACAAAACACACATGCACACACAACACAACACAAAACACAGTTCCGTCTAATTTGGGGGCGGGGCAATCATTCTAAAAATAATTTAATTACTGTTTGATGAAGGAGAGAAAAAAATAACAAATTTCTGAGAAAAGATTTTTCTGAGAAGAAATCTCTGACCCAATAATGAACAACTGGATTAAAATGATTAAGAATCAGTACCGGAACTAGCTTTTACGAATTAATTTTCTTTAATAGGATTTTTTCTTCATTGGAAATGTCAACCTTTCACTTGTTTAAATAAATTTTAATTTACTAAGAAACTTATTTCTTGAACTCCTCCTTCTCCTACTCCTCATTTCCATAACCAATGCACAACTTTGCGGAGTACTCGTTTCATAAGTCATGCACACTTAAACGAAGAGTCCATTAATTTTTGGAAATATTGCTCACTTGTATGAGGAACTCATTTCAAAAATAATGCGAATTGAATTTATGGTCTTAGAATCCCTCCCATACAGTCTATTTCCTTAATTCGCTCCTGAGGCTAACAGCACGTCTCCTCCAGACTCCTGTACCATTTCTTCATTCTAATGTATATGTCCTATGGACACTCTCATCTCATAACTACAGCCCACTTGTACAGAGAACCAATGTCAAAAGTTATAGACACTAGCATGAAGTAAATCGTTTCAAAAATAATGCACACTTATGTGAAGAACCTATTTCAAAAGTAATGCACACTCGCACAAAATAATCCGTCTCAATAATTCATGAGGAACTCATTTTACAAATATTGCAATGGCGATCATTACTGTGTGCATTACTTATGAAATGAGGACCCCGTAAAAGTTTGAGTTGGGTGAGAAATAAACTCCTCCAACAAGTATTCATTACTTTTGAAAAGAATTCGTCCTACTGATGTGCAATACTTTTGAAATGAGTTCTTCATTACTTTTGGCGTTGCTTCTTCGTACCAGGAATTAATAGATTCTTCCTTCAAGTGTGCATTACTTATGAAACGAGTGTGCCATAGGAGTGTACGTTAGCTTAAAGGAATAGTACCAGGAGAACAGATTCGTGTTTTAGCTCAGGAGCGAATTAAGAATATAGGATGGGTGGGAGGAGGATATATGTTCTAAGAGTAAACATAAGTTTGCAAAATAAATGTGCATTACTTTTGAGTTTCCAAATCGTCCTTTTAAGTGTGCATTACTTATGAAACGAATCCTCCACAAAGTTGAGGAGTAGGAAGGAGATTCAAAGGCCATAAACTAAATTCGCAATTTGTGTTTCTTTCTTAACACTACCCGTTGCTAACTCCCCAGTCTCTCAACCTCGAAACCCAATCCCTCGTTGTCACAACAAAACCGCGAATAAAAATCGAATCGCGCCTAAAAACCTTCGACTTGACTTGACCACCCGAAACCAGTAGACCACGAAAGATTTTTCAATTAAAATCGCTCCAGGAAATTTTCTCTTGGAAGGCGAATTAAAAATTCGCTCCGAAAGAGACTAACAAAAGCAGACGAAGGTCTTTTCCATCCCTTCTCCTCCCCGGTCCCCCCCGGGAACATCCTGTTCGCAGGTTCCGCCATTTTCCAGAAACTATATACCTTCCGACGACGGGGATTCCCCACGGGACTCTTCCTGGAGACATCGATAAAATATAATTTTTCTTTTATTTATTAATTTAATTTTTTTTTTGCCAAACGGTTTCTCAACCCCCGCTCTCACCCCCATTTAAATTTATGTTTTTAATAAAAAAAATTTTTTTTTTCAAATCAAAATAAATTTAAATTTAAATTTTCTGTTCACCCGGATTTCCACAATGTTGTCGAATGCAGTGAGAATAAATTTTTCTCTCTCTCAGGTAGCCTTTGCCCCCGGCCCCCCAATCCTACCAACCTTCTACTCTCTCACTACCACCCACTCTTCGGCTTGCCCTCCTGCTGCCACGTACGTACCCGTCGCATTTTTGTAAATATTTACAAGACAGAAATTGTTATTGGTGAGAATCCGCAAAACTTACATAATTTTCCCTTTTTTTACAATGACATTTAAATAAATTTTATTTTTTAAAGTTTTATTGGAATTTATTTTTATTTATTTAATTTGTTTTCTGTTTTTATTTATATTTAGGCGCGTTTGATGTGTGCCGAATGAATGCCCAAGTTGAAAGCCGGTTTTACGTCGCGAAAACACCTTAAACAACTTGTTCGTGGCACCTGTTTGTCTGTTTGAGTTTTCCTTTGTTTTTCGGTTTTTCGTTCCCTGATTTTCTGTTTGGGTCTATTGACGAGATTTGGGCTAAATAGGGTAGTGGGAGGAGGGAGGTGTTTGGTAACAACCCAAATCTTTGGGTGATTGGGTTAGTCAGCTGAAGACTTAGAGGGATGTGTACCACTCTCAATACTTTGTCAAGCAACTTTCCGATCTTTATACCAACCGTTAGTCTATAAAAAATTAGTCTAATAGAGCCTAAAAACCACAAGGCGTCTGATTTTCGATTGGAAGGAAGCACTCAGAGCTAAATATAGAAATCTATAGCCCGATTGTGAGAGAAATTTTGATGACGTCATTAGAGTTAGGATGAAGTTAGCCAATTTAGTCATCAGTCAGAGTGGTTTTGTCTTTTGATTTGTGAAGAGAGAGAAGGATTGAAAAGGAAGGGGGTACAGGTTTGTAGTTTATTAGAAGACTTGTCCCAAAAGTTCCCGGAATGTTTTTCTTATACCATGAATTCAAAATCAGCCTACAGCCGTTTCGAAGTATTTTCTTTTTGGTTTGTTTCACCCAAAACAAACTAGCCCTCAACCTTTCTGTAGGCCTAACTGCAAGAAATCATTCCACGAACTTTTGGAACAGACATCTAGACGGGTACAAAGCTATAAGATAGTCTACAAGTCAGCTAAAGATTTGAAAGAATGTTCATGATTGCCCCCGACCGAGTTTTTAAGGAAATTCTAAACCAACGACTCCCCAGTGTGTCAACCCATATCAACCCATGCAAATAGTCTAATAGACTAATTTTTAGTCTAAAACTCATTCTCTCATCGGAAATAATGAGACAATGAAGAAAGACATGTCACAGCGATGAGATCCGCACGGCGACAGATGTTTCTGATGACGTCATTAGAATTCAGGTCAAAATCTAAGCGATTGACTAACCTATTCTATTGTCAGGTCGTTTAAGGTTTGTTTGCCAAACACGTTACAACTCTATTTATGGCCTAAGTGTTTAAAAATTTGAAGCGATGGGGTCAGTGAAAAACAAAATACCAATTAGGAAACCACCGCCGACTTGTAGCAAAACTGACGACATAGTCGTGAAACAGACGTCAGACAGAAAGTTCGGAAACGTGTGCTGACGTTACGCATGCGTAGACTCATTCTCGCTACCACTTCCTCGCGTTTTTGTCAACATTTTTTCCCACAAACGATACCTTAATGCCTGACCATAGCAAAGAACCTTTTGATGAAGACGACGAGGACGGCATCAACAAACACACAAGAGACAAAAAACGAAATTAATTCCAAACATCAGTCAACCACGTAAAAAATTTTTATAAATTTCGTGTTTTAGGGCGCCATTTTAATTCGAAGCGTTGAAAAACGATTTCCGTTTTTTTGGTACATTTTTTATTTCTTTTCTACGTCCAGATCTTAAAGAGATGAGGAGGAGGATGGGAGGGGTCAATAAAACTTCAAAGTTCAGGAGAAATTTATGAATCATCGGAAGAGAGACAAAGGAAAAAATTTTTTTTTGTTTCTTTTGCGAAATGAAGTCCTGACGAACCGGAGGCTGGGACATTCCCACAACCTGACAAAACTTCAGATGAGAAGAGGTGTTAAACCAAAAACTGTCTCCCTCTTTCCCTCTTTTTCTATCTTTCTCTCATTATCTTTCATTTTCTTTCTTTTCTAATACTCCTCTTCACATTCTTTTCAATCTTCAACCTTCTGTAAATCATTCCTCAAAGTAAAATTTGATTTTTGGAAAAGGGTGTAACCCACTATCATACTGTGCTTAGGTTTTGAAAGGAAAGAGACAGGAAACAGACGTAAAAAAACGGAAGATTAGAATACAAAACGGTGTTCTGAAACAACAGTATAGGGAGAACGAAAAGCGCAAACCAAACTACAGACGGGACTGTGAATCGAACGACAGGAAAAATAAGAACCATAATCAAATCGTAGCAGAACTTGAAACAGTCAAGAACGAACATCGAGAGAGAGAGAGAGTTCCAACGAAAACAAAAAATTTCAATTAAGGAAATTAAAAATTAAAAAATCTCAGAAGCATCCACAGGAGCAGGGAAGAAAGAGGCGACTCAGGAGGAGAAAGGGGGCTGTGGGGGGGTGTTCCGTCAAGAAAGAAACGAAAACGGCCCTGAGATTCTCTTCCATATTAAACGTCCGCCACCTGTAATTTACGATCGTCCCACATTAAACACTCCAACTTTTGAGAACAATTGATCATGACAAGTCATGACTTCGGTCTCCACCATTAACCACCGCTTACTCCTAAGAACCTGGTCTGGCGTTTTCGTCGAGAAGGCGCCGGTTAGGCTTTAATTTTTCATTTTATTAATAATCACCCGACACTTAAATCACGATAATAATAATTCGAGGAGGAGAAGGAGGAAGAGGAGGAGGATGGTTCTAGTGACTCGGCCTTCTGTATTCTGACTTTTGTCTTTGTTCAACTGTTCGTCTTCCATTTTGAAACGATGACGAAACGAGCTGAATTAATGGCGCAATTCGCGGGGATTCCCCCCCGCTGCGAATTGATGACAATTAAATGTCACTGGGAATCGTTTAAAGAAAAAAAAAGTTCCAAGCCCTTAAACATGTGATTTTTACGGTTGTTCGACTTTATGTATGCGACAAATAACCAAAATGCACACACACACATACAGAATGCGCTCAAACTGACTGACACTAACACACACGCGACCGTTTTGTACGAGCCTAAGGAGTGTTCAAGGAGTGTTTTCTTAAAATTGCAAAAAAAAAATTTTTTTTTAATATTATAACGCTGGGTTCCTGGCGGTGAGATCTTGCTAGAGGACGAACCTGTCGCTCAATGAATTACCAAAGGTGAGAAAATATAATTTTTATCGATTCGAACGTACCTGAAAATCCTTAATTTTTGTTTTTTACACGTCAGTCAAGTGTTGCAGATCTTCCTCATTAAATTCCATTGGTGTTTGGTGTCCATTTTGAACTCCTGCACCCGTTATAGCTATATCGACTTTCCCGTCAATGGCATTTGACCATATCTCTTTAGTCCCTTCAGACTTTATCTGTTGGTTCAAACAAGCAAACAATAGTATCGTCTCTAGATAATTTTGCTTTTCCTCTGTGCTAACTGTTATTTGTTTCAAAGACATTAGATAGGTGGTCTGGCTTTAAAGAGGGTCTAGGAACCAAACCAGTGTATTAGCTCCAGGAAACGACTAACGTGTAGTAATAATAAATGGAAAGAAGAGAAAATATAAAAAGACAAAAACAGAAAAGTAAATTTGACAAACAGAAAGACAACAGTAAAGAAAAGGAAGAATGTCTTTAGAGAATCGACCTCGTAATTTTTAGGGACCTCCAAAACGTCTGATCACCTACTAGCTGCTTAGAAAAACAAAATCTGGCATAATGTTAACGGATATGAGAAGTTCGTTCCTCCTATGATAGTTGGTAGATTAGATCTTGTATCACTCACTGCCACCCAAAAGCTGACAAAAACATCAGTCCAACGAAGATGAGGTGTAAAAAGAAATCGCGCTCATGAGATGCTGTGAAAACATTTTCCCTTGACACACGCCTGAGGATGTTTGTGGCATCCTTAACCACTCCTAAGCTACACTGCAATCGCTAAACTAACCCAGTTCAATTCAGGCTCAAATCTTTTGAAACCAAACCGCAGCAAAACTTCAATGAAACAGCAACAGTAAAAGCTACAAGACGTTCCAACTTAGGACAAGTTTGTGTTTCTTCAAGACAGTCCCAAAAATTGTCTTGTGACTAACTTACAAACCCAAAAACCGATGGGGGTGAGTTCTATTCCTAAACAAAACAACCCCCAGGTCTATCGCCCCACCTCCACCCCGCCTTCGACCTATTTTCCTTAAACCTCCATCTTCAGCAGGAGGTCATGAAACGTTTAGTACATTCAGACTAACAGGGAATTTTCGTTTTTAAATATTTGAGGGAAAAAATTTCCCTGCTGTCGTTTGCCGCCATGTTGGTTTAAACACATCAAGCACAAGCACTACTGAATCTTGTCAACTTCAGGCTGTTAGTATGTGTTTAGTCAAAGAGTAGAACGAAAGCGGATGCGCTTAGTCACATCAGAGATAAGAGAAAACTTCTTCGATAAGTGAAGAAGATTGGAATCGACTAATGTCTTATTTATACCAATATTTTAGCCAATAAACGTTTAATCTTTCAAATATCCCTTAAATAGAGTTCTCACATGGCATCCAAGGTCTCGTAATTGAAACTTAGATGACCCGAGAGCCGATTAGATTGGCTAACATCACCCCAATCCTAATGACGTCGTGAATATCTCTCACTCGGTTCATAACATTTGTGAAACATCTTCATATTGAAATGAGTTTCTCTAAACTAGACTAGACTAAAATGTTATTTATACTTTCGCGAACATCACCTATTGTGTGTAACTACTTGCAATTACAAACCGCGTAAAAAAAGTATTTGGTCCTTGTCGCGTCAGGGCGAAAGTCAGGGCTCACCAGTTCTTGATTTCGTTAAATCAGACTCTACTATTGTAGTGATAGCTCTTTTAGACCTTTTTTTACGCGACTTGTAATAGTTCACATAGATTAGATGATGTTTGTAGGGTGATAAGAGTTAAAACCTAAAAGTGGAAAAGATGCTTCAACCTTTACGCAGAGGATTGGACACAAGCAACCATCTACAATTCCAAATCTTGAGCTGACTAGTATAGTAAGCTAAATAGGTAAACCAGTAGAAGGTAGAAGATACGTCCACGAGGCATCTTTACCGTTCAAACCGGAAAACAACTTCATAACAAAAAAAATCAAAGAAAGGAAAACTAAACAGACAAACGGATGCCGCGAACAGCTTCCGGCTACTTCATTACTTGTCAAAAAGAAGCGTTTTAGACTAGACTATCTTTATCAGTTGGTGTAGGCTTGCTAGTCTAAGAGTTTGCAAAAAAAATTCATTCGATGTTGGGTTAAAAACCTTTCGCCAACCTTAGACTAATCCATGTAGAACTCAAACAAAATGAAAGCGACTTCCTTCAACGACTTCATTTCAAAAATAATGCACACTTTTACAAAGAATTAGTTTTATATCAAATGCACATTTTCTCAAGAAAGAAAAATTTCAAAACTCATTTCATAAGTACTGCACAGTTTTTTTAAAAACTTCGTCTAATAAGAGATGCCTTTCAAGAAGAATCCATTTCAAAATTGGTGCACGCTTTCATGCCAAACTCGTCTCAAAAGCAATGCAATAAAGGACTCATTTCAAAAGTCCTGCACATTTCTACAAAGCCGTCGACTCAAAAGAGATGAGCTAAGAGATGCACACTTTTAAGAAAAAACTATTTCAAAAGTACAGCACACTCATAAAGAACTCATTTCAAAAGTTCTGCACATTTTTAAAAAGGTTTGTCTGATAAAAGATGGACGCTTTCATGACAAACCCATTTCAAAATTAGTGCACACTTTAATAAAGGCCTCGTTTCAAAAGTACTGCGCATTTCTGCAAAGACGTCGTCTCGTAAGAGACGCGGGGTTTTAAGAAAAATCTATTTCAAAAGTACAGCACGATTTCATAAAGAACTCGTTTCAAAAATAATGCACACTTTCACAAAGAATTAGTTTCATGCTCACTGTGAAACAATGAAAATTTTTCATCTAGACAAAAAATGGCAGTCAGACTTCAAAACCACCAGCCCAAAACAACCAAATTCTATCAATCTTCTCCCAGAAGAACCAAATCCATCCTCCTCCCAGCCTCTCAGACCGAAATCTAACTTGAAAAGGGTCCACACCATCGCGCACACCTTCTCCCTCCTCCCATCTCATTCACGATTTTGAAATCTTTTGGAAAAAATTAAAGAAAACAAAAACCAAAAAACCGCCCACAGGTATGAGAAAACTAGACAACAAAACCAGAAATTCGTTAATTAATTAAGACGCTTTGGATGGACGAGAAAGAGAGCCACGGCGGCCGGGGGAGGGGGCACAAATAAAAAAAAAATTTTTTTCTCTCTTAATTTTTCTTTTCATTTTTTTTAAAGATGGCGGGCGGGTTGTGCAACGGGGCCACGGCAGGTTGTGTGAAGCAATGGTTTTAACTGTCACGGTTTAATGAGAACCATAGTCAAGAGTATTGATAGCCTGCAATTAATTCAACACCTTATGATTTATTCAATTACAATGCGGCGCAAAAATTTTCGTTCGTTCGTTCGTTCGTTCGCTGGCGAGTTAGAAGAAGAAAAAATCGGTTTTGACACATCGTCACGATTTCCCTTTTTCTCCACCTAATCTGCGTACAGGTTAATGATTTGTGAAATCTTTAAAACGAAGGAAAAGAAAAAAGAAAGAAAATAAAGAATCGGGGACGATGTGTGATTAGGTTGATTTCCTCTCCATCCGAGGATTTTTTTCTTCTGAACGCCGCCATTTTTATTTTTGAATTCGCACGATCATTTTATGGTGGTGTACAAGATTTCGGCAAAAGCAGTGCTCTCGTTATGATTTTCACGCCGACTAAATCAACAGGCTGTAAGTTGGGTTCGTTGGTTTAGGTCAGGGGTGGCAAACCTTTTTTGATGTCCGTGCCACAAAGTCATAGAAATTCTGTTTTTAAATAGGTGACGTGTCACAAATAATTTTTAATTGATTTCTATCAAAAGAACTTATTAAAAATAATAATTTTGTTTTTGTGCGTGCCATCAAAATTTTAAACGTACCACTTGTGGCACGCGTGCCATAGATTCGCCATCCCTAGTTTAGGTCATACTAGGTAGTATTAGAGGTTAGTTTAGGTCGATTTAGTGATAAGTACAAACTAAATCTTTGGTCATTTACCCGTGCATTAAATAGGAGGAGAAAACGGCAGAGAGAGGGAGGGGGAGGGAATGTAGTCTCATTTCATAAATAGTGCACACTGATTGTGCTTACCAGCCGCTCTGTAAGTCACTTTCTCAGAAGTGTGTTACCAATTTGTTTCTTTTGTATATTCAGTTCATTCAAGGTTTCGGTCAAATTTGTAAGAAAAACACATTTTGTAAAATAATGCACGTGTGTATAAAGAGCTCATTTCAAAAGTATTGCACACTGTCATGCAGAAATTCATTTCATAACTAATGCAGAATTTAATGGAAAAATCGTTTCAAAAACAATTCACATTCTTAAGGAAAAATTCATTTCAAAATTACTGGAAATTTTCATTCAAAATTCATTTCAAAAGTAATGCACACCCTACTGGATAACTCATTCCAAAAGTAATGCTCACTCTAATGGATGACTCTTTTCAAAAGTAATGCACACGAACAGAAATCTCATTTGAAACGTAACTCACACTTTACAGCGAAATCCATTTAAGAGTAGTGCACACTCACGACTAACTAATTTCAAAAGTAATGCACACCTTTACAAAAAAATTCATTCAATAAGTAACGTACATTACCATGAAGGAATTCACTTCAAAATCATGCACAACTATAGAATGAGCTCATCCATTAACAAAAGTTCTGACCGTTTTACAGTGTAAGCATTTTCCTCCTCCTTTCTACCACCCTCACTCCCCTTTTCCTCACTCATCAGCCAAATTCCAAACCTAATTACATAAACAGACTTTGAACAACTCAAAACAACAACTGAAAATACAACAAATAAATAAATAAAAACAAAATTTTGCAGAAAATCAACCGAATACGAAAAAACAATAAAACTTTCCTCAGGTGTTTTCAAGTTAAAATCATTCGCATAAAAAAAGACCGATCCAGTTCGACAATAAAAAACCGGACCGAATTTATTTAACGGCACCGATGATGCAAATAAGAACCAAAAAAACCTGACGAACCTTAAACAAAAAAAAAAGTTTAAATTAATATATATAGATCCATTATTAAAATGTTAACAAATTATTATGGTCATAAATCCTCGGCCACCCGATTCATTCCTCCTCCTCCTCCGGGGCCCTCTACCCCCTCTCCTCCCAAAAAACATAATCAAAATGAGAATCCGTTCCAAAATAGCCGAAAACAAGGTTTTGAACAAAAAAAGGACCGAACAACATACTTATGTCGTTGTTGTTGTGTCTGTGACATTAATATTGAGTAATAAATCCGAGTCCGTCTTCTTTTTGCCAAGATGGCCAACCTGACAAAGAAAAAGGGAATTTGGGCCGAAAATTAAGGCGATTCGTGTACACATCGACCTTGGAGACTCGTCGTTGGCCCATTGATGAGGACTCTTGGAATCTTCTTTTCGTTTTTTTATTGCCTCAATTTGCCAATTTTTTTCCCTCGAAAATTCTTTCGGGTTTCAGGTTTCAGGTTTGTCACCTTGAGAGACCCACTTTTTCATAATTTAAGGGATTTGGCAAACTAATGAAGGAGACGCCATTTTGAGTGTTTTTTTGAATGATCGCGTTGGCTAGACCTTGATGATGAAGGGACCCCCGTCACCTATGGATAACAGGAAATTGTGCCTCCCTATAATTATTTATTTATTTAATTAATTGATTTATTTATTGATGGGTAAAACCCGTCGGTGACTTTATTTATTTTTTTATAGCGTTTGAACTTACTAAAACCGGAAACATCATGGATGAGGGAAATGTTTTGGCGGAAAAATTTAAAAACGAGAGATTCCTGGGTCTTAATTTTGCGGGGATAGATTGCGGGCAGCCCAAAACTCTTCAAGCTGGGCCACTTCTCACACGAATATTATAAACCGGAAATGATTGACCTACCGGAAGTAAATTAAAGGATTATAGCGGGGAGCCTGGTTTAGTGGTTAATATGCTCGACTACAGGAGTTATGGTCGTGGGTTCAAATCCTCCTCCCATGTCCTGTTATACCCAAAGATTAAACCTAAAACTAAACGAAACTAAGGAATTTTTATTTACTCAGAGCACGAAACAGCACTTCAGAGGTTTCAGCCACATCCGTACAACCACCCCCTTCAGTTAAACTCAAAAATAAAATCTCAGCCCCTAAAAAACAATTCTTTTGTCCCATTTATGTCTCAACCTTGCAATTCGTTGACCAGAAAAAGCGGAAAACAAAGAGAAAGAAAACCTTTTCTTGACATCTCAAACAATAAAACAGTTTAGCTAATGTCAGGAATAACGGTACCTGTCCGATTGAGTCAACAAAACCCCCTCGAGTAAAGTAGGAAATCCACGCAGAAAACAGTTATCAATAGAAAGGAATTTTACGAACCCATCATTCACACGAGACCATCATCTTTGTCTTTTTTATTTGCAGTTCAGTCACCTCTGACAAAAGGAAAAACAAAAGAACAAGGGTTGAAGGGGTGGAGGAGAAAGGATGAACCTTTGTTCGCGAAACCCTTACACAGAGCCCTTGGGACACAACCCCAAATCGTTGCTAAACTCGTAAACACATTTTTCCTTTTTGGTTAAATTAAATCGCAGAAAAAATTTGTTCCGTGACCTACTGTCCATCACTCGTGACATAAATGACTTTTTTTTTCTTTTTAAATAGAAAAACCAAAATAGCAGAAAAACCTAACGGGACCATCATCAATACCTGGAGAAATAATTCGGAAGAGAGAGAGAAAAGGATTTTTTTTTTCGCTTTAACTTTTTGGACAAAAGGGACAACAATGCTTGTGACGAATCATGGCATTATTCGGTGTTAGGCTAGTTTGAGCTCACGATTCGGAGAGATTCCCATGAGTCCGGCCCACATTTTCAAATGCAGAATGAGTCGGGAGATGCAGGTGCTCGCGGTTCTGTTACGGATCATGTAATAAATACCTGAGGCACGACGAAGATCAAGAGATCCTGACTCCTCCGAGTCTGATGAAATGGAAAGGCCAACCGCGCCAGTTACGAGGTTTTGTTAATGATCGTGTGTAAATAGCGACGCCCTTTCAAATCAATTTCCCTTCGCTGACGGGGTGCCTAATGATTTCTAGGTACCTCTACCCTAATATGGACACAGTGTTTTGCCACTCGAATTTGGTTAGCTTATGTGTACACTGATGGGTTTGGGAGGTTCCGTTTGTCACCATCCCTTATTGCTGTCCTTCTGTTTAGGTCTTCCACTGGTCTCAAGTTTGGTATTTGTTAGGTTTGATACCGTTTATAACAGGATACGAGGGATGATTCGAACTCACAGCCATAACTTCTGTAGTCGGATGCTTTAACCATTACACCACTTCCTGGAGGTTGGGTTCAAACTAACCCCACAACCAAGACATAGGCAAAGTCTAAAACACCCCTGAAGAGACTAACTCATAAACACTCTCCTGAACCCAAAACTCACCATAAAAACCAACCCACCATAGACTGATCAAGAAACTCCCTCATTCCATCAATCGGAAACATTTGTTATGAAGATGAGCAGACGAAATAAGACCAAAGAGGAGAGGGCGAAGGAGGAATAGAAGGACGAGAAGAGGAAACACAACAAAAAACCTGTTCCTTAGTTTTATATTCCTCTCCTCTCTGCCTTCCAGAACATTAATAACTTGAAAAGAGGTTAAAAATGACGGGTACATGATGGCTAATGGAAAGCTCCGACAAGACCTCCTTCATGGTAACCTCCTCGCGCACTCTTCGCACTCAGGAACTTTAACCGAAACCTTGAAAACGCATCAACCGACCATTTTTCTTATTATTTATTATAATGATCCTTCTCTTCGTCGATTGTTTCGGTTTAATTTTTTCTTCACTTCAAGGAAAAACCGTTGGAAAAACTTTTCCTACCATACATCCAACCTCCTCCTCCTCCTCTTCCTCCTTGGATCGCAGCACCGAATCCATTCCGTGGATAATTAAACTAATTTAATAAAACAAGTCGGTAATTGGTTTCAAAAAAGGCCGTTTCATTTTCTAACATGACTTCTGATTTTTTATATTATTTATTATTAATAAGAGAGACGCAAAAAGATGACGAGAAGATCTTGCGTAGGTAGGAAGAAGACCGGGAAAATTCAAAACAAATTAATTTTCCCTTTTTTTAAATTTAAAATAAATTATTTCAAGGATTCGGGTATTAAATTCATTAAAAATGGTTTGGTGTCGGAGTCGGTGTCTCTCGGCCCGCAATTGAAAGTAAATAAAAACGACCGGAAAAGTCGTTGAGAAGGTTATTAAACACTTTTCTTAATTTCTGAATCAGAAAATGCGTGACAGTGAGGAAAAATTGTTGTACTGGTTGGTAGACTAGAAATGGCAGACGGTAGGTGATGGCCTTGGTACAAGGATGAATGGGAAAGGGTGAGAGTTGTTGAGGAAATGAGGAATACGGAAGATAACTGAGATAAATAAATAAATTCGAAGGATGGAGGGTGGGAAACCTTTTTCCGACAGCGAATGATTTTTTTGGTTGTGTTACCGGTAAAGTTCGAAATCCGGCATTCTGTAGAACTCCTAGGCATTGTTGAAATATCTTTTTCTGTTATTGATAAGGAGGTTGATGATGAAGTGGTTAATGGAGGGGGTGTATTGGAGACATAGTCTTGTCTTATAATCTTTAAGGTGTTAGGGAAACTGTCTAAGACTCGAGATAGAATCTGGGGCTTCAAACTTTGTCGGTGACAGAGGAACCATCAAGAAACCCAAGACCAACCTCTTAACCCAACAACTAGAGTCGTTTTTAACTTCTTGGGTTCTTCTCTAACACACACCCTCTCTCTCTGGTGGTGAATCGGACATCGAATTGTTTCGGACAACAAAACTTCTTGTTTGTGGGTGTATGTGACAGTTGATGGATTGTTAAGTTCAATAGGACTGATGCCAAGCGCAGATAAATCAGAGAAAAAATAAAAGAAGAAAGACGATTGTAGAGAAATGACGACAATCAAACCCAAAGTGCAAGAAGGGGGCATAACCCAAACCAGTCAACCATATTTTTTGCTTACCTTCTTCCGTGTAACTGACTATGAGTCATAAGAACCACTGGTCTGCCATAACTTTTTCAATGTCTTCAGCTGTGTCACCTTAGATTGTGTTGTATTGTCTGCTTGTCTGTTACTTCTAGGGTATGACTATTTTCTGTGTCCACATTCGAGTTCAATCATCCAGTTCAAAAATCCATCGCCCAGACTCGAAGACCCAAATCCAACCCCTCAAAACCCTAAAAGACAGATAATAAGAGAAAGAAGATCATAAGGACGAAGATAGACAGTTACAAGAAGTCAAAAACTCTTTCGTCCTCAAGAGACCTACCATCACCCACCACCAAACTCAATTGCTCTTCTTCAACGTCCAACCTGTTCATAAAAACATTCCATCACCCATCCGATCCAAAACGAAACCAGGAGAAAGAGAAGAGAGAGAGAGAGGAAAAAAATTTACGGTAAAAAGATGATTTGTTCTGAGAACATGAACTTTTGCTAAGCGACCTTCGAGGTTCCGTACCTATTTCATGGCGAAGCAAAAGCATATCAACCGTGAAATTCCTTTTTAATATGCATCAATTACAGAAAAGACTGTCTCAGTCAGGTTTTAAACTTTGGATTTTGCTACAAGTTTCGCTTTTTGCTATTAGTCATTTAACATTCATTAGTCACAATTCCTCCTCCTCTACCACCTCCTCCTCTCCGTCTTAATTAGGATGATATCTGATTCAGGTTCGCTGGAAATTCTTTTTCGAATATTATTTGGAAAGGGAGTCGGAGCCAGGTTCGAAAGTAAACATGGCTCACATGTAGTTTTCTCTTTTCTTTCTTCTCTTCCTCTCCCTCTCCTCTTCCTCTGGTAACACTCGCCAATGTTACATTTTCTGCGCCGTTTAAAATGTTTTTTTTTTCGGTTTGAGGAAGATAAATCGTTTTCGGTTGATTTTGACGAACGCCTGACTTCTTTCTTTTTTGTCTTTTGTAACAGTGAGTGAATGGTTTTGTACCTATTTGCTCTTGTAGCCGTGTGAAGCAATTACACTGTCTTTGGTGTGTTTTGGGCAGGAGAAGAAGGAGAGGGAGGGAGTGCTAACCATTTTCACGCTCGGTTTTCGTGATTTTATTTGGAGTAATAGAGGCTTGAGGAGAGAGAGGGAACCAATAACACAAAACAGAGTCTAGCTCTGAGGTCCTTGGTACTCAAACTGCTTTTTGAAAAGTCGTGTGACCCAGTCACAATGGGAACAATGGGAATTTGGCCCGGAAGGAAAAAGCTTGAGTACTAGGGTCTTAGGTTAAGAGGTTGGTAATAGGTCTACTTACTGGTGTTTCTGCTACCGGCAAAGTTTGCAAACCCATCACTTGCAGCCCCGAGTCTTAGAAAGTCTCCCCAACTTCTCACAGTATGTAACAGTAGACTATATCTCCATCCCTAAGTATTCCCAACAGGACGTAACCCTCTCGGCCCGAAACATATCTTAAAACACCCCCTAAACCATCTCTCTTTCACCTTTTCCTCTCCCTTTCATCTTTGTTTGTCTCACGAAGGACTGAACGATCGAAAGATGATTTTAATTAAAATTTTTTCTCTTTAAAACCTTCAGGTTCTTCCTTAAAAAAAAATTCCGATTTTGAGATCACGACTTTGACACGTGACTTTCAACAAAATTAATCAATTAATTAATTAAAAAGCATTTAACAATTTTTTTCACAATAAATTTTCGAACGAGAAGGTGTAGAGAGCGGTGGAGAGGGGTAGGAGAGACAGGAAGGGAAGGAGAATGGAAATTCAAAGTAATTAACAAAACCTTGGAGAAACAGAAAGAGAGAAAGAGAGACAGACGGAGACAGAGAGAATGTCTTTCATATAATCATTAACCAAATCAAAATTTTAATTAAAATTTCAAATCGGTCACAAGAGACAGATAAGATGGACAGACGAACGAAAAAAATTAGGATAATAAGACGATCTTCTCTTTTCTGTTTAGTTTTACACTGGACCCCGAAAAATAAATCGAAAATTTCACGAACTGTCTTCTGATTAAGTGTCTTTCTCCTCTCCCTTCCTTCATCTCTTTCACTCTCTTTCCCGGATTTTCAGATCGCAGATAAGATCCATTCAAACAATGGAACCGAAATTAATTCGTTTGCGAAATTTTTTCTCTCCAGGTTTGGAAATGTTTTTAGGATTGGAGGGGCCCCTTTACCACATCCCTACGACCAAAGCCCCCCTCCCTCCCCGAACGATGAGAATGGGATTTGTTTTGGTCGCGGGTCAAGTATCCTGACCCAAATGTGGAGGCCTAATTATAAAGAATGATGAGATGGAAAAAAGCTCAGGTTTTCCAGGTTTTTGGTGAGGTACGACGCGGAGGAGGGGGCGGGGATAATTGAAGCACTTCTCCTTGAACGCGTTTTAACCTGATTTTTCCACAAAACGGAAGTCGGGGCGTTTGAAAGATGGGAAAACAAATTGATATTGACCTTGACTAAAGTCATCGAGTCGTGATTTGTCCCGTGAAGAGTCTCTTCAGTTGTCGAAAAACGCCACTGGAACCGGAGGCCCTCGTTGTTGTTGTTGTTGTTGTTCTTCGGGGAGTAGTGATATTGTGTTGGGTTTTGAGAATCACAAGCACCAATCAAAACGCCATCTTTGATTATTATTCTTCGGAACGGTCAGATAAGTTCACCAATGATAGACGAGGCGTCGTCGTCAAATTTATTACCAAACTAAAGACAACTTTCAAACGATTGTTTCTCAAGAGGATCCAATCAAAGCAAAATGGTTCATCCGACATCTTTCAACACTCCTCTCGATCAACAATCGGATGAGTCGATTTAATTCAAGGGTCGTTCCGCCTACGGCCTGGCCTAGCCCGGCTTTCGAGAAAAATAATCAAAATTTCACTTTTCAGAGAAATTACAAAACGAAATATTTGGCCGATGCGAAAGCGCCATTTTAGTCTCCTTTCCTTTGAATCGGGTAATTTAAAATTATTTTCGGCAAATTTAGTTCGTAAATGAATTTCCATGCTCTCTCCTCCTTCTCCATGAAAATGGGTCACTTTCGGCGAGGAAGATCATCTTTTGGCCGAAAGCGCCAAGCGGATTAATGGACTCCTTCGTTGGCGAGAGAAGGAAATAACTGTAATTAAGACGGGGGGTTACCTCATTGGGCGTTTTTGACTTCGTTTTGATACCAATTCGCATAACCGGAAACGCCGTGTGTAGGCTCGCAAACATGACCCCGAGGCTTTTGGGTAATGATATTGTTAAAGTCGATGACATTAGGTCGTTTTTGCTGAAGACCCCCAACAGTCTCGAACTCGTTATCTTTGTTTTGTTGTTGTTTCCTGCGGTTGGTTTGTGTTTGTTTGGTTTTTGATTTTGTCACTCATCCGATGGATGACAATGAAGGTGGAACCAAACTTTCGCTATCTCCTGTTTTCTTGATTTTCGAAAGCTCTGATTCATATAACCTTTCTTTCTTTCCTTAGTCGTTTTTACAGGTCTTTCATTTTCCTCATCTATCCCCATTCTGTGCCTCTGTTTCTGTTGATCTCTGTATCTTTCTTGTTTGTATTTATATTTTCTGGGGTTGGTTTTGTTTCACTATCTATTCTTCTTGTTGTGTTTTCTGTTGTGCTTTTCCTTTTGTTTTCTGCCTTATTTACTTAATTTTTATTCCTCTATTTGCTTCCCCGTGTATCTGTCTCTACATCTGTCTGTCCATTTCTGCATGTACCTCTCTCTTGATTTTCTATTTTTCATCTCCTTCTTTGGTTCTTATCTTCTTTCCCTCTCTCTCCGTCTTTGCTTCTATTGAGAAATCATTTCTCTTTTATTTCTGTCAATTCCATTTGAATTTATCTATTCCCGTCTTCGTATCATAGTACTTATCTACCTCTCTATTTTACTCATCTTCTTATCTCTACACTGAAACCAGTATCAGCCAAGCTGATCACATCTAAAAGTTCAGACAAGGACCTCTTCTCTAATCGATTTATCTAATCTGTACAAAAATTCTCATCTTTTCCATTTTAATCGAAAGTCTGAAGTAACGACGTCGCCATATTTACTACTCTCACGAGGAGCACAATATTATACTAATCATACTAAAAAATTGATTTTTCAAAATCCAGCTCCTGAGTCATCGCTTTTCTCTCCTCGCCTTCTTCCTCTTCCTTCTCCCAGCCATCCGTTCAAAGAGACAAAACCGTCACCTCGTAATTTATTTATCTGCTCTGGAATTTAGGCGAAAAGCCTTCGAATTACCTTACGCAAAAAAGAGAGAGAAAAAAAAATTAAAAATTTTGACACTTTAACAGGTAGAAAAAGATTCTCTCATGGGAAAAGACATCCGAGAAGAATCATTCGAAGCCATTAACGTCTCAGATGAAATAATAGCGTGTAATCTATGAAGGAGAAGAAGCAGACGAAGACGAAGAGGAAGAAGAAGAAGGAAACGAAGGCGAAGACGGGAAGGGGAAAAACCTGAAAAGAATATTTCTTGCACAGTAATTGAAAAAAATAGGTCTAAATAAATTCGGTAGCATAATCTAGTTATCCCACGTTGGAATCGAGAAATAATTATTGTTCCATGTTGAATTGTATCACGAAAATACCTGCTCACGACCATGTTCAAAGGCTCGGGGACTGTATTTATACAAGGAGAGGAACTCATATTTCACGATTCGCCCATGGGCCATGACAAAATGGACGGAAATTCTTCTTCTGCTATTAACTTAATGTTTTGTTTCCCAAGTTCCGAAAGGTCCGGTTGCTCGCTTTTAATATTCCCAGGCGGCTGGCTAAAAGCTTTCTCTCTCTCTCTCTATCCCCGTCTTCTTCTTTGTTCGAGAGATTTAGAGCTGTCTTTGGATTAATCTTTTGTGGAGTAGTTGGCTGCTGTTCGTACCTTTCTTCATCTCTTTCTCTCTCTCTGACCCGTGATTGTCGCAATTCTCTAAATCTCTTTTGGTTCCTTTTTGGTCTTTTTTGACTGTTTTTGGTGAGGTTATGCGGTAGAAGGTTCGCGTTTGGTACTCATACTTTCTCCTCTGCCTCCTTACAGTTCCGTTTGATCTCCTTCTTACCCTAACTCGTTGACACAACTGATCCATTTCTTCGGAGACTTCAAGTTGTTAGTTAGGCTCACATTTCTTTCCACACACATATACTTTCCCTAACTTTTGGTTCCTTTTTAGGTACCCAGTCCTCAGTCTTCTTTCTTTTTTGATCTTCTTGATCCTTCCAGATTTTGCCTTTTCATTTTAACAACCTAAAATCCACCTTCTCGCGTAATTTTCATCTTTCCTTTTGGTTTGTTTAATTTTTATTATTAAAGTTCTGTCCCAAAAGTTCCCGAAATGATTTCCCACAGTTGAAAACGTTGCCTGGCTATCTCAGAAATTGTTGTGAGGAATATAAGTACCTTAACAATGCTAAGATTTTTTTAACTGCAACTTCCGAAAGGAAAGATTTGAACTGATTTAAAAATCATTCCGGGAACTTTTGGGACAGAAAACCAAGTATATTATCCATACTTAACATACAGTTTTTCTTAGATATACCCGACCCAAGAGGAAACTTAACAAAGTGAATTATAACAGAAATAAGGATCTGAGGAAAATGTTTAGGCGAAGGATCAGCAAGTGCTGACTATCAACTAGTCTTCTCTTTCAGTTTTTGTTCTTCCTGTTTCGTTTATGGTTTTATTTTCTCTGAGAGGAATAATAATTTAAATTAATCTTACCAGCCACCATGTTGGTGGTGTGAGGAGGAGGAGAAAAGGTTAACCAAAACACATCTTCCTCCGAAGGATCAATCAACCGAGACGAAAAGATCTGCATTTCAGTCTCGATTCCAATTCCAATCAATCACTCACTCATTCATCTCCTTTTTTTGTTCTCAGATGAATCAGCAGTGTAAAGTCTGCGGGGAACCAGCAGCGGGATTCCACTTCGGCGCTTTCACTTGCGAAGGCTGCAAGGTAACAAAAATAAAAAAAATTTTTTTCTTTCTTTCATTTCTGTTTCGAAAGACGAGGACGAACGGCGACGATGGCAACGACTTCCCGATATCCCACGTCAAAGTCTAATTTGACAGACGGGGCAACTAAGGTTCACCAACTCTCGCTTTTTGTGATTGCGAGACAAAAATCGAAGAGACAAAAGCGACGCATGCGTTCGAACAATACCTGGCTCGCCTGCCTGCATGCCTACCTCTCTCTCATGTCTGTCACTTTCGATATTTATCACAACAACAAAATTTTTTTTTGTTTTGTTCAAATCAATCTTCCGTCACTTTACGGTCTGTTTCGTGTCGGTTTGGTGCACACGCGTAATCTGGAAAATTATGACTACTCCTTCAGGTTCGGTCATTGCTGAACAATCTTTCCGCTTTTTTATAAATTATTGCGCGAAAGAAAGTAATTCCGCAATGCCAGGTCCGACAGAGAGAGAGAGAGAGATTTCGGAAAGGTTTAACAATTCTTCCGGAAACAATTTTGGGAGAGAGGAGGTGGACCAGGGGGAAGCACACAAATCAAAAAAAATGAAAAAAAAAGTCGACGCGTGTCAACTTTGGAATCTGATTATGTCAATTGTTACTAAATTGCTTTTGGTGGTGTGCATTGACCTTACAATGGCTATTACAAAATGAAAGAAAAAAAATTTTTTTTATGTTAAGGTTAGGTTCGGTTATAAAATTTTTCTCTCTCTCTCTCTTTATTTTGGTTGATTTATTCATTGCTAGGCATTTCCAGACTAAAAACCATAAAATTATTTCAAACGGTGCTTTTGCAATCCGTATGCAACCGCACTTTCAGGCACCAAAACCTGCCCCGGAAAATCGATTCCAGTTTGCGAAGGAAAAGGTGGATGGAGACCGGAATTGTCGCTTTTCTAAACTGTAACAGTTGGAACGAATGGATGTCAATTAAAGTTGCGTCCAGTCACCTCTTCGGTGAGCTATCTACACAAACAAAACCGGAAATAGTTTTATTATAGTGTAAAAACAATCTCAGCTCACCCGGAAAACATTAATCTTAGCAAACAAAATCATTTCAGTAATACACCGGAGCAAAATCTTTGACATCTTCTTCGAAAGCGTTCTAAGTAAAACCAACAGCAACAAGAAACACCTTTGGACTGTAGCAAAAATGATTCTTTGTCTTTTCAAAAACTTCTAGAAGGTCTATACCTTGTATTACCGCAAAAAATCAGCAAAAACTTCCCACAGAAAATTTTAATCACAGCAAAATGTAGTTTTAGCTAATTTTAAGAGCAGTATCAATAGAAGTTGATGTCTTCAGACAACAGCAAAATAAACTAAAGTTGAAGTTGATAAAAAGCGTTATTTTGACGCCAGCAAAAATTTTCTTAACAACAGCAAGGGCCACCCAAACATATTAATTCCATTTTGATGAAAGAGCCTGCTATTATAGTTACGCCACAGCAATTCTATCAACTTTTCCTAGTACTTACGGTCCAGGATTAAGCTTTGACGAAGGTACCGAATACCTGAAATCATTTTGAAAACCGGAAACAAATCATCTGAAACGGGAAACTTTCACGGCCTCACCCGGTTCGAGTCAAACAATTCCATCCAGATATTTAAGCGGGTTGTGATTGAGACGGCAAATCGTTTCGATGACCCGCACATCACGACTCCGACCCAACACGGAGCCCCATTGACACTACGTTCCAACACCCCTATCGTTGTTCGACCTCAATATCACGGCCAAAAATAAAAGAAAGAATGGATGCCGTCAAAGATGGGAATGAAACGAGAATTCCGACCGAACCTTAATCAGAAAACTCATCACCAATTAGAGGAGAACCGAATTCCAA
The DNA here is from genome assembly GCA_016920875.1 of Columbicola columbae. Taxonomy (NCBI): domain Eukaryota; kingdom Metazoa; phylum Arthropoda; class Insecta; order Psocodea; family Philopteridae; genus Columbicola; species Columbicola columbae. The sequence goes on along the minus strand of JADMLL010000003.1, from coordinate 4,122,333 downwards.
GCCTCGTGAACCATAATTATGCAACGAATCAACCCAACCTAAGAGTGAACTCCCCATAAAGCAAACAACCGCCCTGACCCATAACCGAAAATTGGAGATTCTTGGAATGTCAGAATGCCAAAAACCAAACCTGGGTACCAACCCAAGCACCAGAACCAGACACCTGACCCACACTATAGTAATTCAGCTCAACAATCCCTCAAATTTTTTTTTATTAATTTGGTATATGCTAAAAATAGTATATAGTCACAATATTGTATTCAAACCAAAAACAGCTCGCGCATACTATAATATAGTTTATAGTTTTGAGTTATAATTCCGTTTCTCATCCTTGGATATAACAGGGTGTGAGAGGAGTTCAACTGACAAACATAAGTTCTTCAGCCAAGTGCTTTGACTATACCACAAGCCTCCCTGACCATACTGAGGTATAACAGGATACGGGAGGAGGATATGAACTTACGACTATATTTTAAGAAGTTATAATCTACTGGATATAGTCCAAAAGTAACAAATGCTTCTAATCTGTGCAATAGTAATCGATAGTATAAATTAACTTCTTTTAGGAGTTGTTCTTCTATTTCTTTCACATTAATTTGTATTGTTTGTTTACAATATTAATTATACTATCATTGTATTATTAGAATGATAGTAATATGCAGTTTTATTAATGACCGCCATTTGTACTAGATGCATCCTTGTTTTCAGGATTATTGTCATGTGATCGTGCGATGCCTCGGGTCCGATTTCCTTTTCAAGGTTTTATATTTTATACAGAAATTAATCATCACAGTTTGGGATTCTAATAAATATACTATAATATAATTTTTTCCACAAAACAGAGCTTTTTCTGACTGCTTGACACGTTCAGACAGGGACAAATATTTGCGAGATCACAAATGTGCACAAATGGTGCCTACTAGTGCTTCACGGAACATTCAAATGTCACCCACCGGTGGATCACCCCGGCGTGAACGTGTTAAATAAATAAAAATGTTGGAAACATGGGGAAATTTTCTCTTGAAAAACGTCTTATAGTATAAGGTTTGTGTAACCTTAATTTATATGCAAAAACCTTTTCAATATCATGTTTACAAAAAATGTTACTTTTATAATCTCGTATGTATAATATACGATGAGAATTTTCACTTTAAAAAGTGTAATGCAAAAGATATTTATTCTAATTTTATGTATATACGGTCCTCTTCGATGCTCATTATCATTATTACAAGATCTGAGTGGACATAAACTCAAACTATGGTTTGACATATCTTGTTGCAAGACGAACGCCGACATCAAAGACAAAGTCGCATGTTCCGTCGGAAGGAGGGCCATTGAGGGACTAAAATGGCTGTTAGGCAGTATATTAGGCTTTGACGACGTACCAAAATTCTTGAAATCGACTTTGGAGCTCAAACACGACGTGATCTAGGCTAAATAAGTGCATCATCTAGTTTCTCAATTTGTCCAGTTGCCCAAATTAAATAAATCCGATGACATTTAATTAATCAAAGACAAAAATGTAAATGGTTTGGAGGAGAAAGAGGAGAAAGAAAGAGACAGAAAGAAAAAACCGTTTACGTAACACAGCAGAGAACTCGAGGAAGAAACCGTGGATAACGTAATAAAAACAAATGGATGTAATATGACAAGGTTACTTTAATGCCGGCCTTATTTACACAAGACTAACTACAATGGCCCACTGAACCAAATATTCACACACCGACTAACTTATTTATTCCGCCACGGTCTTTTGTTTGTGTTTTTTTCTCTTTCTTTCTTTCTTTTTCTGCTTTTATCAGATTGTACTTGTCGAGGAATTGCGTAACGACTCCTCTCCTCCTTCCCGTTCCTCCTCCTTCTCCTCCCTTCCTTCAAGTTCATCCTGAATTCCGAAAGTGTATAATTTTCATTTTGTGTCAATTGATGAGAATTTATGCAAATCGTGCGTTCGCAATCCTCGGTCATGCGCCTCGAGGTTTTAATTGGTTTCGGTTGAATTGTCACGACGATCAAATTCCGTTTTTCCTTTTTTTTGGACGGAGGAACGGATGGTAATGGCAGCTGGAAGGGGAATTTAGTTGGATGTCTCCCGGGTGTGTGAAAGTTCGTGAGAATGTGAGCAGAGGGTTTCAGGTTGGAAGTCACTGCCTGCTGTGGACGTGAATGTCCAGTACTCTAGTTCTTCGGTTTTGTTTTATATCTCCTCCCTCTCTGTAGGTTCCTCAGTTTCTTTTTAAATCACCCAATCAGTTTACCATCCTTTGAGAACTGCTTACAAGCGACTGACACCGGTTTTACTTGGAAGGTTAAACCCTCCACCAACTATATCTCTCCAGCTTCCAAAAAATCATTCCAACCAATCCTGTACCCAACCCCTAGTATATCGTACACCGGTTTCTTTTTAGAAGGTTAGAAGAAAGTGATTCACTTCAAATTGTACGATTCGGGCAGTTCTAGCCTAAACACTACTTTGTATTGACCATTTTGATGGCTACCCACACCTCTAACAAAGACATCACTCAACTTTTAGGTTCCTCACACCTTCCAAAACCTTCGATAAGTAAATACGTATCAGAAACCTTTATAGACTAAAATGGATAAAGACTACCATTGACTATTAGCTAGACAGAACAACCAGACACAACCCTCCTCAAAGAAGCGAGCAACTTCAAAAACAACAAAAACAGTTCCATCATCGTAAATTTAGAATAATCCGCCATTTTGATTTATATAAAACTCTAAAAACAATTTAAATTAAACTGTGGAAGAAGGCGAGAGACAAGGAAGGCGTTCTGGGCGTGAGAGTCCATTAAAATCTGGGGCAAACCATTTGAAAGCAAATAAAAGCTTCCAAATATGGCCGACTCCCCGCTCCCCACCCCGCCAGGCACAGATCACAAACGTTACCAAGAGTGGAAGGACTTCCTCTTTTGATGAGAAAGGACACCAATCAAATAAAATAATAATAAATTTGAGGTCGCATTTATAAAATTTATTGTATGATAATTTAATTTTCGCTTTTAATAAAATGACAATACGAAAGGGAAAAGTTCGCGAGGAGACGATGACTGGAAGCAATTCGCGTCTTCATTAACAGTCGAAAACGGAGATCGGAGGCTGCGATTTTAGTCCACCCGCTCGCTTTCTCGAGCAAAACTCCAAGGTCGAGGAGCTTGAGATCATTACTGAAGAGGTCAAAACCTCACAACCTCCGAAGGAGTCGATGGAGGCAAAGAAAAGAAAATGAAAGTCACATGTGGGAGATGAAAATTTTGTTGTCTTTTGACTGTCACGTGACAATGTCAATATCAATCCACATATCAATTGTGATATACCACGTGACATCCTCATATCAATTTCTGTTAAGTAGGGATTTAAGAGTGCATCTCACATCCAGAAACATTTTTTTAAAGATAATTCAGAGAACCATATCCGCCTTCATAAAATTATACGAACCGGAAAGTAATTTCGTATATTTCTTACGGTAAAAGTGATAAATCAGGCGAATATATCCATAATTGGCCGCGATTATTCATAATCACCAACAAAGCTTGATAATTATGAAAAATTTTCCAATATTTATCACCTTTACCGGATAGTTTAAAAATTCTCCAACTCATCGATAAAAGTTTGTTCAGATGCTCAGCTTCCGTGACTTTACAGACAAAAGGCTAATTGAGTTCGCCAGTAACAGTGAAAGAAGCAGTGAATACATAAGAAGAGACAGAAGCCAACATCAGATCAGCAAATTTTATCAAATTCCCCATTTACTCACATATCGAGTTGGAGATTTTATAAACTAGCCGGCAAATGTGATAAATACTCAGTAATTTGTCACATTTACCAAGCTTAGTTGGTTAAAATGAATAATCGCTGTGAGTTATAAATATTCGCCTGATTAATCAATTTCACCGTAACATATATATTAGGTATAACGCACAAAACCGACATTCTTTTCCTGCCCACCAAATAAAAAGAAGAAAAACCGGAAGCCAAACAGAAAAAAGAACTTTCCAACAATTCTCACGAGCGCTAACATAATCGAAGGATTTCATGCGCAAGTGTCTGAGGACAATATCAAAGGAGGTAACTGAGGAATTGGCCCGAGGGTGTCGTGTACATCATCACCGTGAGAGCCGAGTAAACACAGAGATTTACGTCAACGCCATAACCATGGCGGCGGAGGAAAAAACCCAGGCCATCCATCTCTCCAGCCAGCTAGGTAGATAGATAGATAGCCAGCATCAAAGAGATGTTAAGCTTGTTGCAATGCTTCGCAGATTGCGCAGAAAGAACCGTCGGCCAATTGATTTTCTTTCTGCTTTTCCTTTTCCGTTAATTGATTTTGCCAACATGGAGGATGTTCTCTCGTCCTTGCCGCCCCGGAGCCCCATAAAGATAAACAATCTTTTCTTTTGCCCCCTCCTTCAGCCACCTCCCGCTCTTCCTTTTCTTCTTCTTCTTCTTTCTCACCACATTGTTCATTATTGACGATGAATTATAACAACATATCGTTTCCTTTTTAGACACGGTTCGTTTCGAAGGTCTCGACTATTCAAATTATCGAAGCGACAACACTTTCCCCAGCTTGAACTTCTCCGCTTTGCCGATCAACGGTGTAATATTACTCAATTAATTTTGTAGGTCCGTCAATCACGGACCAGTTGTCGGTTAATTAATTTCCTTTCGTGTCAAGGTCATTTCTCTTTTTTCTCAACTGACCTTACACAAAATCCTCCGGGATGAGGAGATGAGTCTTCGGACGCGGCGAACCTTAAAATGACGCTTTTTTGTTTCCATTTTGTTGCCGCCTAATTTTCACATTTCCTCCGAGAGATTGCCCACGTGTGAATACACTATAACAGGTGTATCACAATTCCTGTCTTCCGGTTTTTGATTCATTTTGACGTTAGAAGAATATTATTGAAGATGCCAACGAGGGAAAGAATTATTTTCACGAGAGGTCTGACATTTGGTGAGAAATTTGGGCTACCAAGCATACCAACACGAAATCTCTTTAATAGGCAGAATTATTTTCCCTTCGAATCGAACTGCTTTCTCCGCTTCCTTTCTTAGTCAGGTACGGCGAAAAATCAAATTCCAACATAACTGGAAGAGAGCTTGTTACCAAGCCTTACTGGGAACCTAGGTGTGGGAGTATGTATCATCGTCATTGTAGAATCTAAGCAGGCTTTTGCTGCGGTCGAATTTTCAGAACAGTAAAAATTGGGTGTCGAGTTGATGTCAGCAACATTTTGTTTTGATTAATGTTCCTTTGTATGAACTTCTCTGATTCCTCTCTCTCCATTTTTCTTATTTTCTATTTCTACCAGTCTGTTCCTCTATTCTTCCTTTCTCTGGTAACTCATGTCTTCCACTTCCTTCATTATTTTTCAACCTCTCTTGGCTCCCGCTTTTATTTTCTTTATTTGTTACTCTTCCTTCCTTCTGGTTTTTATATCTTTCTCTCTTTCCTTCTTCTCTCCACTCACATTAACAAGAGCTCCGACAAACAGACAAAAACAAACGCCAACCCGATGAACTTCTTTCAATCATTTCACGCCTCGTCAGCAACTGATAAGTGAAGATTACGCTTAATAACGTTTTACTCTTAATCTCTAACAGACAATTTAAATTTTCGAAACAGTTTAGTACACTCACCAAGTAAAACAGTTTGATACTACAGTTTAACACTCTGTCCCAAAAGCTCCCGGAATGACTTTCCTAGTTGGTAAGACTTGCTGGAAGAGAGAGCTTCGGGCGAAGATGCATGATGGCAACTGTAAGCGTCAAAACGAGGTCGGTGGAGACTTCTGAAAAGATTATAAACTGATATTGAACAACAGAACGCAGACAAGAATAAAAATTTTACAACAGCAACAGCCAAAATCTACTAACATTACTACCAGTACGAAATTCCTACTCAAGTTTCAAAAAACCGAAACATGAACAGAGCCGTTAACATCAAACAATTCGACGATTCAAACTCATACAATATATTATATATATACTCTTCGTCACAAGCATTTATAAAATGTACGAGTACACCTATATAGCATCATGCAGATACTGTTTACAATAAATAAATAACGACACAAACGCATCACAATAAACAGTCAAGAATTGGGCCAACTAAGAACCCAGTCTTGACGCTTTTGGTCCTTGAATGCCACGAAAGAAATTATAATATTGAATAACATACACAGCAAAATAATGTCGGGAATTTCGGGAGAGATCCTATACAATCACAGAGAGAAAGTCAAGAAAAATTTATTATCACAACTACGAACCCTAAACCATCCTCCGCAATATTAATGAAGTCGTTAACTGACATAAAGCCCCCCTCCTCCCCGAAAAATAAGGAAAAATTGGAAAGTTCAAGAACCGAGAGAGAGAGAGAGAATTAAAACCGGGAAATTCAAAAACGTGAGGAAGAAAACGTAGAGAAAGGCTTCAGGAACAGAGACAATTAAGAGTTTGTAGAAAATATCTTCTTCTTCGGTTTTTCTCCTAAAATTAACGAACTTGTCTAAAGAAAATAAAAAGCCTCACGATGATTATAATAATAATAATATAATTACATAAATTATTTATAAATATAAAAGCAATTTGCAGGCCTATTCCGCATTTACACCTAATTGCCCTCGTAATACTTGACAGAATTTAATACTCGATTAGCAATTGAATGTAAGTAAATAATATTCAATATTCATGACTCTCCATCTGACCTTGCCTACGACCCTGAGCAACTTTCTTTCGTTTAATTTCCTTCGCCGCGATTCCGAATACCAATTTCCCTTTTTATTTATTTATTTATTTGTTTGATTGAAGAATTTGGTTTTGATGTTGTTTCAGTCGTTCTTCGGTCGTTCCTACAACAATCTCAACTCCATCACCGAATGCAAGAACAACGGGGAATGCATCATCAACAAGAAGAACCGAACAGCATGCAAATCGTGCAGACTTCGCAAGTGTCTTCTAGTCGGAATGTCCAAGAGTGGTTCTCGTTATGGGCGTCGTTCCAACTGGTTCAAAATCCACTGTCTCCTACAGGAGCAACAGCAAGCCGCCGTCGCTCAGATGAAAGGAAAAAGCTCACCGTCGAACCCGCTGGAAAATCCTCTTCCACTTCTCTCACCGTTAGGTTTCCCACATCCCAACCTGGGCACCTTTCTAAGGCCGAACAATGCCTCGTCTCCGTCAGTGAGCTCCCCCGATTCCGATTCCTCCGAACCTGGAATGTATTCGCCGAGAATGAACGGAACGAATCCGTTCGTCAACAAGGATTTCTACCTTCCCGTTCCCTTTCATTCCATGTTCATGCAGCCCCATTCCATGCCGTCGCCTTTCCTCCTCCCGCCGTCTCTCCTCCCGTTCCCGGTACCACCAACGAAGCATAACGATTATTCTCAAAGACTCTTATCACCTGATCATGTTCAAAGTCCACGTAAAATAAGTTCAACTCCTGATCTCGACGAAGAAAACGTTCGATCTGATAGCCCACCTTCAAGACATTCGCCAACCAACAACAACGACTATAGTTCCAAATACAATAATAAACATAATAATAGTGATAGCATCAAAAACAAGTGTAATAACAATTGCAACAATAACAATATTGTTAATAACAACAACAACAATAATAATAATAATAACGAAAGCGAAGACGATAAAGTGACAGTGCGATCAAAACGATTTTATTTAGACGCCATTTTAGGTTTAAAAAATACGACAGACTCCTTCTCCGAATCGGCGAGCATCAAACTCGAAGACAAGAGAAGATCACCTAAAATGTTTGCCGTCACGGAAGAACAGGACAACCCGATTGACCTGAGCGTTAAGAGTTCCGCGTATAAAACCGAACTCAATCATCAAGAGAATTGCTGTCAAACGGAAGAACCGGAAGACGAGGAAGAGGAGGAAGTTCAACCAAAAATGTACAACAATCACGAGGACATTAAGCCGATACCTTTAGATTTAAGTGTGTAAACTTATGTTAGTGTATGTTAGATAGTAGAGAAAGAAAATGCAAAAAGAACAAAAAAAATCTGATCTCGAGATGGTATGGTCCAGGGTGTTGAAAAAGTTAAGAAGTTTCTCTTTGCCGTACCTAAGTTTCTCTGGAGGAATCCAGGTTCTCAATCCCACCGGTTGATTCTTCATTTTGGAAACTTAGTTAACTTCTTCGCTCCGCACTAGAAAACGACAGAAAAAAATGTTTTATTACTCTATGGTTTCTGGAACGAACTCCTGACCACCTTCTACAGAAGAAGTCAAATCATTTCCATCCAAATCTCTTTAGTGCGTTTCTCATGGCGCAAATAGACGAAGGATGAGCAGAAACGATGCCATGACTCAAGGTCATTCAAGGTTTAAAACTTTTTTTTTTAAATCGGATTTCCACTTCCCACAAGTGGGCAGAACCAAACGTCCGACTTTTTTTTTGTTGTCTTAGATTCTGCCATTAGGTAAAAATGACCTTGGAAGACTGGGTCAGTGAACCGCTTCAGCGTAACATTTTAATAACAAGCTTCTACCTGAAAAGTATATACAATTTTCCACGAAATTACGCAAAAACCGTTAAAAGTCATTCATTAAACAAAAGCAAAACGCGTTTCAACAAAACAAAATCTCTCCAAGATGGCAGCCAAAAAATTTTTCAAATCTATCTCCCCTCAAAGAAAATAATTGAACACCCTCATTTACCACCCAATAACACTCAACTATTAAAATATGTTGTGGTGATCTCATAAATAAATTTCAAACAATTTAAAACACCCAACACCTGAAGGATAGAACATTTTGAGGTTATGTTTGTCTATGTGAGAAAGTGAAACAACCATTTTTAGCCATCTTCAAATCTACAACAAAACAAACATTTTCAGTGGAGCTCTCAAATTCCTTTTCTCACCAAACAAGTGTCAAACTTAATCACAACAATACTTCCCCCAGAAATTTTCTTTCAACTTAATTGTCACTTTGCAATTTGTAATGAATGACTTATTTCCCTTCATTTCACTCAAAAACAAAATAATTTGTTTTGAAAAACCGTTCAAATCCATACCCATGGCCTGAAGTTGTCTAAACATCCAGATATAATAACAGAGAAGCAGATGATTGTTGAGAAATTAACATAATTGAGTAAATTCATGTGTTTTTTCAAACATGTTGATGGAACTGACCACCATCAACTATAATTAAAATTTTTTCATAAACAGATATTTAAAGCTCCTTCATTGTAATAACACAAAGCAGGGATTTGGCTTGAGTTTGAAAATATCTTTTAGAAAGTTTCTTATTTTTTTATCTAAAGGTTAATGATTAATTATTATTTTCTCTTTTGAGAATAAAATTTAATAAATACCTGCAATTCGAACAACGACTTTTTGAATAAATTTCGCAAAGCCTCCTGGATGCATTTGTTTACTCTATGAGGTTTTTGAAATTTTTTTTTTAAATAAATATTCCGATTGGAATTTCTCCTTTCGTTTGTTTATTTAATTATACTATTTTATATTTTGTAATTACCACCTTTTTTAAAAATATAAAAGATTGTGCTTTTCTTAAATGAAACACTTTGACAAATTTTTTTGACAAACCTTTCTGAACCGTTGTTGCTTTGATTTAGAAGGCAGTGGTAAGTTGGTTTGTTTTGTGAGCCGCTACTTTGGGGCCTTTTGGTTTTCATTTTTAATTTAGTTGTTTACTTTGGGGATTTGTTTTAATAAAATGCAGATATGTAAATAATGAGGACATTAATTAGAAAACATGTTTCTGTTATCGAAAGATATTAATTAGCTGTACGCGCCACCTTATGACTCTATGAGGTTAAGGAACTTAACCTTAAGGTTCAGACAATATGGTTTCATCAGGATATGACCAGGCAACAGGTTTGTACGACCGGGTTTGTCTTAACCTGGATTTTAAATTCGATTTACGGATTTTAATTGTGTGGCTTTTTTTGATGAAGTGAACCCAAGAAGGAACCTAAACAGGTAACTGCATAAAAGTTTGTATTCCGTTGAAAGAAAGCTTGGTTAAAGTGTGCATTACTTTTGAAAGAAAGCTTGAACAAAATATGCAAAAATCTTGTAAGAGGTTGTTCATGTTAGTGTGCATTACTTCTAAAATTAGTTGCTTGTGACAGTGTGCAATACTTTTGAAAAGGGTTGCTCATGTCAGTGTTCATTACTTTTGAAAGAAAGCCTAATCAAAGTGTGCATTACTTTTGAAATGAGAAGGTTGTGTCTATGTTCATTACTTCCGAAATGAGTTGCTCTTGACAGTGTGCGTTATTTTTGATATAAAGGTTGGGTCAAACTTTGCTTCCCTATATTCTAAGCTCAAAAACTAAATTTGAAACTTTTTAGATCTCTGAGGCATAGACAAACATCGTTTCCTTCATCGAAATTGCGCCGAAAACAGCGCAAAAACTTTGATAAAATGTCTAAAACTCGAAAACAGTCCCAGCATTCGCACAAATTGGTTACTTCATCGATTCTGATTCCTTTTTCTTCTAATGGAAGAGTACAGAATCGTATTAAAATTAGCAAAAGCAAAACATAATTCATTTAAAATATTCGGACTTAGTACTCGACAAAAGGTTACCCTAATCCTTCCACCCAGCCTAAAGGAAAATTACTTTTATTGTGCTCAATAACAATCAACGACTTTTACGACGGTGTCTAAAAAGCCAGCAGAAAGTTTTTTTGTTATTCGTCATCGTGTGCAAATTTTTTTTAATGGTCTCCGAGGTGTAAGGTGCAACGCATAAATGACACCGAAGAATGCTCTTCATCAATTGATGATCGTGACACACAAATCAATTCTCAAGAATAAAAAGACTGCAGAATTACACAATGACGTTTGATTTCAAAACGAAAATTTTTTTTTCTTTTTATGAATAATAAAAAGTTATGACACAGCTAAAAATAAGGCCATATAATAAATGAAGTGCACACAGAGACACACTGCAAAAGGATAAACTCGGAGCCGTTAAAATAATAATTTTGTCTCGTGTCATTTATAACAATGTTCATGAGAGACACATACAAAACGGACACGGAATCGTTCGTTGTTACCCCCTTATGGAAATGAGAAACGAGATTCGCTTTTCGTCTAATATTTCAGACTCGTTAATAAAGAGAGTCTCTCTCTCTCTCTCTCTCGTCGAAAGTAAAACCCGGTGAAAATTTTTTCACACGCGAGAGATTAATTTCATTTAACTCATCGGGGACACAGCCAAAAAAAAAATCTTGTGACCTTTGCCTCCCATCTCTTCCTCCTCTTCTTCTTGTCAGGTTGGAAGATGTTTTTCCAACCAGTTAAACCGTAACCAAATGCTTTTGAACCCAACGATCTCTCTTTCTGTGTGTCTATATGTCAGTTTTTTCTGTATCTTTCCTTTACTTCTTTTTCTTTTCTGTCTTTCTGTACTTTCTTTATCATCTATCTTCTGGTCACCTATCTTCATAATTTCTCTGTATTTCTCCTTGTCTCTTTGATTCTAGCTTCTTCTTCTCCTCTATCTCAGTATTTCTTTATTTTTCTCTCTTCCTTTTCATCGTCTTTCTTTCCTTCTTTCTCTATTTCTTTCATTTCCCTAACTATCTATCTTTCTCTATCTTTTCTTCTTCCTTTCCTTTCTTTCTTTACCTCTCGCTCTCTCCGTATATCTGTGTTAATTGGTCTCATCGGTTTTTCCAACTTTCCTTTTATTTTCTTTTTCTTCTTTTATTTGTCTCTATTTTTTTTGTTCTTTCGTTCTTCCTTAGGATTTGTTTTTCTCTCTTCTTTTTCTTTATTCTTTTTATTTTTCTCTCTTTTCTTCTTCTTCTTTTCTTTCTTTCCTTATCTCCTTTTCCTTTTTGTCTTTTCGCTTCTTCCTTCTCTTCTTTCTTTCTTTCTCCTCCTCTAGTCTGTTTTTGCTCTCTTCAGTTAACCTGATTTTCCCTTTATCTCATTTTCTTCCATTCCTTTTTCACCTCCTCCCTTTCTTTTGTTTCTTTCTTCATTTTTTTCTCTACTCTCTTTCTTTCCCTCTTTTTGTGCCTCTGTCTTTTTCTCTCTTTCTGCATTTCTTTCTTTTCGTTTCTTTTTTCTTTTTGCCTCTGCCTTCTTTCCCTGTTTTGTTCTCCTCATTTCATCTATTTCTCCCTGTGCCTCATTTTCTTTCATTCTTTTTCTCTTTTGTTTCTTTCTTTTCTTTTCCTGTATTTCTTCATTTTCTTTTTTTCTTTGTTCTCTCTTCTGTCCCCCCTCTCTTTCTCTATAACAGAGGTCCCCAAACGTTTTTGTGTCGTTCTTTGCCATGTTTTTCGGTTTTGGATAGATCCCCTAATTACTTGATATTGATTTTCATTTCATGGTTTCCTAATTTTTGCTGACGTAGGCCCCTTGCATTGTTGTCATAGACCCTGGGGTTGATATAGACCACTTTGGGAATCACTGCTTTATAACTATACATGTACTTGTGATTTTTAAACAAAAATCAATTTCCTTTCCAGTTCAGAAATATTTCTACAATTTCTGACTCACAAACTATCAGCAGAAGCACAACAATGCTCTAGAACTCTCTCCTGCTTTACTTTACCTCCAGTTACCATCTTCATATCACTCACTTCCTCACTGTAAGGCCTCTGTTATCATATAAAGATGCCTTTCCCTCTCTCCTCTCTCTTGAATTAATGAAACATCAACTCTGAAATCTCAACAAGTCACACATAATTTTAAAAACCTCAAAACAAAAAAATCAAAATACTTATTAAAATGAATTTAAACAGTTTGAAACCGTACAAAAAAGGGCAACATGTCCCTGCAACAACATTCTCTCTCTCTTTGACCTTCTGGGTTAAAAGTTTGTATCTCTCAAAAACCATAATTCCAGTTAAAAATTGCAAATAGCTTCTCCGACTACTTCAACGCCTTCTCGAAATTTATTTTTCAAGAGAAGGAAAAAATTTCATATTCAAAGCAAAACCATTGAATCTGTCACCTCTAATAAAAAAAGAGTCAACTTTCTAGGTTTTGTGAACCAGAACGAAAAAAACGAAAACGGAAGTTGCATTCTGTAAATAATGATAATTTTCAAAAGTCCCAACAAACTTTATATGACCGTGTTCAGGTATTAAATTCAACCAGGTTTGTTAGGTTTGGGCTGGATGAAGAAAGAAAATTTTTATATGCAGATCGTTAATAAAAATTATTTACAAAATATTTTAGTTTTTTATTTCCCTGCATGACTTCGTCAGGTCAAAAGGTCTTCAAAATTTATCCAAATTAATAGTTTTGTGAATTCTGATTTTTTGTTATTAATAAACTTTTTAATTTTAATTTGAACGACTTTCTCTCTTGACCCGTTGAAGCTGCCTTCAATTTTTTTCAGGTTTGAAAAAATTTTTTTTTCAAAGGTTTGCATGAAAATATTTTAGTCGTGTGTAATCTACAAGTGGAGGAGAGCATTTCGACGTACGCCCCTTTCAGGCAAACCTTCCTCGGTGTTGTGTGTGGACGATACAACCTGATTAACCTTCTAAAGTATTGATGGCGAACGTTTTTAATATTAATATCGATATTCAAACGAATTGTTAGTATTAATAATTTGCATATCTGTTGCGCAATATTATTGTACCTGTACCTGGTTTCAGAATTAAATTATTAATTATCACTAATAACCAACTCTAGGCGTTATGAGAGACAAATTTTTTATCTTTGAAGATATATCAAAGAAAATGAGCTAACGTGTCAGCACTGAGACGCGTGTCATAGGCTCGCCATCACTGTCCTAAAATAAGGTTCGAAGGAAAATAGAGAAAAATTACCGCCAAGTTGTGAAAATGAGTTTTGCGGTTTACTTTGATGAAAAGCAAATGAGGTTTACCGAAAATGTTCCGGTGGGCTACACGGGTCACCCTCCTCAATAAGGTGAACAGCCAATACATTTGAGGATCAATATAGTCACCTCATAACAGACAATTTACAAGGAAGGCTTAGATTGTATAGAAATTGTGATATGGAGAGGACTAATCCGTTAAAATGGCCTTCAACCTCCCAACAAGAACCTGTAGCCAAGGAACACCCCAAGAGTCAAAGGTGCATCAGGATATAAAAATCCTCCCACAGACAGCGACGATTCAGAAGAGTACCTTGGAGAAAATGTGCGAGAAGACCTGATATCATATAAACTGGGAACCGAGAAAGAAGGTTGCTTTTTATTTTGGATTTTATTATAAACAGAAAAGAATCCTCTAATGTAGGGGTTGAATACTATATTATATGGTCGTGTCGTCGTCGTATGGGAAACAAGATATATCACTGGAATGAGAGGTTTAGTCAGCGTGTTAACCTCAAATTCTGGGTTGTTTGATGTGCAACCTGAATTTTTCCAAAACCTTCGACTGTGACCTGACTAACTGGGAGTTTATTAGATTGGGATAGAACCCATTTCAGACAGGAATTGGGTTATGTCTAAAACTGTTATCCTAACTATAGCCTGAGATATTATAGAAACTGTATTTATGGGAGTATAGAGAGAAAAGATTAGAGAGTATGGGGATGTTGTCTTAGAGCTTTGATCAAAGATTAAAACATGTCTTCAATTGATCCACCAATTCATGTGATGAGTGTCTTATATCATCCGACACAGAAATTAATTTACAGAGAAAAACCTCAGGTTGTGCCTATAAGAATATAATTTTGTAAGATTAAGTTTATACAACTTAACTAGCTTTCAGCTAAAACGATGAGGTCTGAAAGAGGAGCCTCTTAGCGAATTGAAAGCCTCTAAAAACTGTTAGATGGTAGTAATCATGTGAATCCTTCTAAACCTTAAACTACAACCTCCCCATATAAACCATATGTCAGTTAGACCAGGTTAGGATCCCAAATGCTTTATAAAATTGCCGAAAAGAATTTAAGTCGTCCAAACCATCGACTAAAACCTGACATCACATGTGAGTCAATTAGACCAGTTAAGAGGTCGTCTTCCAAGCCTTCGACAGGTTCTGCAAAAAAGGCAGAGCCAAAACGATGACCTTAGTCGATCTAATAGACCTTAATACTCATAACTCAAACAGCTAAAAACACCAAACATACTTTGTTGTCACTACAAAACCGGTTTTAATTTTTATTTAAAATTTTGATGCCTTCAACAAAGTACAGAGTGGTGTATTGTCACTCAAAATTAATCCTCAAGTTCATACAATACCAAAATAATTATTATGAACGTGATAATGATAATGAAAACGGTCGATTTTCGTTGAAGACCCAAATAATCTATTTTAAGAGAATGAAGACATCACTTTCACACGCACAAAACAAACTTTTAAATAATTGGTGAGTCAGTTGATGTAATAACGAATCAACACTACCACTCCCCTACCTCCCTTCCCACCAACACATAAACAATCTGAAAAGGTAGCAACTATTTAAAAAGACAATCAGTTAAATAAAATCTCGAGGAAAAATTGGTGGAAATCCGTCGGAATATTAAGTTGTGTGACCGGATGTTGCATTCGCTTTCAATGAAATAACCTTTCACACACATTTACATTTCCTAACTCGGTTGGAATCGATTTCCAAAACGTTTAAAGAGATTATTTAAAGTCATCCGCCATATCATTTGCTACCCCGTGCACGGAGGACGGTGAACGTTTTGCAATACAGTTGATTCATTTCCGGTTTTTTTGAATAATTTCAACCCGACTCTGTACTAGAGTGTTATGCTAAGTTTGCTAAGAACTACCTCAAGACGTATACACTCCTCCAGGATGGTGTTTTGTTGTTGACAAATTTCAGAACCTGAAATGAGCTCGCGGCACCAAAAAATCACAAAAACCAGACCCACAGGTCATGATCTACTCTTTGACTATATAAATCGGGTCAAAAGGTCATTAAGAACAACAAAACCTCATTCATAACAATAATAATAAAAGAAAATTTTAAAGATATAATCTAAATCTTTCCACAGAGTAACTTTTACTATGCCCTGGTTTCCTGACAATGTCTTTACCGTTCCTCAATCGGATCACAAAAGGTAAAATCTGTCTCAGATCGTTCAGATATCTAATACTCTCTTCCACTCTTTCTTTTAAAAGCACCACCGATTCCAAAACCCTAGTATCTCTAGATAGTATAAATTGTTGATAAAAAGCATCGAGAAGCGTTATCGTCCATTCCAAGAGACTCGAGCTCTCTTCGACCGTGACGTCGTTCCCATCATCGCCGCCATCTTGACTAAACAAATCGCACAGATAATTAACCAGAGACAAACAATCCTCGAAATTGAATACCGATCTTAGGTTCTTTAACAAACTGAAAGTGTCCACGGGAGTCGTTAGTATCTTGTTTAGGAACCGACATTTTAAATTTTCGATGTTCGTTGTTGAATCTGCTGCTGCCTCCTTGAACGCCTCGTCCGAATCCTTCAATGCGAGTTGAATCATTTTCACGAGATGATTTTCGGGGATGTCCGTGAAATTATTCAAACACCAGAATAATGTGGTGATATCTTTCGATTCTATCAACTGAGTCATTAGAGCCTGACACATTCTGTAATTAAAAAATATTCCGGGCTTGAGTGACGAACCGATTGGAAAACCGTTTCGTAAACAATTTCTCTCTCTCTCTCTTTCGTTTTATTTCCGAGTGATCTTTTCGTAATTGTGTCTCGATATGGAAACTGAATTAGTATTTCGACATAAATCGATTTGAATAGAGAGCTCACACACAATCTGTTTTTGGAAAGTGTTGACTATTTTTGCCTTTTCCTATTTATCTCTCTCTCTCTCTCACACCACTCTTGCGACAGACACCCTCATTACAAATTCTATAATTAATTTTTGGTTAATTTGACTTTTAAGACTAAAACTGAAAAGACTTGGCACTTGTTCAAAAAAGATACCAACAAACACACTCACCCGAATTCCGACCAGCCCTCCGAGGAGAAAGCCGTCATCTGTTCCTTAATCTTATCCGGATACTCGATCGGGTTTTGACTTGTCGACGTGTCCATTCCCTCGTCCCAGACTGCTGTCGGGATTATCGTGCAGATTTCCGAGGGAGTTTTCGAATTCGCGTGAAGAGCACGGGAACCGACCAAAGCCGAAAGCGTTTCAGTCTGTAGGCTAAACGGAACGCAAACCAGTCGCTGTCCCATGACGATCACGAGATTGTTGTCGATCAACCACATCCTTGAAGGCTTGTTGAACATTTTGAAACTGGTTTGAGCTTGAATGACTCCGAATTTGACGTTGTATATCCCGAGAAAGGCGCCCTCTTCTGATGGATCCCCTCCGTACAGTGCTATGTGGTCGAGGCCAACCGCAACCATGGCCACTTCTGATTTTTTGCTGATTGCGTTTATCACTCCTAAATAGGTGCCGACTCCTGGTTTTTCCGATTCGAAAGGTACGGGTAGGGAATATAGAAAACCATCAGACCCTAGAATGAGGATAAGTGAGATTGGACAACGCAATACTTTCCAGATGAGTTTTCTTGTTAATTACTTTTAATTACAAAAATGATTTGAGCTTTCCACAAGACTCACACAACTGCAAGGATAATGACTCATACAACCAACGGCAGTTATTTAACTTCAATCAAATTTGTGTACCCAGTACTGAGTATTAATCACAAGACAAATCCCCTCCATTCGAAAGATATCTCCCCCTCAAACTATCATTACAAACCTATCACATCCCCTTTCATGAGTCACAAACACTACCAAACCAAAATGTCAGTTTTTGTAAGTACTTTAATAACAAGAAACTTTAACTATTTGACTATCAGACCGGCTATGATACCTTGAACAGTTAATTTTTATTTAAAAGTGTTACTAGAAAATTGATTCAAGTTCAGTTTCAATCCTTTGGAATATAACAGGATGTGGGAAGAGACTTGAACTCTCAACTATTCGTTTGCTAGTCTGGTGCATAGACTAATCAACAACATGCCTCTCCTAGCTTTCGAGAATCAAGTAAGCTCGGACACTAATTTGTCAAAAGATCTCATCCTATTTGTTTCAGTCTCAAATGTCTTTCACTAGTAACTAAACTTTCATTAACCTTACCTGATATGCCCACCTGGTTTATACTTAATTATTTCAAGTTTTACAGACATTCAATAAGTTTTCATTTTAAAATAATAGGGTGGCATAAAAAATTGATTTCTAAAAAGAATTGCAGTTGTTTCAGTTTAGAGAACCCTGAGTGTGGGTGATTAAAGAACCTGACCAGAGAACTAATATTTGTGAGTTTTGGCAAAATCAAAATCAAAAACTTAATATCAAACTTCATGGCATGAGCTTCATTAATACTTAATCCACATCAGGTCTAAACCTGTGCCTTTCAAACTCCTACCTCTTCTAAACTATTCAAAATTATACTTTATCAATTATACTTACAAAAAGTTAAAATGGTGCTGCCCTTCTCATCATCCAAAATTGTAAAACCCAGTAAACTACTCCCCTGTCTTCTTAATTTAAATTTCTTTACAGATTCAGTCACCATAAAATTATCTTCCTGAAGTTGAACACAATAACATTGACGATATTTCTATGAAAAATAAAACAAATCAATTTACACACAAAAGAACTTTCAAATATTTGACATCATTAACACAAAGCTAAACTTCAAACCATACATTTTCAAATTTTGTTATAATAATTAAGTATTTCTTGTCATCTTGTAAAATGATGTCAGCTAATTCTATAGTTTCCTGAGGCAGTATCACATCTGTCATTGACTCTTTGCTGTTATCTAAAGCTGATTCTAGATCTCGTACTGAACCATTTTTAAACAACACAACCAACTGAGGCTTTTTTAATATACTGTCCTTTGAGAAGAGTAAAATATCGTGGATTTCATTTTTGAATTTGTGTTTTTTCGTTTTCTCCAAACTAGATTCAAGTTTAGTCCATTGTTTTATGTAGACATTATCAAAAACTCCAACAAAGTTTTCATCTCTGGCATTCCACACTACTTTTGATGTAAGTTTAGCAAGTGTCGTGCTCCAACTGCTGAGCTGCTTTTGATCGGTAAGCTAAAAAGAAACCCGACTATATTTTAACAGTGTTGGGAAAAAACAAAATCAAAATTTGTTTCTTCTAAAGTTAGTTCCATTAAATTTTAACAGGTATGGATGTAAGGAAACATAACCTCACCCGGCATCGAATAACCATACTCTTTCCTAAGGTGACGACAGCACAACCTTCTTCATCTCCGGAAACCCCCAACAGACTCTTTGAGTCTGTTATGGAACAGAGTCCGAAAGCCGTACTAAACTTAGCCATAATTACGCTTACATTTATCGTGAAATTATTTCAAACGAAACCCGACATGCGGACTCCATATTTGATTCCAAATTCAGTTGGCAGTACTGTGGAGTTGAAGGGGCCCCAAAAGACCCGACAAAATCCGCCATTAGAGCGTTTCAATGATGTTTACCTGAGATGTGTACAAACATTTAATATTATTTTTTAATTTTAGTGTATAATTGTTTTATTTTAAACGTTCAACATGACGATTTTAAAGCTCATCGAACTTGAGAACTTTAAATCGTACAAAGGCAAACAGATTATAGGGCCGTTAAAATCGTTCACAGCGATTATAGGTCCAAATGGCTCAGGTAAATCAAATTTGATGGATGCCATCAGTTTCGTGATGGGAGAGAAAACGACGAGTCTTCGCGTCAAGAGGCTTAGTGATCTAATACATGGTGCGTCGATTAATCAGCCCGTCTCTAAGACAGCATCCGTGACTGCCGTTTTCGAATTAGACGATGGAAATTTGAAATATTTCACAAGAATGGTGAATGGGTCCTCCTCAGAGCATTACATAGACAAAGAACTGGTAACAAATTTAAAGTATATGTCTGATCTGGAGCGTTTAGGTATTAATGTGAAAGCTAAAAATTTTCTGGTGTTCCAAGGAGCTGTTGAAAATATTGCTATGAAAAATCCCAAAGAAAGAACTTATTTGTTTGAAGAAATAAGTGGATCTGGTGCATTAAAAGATGAGTACGACAGATTAAGACAGCAGATGTTGCAAGCTGAGGAGGAAACCCAGTGCACTTATTTAAAGAAAAGGGTATAACAGCAGAAAGGAAAGAAGCCAAAGCTGAAAAGGAAGAAGCTGAGAAATATCAAAAACTGACCGAAGAATTGGGTGAAAAGCAACTAGAATTACAGTTGTTTCGATTATATCAGAATGAGCAGGAGATAACCCGTTTGGAGAATGAATTACAAAAGAAACAAAAGGAAGTTGAAAGAGTTGAGAAGAAAAAGGCAAAATCAGAAGACATTTTAAAAGATAAAAAGAAGGAACATGGAAAATTAACAAGAGAGCAAGCTCACAGTGATCAGTTGGTAAGAGAAAAAGAAACAGAAATCAATAAAATGAGACCGAAATTGATTAAGTCAAAGGAGCAGGTTGAGCACATGAAAAAGAAACTTGAATCAGCTAAAAAGTCATTGACTCAGGCTAAGAAAGCACATGAAGCTCATACAAATGACATAAGAGAATTAGAATTGGAATTGGAAAAGGTGGAAGAGATGAGGAGAGAATTCGAGGAAATGGTAGCTGGAGAGTCTCAAAGCCAGGGTAGGGATGTTCATCTACAAGATGCACAAGTCAAACAGTATCATCTGTTAAAAGAAGAAGCCGGAAAGAGATCAGCTATGTACCTCCAAGAACTGGATTCCGTGAACCGTGAGCAGAAATCCGATCAAGATCGTTTGGACAATGAAAGCAGGAAGAAAAATGAAATCGAAAGCATGATACGGCAAAAGGGACATGAAAAAGACGAAGCCATTAAGAGAATCGAAAAACTCAACGAACACATACGGAAAAATGAATTGTCTCTTGAAGAGAACATAAAAATCCAAAGTCAGCTGGAGAAAGATGTCGGATCGTCGAGAGGTCGTGTTGAAGACCTTCAAAGAGAGCTTGAGAGCGTTATCGAGCAGTTGGGCGATGCCAGAGTGGACAAACACGAAGACTCGAGAAGGAGAAAGAAACAGGAAATCGTTGAAAACTTCAAACGTCAGTTTCCAGGCGTATTTGACAGGATGATCAACATGTGTCAGCCAATTCACAAACGGTATAACGTGGCCATTACCAAAGTCCTCGGCAAATATATGGAAGCAATCGTTGTTGACACGGAGAAAACGGCCAGACAGTGCATTCAATACCTAAAAGATCAGATGCTCGAACCAGAAACATTCCTCCCTTTGGACTACATCCAAGCAAAACCTTTAAAAGAGAGATTGAGAACGATTAAGGAGCCACGAAACGTTCGCCTTTTGTATGATGTTCTCCAGTTCAATGAAGAGATCAACAAGGCTGTCCTCTTCGCGACGAACAACGCTCTCGTCTGTGAAACACCAGAAGACGCGATGAAGGTTGCATACGAGTTAGACAGACAGCGGTATGATGCGGTTGCTTTGGATGGAACATACTACACGAAATCAGGACTCATATCCGGAGGTTCTTTAGATTTGGCGAGGAAAGCAAAACGTTGGGACGAGAAACAAATGTCACAACTGAAAGCACAGAAGGACAAACTTCAAGAAGAGATCAGAGACTTACAGAAGAAATCGCGGAAGGAATCCGAGCTGAACACTCTTCAGTCGTCGATCGCGGGTCTTCAAACCCGGTTGAAATATTCCCACAGCGATAAGGAAGCAACACAGCAAACGATCGAACAGTTGGAGAAAGATTTGGCCAAATTGGAGGAGAAACGTAACAAGTTCGAGCCGAACATCGTGATAATCGAACAGAGAATGGCGGAGAGAAACAAAGAGATCGAAAACATAAAGGAAAACATGAACAACGTGGAAGATGTCGTTTTCCAGAGTTTCTGCGCTCAGATAGGAGTCGCTAACATTCGTCAGTACGAGGAGAGAGAGTTGAGGACGCAGAATGAAAGGCTGAAGAAGCGACACGAATTCGAGTCACAGAAAAATCGGATCACGAGTCAGCTGGAGTTCGAACAGACGAGAGACACTAAAACGAACGTGCTCAGATGGGAGAGAGCCGTTCAAGATGAGGAAGACAATTTGGAAAGAGAGAAGGCGGCGATGGAGAGATTGAAAAAGGAAATCGATACCCTCTTGAACGAGTGCGAAAAACTCAAGAACGACGGCCGACTGAAGAAATCGGAAGTAGATAAAATAGACGAGGAAATAGCGAACGCTAGGCGAGAGGTTGGCGTCATCGCGAAGGAAATCCTCCAGGTTCAGAAACAAGTGACGTCACTGGAAAGTAAAATCGAACAGAGGAGGAGCGAGAGGCATAGCATTCTAACGCACTGCAAAATGGAGGATATCGCGATACCCATGCTTCACGGTAACATGGAGGATATATCGAGCATCGAAGCGAACGAAAGCTCGTCCGGAAACGATGCCAGTGTGAGCACGCAACAGGTCTACGAACAGGAGAAGAGAATACAAATCGATTACAACCAACTCCGGGAAGATTTGAGAGAATTAGAGGAACCAGATGAGGTGAAGAGAATGATCGACAAGCTTCAGAAGGTGATAAACGAGCAACAGAACATGATTCAGAGGATACAAGCGCCGAACATGAAAGCAATGCAGAAGTTAGACGCGGCCAGAAACAAGTTACAGGAGACGAACGAAGAGTTTGAGAACGCGAGAAAGAAAGCGAGACAAGCGAAACAGAAGTTCGACCGAATCAAGAAGGAAAGACACGACAAGTTCGTTCACTGTTTTGATCACGTGGCGAACGTCATCGACAACATATACAAAGCTCTCGCGCAAAATCAA
The DNA here is from genome assembly GCA_016920875.1 of Columbicola columbae. Classification (NCBI taxonomy): domain Eukaryota; kingdom Metazoa; phylum Arthropoda; class Insecta; order Psocodea; family Philopteridae; genus Columbicola; species Columbicola columbae. The sequence goes on along the minus strand of JADMLL010000003.1, from coordinate 4,099,547 downwards.
TCCGCACAGGCGTTTTTGGGTCCGGAAAATCCGGAGGAACCTTATTTGGACGGAATCAACTACAACTGCGTCGCACCCGGGAAACGATTCCAACCTATGTCGAACCTTTCGGGAGGAGAGAAGACGGTCGCAGCTCTCGCGCTTCTCTTTGCCATTCACAGCTACCAGCCAGCTCCTTTCTTCGTTCTTGACGAAATCGACGCCGCGTTGGATAACACCAACATCGGAAAGGTGGCCAGTTACATCTGCAGAAAGAGCAGACTGGATAGAAACCTCAATTACGAGATGCAGAGAGAGTATGAGGATAACACTTCCCTCCAGACTCATTTCCCTCAAGGAAGAGTTCTACTCACATGCGGATGCTCTCATCGGAATCTGTCCTGATCCTGGTGATTGTCTCATTTCTAAGGTTCTCACTTTAGACTTGACCCCCTACAATGAAGGCGAAAAGTGAGCTCAGGACAACACAGCCAGGTTAGTATTTAGGAGAAGTATGCACCTCCCAACAGAAGGTTTAGTCTTCGGCTTAAACAGGATAGAAGATAACAGTTATAGAGAACATCAAAAGTAGTGCTGGTGGTGATGTTATTTGAATGTAGTTAATTCAACTGTTTCAGTTGTGAGGTAAATTTTACTGTTGCTATAAACGTTAGTAACGTGTCTCCGAAGTCAAGACAATTTTATCCCGTCCAGAAGCTTCACCCATATTGAGGGACAAACAGACACACAAATAGTGCCTCACTATACCTTTATAGTAACAGCCGGAAATGTCTCCAAATTCACCTTACTGCCGTAGCAATGCAGTTAACTACACTCAAATAACAGTGACACTACAATTTTTCTTCCTTTTGATGCGTCTGTTTTTCAGTTTTATAGTTTCATGTTCTTCGTTGTTGATATGATACGACGTAGTAGTCAAAAGAATATTGCTATTAACGTTAGTAGTAGTAGTGCTTGATTATAGTAACCCAGGGACGTGGACAAGAAGAAGAAATGCTCTAGAATATTTAAGAAATCAAACCGACTTTGAAACTGCCTTCCAGAACATTCCTAAGATAATAAACTTTAAGAAAACTACCCCAGTCCTCTACATGTAAGTTGAAGGGCGAGGAATAATGATAACTATAAGCAAACCTTCTTCTTTTATTTCCAGGGAAATTCTCTAAATCGCCTTCAATTCCAACGGATGAACGTTACACACTACATGAGAGGAATCAGTTCTTGTACGAAATCACCTACGAGATAGTTCGTAGGTTGTTTAGTCTCACCCAGAACCCCACTACGAATCATCTCGTTATATCCTATAATTACAACTGGATTTGGATGGGGTTGGAACGAAGCATGTCGACTTCTCACTTTTTAATTTTTAAATTTGTCAGCAATTTTTTTCAAAATTTTTAAATCATGTTGTTCAGTATTTCCGAGTCTCAGTTGTTCAGAAATTTATTGTATAAAAGATTTTTACCGTTTTTTTATTTGTCGGACGTCAGTTTGGGTTTTTGATTGTTCTGGAAAACCTGAAATGAATGATTTTCTTTTTACTGTATGTCTTGAGTAGTGCATTTCACAACTTTTCCAACTTTTGATCTAATTAAGCAGTACTTTGAAAATGTTTTTAAAATTTACTTTATAACTTGTAATTTATTTTTAAATATGAAATAAAAATATTTAGGTTTAAAAGTTGCTGACTTGATTTGTTTTCGGTTTGATGGGTACTTCTGGACTCCAGTTATTTATTTATAGATGGATGAATCACGTGACTGAATTCCTGATCCTGTCCAACACCAACTATCGATGAATTAGTCAGAAGTCTGAGTTTGAAATGACACATTTGAATCACGAAGCATAGCGGTGACAATAGTGTTTTGTCATTTTTGAGAGTTTCAAAGGTTCAAGCTGAGAAAACACACTTCTACGGCTATTTAAAGATGTCCACACTAAGGGATACTTTAATTTATAGAAATATAACCGCCCATGTTTGATTCTAGTTGTAAAGACTGGTTCTAGGTCAAAAAGTACCCAGAAACGATAGAAAACTATGGAGGACCCAATTTGTGTACATAAGCACTCTTGATATCATCGACATCATCGGTATTACAGCTCTTAAGGGACTTGGGCTTTTTGTTTGGCTTTAAGCCTTTGACCTGGCTGGCTTGGGTGGCCAGAGTCTACAATAGTCAGTCCCAACATAACTCGGATCGTCAGCGACAAGGAGACAGTCCATTGGGAGAGTTTTTGATTTGATGGTTTCTGGCTGTTTTTCGGAAGACCGGAAGTAAGTTTTGTCATTTAAGCCGAACCTTAAGTCTTTGATAGGGAGTGATTAAGAGGATGTTTCTTTTCGATGGTGAAACCTTATCTGGAGGTGATTACTTTTCAACCTCACGTGATCGTTTGTTTTAGTCCCATTGTCGTATTTTGAGAACACCAGCTTTCTGCAGGTAATTTCGCCCAGTTAGATGATCAGATTTGAATCTTGGCCACTGTAGTGATCTGGCTGCAATTGGTCTTCAGGCTATCTCAGGCTAAATACTGATAATAAGAGAAATAAACGACCTTGAAGTTGGCTACCAGATCCAAAAGTACCCAAAAAAATAACGGGACGATGAACTATAAAGGAAGAACCTAAATACGTCACTCGTTTTAAATAATGTTTAAGCAAATTTCAGCACATGAGGGAGAGATGATAAGAAAATTTTGGCAGAATGAATTGTAAACACCAATGACGAATTTTAAACCTCCTTTAATAACATGTTTGCCTGATAACAGAACCCGTGAAATTGTTTCTGTTCCTTTGGCCTGATATCTCTCGCTTTCATGTACCAACTAACCAGTGGTCTAACTTACCTGCTTTCTCTCTCTCTCTCCCATTCTTCTAATTACTACTTCTTACTCTTCTACTCTCCTCCCAATCATATTCTTCCTTTATCCGATCCTGGGGTTATGTATGACACTGGTAGCAGTTATGGGGGGTATAATATAAAACATGGCAAGTATAAACTCATGTAAACAAAAAGGAAACATCTCCCTTATAAACAACAACGCAATAAATTTTAAACTGCAAACGCACACATACACTGTATATATGTATATATATTAATATAATAAATTTATACAAAGTTCATTGATACCATTTTACAATAAATACACTTTTACAATAATCTAAATATAAATCTGAAGTTTCAAAATACTGATCATCCTATTCCGATACCAGATACAGTAAACACGTCATCAATTGAACTAAACGACCTCCCATTACGTCATTACAACGATTTATAATAATAATAATAATAATTTCGAATTTAGCCTCAGCTCCCAGCTGCAATTCAGGCTGTCGAGCACTGTAAAACTGAGACTAATATGGCCTCCCATTCCTCTCGAAAGGATCATCGATTCTCCTCAGAGCTTTTGAGAAATTTTTAATCGATTCCTTTGAAAAGATTTTCTTTTTTGTTCTCCAACCCCCTCCCTCCCCCAACTCCCCGCAAAGACTTTCCTTTTGGCCGGATTGATGCGCCTCGCATTTGTTTAATGGATTCGTGCCATCTGAAAACAGAAGAGAGATTGATTAGAATGGGAAGCGTTTTGCTGGGGATATCTTGTCCACCATTTTGTTTCTTGAAGGTTCTGGAAGCCTTACTACGATATAGAGATTTGCTAGGCTTATACTTTAGATGACTGTGCCTAGTTTTGGTTTCTGACTGAGACAAAGCCTCCCATTTGGATGGTTTTTGATTTTTATCCTAAAGCTAACATCGCCCGCCATTTTGTTTTTATACTCAAAAATCCCCATCAACAATTATATCCCCTTAACAAATTTATATAAAGTAACATTAACGGGAGACTTTTACTGATATGTTACAGCAATGAAGTGACCAGTCTTCTTAGGATCACAACAAAATGTGTGTACTCAGGACTTGTATTGCACTAAGAGGCGCCATCTTTTCAAACCAAAACGTCCATAAATCCATAAATAAATAAGACACCGCCAAATTTTCCATTCGAAAAGGAGAACTCACAACAACGTTGGAAACGTCACGTAAAACTCGACCTTCGATCGTTCGCCGACCGCATTTCGAAATTGACAAATGAATTTCGGCTGTCAAACTACCATTACGTCATCTCAGATGAATATACTAAGTGAAATTTGGATCATTTTAGGAGAAGCGGAAAATAATCTCGGTTCTGTGAGTAACGCCTAAGACATGTGTCACGGCAAAAGTGATTAATCAGACTAAAAACAAGGTATGTAGTTTCCGGGTATTATTCATAATCACCAAACTGCCTTGATTAGTGTGACAAATTACTGAGTATTTATCACATTTACCGGATAGTTTATTAAATCCCCAACTCGTAATTGGGAGATTGGTCAAAGTTGGCTCCCATGGCTTCTGTCACTTCTACTCATGTATTCTTCTTGTTGGTAGCTTTGTTTACAGTAACTGAAATGCTCGTCTCTTGTCAGAGAAGTGACAGAAGCCAAGCATGTAAGCAAACTTTGATCAACCTCCAATTACGAGTTGGAGATTTTTTTAGAATAGCCGGTAAATGTGATAAATACTCAGTAAATTGTCACACTTATCATCAAATTTATTGGTGAATAACAATACAATGCCCAAGGAAATCAATTTGACTGCTTTACAGGTATGTTTAGTATAGGTTCATGTGAGTTTCAGTCTTTCTAGTGATAATCGCGGGGATTGTTTATATTCGCCTTATTTATCACTTTTACCGTATTTATCCGATTTTACTTTCCAGCCCCATTATAGTTTTGCTAACCATAAGAATCGGTCTGATTCATTTGAACCTATTCTCTTTGCTACCATTTTAAGCCCAGTCGGAAGGCTCACACCTACCTAACTCCAATAGATAGTCGTGCACCTATATTATACGCTTTTATTGCACACGGAAGCGGAGTCGAAAACGCCGCACTTTCTACGCCTAAGAGTATTCCTTTAGAAATTTTTCGTGGTGACTTCTAAACGTTTCTAACATAACTTTCAGTTTGTCAGTTTGAGGTAAAATCGTCGTCCTGAAAGCAAACAAACAGTCATCATCAGTACCCCTGGGAGTGGAAGGATCGGGGGGCAAAGTGACTCACGGTACCCGATTTCATTTACCTAAAATGATAGGTTCCAGGTTTCTGTCCGAATCCAGATCCAGGAACGATGCAAATTCCAGTTTTTTCCAAAAGCTGGAGAGCGTAGAAAGTGTCAGGAGCTTTGCCTTCCTTTTTAGCAGCTTCGATCGCTTTCGGAGGAAGTTTGATTTGAGGAAACGCGTACATGGCACCTTGAACCTCGTTGCAAGACATTCCAGGTATGCTGTTGAACGTTTCCGCGACCATCTTCGCTCTTTTCTTCAACTCCGCGAGAACGGCTTCCCTTTCTTTCTTGTATAGTTCATAGCTTGGTTCTCCTTCTCGTGGTGGATTGACGATGCATTCGACGACCGTCTGGAATCATTCCCCGATCTCAATCTCAGAACCTTCCTCCCCGGAGTGAGTGATCGATTGATTGATTGATACTCACCTGACCCAAAGCAGTCGGGCACAACATCGCCGAAATAGCTTTGAAAAGCTGAGCTTTCACTTGAGGACAGATGTTTATGATTTCGAAATAAGCTCCACGGAGACCGCATTCACCCATGTAGCCCTTCGAGCAGGACATGAAAGAAGCCAATTCCATCTCGCTGTAGGGCGGACCCATTTCCGTTAATACTTTCTTGAAGGAGTGGAATTTACTTCCGGCAGCGTAGATGTTGTCCTGAAAGAAGTCGTGACTTGGTTACAAAAATCCTGTTTGAGTACATCTTACCTTGACTCTCTCTCGCTGTCGTACCTGATACACTTCATCTGCGAGTATGAACAGTCTCTCTTTATGCGCGAACTTGATTATCTCTTCGATGTTCTTCCTGGACAGAACCTGACCGGTTGGATTGCCCGGATTGATCACGACTATGGCTCTCGGGGCGGACACCTTCTTAGCTTCGTCAATGGACCTTTGGAGTTCGGATACGTCGAGTCCCCAACCTTGAGCTTCGTCTAGATAATAGCCAACCTGATGCATGTTGAATTCGGCGAGAGTAGCCGAGTAGAGTGGATACTGTGGAATGGGAACCATGACGCCTGGACGTTTGTTATCGATACACTGGTTCATGATTTTCAAAACGTTCTGGAAAAGTACCAAACAAATGAGTGTCCTCCTCGATGATCTTTGGGTTAATCCCGATCATTTCTCGATTCGCTTTACCTTGATACCGTCGGAAGCTCCCGCAGTCAAAACGATATTCGCATAATCGCATGGGATACCATCTCGTCTCTGGATGAACTCGGCGACGTGCTTGCGGATGATCTCGATTCCGACAGAATCCGTGTAAGAGCCGACACTCCCTCCTTTGCAACCTTTCAACACACCTCGAGCACGTTCTTTAGCGTCTTCTGGAAAGCTTGGATCATCCAGAAGAGAGGGAAGAGAGACCAAAGCCAAAACCTGACAAAAAAAGACATAAAAGATTTTTCATTCCGTTTGTCCTTCAACCAGAATCGAGTCCTCGAGAGTAAACAAGACAATAAAAATCATCCAGTCCTGTCACAGTGCCACGTGTTCCCTCAACCATCCCGCCTTTTATTAAAAAAATTCCCGAACTAGATAATTCTGGTTAGAATCATAAAAACTCGACCAATAAAAACTAATATGACCATGTGACCTCGGCGACATTTGGATTCCTTCTCTTTGGACTTCAACCAGTGTCTCTCGCGCCTAAAAACGGCTCTACTGTTGTGCTCTATCCGGTATAGGCTTCCTTCGTCCCTGCTAAAGTCTAATTGCTTGTCAACAAACACCACGATAATTTTTATTCGCGTTCTAACTCCAAGGCGACCTCAATTCTCTTCTTTTAGATACTATCAGATAATAATCCGAGAATGACTTCGTTCTTCTAACTAACTTCCGCTCCTCATGTTCATCCTTTTCAAAAGCTCTTTCGAGAGTCTGTTTGGATTGTTTCCGACCACTTCAACAAAATCAGAAGAAGAATGTTATCGCGAACGAGTACGCGATTACGGATGTCAAACACTCCGCTTTATTTTATTTATTCACTTTGACATCTAGATAAGATAAAAGTTGAGAGCTTGTACATGAGGAGAAGAGAACGAGAGAGGAAGAACACCAAGGAATGAAAGAGAATAAACGAGTAACGAAGAGAAAGAAAAGAAAAAATAGGGAAAGAGAGAGGAAGGACAGACGAAGAGAGAGATAAGGAAGATATATAGACAGAAGACAGGGAATAAGAGAAAGAGAAGTGTAGATACATAAAATAAGGAAAAAAGAGGGATGAAGAAAGGAAGATAGATGGTGAAAAAGAAGAGATTAAGAGAGAGTGAGAGCAACAGAAAGAAGAAAAAGACAGGAAAAGGAAGAAAGAAGGGAAGACGAAGAGAGAGACCACGGTAGAAGAGAGGAAGAAAATAAAATAGGAAGACAGGCAGAAGGGAGTAGAAAATAAAAGCAGAAACGAGATGGAGAAATGCAAAGAGGAGTGGACGATAGACGACTGAGAAGAGGGAAGGAAGAAAGAAAGACAAATAAAGAATAAAAGACAGACAGATGAGGAAGAGAGAACAAAAAAGAAGAGGAAGACTTAAAAAAGAAAGACGAAGAGACTAGAAACCAAAAACAGAGAAAGGAAAATAGAAAAGCAAAGAGATAAAGAGGAAGGGACAAGAAAAGAAGGCAAAGACAGAAAAAGGAGAAACAACATCTCGAAGAGAGAGCAACATCCAAGAAGATCAGATATAAAAGACGTTAAAACGGATTTCAGCTCAAACAATAACGTTCCAACGGTTAAGAGCTCTACAATGAGTTCGTATCGGCATCTATAAGGATAAGACAAATCCCTGCAACACAACATCCACCATCTTTGAAGAAAGTGTGGAGAGGTTTATTGATAGCAATTCCAACTTCCGAATATTGTTACAGAGCTGCGATGAGTGGTAAGTACTCGAAACAAGATGTCGACAATGAAATACGACCTTAAACCATTTAGAACTCAAGCGATAACTTGCAAAATTCTTTCTCATCACGTGAACCGATAACGTATCCTGTTAATTAATCATTATCGCATACCTGAAGTCACCCACATTGCCTTCAAATTGTACATCTCTTGACTGACCTGACTAACCAACACAGTAATCTAAGAGTCATCTCAACAGTGGCTGACATGATGGACATTTTAAGTCCTCATGAGTGACAATCACCCCTTAGCTACACTAAAGTGAAACATGATGAAACCACAAAACCAATCCCTGGTCACGAAATTAGGCCAAAATGGAAAAAGGTCAGTTAAGAATCAGTTATCATTTCCCTCATGGCATTAAAAACTGGTTCCAAGAATGACTTTTGCTCTGACAAAAAAAAACGAAATCAAAATAATTGTGACCCTGGGGTTTCTAATTAGTGAGTGAAAAGCCCAGCAATTTTCTCATATCAAACTTGGAAACATCTATTAGGTTATGTAACCATAATAACTGACTAGATGTCACATCGAATTGTTGATTGTTTGACTCAAGCATGAAACTATTAAACATTCGAGAACATCAATCTGAGTTAAATCTAGATTTTTTGGTTTTTGTTTTTACAACTAAGCGATTTGGGTGAGTCATTGACTTAAGGCCTTCTACTAATTTTATAAATTTAGGCTATTTACTAAATTGTTTGTTTAAGATTTTTAAAAAGACAATCAAAAGCCTTTCCTCTACCTTGCTTATGGTTGGTTGTATAATGTTGACCTTACAATCGCTTGGTCAGTTGTTGCCTAGAAACACCTGTCAGGTTGAGTTTGACTTTTTCAAAAACTCTTTGATGGGTTATGTAAAGGAATTTTGTCATTATTGTGTTTCCATCAAAGGTTATGTAATGTTAAATACACTTCTTTCACTTTCCTTTCACCTTTGTAAGTATTTCAACTTTGATGGACAAAACAAGAATCGAAAAAGAATTCGACAACAAATGTTCTTCAAACCAGTTCAAACCAATGTTCAAAAACCAAAATTCAAGGAAATTTCCTATATCGAACCCCTCAGCTCTCAAAACTTCACACTCAACCACACAACAGTCAGAACCAGTGACCACACACAAATCGTCAAACCCAATGATAACAACTCAACCAACCCAACTTCATAATTTGCTAATTTAGCAATCGACACCCATTTCAACAAAACCAAATCCAATTACAAACAACAAAACTCAGCAGAAGAAACTCGATATCAAAAACAAAACACAAAAGGTAAGCTCACCTGTCTGAAAAAGGTGATCGGCTTCTGTCCCATAGCATGACAGTCACCAATGTTAGCTTTCAAAACTTCTTTGAATGGTTTGTTGGCTCCCTAAAAAGAAAATTAAACAAACAATGTAAGAGGGCCATAAAACTAATTTGAGTGATATTTTGCAATTCAGAGGAAAAATTTCCACACCCAAATATAATAAACAGTTTGAAAGCTTGTCCCAAATTCCAAACTTTCATGACTTGGTGAGTTCAAAGAAAATTTTTTTAATTCGTGAATGGAGAGGTGGTGTGGGAGTGAAGAATTTAACTGTCGAAGGGGAGTTTCGAAGAACAAAAATTAAAAATCGATCGAAAGTTTGATTATGGAATGTGATAAAGTCAGAAAAAGAAAAAATTTTTTTGAATAAATAAATTGATTTGACCTAGATAACGCGTTACCACTTAAAAGTCAGCCCTAAATCGATTTTCTGACAAAATACATTTGGACCGATAAAAAAAACGAAGGAAGGAAGGAACGAAAGAAGGCAATCTCGGAAACAATCACCTGTTCTAATTCCTTTTCGATTTCTCCGGCTCTTATCACGATGGGCCCACGAACGGCATATTCCAACCGAATTATATTCTCGTTCATATTTTCCATCGTCACACATTTTTGATGTCGTTTCTCCATCGTTGAGATCGATTTAACCGACTGCAATATTAACGCACTACCGTTAAGCGTCTCGCCACCTTTCCTACTGAACATCTCCCACCTAAAGTGCGAGAGAACATATCCGCACGAAATTAAGTCTTTACCACCGGTTTTGCTCAGTAAACGAACCGCCATCTTGTTCGAATTTGGTGACTTTTCCCGCCGTTAAGTTGGCTCACCTGCAAAATAAAACAAAAAAATTTTTCTCCTCTCCTCTAACCCATCCTCATCGAAGAAAATTTTTTTTTCAAAACGAAATTAACACACAATCATCCCATTAATCCTGATCGAAAATAATTACCAGAGGATCTCGATAATCCAAAAATCCTTTAACACGCTTCTAGACTTGCCTTAATCCCCACTTTAAACTGATATTAATTTAATTAACGCGAAGCAGTAAAGCAATTAACTCAGTTTCAAACACCTTAGCAGACCAGCTGATTCGAAAAAAAATTTTTTTTTCTTTAGTTGCCAATTATTTTTGAAGAGTAACGCTGCCAAATGCATCAGTGACTAAAACCGAAAGCACAACAATTACCAACGAGAAATTTTAATCATATAAAAGGTTGCCCCGCGGTCAAAGGACTCTTATTTATCTTTTGATAAGGATTAATAGGTTAATCTGTTCGGAGATTTGACAAATAAAATTTTTTTAAAAATTATAATAACGGTCATGATATTCTATTATCTCAATTTAAGCATTTTTTGTTTATTTTTTATTTAAATAAAACCGTTTTAGAAATGAATTTTTGACTTCTGTTGTCGGCGCGGGTTTTGTAAAAGTTTAAAATTTTGCCGCCATTTTTGTTTTATAACGAAAAAAACGATTTTTTACTTTTTGTGAACTTATACAAATTTTAATTATAATTATGGTGGTCATAAACGACAATTTAGAAGCACAATCATTCATTTCAATAATTTGTCTTCTAGCTTTGTTTAATTTTCTAAAATCGACGCAAAGTCTAAGACTGAACGAACTGGACCCGTAAATTGATCTGTTTCCTGTTTTTTGAGAGGGAAATTTGAATGTCCTCTTAGTACCTGACCAATCAATTGACCTGTTTTGTCAGCTGAGTTATAGATTACACTCGACAACCAATCCAGAGACTCTAAACCTGTCACGATTTATTTATTCTGATGGCTTTCATTGACATGGGCACTTTAATCTCCTTCTGCTGACAGAATGCTTGACACCTGCAAGATAGTGTGCAATACTTATGAAATAAATCCTCCATAAAAATGTGAAGTATTTATGAAATGAAAAGTAGAAGACGGTGTGCAATAATTTTGAAATGAGCACTCCATAAAAATGCTGAATACTTATGAAATGAATTCTTCTACTGTGTGCAAAAATTTTGAAATGAACCTTTCATTAAATTAGCAAAATTTATGTATTGAATCCTTCAAAAAATGTGCAATATTTTTGAAATAAATCCTCGATATAAAATGTGCAATGAAAACTGCAGGCTGTGTGCAATATTTATGAAATGAAAACTAGAAAAATTTGTCCATCAATTTTGATATGAAGCCTCCTTGACAATTGTGTAATATTTATGTTAAGGAATCCTCCAATAAATGAATATTATAATACCGTGCAATAATTTTGAAATGAGCTCTTCATATAAATAAGCAAAATTTATGAAATGAATCCTCCATGACAATGTGCAATATTTTTGAAATGAATCCTCCTAGAATGCGTGCCTTAATTTCTGAACTGACACAATATTGCAGCGACAAGGGTTTGAGCGTTCACATCTGGGTCACAAATTGTAGCGTCAAGTTTAAAGTCTGAAATTATATTGAATATGAAAAAGTATAAATTTATAACAGTTACAAATCAATTCCATTTACAGAATCACTAAAAACGAAGATTTTTGACTCCTGGGGACATTCTCAGCGTTGAAACTTGCCATCATAATCTAGCACAGATCCGTCAAAGAAAGACTTCGGACGTCTCCTCACAAAGAAAACCTTAACCATATCCGAAACAAACAACAAAGCCATGAAAACAATTCAAAAACTACAAAACAGGAAATAAGGTAGAAGAGAGAAAATAAATAATAAATAAATGTGGCGACCAAATGTCGCACATTGGAGTACAGTGGCCATAACACGAAACAGGTCGTCGCAGGATTCGGAATCGAGCAAATTGAGACACGATTCAACTTGTCCCCGACAGGCTGCGAGACAAAATGAATCCTGCACGTAGGTCATAGAAGTTTCCAGAAACAGCGACCATATAAATAGATCTTAGAACTGATTTCGTTTCTCAGTTCGGCAACAGCTCAGAGTGATTTGGAACGGTCTCGCGAATTTTAATTCTTTTTGTAAATATTATTTGTCAATAAATTTTATTTATTAGTTCGGTATTCGAGTGTTTTTTCATCATTCAAGAATCATTAAAAACAAGGCTGCAAACCTAATTTATTAAACTGTACAATAAAATGTTTCTTCTAATAAATCGTTTCCATCTTGAAAAATTATTTAGTTAATTAATTAATAAGTTTTATTAACTTTAAAAGCTGATTCAAAAGGATAACAGTCACTCCTTTAATCTGAAACAAGAGTAGTGGTACTGGAAAACCCTTTCAACGATATAGAATGTCCGTGTCCGTTAATTTAAAAATAAAAATTTGAAATTTGATTGGACGGTGATCACAAATGGCGAATCAGTAACTTTCAGGCTCCAAAGATTCAGGAAGTTGGCTGGAGAAACCATGATTCAGGCTATACAACAGGATTCCTTTATATTTAATATTTATACTTCCGTTTTCCGTCAAACTAAGAGGACCACGATGATTCCGGAAGTCCTCTTTGTAGGAGTGCGTTTGTATGAGTAGAAATGTGACTATGTCGACACTGAGGAGTAACAGGTTGGGTCTTGTAACCTTTAATGTGTACAGCGGCACTGAATTTTGCTGACAATATAGGGGCTCGAGTGTTATGGAGAACTGTCTCAACTGTAAATACTCTGACTATGCAAACAATCATCGGTAAGCTTATGGCATTTTACTGCCTTATAACAGTGGTGGGCAAACCTTTTTCCCTTAAGTAGAGAGAAAAATTTTGGCGACCCCTTGAAGTTGATATTCACAAATAGAGGTATTTCTTTCATTTCATCGAATAAAAACACCGTCAAATTTGACACATTGCGAGACGTATGAGGCTGCATGTTTCTACTTATCTCATCCATGTTCGGCGATAAATTCGAAATTTATAAGAAATTTGGCGAGCCCTAGTTTGCGCATCTCTGTCTGGTAATTATTCTCCCACAAAATCCTCCATTTTGAGTTTGTTAAATATTACTTCCGGGTTTTTCTAAATCATTTCTCTAAGCCAGAGTAGATTTGTCTGATTCCTCCGGTTGTCTTCACTACTGCTATCAGTTACTACCATAATTGGGGTCAAAGCTTGTTTCATGCCAATAAGTGACTAAACGACTGTGACTGTAATTTCTAAACTAACTCAATATACAGTATCAATATTGCAACGATTCAACAATTTGCTGAACCGCTAAATTGAACAAAATTAAAAATGAAAAACCTTACTCACCTCTTGAATCATGTTGTATGTTTAGAAACTCTCTGTTCACAGGGTTAACCCTTTGCGGTTCTATGCCTGTTCTCAGCCACCACAGCACAACTATACGAATTCTATACTACCTTGGTACTCAAGCTTTTTGGGTCAAATTTCCGTTGTGACCATTGTGACTGGGCCACACGACTTACAGGGAAAAGAACCTTTTTCTAACGTTTGAATCCATGGCTCGGCAACCTGTGGCCTTTTGCAAAGTTTGCCGACCCCTGTATCAGTTTACAAACCTCAATGCCTAAGGAACCTACTTACGAACCATTACGGTGGACTTAACGGTGGAAAAGTGCGACATTTTGAAGATGCCTCTTTCGATAGAAATTAATTCCAACCAGTATGATCCCCATGTCCAAATTTAATCCGACAGCAAAGGGCTAATTGTGCGACTCACCTACCTTACGTCCTCGAGCATTACTACCAAGGTTGTGACTAATGGCGGGAATTTTATAATGAAAGGATACTGTATATCCACTTATTTATTTTTAAATAAAATTTTGAAGGCTTTAGGGTCACTTTCAGAGCACAAAAATCGCTTCAACCACAATTAAAGTGATTCAACTCACAATGTGAGGATGTTCATTAGTTCAAAAATGGCGATGGGTAGCAAGTTGTAACTCAAATCCTCTCAAATTGTTTGTTCTCGTTGATATTAGCCCTGTTTAGGTTTTGTTGATACCATTTCGACGGTTATGGTTTGTTGTTTACTTTTTATACACTTCCGGTTCTCTCTCAAATTATAAACTTGACACACATTTATGTTTTATGGGTTTATGTTGTTATGGGAAGCCAAGTTTGAGTAAACTTTACTAAATTCGCCATTACGAGCTGGAGATTTTATAAACTAGCCGGTAAAAATTGAAATTTATCAATTTATCACAGCTTAACTGGTAATTATGAATAATCACCGGCAATTATTAATACAAATTACATCTAACAGAAAGTTCTGTCCGATAATGTTACCACAAGTCTGAACACGTTTGAGTTGCTTTTCATTGGACTCTTTTTTGGTTTTCTCGTTTTATCACTGACTGTATACATACTGACCCAGCAAAGGAACTAAGAACAAATTGGCTGATGGATACATTTGAAGTTCATTCAAGCCACTGAATCTTGTACGAATTTTAATAAAACACAAATGATACAGAAGGAGTGGAAATGATTGCGGGGTGTTGAACGAGAGCACAGTTTCTCATGAAACTTACATTAGATGGTTCAAACTGGGTGGTTTCCCCTACTCCAGAGCCAAACTCTGGGCGGCCATCTTTAATCAACGACCGATACTGTCAAGATCATGTTCAAGAGTGACATCCTTTTGACAGCATGGGACGTTACAGTAGAACTTGCGCTAATGTACCATTAATATGTTAGATGTAAATATATTAATAGCACAAAATATATGATAAAATATAACGAATTTGTCAAATTTGTAAATTCAAATCCAAATCTTAAATTTGGGACCGTAATATTTAGCATTTTAGCTTTTTGAGTACAAAAAAGGGCGACTTTATCTGAAAGTTAACTCCATGGTCTTTAACAAACATGGCGGCATTTTTAAATTGAATAACCAAAAATTTCTTTCCTTGAGTTAGTATTAGTTAAGAAAGCTTTTTTACTGAAGATGATGCAAGTTTACTGAAATCATTTAGAACAGTGATTCTGAAAGTGGTCTATATCAGAGGTCCCAAACTTTTTTGTGTCATAGACCCTTGGCCATGTTTTTCGGTTTTGGGTAGACCCCCTACTTACCTGATTTTTGTGAATTTCTCACTGTAGTCAAGTAAATTTTTTGCTTCATAGGTACTGTCAGTGTATGTTGAGATTTCATTTTCATTTCATGGACCCCTAATTTTTTTTTCGCTGACAGGATGCCGTAGACCCCCGGGGATCGACATAGACTAGTGATTCCCAAAGTGGTCTATATCGACCCCCATGGGTCTATGTCAGCGAAAACAGTTTTTCCCCTTTTTGGAGTAGAACAGGATACGGGGGTAGGATTTGAACTCGTGACTATAACTTCTTACTCTGGTACTTAAACAACTACACCACGTACCTAATACAGTGGAACCTCTCATAACGAGTCCCGCTCATAGCTAGAAATTCGCATAACGAGCGACATAAATTGCGAAATAAAATCTCATAACGAGCACGTACATGGGGAATCTTCATTTTCTTCACTACCACCCAAATTATTACATTTCCACTTTCATTCTTTTTATATTCTTAAACTTCTCAGCTTCCTTTCTTTTCAAACCTTGACTTCTATCCCTAATTCTGTTCTGTTGGAATTAGAAGACAATTTTTAACATGAGGGACTAATTCACAAAGCAACAATCTTGTGAAATAAGAGAAATGCTGAAAGCAAAGTGGAAAGTGTTGCCTAGTGTATATTGAAAAGCATCACCCTAAATAAGACAGTAGCCATGCCCCATGAAATTCTTTCGGTGTCATATTTACATCAAATTTTGAGGCATCTGAAAAGACAGAAGACTACACTGCTTTATAGTAAAAAGAAATCAGGTACATAACTAACAAAATATGAATAATCTCATATTTGACATGTATTTTGTAGTTTAATAAATGCAAAACAAATTTTGTTCCGGGTTTTGGTCCGGCCTGGAACGCATCATCCTAATTTACATTAACTTATATGGACAAAAATTGTTTCGCATAACGAGTAAAACTCCGGAACGAATTCAACTCGTTATGAGAGGTTCCACTGTATATATAATCACTTTTACCGTAGCATACGCTATATGTTAGGGGTAACACACAGAACCAAATCAATTTTCCCACCACCATCATCTTCTTCTCACCAACTAAACAGAAACAAAAGAAAGAGAATAAGAAAAAATTCGGTACCAACATTCAATAAAAAAATTTTCTTTTATTCTTCATCCTCCTCTCTTAGTTCATTCTTAGGAAAATATAAAATTTGTTTTTTAAAATCTCTGACTATAAAAAAAAGAAAAAAAAATTTCTCTAGGCGATAAAAAAAACGAAAACATCTTTCAAATAAATTACAAAATCACTATCATCTCATTTAGATTCTTCTCTTATTCAAACTCAGCCACTTCACTGATTCCATAATTATTTATTTAATCTGTAGTTTAATAAAAAGAAATATCACATTTTACTTGAATCCTTTTTATTTTTTAAGTTATTTTTAATTTAATTTATTAATTTTTATTTATTTATTTATTTTAATTTTGTACTGAATTATTCGATTGATTATAATAATTCACGAACAATTTTAAGGCTGCCAATGTGTTGCTGCTGTTCCTGTTCCTGTTGTCCCTGTTCCTGTCTTCCTTAACATTAATCTCTTCGTCTTTGTAGAAAGTCTTTCTTTTGTCTTTCCGGAGCACCTTTATTTGTTAAACGAACAAAACAACCAAAAAGTAAAAATTTTTGAGAATTAAACAGATAACTGTGATGATTGGGATAAACAAAACCGTTTATTTTGAAAGTGGTTTAAGTTTTTATTATTGTAGTAGCACACTGAGATGCAATTAGACTTGTGGCAGACAAGTCACCACGAAATTCAGCAACGAAACACGTCTGGAATTGTATGAGACGGGTTCTAAGACATATAGAGACCTGCAGGAGATCGCGAAGAAACTCTACACAGACGAGATATCGATGAAACACTCAAAGGCAATCGGAATGCAGTATATTTACATTCGTTCGAAATTTTTATGTTTTGTCTCACTACAGCAGTATCACATACAATCCAACCTGTTGTCACCTATGTCATTCAGATATGACGATTAATTAAACAGCCAACAAAACTTAAGCCACTTTCAAAATAATGGAAGGAGCGGGGAATTAATTCGTTTCGAAATCCTCACCGAAGTAACTTAAACCAAACTGGGAATCGATTGGCTAAATGCTAGCACTCCGATTTGTCTTCTTCAACGAGTTTCTGCGTGTCCTTTCCCGTGTCCGAACTTGGATCTAGTTCTCTATGCCTAATGTGAATTTGCGGTGAGGTTCTCGTGACGACGGACGAGGGAGCTAGAACGGCACTCGCGGGCGGAACGGGTTCGAGTCCTTTCTTGGGCACGTCCGTCGGCACCTCGTAGATCCCGGACCCGTTGCCCTGGTTCTCGACCGTGCACTCGTACATCGGATTGCTGAAGTCTCTATTCTTACTGCTAATGTTGTCTAGATTATAGGCTACGTCCATGGGTTCCACCGACGGACCGTTCGATGGGAATACTGGGGAACCGAACTCGACGTTCGTTCCCTGTCTGAAGGAAACGCTTTGCGAGTTGGTCAAAGCTCCGAGAGCGCCTCCCTTTCCGCTGAAAATTAAAACGAGTTGAGTGAGTGAGAGCATTCAATCTGTCAGATACAATCGAGAAGGAACCCCCAAAAAACACTTACAAAGGCCTCTTTCTAAGAGCGACAAATATAGAAGCACCAATAACCGCCAACAGCAAAATAACACCGATTGGTATGAGGACAGTGGCTGCGGTTGAACCTGAGCTCCCGGAGCGAGATAATCCTACGTAATTATCACAGTATCGGCCGAGGAAATCCTGCGGGCATTCGCAGACCAATTCTCCGGAATCAACTTCTCTGCAGATTCCGCCATTTTGACAAAGGCAAACCCTTGGCTCGGGTCTCGGTCGTTCGGAAGCTGGAAACGAAACCCCAAAAATTGTTTTACAAACGAACTTAACCAACCTCATCAGCCTCATCACCAAAGCAACATTTCATTCGTACCTGCGTCGCACTGCACTTCGCTCTGTCCCTTCGAATGGGGATTCGCGTTATCAGGACAAGCGCAACGATGCCCTTGAGGCACTATAAGGCAAAGATGTGAGCAAGGACTGCTCTGGCATGGATTTGCGATCGTCGTGTTGTATCTTTCAGCATGATAAACTGTAAGCAAAATCATTTTGGGTAAATTGTCTTTGGGTTTCCAGCGATTTTGGGAAGTGGTGGTTGGGCGAAACCGCCTTTACCTTTGACGCCGGACGGATTGAGCAAATCTTTGGCCACGACGACGGGATCCCCTCGTCCAAATTTATCCTGTCGGACGACTTCTCCCGTGTCCCGAGTCACCCAAAACACGGAACTTTCGAACACGTCGAGTGATATCGGATGTTTGAGGTATTCCCCACGTACGATGACGTGTCGTCCTGTTCCGTCGTATTTCATCGACTCGATCGTGTTCAGTTTCGTGTCTGTCCAGTACACGGTGTGATCCATGCTGAAATCTATTGAGAGACCAGTTGGGTGGCCGACGGCATTCGTCACGATCGCTTTCCTGAGGCTGCCGTCTAACCAGGAACTTTCAATCTTTGGAGAGGAACCTGAAAAAGGACAAAAATCGATTACGATCAAGTCCCAACTTCGTTTCAAGACTCAAGATCACACAGAACTCACCTGAATCAGTCCAAAACATTTTTCCCAACTCAGGATCAACTGCGATGGAAGAAGGCGCCTCCAAATTATTGGTAACCAATGATCGTCGGTATCTGCCATCGGATTTTGCGACGACGACTTTTCCTTTCGGCTTGTGACCGCCGGAATCGACTTCTGTCCAGTAAATGTTGTTAGCTACCCAATCCACGGCAACGCTTGTTGGTTTCGCGTGAGCTGTAAGCAAACAAAAACCAAAATCATAACTCTGCTTAGACACAAGCTAAAACCTGCCTCGCCAGACTTCTAACTCACCTCTAATATTAAGATCCTGTGGGTATCCGGCTTTGACGACACCTTTCTGTGCATCAATCATGTAGGACCGTTTCAATGTGTTGTCGTAAGAATCCGCCCAGAACACCATTTCCTGTTTGGGATCGAAGTCAATGGCGTCGATTCTTTTCTCGTCCGATATGACATTCAGTTCTTCTCTGTCTTCCAGTTTATAAGCACGGATCTGCGGTCTACGCAAAAATAAATTTCAACAAACTGGTATCTTTCAGGTGTGGTTTTGAGAGGCGTTCTAACATCAACTTACCCGTTGGAGAACAGTAAAGTCACTTCTGGATCGTTGGATTTACAAACTCCAGTCAGAGTTTCGCTGAGTGTGAAACCTTCATTACAAGAACAAGTGTAACTTCCGTTGAAATTGCTGCAGATTTGAGAGCATCGATGAACGCCTGTCGCGCACTCGTCCACATCCTCGCATTTCTTCTTGTTCGTTTCGGATGGCGCGAATCCCGGCAGACAAGTACAAATGTAACCCATCGGAACGTTTCCCGGAGCCACGAATATGTTTTCGCAATTCTGTTCGCAACCTCCTCTCGTCTCTGCATCGCATTGATTGTTACGATGACATCCAACTTCGTCGGACGAATCGCCGCAGTCGTCGGCGAAATCGCAAACCTTTGAGTTCTCGATGCATTTCGTATTGGCGCACTGGAATCCTGTTTCCCTGGTGCAAGTTCTCACTCTCGCCGAGCACACGGTTGAGTTATTCTCGTCTGATCCGTCCCCGCAGTTATCGATTCCGTCGCAGAGTTGGTATCGTGGTATGCAACGATGGTTATCGCATTGGAACCGATGTAACGTGTCACAGTTGAAGTTATCTGCGAATAATGAAATCATTTAATAAAGCAGACTCTAAAAACCACAAATCTGAAACACCCCAGGCTAATACTCACTGCAAACAGTTGGACTTTCGTCTGAGTTATCACCGCAGTCATCGGAACCATCGCACAAATCGCTGTGCTGGACGCAGAGATGATTGGTGCATTGGAATTTTGAAACAGGACAATATCTACCATTTGGATACCTTGGTGGACAGTTCTTCTCGTCTGATAGATCCCTACAGTCTTTAGCACCATCGCAACGGAAGTAAGAAGCTATGCAATGACCACTGGCACATTGGAACGTTCCGTTCTGAAAGCAAAATAAAATCCGTTCCATCACCCGTTCGAGACCTTTGTAACTTTCTCAAGAGACTAGACACTCACTTTGCACTTAAAATCAGCACAACCAGATTCATCTGTATTGTCGCCGCAATCATCATCATGATCGCATCTCCATCTATGAGGTATACACTTTCCATTTCCGCACCGGAACTCACTCTCCGAGCAATCTCTATAGACTCCTTTGCAAAGAGCGTCTGTCTCGTCAGAATTGTCTGCGCAATCGTTTTCGTGGTCACAGAGCCAACGTCTGAAAGAATAAAGCCGATTGACTCATGACATCAATGAACAAGACTAAACCCCGAAGACAAAAATAGTTGAAGCACTCACTTGGGTATGCAACGATTGTTTCCGCATCGGAAATCGGTATCCTGACATTTGGGACAATTTTCTGGTTTTTCATCGCTGTTGTCGCGGCAATCGTCCTTTCCGTCGCAGAACAACCATTTCGGTATACATCTGTAGTTGGTACGACCGGGACATCTCTGCCAGCCGTTGGTGCAGTTTCGCTGTCGACACTTGAAAGCAGGTTCGTCGGAATCGTCACCGCAATCGTTGTCGAAATCGCACATCCAGAGTTTTGGAATGCAACGGCCGTTTTTGCATGAGAACTCTGTCTCGGGATCGCATTTCCTATTATCTAAACAACAAATAAATCCAATAAGAAAGGTCTTAACAGCCGGAAACAGGAAAAAATGAAGGAGATTAGTACGTACGACACATCTGAGGATCTTCGTCACTTCCGTCTTTGCAATCAGGATCTCCGTCACACTTCCACGAATTAAGTATGCATCGTCCGTTGCTCTTGCACTTGAATTCGATTTCCGGACAGGGCAAATCACAATTCTTCTCATCAGACATGTCTCCACAATCATTAACTCCGTCACAGATGTTTGCGGAAGCCGTGCAGTTTTTATTGGCGCATTGAAACATTCCGTTTCGACAGGTTCTGGCTGGACAGGATGCCGGTTCATCAGAGCCATCTTTACAGTCTTGCTCTCCGTCGCATCTGAAAAAGAAACCCAAAATATTAACCACATCCTTAGTTTAGAATTGAGTTTCCGGTTACTTTTTGAAACTTACTTCCAAAACCAAGGAATACATTTTTGATCGGAGCCGCCACAGTGATGTTGACCGGCCGTACAGTTGGCGATACAAGTTTTACCGTCTGACGACAGATAAAATTGATTCGGACAGGCGCAGGTATAATTAACAGGAGTGTCTGTGTCTCCATAGCCGAAGGGGTTGCGAGGCTTGCCGTTTGAAGCAGGAGACAAAAGGCACAAATGAGAACAGCCTCCGTTGTCCTCTCCACATGGGTTCGGGTATGGGAGCTGACGTAATGGATGATAAATGTGAAGATCGTAAGGCCTGTGAGTGGTGTTTCGAAGTATTTTCACGTCTTTTCCAGTGAATTTGTTTGCCTTGCTTATGGCTTTCATGTTCCAATCGGTCCAGTAAACATCATCGTCGAACAGAGATAAGGCAAACACGTGGGGAACCTTCGGACCGCTTATTACGACGTGACGGTGTTTACCCTCTAAATCGGTGTACGCTATATAGTCCAAGTGAGCATCCGCAAAGTAAATTCGATCGGTGAAGTAGTCGATGGTGAGTGCGTTCGGCCAGGCTATATCATTGTTCCAGGTCAAGATTCTTGTGAAGTTCGATCCGTCCATTCCGATTTTACCGATGTAAGCCTAAAACAAAAGTCAAAGATGAAACTATTTCCATTATCACAAAAGAAAGAGATAAACAGAACGGCCGAGAGAGGGGTGTTAAGTCACCTGCAAGTGCCAGCTTGTGAAGAATAGATATCCAACTCCAGGATGAACAGCTATAGCTCTCGGATCAGCAATTCCAGATTTTAATGTTTTTCTATTGACTCCACTCAACTCGGACACCTCAAGATGTTTACTGTGGCGATCTAACCAGTAGAGTTTCCTTCCGACCCAATCTACGGCGATGCCTTCGAGTCCGTGGCTGTCGTGACGGATAACAGGTTCTTTCAAGTCGGCGCCTCCAATATCAGATCTGAAAGTATTTAGTTCAGTCACGAACGTCGTTCGCCTCTAATTTCTATTCGCACTCTCCAGTGCAGATCACCTGAATTCCTCACCTGAATATTGTCTTAGCGCTAACGTCGCAGAAATAAAGTTTCTTATCCTTGAAATCGTAATCCAAAGCGACGACATTTATGAGATCCTTGTGAACCAAGCTGTAAACGCTCGCGTCCGTCGACATGTTTCTCACGTAATACTTGTTCGTGAATATTATCCAGGGTTGAATTCGATCTCTCCTCTTACACGAATGTTCGTCTTGCTCCCGTTCGTAGTATTTATCGTTACACTTGCAGTAATATCCTCCCGGAGTGTTGGAACAATATTGAGAACAAGCGCCGGGCACCTCCGTGCACTCATCTATATCTCTACAAGCCTTTCCATCGGGCATCAACTTGTATCCTTGATTACACTCGCAGTAATATCCGGTTAAAGTGTTAACGCATTTGTGATTACACTGATGAATTTCGACTTTGGCACATTCGTCCACGTTGCAGTGAAGTGGTTCGTCACTGTCATCGGCACAGTTGGAAACTTTGTTGCAGACCAGATGGTAATCGATGCATTTCCCGTCGTTACATCTGAACTGACCGTTTGGACAGGTCGAATTTGCTTTATCTGAAAACAAATTTCCGTTTTGAATCGATCTCGAATACCAAAACAAACCGGAAACGGGATTTTCCAACACTCACTGCATCCCACTTCGTCAGAATGGTCACCGCAATCGTCTTCTCCATCACACTGATAAATCTTCTTGATACACTTGAAATTCTGACAGCTGAATTCAGCCGGACTGCATGTTTTGTACTGAGAATTACAGAATTTGCCTTCGTCTGTGCCGTCGCCGCAGTCATTGTCGTGATCGCAGAGCCAACCCTACAACCGGATATGTTTTATTTAAGAACGACCGGATCACAAATAAAATTTTGACTTATATAAAGCAAATCACTATCTTACCATGTTTATGCAACGTCCATTTCCACATGTGAATTGATCAGGAGCGCAAGAAGCGGGTGAAGGACAAGAATGCAAAGTCGAGTTCTCATCAGCTCCATCAACACAATCCGGATCCCCATCGCAAATCCATTTCTTCGGAATGCACTGAGCTCTGTTCCAGGCTTTGTTCTCTGTACAGGTGAACTCGGTCTCTTCATCGCACTTCCTGTCATCTAGAAAGGGTTGTAAAGTTATTATCACATTGCCCTTCATCAAATAACGCGAAACTGTGGACAGTTTTATCAAAACTTACTGCACTGATGGCGATCATCTTCATCGGAGTTATCCAAGCAATCGTTATCCCCGTCGCAGATGTAAATCCTCGGTATACAGTTTCCGTTATCGCATGTGAAGAGGTCACCGAAACAAGTTCTTCCTTCCGACTTGCAGTATTCTGGCGGTTCGTCGGCTCCATCACCGCAATCATCATCTCCGTCACAATACCAAGTAGCAGGAATACAACGATGATTAGGACACCTAACGAAGAAACAAAATTTCAGAACCCATTCGCCCATGTCTATAACCATTCCATTCATTAGCAAAATGCCAACCTGAAACTGTTCTGTGGGCAAGTTCTTTGAGCGCAATGCAACGCGTCCTCATCCGAATTATCACCGCAATCATTATCTCCATCGCAGAGCCAATACGGTTCCACGCAGATGTTTGTCTTCTCGCATTTAAGATGATTCGGAGGACAAGTCGTGTTCTTCGGACATCTGTCATGTGTTTCATCAGACGTTACATTATCCTTACAATCGTTGACTCCATTACAAACCTGAAAAGGAACCGCCATTTAGAGAGAGAAAAGCAAACTCAAAACCCAACTCAAAAGGAAACAACTCACCTGAGACATTGGTATGCACCTGTAATTGGCGCAGGTGAACTCCGAAGGATCGCAAGGCGGGTAAACGCATTCCATTTCATCGGAGCCATCTTTGCAATCGTTTTCGTGATCGCAAACCCACGACTTGAAGATGCAACGACCGTTAGCACAACGGAATTCGTTCGGGTTGCACGAATGATAGGCTAGCGAAAAAAAAATGAAAACAGGAAATGAGAACACTGGCGGAAGTCTTCAAAACAACCATCAATCGATTGGAATACTTACTGCAATAATTGACATCTTCGTCAGAGCCGTCGCCGCAATCGTTATCTCCGTCGCAGGACCACATCCTCGATATGCATTTACCGTTTTTACAGTAGAATTTTGAACTGTCACAGGTTAGATTCTTAGGTACACACATTCGATTCTCGTTTACGAGTTTTGAGTTGTCGTCGCATTTACACTCAGCCTGGAAACCGATTTAAAACAATCGAAAATGACAAAATTATGCGAAAGTGATCCTACATACAGACTAGAAAATTCATAATGACACTCTAGAACGGAAAACCAAACAAAACTCTACCTTTCCATTGGGTCCAGGATGGCAGCTTTGGGCGCAACCACCGTTGCTGATGCTGCACGGATTCGAATCGCACGTTTGTCTACTTTTCGAAAAAACGTGAATATCTCTCGGTGAATCCTCCAATCGTTTTACCATTTCTACCATATTGGCTCCTGTGTGTTTTTCAGCTCTGTAAACACCTCTCAACTGCAGATCAGTCCAGTAGATGTAATTTCCATGTACGGTTATGGCAAACGGATAGATTGTCGCAGAGACGAGGACCTGGGAAAATCAAGGTTTTATAAAACTGATCGAAAGAAACTAGAAGAGAGATTGTACTGATTGCATTACCTCTCTCGCAGAACCGTTTAAGAAAGATCTTTCGATCTTCTCGCGAACTGCATCCGTCCAATAAAGCATTCTCTCTGTGTAATCTATGGCCAGTCCGCTCGGCTGTGACAAATCCTTTTCGATTATGGCTTTCTTAAGTGACCCAGCCATAGTCGTTCTGTAAATCTTTCCGGAAGTACCAAACCGTCCCCAGTCGGTATAGTAAAGCGATCTAACAACAAAAACCAAAAATTAAATCAATCAAATCAGTCTCTCATCCCCCAAATTTCTAATACCAACATCAACTCACCCATTACAAGGATCTAAGACTATGGCTCGCGGTCTCTCCACTCTAGCGATCATGACCAAATCCGTATTATCCAAATTCATAGCGTAAATGCTGTTGTTGCTGCTGTCCGTCCAATAGATTTTCTTTTGCGTCCAGTCATAAGCGATGCCTTCCGGGTTGATTCCTCTCGTTATGATGTTATGAATGTCGTTTGCGTCTGGACTTCTGCTCGAAATCCACGCGATTCTCGGCCAGGGACGGATTTGAGTGAACAATAACCGTTTGTCCTCGTAATCGAAATCGACTCCGACGACATTCGTGAGATTTGCCTAAAAGTTGTTTTACAAATTCTAATCAGTAATGTGATAATTAAATCAACCGAACGTGTTTTAAACATAAAACGAGCACACAAGTTTCTCCTTTCACGACTAATAATAATTTGCCAAAGAAAATCGTTTACCTCGAGTTGTCGTTTTGCGGGATTTCTTTCGAAAGAATTCCCCGGATTAAAATGTCTCTGTTTATATCCGAATCCCAAATAAGCAGCAGGTAAAAAACAAGAATAACAAACAAAAAAGGAAAAACAAAAAGAACGACACGCAGCCAAAAGAACAAACCAAAAAGCACGACAAAAATAAGAAAAGACTAATTAGGTCGGTGGCTCAAAAGCGGAAGTTGCTAGAGTGCGAACGTTCCAGTCTTGTGCCCTCAGTCCTAGTGTTGATTAACTCAGTGACACCAAACAAAAGATCCTGATTCAAAATCAAACCTACCAGGGGCTTGAAAGGTATGACCGTCGATCTCGGATCCAAATCTATTCCACGGATTTCCGTTCGTGTAGAGAACAGCAAGAATTCATCGTAGCTCGTGCACTTTCTTTTGTCATCCGGAGATACTGAACCCGTAGCGCATTCACATTTGAAGTTTGGAGTTGGTGAGTAACTTCCGTTCGTCGGGTATGAGAAACATAGCTGACTGCAACCTCCATTACCCAATCTAAAATGAGAAAGTTTTGTTAATGATTTTTCAGGAGTGAGTGAGATGAAGAATGGTCGTTGGTGGTATGGTTTACCTCTTGCAAGGATTATACTCATCATCCGGTTGATTTAAAATATCGAATATAGCGATATCTCGAAGTTTCTGAAGATTAGTTCTGATAGCGACCGGCTGAGACGTGTTACCAGGTAACTTAGAAGCTTTAAAAACGGACTGAAGGTTTCTATCAACCCAGTAGACGTCTCCCTTGTGAACTGCGACGCCCATCGGATTCGGAAGATTCCTTCTTATGAACTGCAAGTTATTAAAAAACGGGTTAGTCACCCCTCAAAAGAGTCTCCTACTCTCTATCCATCAGTAACAAGTTAGTACCTGTCGATTTCCTCCAGAGAACCCAATTTTCTGTATCACATCCATCTTCGAATCGACCCAGTACACGTCATGAGTAAGCATATCAACGGTCAAATCCCTCGGATTACTAATACCCGACGACACGACAGGAGTCCATTGAGTTCCGTCTAGATAAGCTCTTCCTATTCTTGGATACTGACCGTAGTCGATCCAATACAGATACCTGAAAGTTTGTCACACTAAGTGAAACAGCCCTGACAAGAACTCCAAACGAGAAAAAAACTTCAAAAACATACTTCTTGATTGGATTGACTGCGAGTTCTCTCGGTGCATCCGTCGTCGTTTTGTATATAACTTTCCGATTGCTTCCGTCGAGCCAGCACACTTCTAGATAATTTTCGTGTGGGAATACGTTCGTGAAATACAAATTTCCGGCGATCCAATCGATAGCGATTCCTCGAATTCCGTTCGAGCCGATCCCTTCCTTGATGACACTCTGAAGTTCTGAACCGTTCGGACGTATCCTGAATATTCCGTTCCAATGACCTCGATTGAATTCGACCCAATAAATCCAATTTTGAGCAAAGTGTACGTCCACGTGGAGGATATTATGACCTAAAAAGTACGCCTGACTGAGTTAAAAGTTTCTTTTTAGACCTGCCAAAATACCAACAAAAAAATTTTCTTCTCACCAGGACCGGTTATAGGAACCATCGCTTCGGATGAATCCTTTAGACTGTAACCTCTCGTCAAATCCAACTGAGAAACGACAGCAAACGTTTTGTATGGCGAGCAGTTGACTTCGTTTTCTTTCTTATAACCGATCGAACAAGCGCAAACTCTCGAATTCCCTTCGCTTGGTATACATATCTGAGAACAACCGCCATTCGCCAAAAGACAGGGATGATTATACGCTGGAAGACAAAACAAAAGAGATAATAAGAATATGGGAATGATCACAATCAGAGAAATACATCACGAATCTTGGAAGTGACATACAAAGTCTTTTCTTAAACACTACAAAAGTTCGAAGATCGGCTTCATTATCCATTATAAGTCTGGGATTATCGCCTTTGGGCAGATCGACTCGTTCGATCTTGTCGTGGATCGGATCCAAGTAGAAAAGACGACTATCGACCACAGCTAGAGCTTTCGGCTGTTCTATATTATTCTCCTTCGACAGTAGAGTTGTGATGAAGTCTCCTTTAGTCGTCATCTTTTTGATCTAAAAGACACCCGGATACACATTACCAAGACTGAAAAACTCAACAATCCGATACCCAAAATCATCTCAAACCACTCACATATCCGGGATGACGTCCGCTAAAGTATAGAATTTTCCTATCCAGATCAATCGTAATCGCTTCCGGTCTTTCGATATCACGGGTCAAAATCTCAGCGTTCGATCCGTCCATGTTGACTTTACCCACTTTGGCGGGAACTCCAAAACCTCCTTCGTCGACCCAGTACAGCTTTCTACAAACAAAACACCAAAATCAAAATCGAGTTTCCATACGCGTGACATTCTCACTTTTACAAACTCACCCTTCGCTCGGATCTAGACACATAGATTTCGGTTTGGCGACGGATGTTTCGTTTCCGTCATTGGCTAAAATAATCGTTCTGTGTTTGACCTTCCCATCGACTTTGACTAACTCGAAATTGGATGAGAACCTATTTGCGATGTACAAATTTCGTCCGAACCAATCGAACGCGATTGTGTAGGCGGCTCCGACGAGACCGGAATCCTTGCCGAGGAATTCTGTCTTGTTTCCGCCCCCGTATGGTGTCATGTATATAGTACACTGAAACGACCAACCATAGTTTCATTCCAAAATATTTCCGATTTCTATGACAATCAATAAACCGATCATGATGTTTTGATAAACTTTATAAGTACCATAAGCTCTCTATCACCCATTTTCAATTCTTGAATATAACAGGATGTACACTTACTCCGAGCTTTCAACTATAACTACGCTAAGCAGGCGCTCACTCAACCACAACCCTCGTCCCTAAATAGAATAAAGTTTATGCCACTTACATTCTCATCATCATCTTCCTTTCCTTCCACCCAATAAATATTCTGCATTTTACGATCATAATCCAAATGAAGACCAGCTTCGATTCCGACAATGGCAGTCAAGTATCCGCTGGTCTTATCACCTGGCGTTAGTGAGACGTCGATGATCTGACTTCCTTTCATCACCATCAGGAAAGCAGATTCCTCTGTTCAAAAATATCCCCCCGACACATTTGTTTAGAATTGTTCAAACTAACACTCCACTTCCGAGGGTTGATACACAAAATAAGTACTCTTACCTTCAGTGCACTTTCCATTGGGTGAACTTCTAAAACCAGGTTTGCACTTGCACGTGTATCCAGAGACAGCCGACGGGGATAATAAACAGAGATGTTGACACGTGGCGTTTAGACACGGATTCGGGGAGAGGGGTTGTAACGATGGATGATGAACGTGAATGCTGAGTGGTTGAGAAATTAAATGCGATACGACGGTTTGATTCTTTCCTCGGAATTTCTGAGCTGATAACACCTGAAAGGGAAAAATTACAAAATGACTTAGGCGTGCATGTGTTCCTAACGTAGGCCTATGATAACATTTTAAAATATCAGTAAATGAAACTAGAGTTGCTATCAACATTTGCCAAAGTCAGCAAACTTACTCTATTCAATTGTCTGTCAGTCCAGTATAGAGTGTCCTCGAAAAGAGTGAGAGAATGAGGATGTAACAGATAATGACTTCCCGCCAAGACTTGTTGCCGTCCACTTCCGTTATAATAGCAAAAATCTATGAAATCCAACTTGGAATCAGCAAAGTAAATCCTTTTCGTCGCCACGTCCAGAGTTAAACCGTTCGGCCAATAAATCTTCGTGTTTATGACGATCGAACGATTCTCGCCATCCATTCCGACTCTTTCGATACGAGGATTCTCTCCCCAATCCGACCAGAACAACCATCTCGCTCTGAAAAATGACAAACAAATCAGTTGGACTAACTTCCGGGAAATGACTCCCTTCACTGACTCTAGACATCGATCGGTCTGGCTTACCCTGGACTCGGATCCAAACACATTCCTCTCGGTTGAGTTATGTTCTCCTTAAGCAATACCATTCTATCGGAACCATTTTCTCGAGCAACTTCGATTGTGTTCAATCTTGAATCCAACCAGTAAATGTTTCCACCTATCCAATCGTAAGCCAGTCCTTCCACCAAGTCCAAACCACTTGTTATAACCTAAAGAAAAGATTTCCACAAATTATATTCGATTCAAAGACAAACTCTAACTTAGTACACCCGCTCAGGGAGAGGAACTCACGTCTTTGGGTTCGCTATTTTTGTCCAGCCTCGATATTTTCTTCAATTTCATGTCCGACCAGAATATGGTTCCGGTGTGCATGTTTGAAGCAGTCGCGACGACATTTTCAACTATAATCGGAACTCTTTCAAGTCCTTGTTCTTTCAAATCGGCAACGAGGATTGAATGACGGTTAGATATGATCAAGAAAGCCGAACTGTGATCTAAAATCAATTAACATAAATTAAAATTTACATTTTTCGGGGGATAGGGAATGAGAAATAACGACAACTGATACTGACTGACAGCTTTGCAGGAACGTTTATCGAACTCTAAAAGGTAACCGGGCTCGCAGGTACAGAAGTAGGAACCTTTCGTGTTGTGACAATGTTGAGAACAAGATTCGGGTAGATCGCATTCGTTCAAATCTTGACAGGTGAATGTGTCGTTAGCCAAAGTTTCACCAGGTGGACACGTGCAAATGGCTCCCTGAAAAGATTGGTAGGTTATGAAGAGTTTGACTCGAAATATTCTTCCTTCCTAGGATAGAAACAAATACTCACGACGGGAGTTTGTTTGCAGCCGTTAGAGCAAAGACCAGATCTGTGAGTACATTCTGCCAAATCGCAACCGGGGCCTTCGTCAGCACCGTTCGGGCAGTCCGGCTTACCGTCGCAAACAAGAGAAATGTTGACACATCTTTCGGAAACCCCTGGACACTGCCATTGATCGCCATTGCATCTGGATATGAAAAAAAAATTTAGAAACCGGAAATTGGGCTCGTCCAAAGGAACAAACCAAACAAGACAAACCTGAAGGGAGGTGGACCGCATGCGTGTCTAGCATCCTCGTCGCTTCCATCCCCGCAATCGTCTCTTCCGTCGCAGATATAAGCTTTGAAAACGCACTGGCTGTTGTTACACTTGAAGTAACCCTGTTGACAGTCGATGTTACCGCATGTGGAAGGTTCGTCCGACTCGTCGTCGCAATCTGCAGTTCCATCGCAGTGCCAAGACCGTGGAATGCAAATCCCGGATGACTGACATTGAAATTGTTTTTCGGTATCGCACTGATCTGGAGCCAGTGAAGCTGAAAACCAAAACAATTTCTGTGTTATCCATCCTCCAATAAAAAGAAAATCGATTTAAAACAAAAAAATCTCAAACTTACGACAGCCAAGTTCGTCACTTCCATCAGGACAGTCCGAAATCCCGTCACATTTATACGATTCCTGAATACACTGCTTGAGATCCGCACACTTAAACTGTGTCGATGAACAAGTGACGGGAGGACAATCTTCTTCGTCCTGATTATCGAAGCAATCGTTATCACCATCACAAACCCACGTTTGAGGAATACAATGACCTGACCGCGGACAGGTGAACTGTAAAGAAGGAAAATCTTTAGCTTGGAAGATTTCCACCAAAACGAACCTCGAACCAACCAGAAACTAAACAAACCTGAAAGTAGGCGCAAGTTTTCTGAGCGCAAAACTCTCCTTCGTCACTTCCGTCACCACAATCATTCTCGGAATCGCATTTCCACGCGTTTGGAATACATCTGTTATTCTCGCACAAGAACTGAGACAGAGCACAAGTGACGTTCACGCATCCTGTTTCATCAGAATAATCCCCGCAATCGTTTTCTGAATCGCATTTGAACGTGGCAGGAATACAACGTCCCGAACTGCACTGGAATTCGTTCAAAGCGCAAGTCGGCTCTGTAAAAACACATACGAAACCATTACCCTAACCGAACGGCTGACAGTTGATACGAACGGACAACTGGACCGAACACACTTACTCGTGCAATTTTGTTCTTCGTCGGAATTATCTAGGCAGTCGTCATCCCCGTCGCACACCCACGCTTTTGGTATGCATCTCAAATTCCTACAAGTGAAATCCCAGATGTTTGGACAAGCTTGAACAGGTGGTTCTGAATTTGGATCAGCCATACAGGTTCTGTTTTCTGGTTCGACTAGACGTTCACCGTAAGGACAACCGCAAGTCGCCTTTGAAAGAAATGAAAAGTTTGATTTCGGCTGAAGCGAACAAACCCAAGCAGTCGTCTATGATCTAGCAGGTTCACTTACGACAAGAGAAGAACTGTTCTGATGAGGAACAGCAAAACACAACTTCTCGCAACCTCCGTTATTAATGGCACACGGATGAGTCGGATCTATTCTCTGAACAGCTTCGCTATAAACCTTAACTCCGTACAACCGATTCGTTTGAGGTTCTTTGACTAGAATTTCTTCCAAGTCTCCATTGATCTTGTGAAGTTTGATGATGGCGTCTAATCTCCAATCCGTGACGTACATCCATTCTAGAAAGAGCCAACCCTTTTGAAATCTTCCCGAACCAAAGAAAAACTCAAACATCCCTCTCCTACCCTTCTCACACACCCCCGCTAAGTACCTTTATAAATTACGATGGAAAAGGAATGTCTTATGTATCTCGAACTTATCGTCTTCACGTCCGTTCCGTTCAGGTGAGAGTGTTGAACGTGATCCAAAAGAGCGTCGCACCAGTATAAACGATCCGATTCGAAATCCAAAGCGAGACCGTTTGGCCAGCCGAGCGTCACGTTTTTGAATACCAACAGACCTGATCCGTCCGTGTTGGCTCGACTGATGTTTGCAGGTCTGTCCCATTCTGAGAAAAATATGTACCTGAAATGGTTTTTACGGACTTAATTAATAAAATAATTCCATTAAAGACCAAACAGACGATAACAAACCGACAGACAAACACTCTACTAAGAATCAAACAACCACAACATAAGAAAACTGAAAGGACAATTGAAATGTAATCGACAAGTACCCCTTGTTTGGATGAACGACAATCGCTCTGGGTCGTTTCAAATTCTTCAGCAAAGTTCTCCTGTAGGTCACGTTCCTCATACTCAGCACGTTCAACGTTCCCTTTCTACTATCGATGTAGTAAAGGTTTTTAGAAGCCCAATCGACTGCCAAACCTTCGACTCCTTCATTCTGAGAAGCCAAGACAATTTCACGACCTAGAGAATCAAGAAAAGGGGAAAAGTTAGACTCAGCATCCTCAAATGCCTTAAAGGAATCGTTCAAGAGGATACCATACCAGTTCCATTTAAGTGAATCCTGTAGATAACATCTTGAAGAACGTCTGAATAGTAAACATGCTGATCTTGAGCATCGAAATCGAGACCAACGAATCGAGCTCTCTTCGACACGACTGGCCACATGGCGTCGGCGAAACCGGTGATGACAGGATCGAGAACCCGACCTTTGATGAACCTTTGTTGCGAGTACATTAGAAATTCGGTCACGACTGAAAACGCAATCAAAAATGGATGTACGTTTAACTTTCTTTCTTCTTCCGGTGAAAATTTTCAAAACGGGGAACCTTCTTCCAAAAAACACTCACGGTTGCAGTTATGTTGATCCGTAGCCAGTCTCCACCCGATGTTGCACGCGCACCTGTACGCTAAATGTTTCGTTCCTTCGGTCGGAGCCGTGACGATGCACATGTGTTGACATCCGCCGTTATTGTTTCCGCACGGATTGCTCGCATACCTTTGAATGAGACCGTGTAAAGCTTTCACGGCTTTCGGCTCTCGAACGTTACGCTGTCTGTAAACAGGTAAAATCGAATTCGCACCCTGATACTTGTCCACCGACATGACTCCTTGTTTCGTTGAATCCGACCAAAACAACCTGTTTTCAAAAACGGTTAGCCTAGAAGGAGACGGCACTGATTGACCTGCAAAAGAAAAACAAAAAAAATCAAAACCTCAATTCAGACTAGCACGCGTTCGCAAATTTTCGTTCAAAACCGCAGATACCAACCTCTCAAAACCAAAAATCTTCCTTTCCCTTCGTAATCGACCGTCTCGATGTAATCAAGCAAAGAATCGCACCAGAAGACACGTTTCGCGATTATGTCGACGGCAACGCCTGAGGCTTTGTACGTAGCTTCCGAAACGATCGCCCGAACGTTCGTTCCATCCATGTTAGCTCTTAATACTTGATTCCCATCGGCGACGAACATGTAACCAGACGTGGGATCCAGGCCGATGTCAGCAGGACTAGATAAGTTCGAGCCCAAAACGATGGCGTGCCACCGTCCGTCTATCTCGAAAACGTTAATCTTTTGTCCGATTCCGTCTGCGACGTACAGTTTGTCGCCGACCCAATCCACCGCTATAGACAC
Organism: Columbicola columbae; assembly: GCA_016920875.1. Taxonomy (NCBI): domain Eukaryota; kingdom Metazoa; phylum Arthropoda; class Insecta; order Psocodea; family Philopteridae; genus Columbicola; species Columbicola columbae. The sequence goes on along the minus strand of JADMLL010000003.1, from coordinate 4,065,185 downwards.
GGGTGACCACGTACCCGGCAACAGGATTTCCATTCTGGGACCTTCCGATTCTCCTTGTAGAGGTTGAGAATAGACCTATAAAGTCACCGACCTTTAAATTTCTCCTTCTTGAACGCATGGCAGCAATTATTTTGTTAACGAAACCGGACGGTCATTAGCTCCGAAATGAGTTTAAAGAGATTAAGGCCGCCGTCCAAGTGTGTTTTGAGACTATCGTCTACTAGCTCACCTTTCTCGTCTTCGTGTCCGTCCAAAACAGCAATTTCTTTTCGTAGTGATAATCTAATCCGCTTGCTTGTGTCGCGTTCACTAGAAGCTTTTGATTTTCGCCGTGCTGTTCAAAGCTCCAGATATTCCGATCGTGTGCGAACAACAATTTGACGGAGGAACCGTTTGGGGCTCCACAATGAGACCGATCGAGGAGAACGTAACCGTTCGCACAAGCACACATATAAAGATCCTGAAATGATCACCAAAATCATTAACCCAACCCCTCACCACTACCGAAACCTTTCATATCCCTTCGACTTACCATCATAATTGGCGCAGAGTTGTTCGCAAAAGCCCCACTCGGCGCACTCATCTCTATCCACGCATGTCTTTGAATCATTCGAAATCGTTCTTCCCTCGGGACAGTAGCAACTACCACCCGTGAGCGAAGCCTGACATTTGTACTCGCATCCCAAAAGCGGGCAACTTGCGGTAGCTGAAAAGACAACCAAAGCAATCAATATCCGAACTCTCTCTCTTCCACCCCTCCTCCCTTCGTTTCCTCCCCCGATCCTTCAACTTGGAAACATAATTAGATCAATAAGAACTTAATTATCAAAAACAGAAACTCATTTGAGCGAACAAAAGAAAAATCTTTTTCTTAATTCCGATTTCAAAATCGAAATTTCCTTTTTCGAGAAAAGGAAAAGGAAGTCAATAGGAAAACCAGGATGATTTTGGGGAGGGAGCGGGGGCGACAAAGACGAGGGGACTTTTTCTAAAATTAAAGTCAAACTTTAGAAAGCTTATTTGAATCTTAATTAGTATTTTCTCAACTTCCATCTTAGAAAACTTTTTCTTCCCTTTTTTTTCTATTTTAATTTTCATGAATATTTAATAACAATGGCAATTTCCGTGAACTCTTAAACACGATGCAATTTTTTCCCGTTCAAAAAGGGTTGAAAGAAACTCCGCTCTCTCCTTTGCCTCCCCCATCTCACGCTATTTGCACGCCTCTCCTCAATTATGCATTATTACTCTAACTGAATCATTTAGGAAAGGAGAAAAAGACAGACCAATGAGAGTGCATTTCGAAAAGTCAACAGACAACCCTCACTAAAGAAATGGATGCATCCACTTCGTTCAAGCTTTCTGCAGTGAGTATAGCCGTGATGGAAGGTAACGAATCAGAAAACTGCGGGGTAAAAGATTCTTCTGCTGTAGGTGAGTCGATTCTTATTCTGAAGACAGTTCAGGTGAGTCTACTGAAGATCGTTTGTTTAAAAAAGGTGAACTGTGGTAGTTCCATCACGCTACCTTCCTCCTCTAAACCTTTTCCACTTTCTATTAGTAAAAAGGATGACAGCTAACACTATTGACATGTATCATTGACCACGTTTAAATTAGGTTCCTTAAACAAATGTCTTTTAAGAGACTGTATGACCCTTGGGAGGCAACTTGTACACTGTAACTCATAAACAACTTGTGCTAACACTATGGAAACCACCTTGTTTCATCTCATTTCATGTGAGTTGGCTTAGTTTTAAAAATGTGAACGAACGTTACTACTAAGTACAGTAGATAAATTAAAGAGATAGGCCTACGTAGATAAAGAAGAGAGGCAGAAAAACAGGCTAAATAATTTTCACTCAGGTGGGATTTGAACCCACGACCCTTGGTATGATAGACGAGTGCTCTGACCTCTCGCCCACCAGCCACCACCACACTATTTTTATACTTAATAAATTTGCTGTAAGCAAAAATAATCAAATACAGTTCGAAAACCCTAAAATGGTGTAGGTATCAACAGGTAGGGAATCATAAACCAAAAAGGAGAATTTAGAGCAGGAATCCCATGGAAACGTCACTACCAAACGATAAAACCACCCAAAAATCGTTTAATTACACTAATTTCCAAAATAGGCGGTCACCGTTGGCCTCCAAAATTGTAAGCGGTTAATCGACTCCCGGTCACCAATGACTACTTCCATTCAACGTGTTCAGAGTGAAAAAAACCCATCGCGGGTTCGCGGAGAGTTCGACGACCACAAAATCCCCGACATAAAAATAAAGATATCTAGTTATAATAAAAAATAATATATCAATAAATAAACAGGACATGATATTAATATTAACCTTGGTAAGAATCTTTGTCCGCTCGTCTTTCTCCCCATTTAAAATGAATAAAACGAGAAGTGAAAGAAGAGGAAAAAAATTATGAATCAGGGTAATTCGAAAGAGAAATAAAAAACCCAAAAAGGTAAACAAATAGATAAATTTTATGTGTCCGCGGGATTAGTATGTTATAAAAGAAGTCAAGGACAAGGGGTGGGTGGGGTAGGAGGAAGGAAACTGGGTAGAGAAACTTACAGCAACCAGTTTCTTCGTCGGCTGAATCCTCGCAGTCTTTCTTCCCATCGCACAATTGAGACCTGGATATACATTTCGGAGTGGAATTGGGTCCACCCCTCGGACATAGGAACTTGCTTCCGGGACAAGCTATCCCGGTGCAGTTGAGTTCGTCGCTACCGTCCAGACAGTCTCTATAACCGTCGCAGTGGAATGAATTTGGAATGCAGAGAGCGTTTGAGCATCGAAATTGACCGACGTGGCAGGGCGGAAAATCTGGAAAAATCGAAAGAAAAAAAATTTAGCGAAACATGGGAAGAGCTCTCAAGACGGGCAGACGACAGGAAATTTGTTTTGCTTACTGCAGCCTTCTTCGTCGCTGTTGTCGCCGCAGTCGTTTCTGTGATTGCATTTGAATATCTGATCGACGCATCTTTGACCGTTGGCGCATCGGAACTGATCCAGATTGCATGAAATCCCGTGGTTCGGACCGCAGGATTCTTCATCGTGTTTGTTCCTGCAGTCGAAATAACCGTCGCATTTCTTCTCTTTCGGCAGACACTGACTTTTACCGTCGGTACCGCAATGAAAATCGTCTGCTTGACATTTCCTGTAAGCTGTTCAAAATTTCCAGTTATCATCTCAAAATCTCGACCAAACCAACCGGAAATGAGGACCTTCCTTCATTAGTCAGGTAGAACTTGAAGGAAAAAAACGCGTCAAATTAGCCGTAAAAGAAGTTGAATGAAGCAAAATACTCGCGGCCGCCGCCGCCGCGCATGATGTGCAAGCAAAACATTGGAAAATAATAAAACGCAGATCTCACATCTTGAGAGGTCACCTTGTCCCTCTCTGTCTGTCCGTCTGTCTATCTCTCTCTGTTCTGCCTTAGACGAGAAGACCGATTTAAACGCTTTTGGCCTGGTTGCTAATTTTTTTTTTTGACACAAAAAATTTATTTTTATTAGTTGCCCGTTTCGGATGATAAACCCTAATGGGCTTGAAAAATTTAATGAGGAAGAGTTTGACCTCCACCATTTTGTTTTGCTTCTGTAAAACGCTCAATTTTACCCCTCCACCGGGGATTCCCCTCTTCAAATTTTCAAGGCTCTGTAAAAAGGTTTTGAGGGCCTGTCTTTTGAGCTTTTTTGATTTAATTAGAACTTAACTCTTTGAACCAAGCCTGGAATAGACTGACAAGACTATTATCGTCCCAAGAGTGGCCTTCAGCTATATTTTTACGGTTTAAAGACTATAATTGGTACCCAACTTAGATCAAACTTAGGTCACCTGACATGACATATCACCTACTGGAGCCCAACAAGCTACCGAAATAGTTTTCTCAAAGGAGACAGTAATCAACTTCGACCAAAGCCCAAACCTCAATACTAACCCAACCAAATTCTTTCAACGTACAGGAATGTCTTCGATCAGAGTCACGAAGTCCTGATACGTCACTGAAATTGAGATAATACTGTATGAACTCTAACTTCGCATAGTCGAGACATTTTTCCACCCATCTTCTTCATGCAGAAACTTCACCTTCACTAATCACTTCTAATAAATTTCTACCTCTTCTGTACCACTGTTGTACCTATACTCCTGAGACAGCCGAAATAGGAAAAATAAATTATTTTAAAAAATCATTCCGGGAACTTTTGGGACAGGTTCTGTACACAGCTGCCAACTCCATATAACATGAATTACTTTACACATTCAATAATTAATGTGTAAGAGCGAATCGTGTTATACATATATATTAACAGTTGATAGTCACTGATTGTCAAGTTGGTAAATGCGTACAGAACCTGTCTCAAAAGTTCCCGGAAATTTTATTTTCAATTTTCGTTTCTCTTAGGACGACGACTATATAAATGGTACAGAAAAGGTAGAAATATATTTTAAAGTGTCTGGTGAAGGTATAGTTTCTGTATGAATAGGATGATCGGAAAAATTTGCTGACTAGCGAGAGTTAGAGACTTTTCGCGTATTCTACTACCCCCAAACAAAAACGGACAGAACTTCAGGGTCAATATATAAAAATAATCGATAAAATCAAGAATGAATTCAACATATCAATCGGAATGTATAATATCAATACACCAATTCGGAGTAATAGTATAGGTTATAAACCAAGTCGAGCAATTTTGACTCAAAACAAAATTCCACCCTCTCCCAAAGAAACAAACCAAAAGACTATTTGAACAGGGGCGGGGGGTATCCCCAAAGTATCAAAATTCCAAACCCAACAGCACACAGATCATCGAATCCCTATCGTAAAAGCCAAAAACTATAGCTGTTGCCTCATTTTTCTTCGTCTATAAGAACTACAATCAAAAGGAAAATTTAATTCACGACAGGAAAGGAAGATGAAACGACAGTGTGGGCTCCCCCCGCCTCCCCGCCAAGTGAACGCTGGGAGGAAAGGATTTATATTAAACTTAAAATTTTCTTTTTTCATTTTTTGTCCTTCCCTCCTCCCTCCTCCTCCATTCATCCCTCTCTCAACTCATTGAACCTGAAATCTTATCAATTTTCTTTTGGCGATCAATTGACGTGAAAACTTTTCTTCTTCCTCCTCCTTTTTCGTCAAAAAATAAATGGAAAACTTCTCATTTGCTGAAAACAGTTTTTCTGGAGAACCGGAGAAAGAGATGAGAAGATGAGGATGAGATGGTGGGGTGAGAGGGGAGCGGAAGTATTTTTCGATTTCATCCGAGAGGTTTTTGTGTGCTGTGAGTGGGATGGACCACTAAATTGAAAAATTGCATTTTTGTTCTTTTTGTAATTTGATTTTGACTTTAACTTCCGCTCGGAAATAATGGAACTTCTTGGGATTTTTTTTCTTTCCTTTGTTTTGATTTTTCGCAATCCTATTTCCCGGTAATTTTTTCCCTTTCTTAGAAAACGACAAAACAAAACAAAAAATCTTTTTACCCGTAGAAAATGTGGAAAACTGACTGATTTGATATCGTGTCCTCGATTCCGGAAGAATCGACGAATTGAAAATTGTTTGAAAATTTCTTTGATTCTCTTTCATCTCTGTTCCATCTTAGTTTTTCCACATTTTTTTTTACAAGTCCTATCTGAGTTTGAGTGTTGTTTATAATTTAAACGCTTTTTTTGTGTCTTTACATGGTTGAGAGGTCAACCGCGGAATCACTGCCACTTAAACGTGGGTAATAGTTGTCTTGGTGTGTTTCGCCAAATGTTAGATTTAAATCTTAAAAAGGTTTTCCAGGTGTCTGAATCGGATTCCCTCTGGCACACTGGATAGTTTTTCGCGTGAAATTTAACTTAATTAGAGTTAAGACAATAATAACAGGTGATTGCGATAGATTGGGTAAAGCGCTTTACGAGGTGATGATACAGACTCAAATATTAACCAAAGAACAACTCTAAAAACGAGATAAAAAATTTGGTACCTAGCACGACAGCGAGGAAAACGTTTTCTTAAGTTTCTTAAACCCATTGCAAAAACCTGTCCCAAATGTTCCCGGAATGATTCTTGAAATCTATTTATTCCATATTAGTTTCTGATCTTTAAGATGTTCCATTGCTAACCCATCACTCATGCCCTGGAAGTCGCCAGACAGAGTTACTAACTGTTAGTATATAACTTTTGGCTGTTACACCGCGTCAAGTTGTTACATTTTCAGATGTTTCGTCTTCTTTCACATTTAAAGGCTTCTTCACTGTTTGAACAATTGGTTTCGACTAGCCAAAAGTTATATACAAACATTAGTAACAACAGCACCAAAAATCTTAAAACATACCCTGTAGCTTACAAAGCAACAACAGTGTACATCTATCATACAATTTATCTCTCGCGTTATAGGAGAGTATTTATCGCGCTATAAGAATACTATCCGCCATTTTTACTGGAAACTACTCTACTTAATATTATTAATGTTTTACTTACTGCATTCGGCTTCGTCGCTTCCGTCGAAGCAATCGACCGTGTGATCACATCTCTTGTGCGGTGGATAACAGTAGGTTTTGTTCCATGTGTACTGTCCACAGGATAACTGACCGAATTCGCAATCGGGTGGCGCTGAAAAGGAAAATAAAAATCAGCCACAAATCAACAACAACAACCAACTACCATACTATTCAAAAAATTTGGCTAATCCTTTGACTCGAAATTTGGTGACAAGAAATATTCGGATACAACTTTGTCAGACCTTTGACCTCCCTTTACAATCCCTCCCATAAATCAATTTAAATTAAAACAAAATAAAATCAGTATAAATCGACTAATATATTTATATACTAACAGTTATACAAAAAAAATTGTTTGGGAATGATAATAAATTAGCTCCTGATTCTTTATCGTTTCATTAAATTAAGACATTAACCTAAGACAATCACAAGAGCTGACCAGAAGACACCCACCAGCCTAGTTAAGTTTACATTCAAGACAGTGAGACGCCTCAAAACACCATAGATGCGATAACCTTGTAGTAGCGACATATCGGCTACGGAATGAGGAATTATATTCTCTGTACGAATGCCTAATCGTACAATTATAGTCTCATTCGAATTTCGTCCTTAATTTGCCCTCTTGAATCCTCTTTTTGATTTACGACCAATTTATTAAATAAAATTATCAAAACATAAATTATATGTTATGTAATACTACAACTCCCTTTCACATTTATACGAGGAATCTGCAAAACAATGAAGGCCACGACCAATCCCAAACAAAAGTACCCGTCGGCGAGCATGATCCTCAAACCCAAAACCCGATAATCTATACAAGTGATCTTGATAAACAATCAAAAGATAGCAGGAGTAAAGTTGGAGACTAACATCAAGATAAATATCAGCAAAGGAAAAATGACTACCAAACGAGACGTGGAACAGGTGAAAAGGTAGATGACGAATCCAACAAACCCTCCAGATATACAGCCACCGAAGTAGCTACTCGCCTCTATTACTATAAATTCTTTCGATCTGATCGTGTTCATGCTTTGAGGTCGTCACTCACACACCAACACCGGCTAAGTTGAGCGGTGATTCATTAACCAGAACCGGCGCGCCTATTTGTGAAACTCTTCTACCTTAAAAACATGATCATAACCTACCTATTAATATTTAATCATGTATTCGTTTCTATACCCGTACCTGATACCTGATCATTTGCATAACCCCACCAGAGTAGATGGTTTAGGCCTCACAAACCAAACACCTAGTGATGGAATTTTCTAAATTATATTTAAGCCTCAATCATCGAGTGTACATGATAAACATAAAACTCATCAACTCAATCGCATTCAATCAATCATTCACTCAGACTCTTAGTCATAATCTTTTCCTTTTGCACTAGGTAGTAAGGCTTTATAAACGAAGATTCAGAAAAATGTGAATGATTGACTACTTCTTTGCTCACAATACTTGACAACTTTACAGCTCAGTGTCGTTTTAAGCTGTTGAAATACGACTCAATAGGCCAGAAATTTTAGTCTAATGCACACACTGAAGTTCTTTTCTTGGATTTAAATTTTGGTGGCTGGTCTGACACCCGAAAATTCGAATTTCTCTCCTCGGATTCCTCACCTTGGATGACGGTGAGACACAGACCTAATTATTTTTAATTTATTAATGCCACTTGAAAGACGTTTTTGGGCGTAGTTGTAATGGATTTTCTTTTACGGCCCAAGGATCTATTGTCATCTTACTGGTTCAGGAAGGTAACCAGGAAACCAACAAAACAAAATCGTTTAACTAGAAGCTGTTGAACCGGGACAAAACGGTGTAGTCAGGTATGAAAAAAAAAATTTCTCCACGGATATTGCACAGTTCCAATTCTTCTTCTATCTCTCTCTCTTCTTCTTTTTCCTTTTCTCTCTTCTTCTTCCTTTCTGTCTCTCCTTCACCTTATTTTTCCTTCCTTTAAAAATCAGACGCTTTATTATAGCCACTCTTGTTGATGTTAATTTTTTGAGCTATACTCACATTTGACAATTTAAATTTCAAATTTAACAAATTTATAAAAGTGAGATCACCGAACGAAAAATCTGAGACAAAGCAGAAGTTTAACAAATCCGCATCTTTGGCACTTAGCCGCTTCTTAGTCCAAATTTCTGTGCTACTATATCGCGATTTTCATTATTTTGTGTTTCTACGACCACTCCTTACTCTTATCTCTGACTTTTAACTTTCTCTACTTCCACTCTGTTTGTTCCTTTTGATTTCGTTCCCAAAAATTTCGTTCGCAAACTTTTTTCAATACCTCTGAAAGACCTTCTCTCTTTTATTACTACTTTAGAAATCGGAATGAGCGGAAAGAGAATGAGACTCTCAACACCATCAAAAGATAAGAGGATATACTAAAACCGCAGTACACCTTGGCAGATTTAACTTTTCCAAACTGCTGTTACAAACTTTGAAATCTCTAATTACCAGACTGATACGCTGCTTAGTCAAAGATTTGAATCGAGTTGGATGGTTAGTAACAAACTACTTCAACGTTTCATCAATTCTTAAGCACCCTCTCTACACCTTCACGAACTAAAAGAGAACGAAACCAAATTGTGTTCAGTCTGCTACATCTTGCTTCATCCTAGGAACATACGAAAAGGTTATAAGACCATCGTCGACCTTCCAAAACTTACTAACCAAACCCGTGTCCCAAAATTTACTAGCACTCCCAACACTTTCTCACACAACTAATAACCTAATTACAGCCTTCTTTCAACGACAAAAGGGTACCTGATCACCTCAAACCATTTTCTTCTTTTTCTACCGGCTCCATTTTTTCCGTCAAATTCTCGAAGGAAAAACTTGATTTGCAAGAAAACGTCACCTAGTTCCCAGAAAAGAAAAAAAAAAGTCAAATCGTTTCAAATCAAACGCTTGACATGATCGAAAACCAATTTGGACACACCCTGGAATGCAGAAATCTTTCAAACGGTACCTAATTTTCTGATAAAAAGTTCATTTCCAACAAAACGGAAAAAAAATTTTTTTCTCGACGACTACAAAACGTGATCTCGTCGAATGTTGAGCCAGGTTTTGTGCCACAAAACTGCACATCTATTTACTCATCGATTTACTGATCGAAATTGTGCGGAAAGAATTTTTTCGACGTCTGAAAGATTCGACAAGACGATGTGAAAGTGAAATGCAAACAGGAAAAGACGTCTTCATTTTCAGACAGAGACAGAATTGAAGAAAAAAAAATTGATATAGCTACGTCGGAGAGGGAAGAAGATTGGAAATTAGATCTCAAATTAGATCAAAATTCGAAGACTAGACTCAGGGAGCAAGAGAACGGAGGACTCACAAATCCAACGGTTGGCTTTCCTTTCAGGAAGAATATCAGAGGGCTGATAAAATAAAAAGTTCTTACAGAGAGAGGTTTGAATCAGACTCAAGAAGACTTCTTAGTATTAGAAGAAGTCTTAAATATCACCTGGGTGTCATCGAAAAGACCAAACTGAAACAAGAGGAAGGAGGAACAAAAATATGAAAGAAAATCTCACAGCGGAAGAATTAAGGATCACTGGCGCAGAGAAAATGACACCAAAAATTGGAAAATACCGACCAAAATAAAAAAGACATAAGTAAAAGAAGAAAGTGAGAGAGAGAAAGAGAAAGAACAAGTAAATACGAGAAGAAAAACGAAAGGTATGCGCAAAACAAGGAGAAAAAGGGTAAGCAAAGAAGTAAACATAAAAAAAGAAAAGACAGAACGACAGAAAATGACAATAAAAAGGAAAAAGCAAGAAAAGGAAACCAATAAAAACCAAGACAGAACCAAAATCTGCCACCCTTAACCCAAAACTTTGACACTTAAACCTTTACTACCATTAAATCTAATTAGAGTAGAAGACAAAAGAAAATACGAGACGACAATGTGGTATAAAAAGACGACAAATACGAGAGGAAACAACAAATCTATGCAGAAAGCAAAGAGAAAAAAGATAAGCAAAGAAACAAACATAAAGAAAGAGTGAGAAAGTGAAAAGAAAGCAGAAGAATAAGAAGAAAAGCCAAAAAAGAACAAAAATCTTGCACCCTTTAACACCTAAACCTTTCAAAACCTTTAAAATAATCAAAACAACTTTACTTCCGTCATCTAACCCCCAGCCACTAACTACATCCCTTACTTAAGGTTCAGGTTCAATCTCATCTCCTCATTTCTTAGTTAAAAAACCAAACAAACATTCCACTTTTAAGAAAACCAGAACTGTTGAAATCTCTTCAGGTCGGACGACACACGTTTCATCAGTTAAGTCCAACACGGTGGTGAAAGAAAAATCAGGTTGTGACCTAAGAATTAAAAGATCTTCGCCAGGTTTTTAAACGCCGTTAGGGTTTATCACTGAGTCACGACCTGCTGTTAATGACCAGCCAACATCCAGAAGATAAGATAAAACTTGATTTGAGTTGAAAGTTTGATTTGTTTCTTTTAAAGGAAAAATCGGGCGGAAGGAAGATGTTATGTTTGGTCTTCCAAATAAGTCTGTTTAGGAATAAGAACGTCCTGTCTGAGAGTGGAGGAAGGCTGTAAAATGGTTGGGAAGTTTGCTTAAAATTTTCGCCTCGGCGGTGGAAACAGTTTGAGAATAAAAGAAAACAGCTCCTTAGAGAAGCTGAGAGAGGAGAGAAAGAGGAAGAAAAGGAGACATCACAAATCCCCAAACGGTCTCTGTCTTCTATAAGACAGTCTGGGTTTAATTGTCTTTACCACTTTGCTGAATATGTTACAGTGTATTTGAACTATTTTAAACTAACTATGAACCAAACTGTTTCAACTCATTTTCAACACTAATTGGAGCGAGCTGACATAAATTTTTATTTATGTGAGTCAGCTACCTTCTGTTACGAGCTAATTGCTGTCTGAAGGTTATAACCAAGGTTACGAGCCTTGGAGGAAACTTTTTGGTGAAAGGATAGAGAACACATCGAAAGGTACCATTGTAGGTTAAGGAAGAGTGCTGGAAAAATAGGCTGGATCATTTACACCCAAGTGAGATTTAAACTTTGGTAAGCGATGCTCGGACCTCTAGTCCACCAAGTTCTTTGTTCTTTTACTTATTCTCGTTGCTTGCATTTAATAATAATAATAACAAAGAAGAAACGGAAGAGGTAATAAGACAGCAAAGAAAAGCAATAAAAGAAAGAAGAACGAGATACAGAAGAGAAGATAAACAGGAAGAGAAAGAGAGAACCAAAATTAAGGTCAATAAGTCTGGTTAAAAGACACGAAACAAGACAGAAATCCAACTAACGAGAGCATTAATCACTGAATTGTGAGAAGTGAGAACCGGAAATTGAAGGAACGGTTTTTCCAAAACCACTATAACTCCTTCCTCCCCGTATTTCCTTTTCTCATTTCTCCTCCCGCTCAAAAAAGAAAATCCTTTCAAAATAACTAAAGAGTAAACATATGAAAAAGAAAATTTCTCACCCCCTCACCACTCCTCCTCCACTTCTTCTGTTAAGATAAATCTTTCCAAGATATCAATAACTCCAAATATGAGATATTAAAAAGAAAGATCTTCCAGCCCTTCCTTCCTTCCTTCCGCCCTTTCTTCCATTCATCCGTTCGAACTTATCAATCGAACGCCCGTTCGACTGCTCTCTTTCATCCAAACCGAAACCCTCTGTATACATTATCCCCTTTTCCTTTTCCTTACCTCGGGGATCGTACCTTCCGTGCCGTAACCCATGAATCTAGTCTTCTGTAACCCAAAAACCAAACCACGTTTTTCCGCTGGGAACCATAACCTCCAAAGTCTTTAATAAGATTTTGTGACGAAACCTTTACCACCCCCCTGGGGTCATCATTTCTGTCAGGTTTATGAGTCTTCCGCTTAAAAGGGTTTGTTCTGAGGAAGACTGTTTATAATGTTTAAAAACTAATAAAAAAAAGGAACAACTTTGTTCGTCGTCGTTCATTCGTTCAACCCTCTACAATCTCTACAACCCTTCCTTACCCTTCACCACTCTTTCAAAACTTTCTTTTATACATTTTCATTTTGTAATTAAACTGAGATGTTTTGCCCTCTTTTAATTAATTTCTCGTTATAAACGAGAAACATTCTTTTTACCTTTTTCTCCTCTCCTCTCCTTTCACCCCCAGCTTCCACCCCCCATACCAACAAGAACTCCACCCAGTCATGGCTGTGCTTTTCGTCGCCTCTCAAAGAACAGAACTTCTATTAATCATATTTGTCACTCTATTGAGTCATCAATTCAACACAAAACAATCCGGAAGTGAATACTTTTCTACTCACCACATGATGATTGAAGTTCATCTTCTCCTTTTTCGCAGTCTTTTTGATAGTTGCATACCCACGCCTGAGGTATGCATTTCCCTTCGGGACACCTGAACATTCCTGGCCCGCATTCTGTCGCGTCTGAAAAAATAAAGTAAAAGAAAACTTTTGTAAGAAACTGTACGCTGTCGGAGTGAATTTCAGGATCTTTTTAGATGTTGCTTCAAAAATAACAAGGAGTTCTTGCAGAAATCGTGGTATATTCTCATCAAGAAGAAAATACCATTATGACATCAAAAACCAACATGTAGTCTGTAGGAGCCGGATGAGTGGAAAAGGGAAATTTTGGGAAAGGTTTGAGCTAGGAAAGAATGGAGTGATACAAAAGGTTGACCTGTCGGAACGGAAAAGAACAAGGATACCTTTCTACCTGCTTACGCTACAATTCTATTTACAATGCAGCACATACGAGTATCAATACGAAAACCTCTCCTTACTGGTAGAAGTATTCCAAGACTCTCTCGACCACAGCGCTATCTGTTAAGTACAAAACAAACGACCATTGACTGCTAACTCTCTTAACAAAAGTTTGATACAAAACAGATCCTCAGCACTAAAGTATAGAAAAAAATTCGAGATAGAGTCGACTCATTTCCGGTTAAAAATTATATTTCAACAGTCGCTGTAGCCCCATTTCTTTCAAATTCTAAAACCCAAACACGTGCTGGCACTTCCTCTCCAAATCACGGTTTTCAGTTGAAACATAGGTAAATACGATTCATCACAAGAATACAAACAATTCAGTAGAGAACAAAACGAGAGCAATAAACTAAAAAACAAGAAAAACTATGGCAAAAAGCATTTGAAACGATTTCAAGAGCGTGAAAGCTGACAGACAGAACAACAGAATCAAATATAATAATAATAAAGAGAATGAACAATGAATGACAACAAAAAATAAAGATAAAAAAGTAAACAAGATCCGACAAAGCATTCACATTCGGAGCAAAAAGAAGAAAAATAAAACGGGCCGGGCCCACATATGAGGGTGGCACGCACAAACAAGTGCAAACATCTCTCGGCAACCGCAGCAAATTTCGCTCTTTCGACCCCTATGCACAGCAGCCTCCTTTTCCTCCTCCATCAGCCCGTGTCCGAATCTAAAAATCATCATCATCGCTCGCTAATTGCCATTCTGCTCTCGCCAACATCCGGAAGATCTCTTTCGAAAGAGAACCGTTTCCGAATGAATGATTCGAAAAGCTCCAAATGATTTACCATTAAAATGATCGTAATTACCGCCATGAACAAATGTAATTAAACGTAATTTGAGTCGAACAAACGCCAATAAAATTCCTTCCCTCTCTCTCTCTCTCTTCTAGGCCGTTTCGGAGCTCGTTAGCCAGACGTCTCGTTCACGGCCGTGAAATCAAATATTTGAAAATACAAATTTTCCTTTTTGCGAAATCCTGAGAGCCTAATTACACGAACCTGGTTATTCTGACACGACATGGCCGCAACATGAATTAGTTTAGTCTTAGTTTTAGTATTAATTTCGTTCACCCTTGAGTATAATAGGATTCGGGAGAGTCAGGATTCAAGTCAGGAACTTTAGTGGTTAAAATTCCTGATCTGAGTAGTTAAAGTTCCTTTAACCACTACACTACGGAACAACAGCAGTACTAATATTAATAGTGACAACGGAAGGTTTGTAGTGGCAAACTAAGAAGTTAAAGTCGCAAGTTCAAATCCTCCTCCAGTATCCTGGTATACCCAAAAAGGGTGAAAACGGGATCAATACTTAACTATAACCATAACTATATTAATAGTGACAGGTGGGGCGGCCTGAGGTTGGGTGGTCAACCTAACTAGAGAAGTAATAGTTGAGAATTCCTTCATCAACATCTTGTTATAGTCAGGGCTGAAAAACGGGGTTAAAACTCAACTGCAACAACCAACGCTCAGAGTTGTAACAAACAAGTCACAAAAACATGCAGAAACTTGCTTGAAGACACGCTCAGACTTGTAGGAAAGAGTATGACACATATAAATAGGACAACTGAGGTCTTTAGTGCAGCACAACGAATCGGCGAAGTACCTCGAACGGCTATCGGAACGACGCTAATTTCTATAGATATTCCATCTCATCAATACACCTAATTCCGACAGCAGCTATAATAGTGTTCGCACCAGAGTCCCAAAACTCATATCAAGTGGTCAAAAATTACTCCACCCCAACGACTTTGTGTACGAGGCTAAGACACTGGTATGTTTACTATACACAGCACCTATATACTAATATTTCAAACTATATACTGTCTATACTTGGGAAGGGGTAATAGTTACGATAGTTCAATCAGAATTGAACCTGTTAGTCTCGACTATCATCAAAAAACCGCTTCAACTCCACAATCTAACTGTCCCTAAGAGTTTCACTTCCGCAAAAAACTTCACCCACCATCTTCTTACAAGTCTCGACCACTAGTACGAATGAGTAAAAAAGAAGCGAAGCTTTTAAAATTAACTTAAAACCTTTTTTTTTAAATATCTTTTTAATTTTTTTCCCTCATCTTCTCTTCTTTCTCTTTTTCTCTTTCACCCCCTCCACCCAACCCCCACAACAAAGTGAAAAGTCACGAAAGAAAAACTTTTTCACCTTCGTTAACGATGATAGATTTCAGTTAAATTTTATTAACGCGTGGTTTCTTTCGACGGCCTGTCAGGGTTGGATTAAGGATTTCCTTCAACGAAAAAGGAAACCTTTATCTCGGTTTTAGAAGTCTTGGTTTTCCCGAAAACTTTCAAAGCCTTCCTCCTACCCATTCACACCCCCTCTCGGGACATTTTCGTCCAAAACTTTCCGAAAGGTTCAAATCGCTTAGATCAACAAAGCAAACAAATCCAAATCCTTTTTTATTTATTTTTGGTCTCTGCTCCCCAGAACCTTAACTCTGCTCCTGTAGTTTCTGTGTGTCTTTTGAAATAATAATCGACTTTAAAGTTTCAAGGTTGTCAGCACTAATCGGTTCTGAGATGAAAATCGTCAGATAACTTTTGACGTTGTTATACCGATATACTGGGTAGAAATAGAGATCAAGCCAAGGATCACAACAAAGAGAAAAATGTTTCCTGCAGACGTTTCTGCAAATTCCGATTAAAAAACCGTTCGACTTAGGAAGATACTTCATCAAAGCTCATCCGAAAAATTTCTGAGTAATGAAGACAGACAGACACTTAGTCAACCGCCTGACAAAACTTTCAAAGTTCATCACAAGAAATTTTCCTGCTGAATCGAGAGAGAGAGAAGGAAAGCCTCACAGCTTCCCCGGGGACCAGAACATGAAAAAGGACACACAGACCAGACGTTCGTAAAAAGAAAAAAAATCTTTTCGACGGAATTAGACACCATTTGAGAAAATCCCCAAATCGCAAACTCGAGGAAAAGAAAAATATTTGATCGCCTAATCTCGTTTCAAAGAATCTCAGCTATTTGCGTTCGTTTGTTTCCCGAACGCTTCTCCTTCCTCCTCTCCCCCTTCCACCTCCTTTCTCTGTTTGTTTTCTGATTTTGTTCAAACATTACTGGAAAAAAACGTTTGTAACGATCGGAGAGACCGAATGCCATACAAATGACCAATTTGACTTGTTTTCTATCCCCCCCACCCAACGATTAGGTTAACGAACGCTTCGAACGCCGATTTCTCAATTTAAGATCAACTAGAAAACAATACCTTTTACATGTACTCTAAGCCGTCTTCAAAGGACTATTTGGTTTCACGATGGTCATTTCTTTTACAACACTTCCATGGTCATTAAAAAAAACCTCGAGCCTAAAAATTTTTATTCCCATTCGAACGTTGCGTAAATTCGTTCGGGACGGTGTGTTTGATTCGGTTGGACAATTTTTACGACCGCCAACTTTTACGCCTTATTATTATTGCTACGCGATTCTTGTCTGCTAAGTTTGTTTTGTGTCGCGCGCGAATCCGTCCAACCGATAACACCATCAACTCCTTAATACAACAGACCAAATCGAACGCCACCCGAGTATACAAGTGTAAAGATTCGGACCTCACTCCAGCAAAAACAGTTTAAATTTAGATGTCTGTCGCCTTTGATCGACCGAAACCGAGAGAGCGAAAGTGAAAAACGACCACCGAAGGAATTCCCTTGGCTGAGAAATATCAAGATTTGGAACGGGAAACACGTCGACGAATTGCCAAAATCAGAAAAGCGATAATAAAGAAAGAAAGATGACAAGGAAACAGGATTTCATGGGTTTTACAGCCTTCGAAATCCTTTCCTAATTCCTCAAGAATCAAGTTCTGATTTAAAGGAAGAGAAAGAGGAGGAGGAGGAGGAAGGAGGAAGCAGGAAAGGAAAAATAAAAACGAGAAAATCGCTGTGGAAAAACACATAAACACGCATCTCGTGTTTTGATAACTTCTCTTATACCATTTCTAACCCAAACCAAACTCTCATCCCCACTTCCACCTCAAACCACTCTCATAAGGAAAGCGTTAAAAAAAAATTTGAGGACTTGGTTCCTAGAGGATGACCGCCTTTCAAGTTGTAAAAGTTAATTATCTTTAGAGAAAGCTTTCGAACCTCGGCTCGCCACCCAAACTTTTCCTTTTCCCTGACAACAGGAAAGATATTGAATGTCTCGTGCACCTTCCCCCCTCGTCCTCCTCCTCCCTTTGCCCCAAAACGCCTTAATCTTATAATTCCTCTTTCAAATTTGAACATTTTCACGAAAATCCTTTCAAACTCCTTCTTCTTTCCTTTCTTAAATGTTATCCTCTGACTCTATCTCTGTCTTCGTGTCGAAAGCGTGACTGCCTGTCTCTCTCTCTCTCATTCTGTTTGTGTGGATTACTTTCTTTCCTGTCCTGTCGATGTATCAACGGATCCTTCTGTCATAGCTTTCATTTGGATTTTTTAATTTTCCTTTGGTTTCCACACTTTTCCCTTCCTCGTCCTCTTTCCTGTTTCTGCTATTGGATGTAATCAACTATTTGTGTTGGTACCTCTGCATTGTTGTGAATATGCCGTCATGTAATTTTGCAGATGACGATTCATTGACAATCTGTTCACGCAATAGTCTATCTTTTGCTTGACACGTTCGTCATCCTTTTGTCTCACTACCCTTGTGCCCAACCTATCGAACGGTTGTAATCTTTGGGGTGATTGCGGAACGCGCTCTGTACTCGAGCCGGTAGAGGGTACTCCTTTCTCCGTTCCAGGTTATTCGATTTTGAAGCGTATGCTCCGAGGTATAATCCAAGCAATCTGACCAGCTACAGACACTAGAATACACCATGACGCTTAAACAAAGCCACGACCAACTACGACTCTCTTCCTCAAATCATCACAACAGCCCTGAACCCAAACAACCACAATTCCTTTAACCATTCCTGCTTTTTCCTACATAACCCTCTTTCGGTACTGCTCAACCCTCTCATCCTGAAAAAAAAAGGAAAACCTTGACAATGAAAATCAAAAACAACAATTCTCGTCTCTCCCACGCGACCTCCTCCTCCTTCATCTCTTCCTCCTCATCTCAGTTATTTATTTCTCAAGCTGGCAGCATTTATGAGTTGGCAACCCTTCTCGCAGTGGAAAGCTTTGGGTTTATGGCACTTCCAAGAAATATTTTAACACTTTCCGTCTATTTATTAATCGATTTATTCTCTGGGAAGCTTTGAACGTATAAAAACCTCGTTTTCCATCTCACTCCAAACCTTCCTCCCCTTTCTTCCGAGTTTTTATGAAACGCAATAAATAAAATTACCACCTACAGCATTTCTCTGCCTTTTATATTTTTCCTAGAATTTATTTTATAAGCAAGAACATCCCTTCATTTAAAATAATCTCGAAATTCAAGTGCGGCTTTTGTTTTTAAAACTTTTCCAAATCCGGGAAACAAAAACCTCACTATTGACTCGACGACATTATGAAACTGAAATTTGATTCAAATATTATGGCAGTACAGGTAATATACTGTAAATGCTGTTGTAATTAACTGCTTTTGTTATGGTCATCGCGTAGTCTTTTGGATTGTTACGTTGTTGCAGGTCTCTTTGGTTGATTCCTAGTCCTTTCAGATGTACTTCTGGGTGTAGTAGCCACGCCATCCTTGTCTTCTTTTTCATAAAGGACTGGAAGATCCAGTTGATTGCGGGAGGTCAGCTATACCCAAAAAGAGTAAAAACCGGATCAAAGCTCAATTATAACTTAGAATATCCTGTTCGTCAGTTTTCCAAGCCCATTCTCCTCAGCTTTTTCTTCTGTTTCTTCACGAACTTTGATGTTCTAGGAAGGTACGAGTATATCTCGATGTTATGTCGTTTGCACTAATTTTTTTTTGGTTGAATTTGCTGATTACTGTTGAATTAGGTATGTTTGATGTTCCCAAGCTTGTAAGCTTTAGAATGAGCTGTTCTATTAATAGAAACGATAAAAAATATTTTATATACCACAGGAAGCCACGAATTTAAAGCAATATTGGCAAGTTGGAAAAGAAATTTTATTCGACTCCCGTACAGTCCAGTGAAAACTTTCCGCGTAATAAGAAGTCGTGCTCTATGAATTATCAGACTGACGCGTGCTATTTCAAGTCCGTCTCAAAATGTTATGAACCCTAAGAAACAGATTCAACTTAGTTAAAACTGTCGAAGATGATTCTTACCATCTAGAGTATCTAGGTTTACCCTTTGCAACAATTAGGGAAAATCGTCAAAGTTTGAGAGTGAAACAAAGATACGGTCCTGACCCCTTATCATAAAGATAGGCGTTCAAAAATTCTATAAGGCAATAATTAATCAACCTCACTCCAAAACACCCCAAAAATCCACAAGTCCACGATTTATAAAATTGAATACTCGTAAGCCTGTGCATTATTTATGGAATAGATTTTCTTGTGGTTCTATTCATCCTTCCGCAACTTCCAACATCTTAGAAAACCAAAAAAAACACAAAGCCAATAAAAAATAGGTACAGCCAAAGACCCTAACCAAAGACACTAAACCCAAAATTTAAACAAAGCTTTTTCCGTTTATACTTTCATCAAATTTCTTTCATTTTCAAAACCGAGGTAGGAAAATCTACGGAGGGAAAAAAAAGAAAATTTATTTTCCTTTTTTGTCTTAACCGGAAATTTCACCGCATTGCTAATGAAAAGCAATTTCCTCAAAGATAAGAATTAAACGCGATTCGAACACTTGATCGTTTCTCGTTTCGCTCTCCTCCTCCTAGCACCGGGAGGAACAAAAATTTCCGACCAGGAAAAGAAGAAAAATTTTTTTGAATTTTATCCAACTTTATATCGGTGGCGTAGACGGGAAGACACAGAGAATCGGGGGGGTGTAAAGAGAAGAGAGAGACAGAAGTAACCCAGTTTTTAACTTAATTATTCATCTAAAACTTTTCCGAAGTCAGTGAGATCGAACAGAAAAGGACAGAAAAAAAAAACGTCACTCAACTCCGGGTTTTTATTTCCTCCGATTAACCCCCGGTTCTTTCCTTTTTTCCAGTTTGAATTTCCCCACCGATCCTCTTCCTTTATCCGTTATTTTCATCCCACGTTATAGAAGCCATTTTCCTCAACCTCCTCCATCTTTCTTCAAAAATAATAAAAACACTCGTTTCCGGAAGCCTTTTCCCTTTTCGCCTAATGTCAACGTTGACACTATGACTAATCACGTTCGGGCCTCTGCGCCACACTCTCACACTCACACACCACACACACGACACATACACATACGATAAATTTGCGCAATTATTGCCAAACTATTTGTATTCCACTTGTGTTTGTTGTTTTCGACTCGACCAATTCTGGTTCGACGAACTTTGTCATTCTAATTAGTAAAACGATGAAATTAACGTATGAATTTTAAACACCGAGTTTCATTTCTATCATTTTCTCCTTCTCCTCTAGCCCATCAACCTCTTCGATGCGACTGTATACAGTGAAATCTCACACAACTAATCTAACAACCGGAGTCTCACTCGAAACACTCGTTAATCCAAACCATTTTTACCAAATTTTGATGGAAAATACGATAAAGTCTCAGCTGTCAAATCGTTCTTTATTCAAGGTTGCCAACCGTTTAATGCAAAAATGGCGGCAAATTCCAATTTTACGTTGATTTTGAGACCTAACAACTACTTGGTCTCTCAAGTTTGAGATAGGTGGTAGAGAGAAAAAAGAAAAAGTTGAGACACCTTATATATTCATGTAACCTAAATAAATATATATAATATATGTATACTTTGAATTTTGACATCGTTTTAGCAGTTAATTATTGACAACCTTCAAGAGAGATCATTTTGGCAGCTGAGAGTTGATCGTATTACATATATAATTAGAGTGTGTCGGTTTATATATTTATATACATATACAAACCAATAATATATTCAAATGTGTTTATACACAAACCAATTCATTTGAATATCAAAACGTAAAATGACCTTTCGCTTTATTTCAAAAGTATAACAAATAAATCTTGTTTATAAAGTATTTTTTCAATGCGAATTTCGACCGCATAAAAAAATTTTTTGGTAATGCCTGCCTGTTCGGACAGCTCAGAATACATTAAAACGGTTTTTAGACTGTATAATTGTAAGTTTAAAGACAAACACATGATAACAAATTTCCTGAGAGCTTTTGAAAATTCTTCTGAGCTTCCTAAAAATTTCTTCCAAATATATTGGACACTATAAACCAGAAAACACCACATCCAATGTCCAAAATAGTGTTCACCTTTCCACACAAAATACTGAAAATACAGTAGAACCTTGCATAACGAGCCCAATTCGTTTCAGAATCTTACTCGTAAAGCGAAACAGTTTATGCTATATAAATTGTGTAATATTCAAAATTTGAATTTTGCAAAAAAGCACTCAAAAAAAAGTTACGTGTAACATTTATACGATTAAAAAATACATAAAATTGTTAGTAAGTGTTAATAAACACTACATTCTCTCGTAACAAGGTATAAACAGATTACTGCAGCAAAGACCCCAAAAGTTCTATCGTACAATTCGGGGATTCCCCACTTCACGTCACTCGTTATGTGAGGTTCTACTACAAAACAGAAAACCAGATTCGACGTCTGAACGTAGACGCCACGTCCATGCACAAATCCATTCGGGAACCAGAACGTTGACTTCCAAACCCACCCCATCCCACCCCGAGGCGAATTTGATCGGGTTTGGTTAAGAATAGTGTTTCCACAAAAGCCCCACCTACAAGTGAAAAGTTTACTTGTTGATGCCTTTTACCATAAGGAGTAGGAGGAAGAAAGTTTTACACAAACTCGAGCATTGGTGGGATCCTGTAAAATTTAATCCCCGAAATTTTGGAAGTTTTAGCTTAGGGCAGTAACCCATTGGCGGTTTTCTTCAATGACCTTTGAGTGTATAG
Source organism: Columbicola columbae (assembly GCA_016920875.1). Lineage (NCBI taxonomy): Eukaryota > Metazoa > Arthropoda > Insecta > Psocodea > Philopteridae > Columbicola > Columbicola columbae. The sequence goes on along the minus strand of JADMLL010000003.1, from coordinate 4,042,970 downwards.
CTGAGTGTTAAGCATTAAGTGTTTCATGTCGGGGCTTCAAAGACATAAAAAAAAACCGAACGAAAGATTTTAAGAATGTTGTCTTCGTCTTTGAAATTTTAAATTTGCTGAAGAAAAGAGAGCTTTCGATATACTATAATTTATATATATTAAAAACTGGGTTATAGACTTTCATTGAGCTTTTAATATACTTCTCGAAGCATTATCATACACCATTCAAATGTATCTTGTGAGGCGTTCATTCATTCCTTCACCAAAGCCTCATCAAGAAAAAACTTTGACGAGAAAATTAACCGCAAGCTCAATTTCAAAAACTTTTCAAGAAACTTGGCAGAGGGAAAATGCAAGTATGAAGGGAAAAGCTTTTCCTCGCGCGACATTCGCTGACAGTTTCCCTGCCTGCCTGCTTTCTCCTTTTAAGAAGACTTTTCCTCCGGAAAATTGAAAAGTCACAAACCCGAGGAAATTCGAAAAGTTTCCTCTAGGCTTTTCTGCATCAGCTGATGACTCTCTCTCTCTCTCTCACTGTTTCAAAGTTTAATTGACGAGGATGGTCCTCATTAAAATTCACACACGAAATGAATTACTTCGGGTTTTTCGCACTTGGCTAATCTCTTCCCCCCGTCCTCCTTCTCTCCATATTGTCCTCGACCACCACCGGTACCAAATCAATTTGGTGTCTTTCGACACTTGCCAACAAACCAAACCAAAAAAAAAATTTTTTGACGTCAAATTCATTGTCACTCACCGAAACGTTCGTCCGGCTTTCATTTAAACTCCTAAATTAGACTGGATAGGCCTAATTGAAATTTTTTTTTGGGCCAACGATTTCGATTTTCATTTCTCTTCCTTTCCCCTCTCCTCTTCCCTTCCTTCCTCTCTTTTTCCCAAACCAAAATGTCTTGGAATTAATTGATTCTTGATTTCCATTTTTATGGCCCGCTTTTCTCCCATTTCTACATTGGTTAACTGAGCTTTTATTTATTTTTAGCTTTTCGATTAGTCCGAAGTGATTTGTTCCAAATGAGGTTGTCTTCTAGCTCCGATCGTTTTATTCCTGGGATGGGATAAGAGTTTCAAACCCTTTTGTCTTCCGTTTCTCTAAGACGTTACTTTGGATGTAACTGTTTGTAGAATTCGACTTTGACTTAATTTGTGATGACAATCGTAATATATACTTTATACTCCGGAACCTCTTTCAATATGAAAAACAGTCTTCTTCAAATTTTCTTCTTTCGCACTCAAACTCATACAATTGGCCGTTTTTAAGGCTTCGGCATTTTTCAAATTTGTTACGTATCTCTATATCTGGAACAATTTTTCCCTAATTTTTTATAGTTACCATTATGATGTATTTAAGCACACGCAAATACCAAGTATATAATCACTTAAATACAATATATTATGTGAACCAGAAAGTAATATCGGATATACGTATATATAAATCAGGCAAACATATTTTTTATCGATAATTATTCATAATCGCCAGCTAAATTTGATAAATGTGACTAATTAATGAATATTTATCACATATACCGGCTAATTTATAAAATCTCCTGTTCGTAATGGAAAAATTCATAAAAGTTTGTTCACTTGTTTGCCTTCTGTCACTTTTCTAACAAAACATAACCAATCCAAGCAGCTGGGTTAACTGATAGGAGTAGACGAACCTCCCAACAAGAAGGAACGAATATAACAGATGAAGAGACAGAATCCAAGCATCTGATCAAAATTCGACTAAACTTCAAATTATGAGTTTGATATTTTATAAAGTAGCCGGAAAATGTGATAAATATTTAGTAATTTGTACCAAGATTAGTTGGTGACTATGAATACTTGTCGAAAATAATAAATATTCGCCTGATTTATCAGTTGTACCGTAACATATATATTAGGTGTAGCACAGAGCCGACATTTTTTCCGGTCCATCTAATACATTCGAACCTTACATAAAATGCCTTTAACACCTCTTGGTGAGAACTTGCTAGTTGCCAACTTGACACTCAATATCCGCCCATTTTACATACATAAAAACTGTCCTTACATATGGTTTTGTCTTCAGCTTCCTAATTAACCGATATGGAATAAAAATTGATATACAAAAGAATCCGGTAAGTTTAAACCAGAGAAACTTGGTAAGAACCTAAATTATAACCCATTTGCTTCCTCAGATATTTATTTCTACCACTTCACCCTTTGCAACTGATTTAGAGATACCTGACTGCAAACCATGTACTCAGTCTATAATTAGACATCAATAAAGACCTAAAAACTTTAGTTTAAAGTACTAATTTACACCCGAACCTATCTTTTGTCTGACTTCAATCCTTTCATTCTTATCCCTGGCGAGGAGTTTGGGATGTTAAGATTTCTCCTAAAATTTTGGAAGTCCCTGTTGAGTCCCATTTAGATCCAAACAAAGAAGACAAAACCCTTAAAACCGTATCGGTTGTTACGGCGAACCCTACCTACCGAAAAAACTTTCCAAAACTTTCCTTTAGGCTACCAATTCTAAACAAAACCCAACCGATAATTTCTTATTGTGAATTATTCAACCGCCTGTCTTTCAACTTTCGGCCAAACGAACCATCAAACAACAACACAAAAAAAATGACTGAAAGGCATGATTTGTGTAATTTTAGTAAACAGACAAAACAAAAATGAAAAAGAGGCCGAAAACAAACAATTTCGGTAATTTATCGAGAGAAACTCCCTTTGGCAGGTTACTTTGTTACAAGATTTCCCGCTTATTCCTTCCTCAACCTCCCATCCTCCTCCTCCTCCTTCACCATCTCTTTCTCTTTTCCTTCTTGTTTGGCAGTTTTTTTTCTTCTCCGTTTTTTTCCTTCGCCCGGGTCAATGAAATGTCAATTACTGCTGATTATCAGTGATATATGAACGCGCGGCAATCTCACACCCGACTTTTCCCGCACCTCGTGCTTTTCCTTTCGTTTTTTGTCTCTTCTTCCGAATGGAAATGACATGATCTTACCTGAAAATAGAAAAGAAACAAGAGGACGTTAAATCAGTTCTAAGAAACGATTTTAGGTCGCATACCTAACGCGACACATATGTAACACATCCTAAACGCCACTTTTCATTATTCGGGCACATCAAAAACCGGTTTCCGGATTCAGACAAATGTTTTAAATATAATTATATTCAATTGTGTTCTTTTTATATTATTATAATAAAAAAACATTCCTCGAAATGTAACAATGATGAAAGAAAAAGAAAAAGAAAGAAAGAAATTAATGACGTCTTGAAATAATTTATTCGGACGAAGGAAAAAAAAATTTTTTTTGTGTTTGTGTGAAAAGTATGAAGAAACACATTTTCGATGACCTGGAAACAATTCACCAGAAAATGATGAAAGGGTAGAATGAAAACGGTAAAGAAATCGATGGGAGGAAACAAAACACGATTTCGGGTTTTCCATTTCCTGTTATGAGAATCTGATTCCTGATCTTCGGAGGTGTTACGACTATCGGCTCTCATCCCAATAATCCGTTAACGTGATGATGATATAGGCTGGAGACCGAGACGGAACCTGACAGTTTGACAAATCGTGACTGAGTAAGACCGCCCTCCGGTATACCTTAATGACTTCCGAATGAATGAAAGACTGTCGTATCTTTAGGGCAGTGATGGCGAGTCCAAAAAACGGGTGTTGGTACTGATACCGGTTTTTCGCTGACCTAATTTATTACTTTCCACAATTTCGATGATGCTGGTTTTGATTTGATATTGTCACCTCTAATAGAGCTTTGGTCCGTATTGTTTGGTCTCACCGTTCATTCCAAAATACTTCCGTGAATAGTTGAGAACTTTGTTGAGTTTTTCAAACCTATCAATACCTCTCCTCTATCCACCACCTCAACTGAAACCGTTTAAAATTCCAATTATGGCACCCACTTCAGCACTTTCCAAAGACTTCATAAAAATTAACGACCATTCTCAAATTGTTCTAATAATTCCAATTTCCCTTCCCTTTCGAACTGTTTCCGCTTCAAAACGACCCCATTCAAAATAATTAAAAAAAAGGTGCGGAAGCCTTGGAAATATATATCGCGCATAAAAACCAAAGAATCGTTTTCCTTAGAGACCTGACCCAGAGTAAAGAACAAAAGACTCAAACCAAAACCGGAAATGAAAATTAAACAAACAAGAAATCTCATTACTGAGAAGACGTAAACAAAAGATTCGAGTTATCCAGGTTCAATGGTTAGTGATAACTCATCCAGGTACGGGGGGAGGGCACAGATTCCACACTCAAAACCCGGGTAGAATTATTAGGGATCCTCTCCGCGCCTTTGGGAACAAGAACAACGTTTTCTACTCCCAGGAATTCTTCTCCTAACGAGCGCATAGAATCACGACCCTGAGATACGTGTTCACGTTTTCTCCGTCCCCCGTCCCGTAAACGGGTACCTCAACGCACACCGCCACCTTGAAAAGAACTCTGCGAATCCTATTTTTGGCAGTTTGCCTTCAGCGCTCACGCACTCAAATCATTTTTTAAAGAAAGTTTGGCAAAACCAGACGGAAGAGAGTAAAAGAAAAAAATTCCTTCTCTACACCACCGCCGCCATTTTCTTTTGTTTTGCTTTGGAATAAAAAGGTTTCCCATACCTTAAGGCGACTTGGACAAATGCTTCTTTTTGTTTATTCCCCTGTCATCCTCCAATCTCACATGATTTTTATCAAGGTCCAACCTTTTTGTGTGCTAAGAAAATCTGGCTTTCTTTATCCCGACAGGAGGAGGAGGAGGAGAGGGAGGTAAATGCGTCATATTGGATTTATGGTAATTCCGTTGGAGGTCAGGATTTCGAGATAAGTCCCCTAAAGCACAATAACCAATTTAAACTTTCCACGGCTATTGTTTTCTATTAATGCCTTGTTTTGTCTCGGGGTTATTAGGTAGTCCTAAGAAGGAGAGGAGAGAGAGAGAGAAGAAAAAATTAATTTATTAAAACCGTGAGACGTTTTTTTAATCTTCGGCAGAAAGACATTTTTTCTTTTTTTAATTTTCCTCTGTTTTGTTTCCCAACTTGAAAATCTCCTTTGTTTCCTTTTTTCGATTCTAAATTTCCACAAAGTGTGTGAAAATTTCCGCCACGCTTTTCATACTTAAAACTATATACATTATATACTGGGTTATTACACAGCGCCATGTTTTTACGAATAACTGACGTTTCGTCAGCTTTGCTGACGAAACGTCAGTTATTCGTAAAAACATGGCGCTGTGTAATAACCCAGTATATAATGTATATAGTTTTACCATGTTACTCTGGGAATAGACTTCCGATTGGCTTTACTTTCAACCACACTCTCACTATCATCACATGTTTCCCTGAAGGTGTATTAGTTAGGAAATTAGTTTGATGAACAGTTTCGACAGGCAGCACAGCAGATGTTGTGGAAACTATCCCAAGCCGGAAATGAGTTAAAACGTCAGAAAAACCTTTAGAGCTACCAGTAATTCATTCACGAGGTGGTGTAAGATAGCTAAAAGGTTTGAAGGAATAAAGTTTTTCGATCATTTATCTAGGGCTGATAAAATTTTTGTTACAAATATTTGCTGAATTATGTTTCCTCTTTAGGGGTATTAAAACTATCTGGAAACAGTAATTCAGTTCGTCTCAGCAGTGTCTGCGAATTTCTGTCACACACATCTCTCGATTTAAGTTATTGGTTTAAATTCCTCAAATTCTTTCCCGTGTAACATTTTGTAAACCTGACAGCAATTATCGACTTTTCTAAAAGCTCATCCAAACCTTGAATCATAACCTACCATCGTCCTCTGTTTAGTAACTTAAAAATAGCTCTTTCAAACCTTTAATATCTACTAAAGCTAACTAAAACCTTTCTAACCGATGTTAGGCTAGCATTTTAGACCTACGACATTGCTGACCATTAAGAGCTATTCGAATGATAAGGATCTTCAATTATTTTTTGTTAAATTATCGTATGACTGAGATACTGTACATTCGTAAATACTGCTGAGACGAAATAAGTTGCTGTTTCCAGATAATTTTAATACCACTTAACTCCCAACTACCCCACAATATACTAAGATAAAGCATAACTCAGCGAATATCTTCAACAAAAATTATATCGCTCGATAGACAAATTATAGAAAAACTTTGTGCTTTTTCTCAAAACGTTTTAGCTATCTTCCACCACCTCGTGAATAAACTACATGTAGCTCTACAGAGTTTGCTGACGTGTTAACTCATTTCCGGTTTAAGATAGTTTCCATGTTGCCGGTCCAAACCGCTCACTAAACTAATTTCCTAACATATATATATCAGAAGCACATTCCATCAAGGAATCCGATCTTTTAGCAATCGAAACAACCTTTCGACTAGAAAAGAAAAAAATTATTCCTGCGGCTTCTTCAATATCCATCTCGGCGACGTCGTTCAAGTCAACAAAAACAAGGATCCTTCAAGGCGTGAAACATCCTACGTCACACAGCACTCCAATCCCTATTTCATTCACCTCACTAATTCACTCATACAGGAACGCACTTTTCATTCATTTGATGTCTTTTGTTAAATTCAACTTCCTCTCCCATTCACCACATGTCATACCTATTCATCGTTCCTTTCGCTATTTGCCTTACTCACTTATCACCTTCCAAGGATTACGTAACCAGAACATAAAAAAGAAAAGCTCAAATCTTCGGTAATCTCGGAAAACCTTAAGACAGGTGAGAGAATACAGCCCCCTCCTCTCCTCCCCCAAAAAAACGCCAGGCATTATCATCAAAAAGCTCAAAAACTAATAAAGCTTTAACCGAGTCATTATCATTTCCTTTTATTTCATCTTCTTTTGTTTTCCTTCTCCTTTCTCTTTGGTCTTTATCTTCCGCCCAAAAAAAAATTCAATTCTTCTGCCAAATCATTCATCGTCACCTCCGCCATTACGGACTCATCCAAAGAAACCCAAATCCGAGTTTCGACTCCGCCATTGTTACTTTCTAAAAATTCCAAAAAAAATTACTCTTTTGTTCTCAGGTTTAAAAAGGTGCCATTTAAAAACTAAACAACATAAAAACCTTTTTTATATTTAAAAATTAAAAAAACTCCTTAAAACAAAAAACTGAAATTTTTGGGGGCGGGGGGTGGATTAGGAAAGAAAAATTCTAAAATAACACTCCAAAACAAACGATAAAACTTCTCTCCAACTTATTTAATTAACAAAAAGAAAAACATCTGGAAAATCATTTCGCGTCGCATTTTCCAATAAAAATATTTAAAAATTCTTTTTCGAAATAAGTGTGGAGAAAACAACCGGAAACACACAAACTTTCGAAATTTCCACAAAACCCCCTCTTTTCCCCCTTCATCTCTACATCAAATTCAAATCAGGTTTCGAAACGAAAACGTTTTTATTAAAAACAATATGGCACCCGAAAAACACACCGCAAGATGAGAAAATAGAAATAAAATAAATAATAATAAAATTAAAAAAAACAAAGCAGGTGAAAACTCGACGCCATTGTTGTCTGTGTGAAACGGTTCTGACTTGTTAACCTACTAACATCGATGATTCGCTATGAATTTTTATTTTGCTTTTTTTCTTTTCTTTCTTTTCTTCTTTCTTTCTTTTTCTGACGTCGACATAAAAAGTTTTCAACTTCTTTATTAATAGAGCCCGTCGTTTCACTCTCCTAACACGCTGGAGGAATAGTTTAATAAATAACTTTGATTGTTACCATTTCCGTAAGATATTCATCGGGTTTCTTCCTGAAGTTTTCTATCTATTTCCGGTTTGTTTGGCTGATACTCTGGCTCTTACTGTCGACCCATACGCAAGAGTAACAGTACGAATATTTTTTGTCCACTTCTGCCGTTATCCTTACATCTATGATTCGTTTACTGGAGCGCTCTCTATTAACTTCCACCGCGCGCAAATAACAGTTACCAACTTGACACTCAAGTCCTACCAACTATTATACATAAAACATCTTTCTCAAGTTATTTTCTTTCTATGTATCTATTTTGATTAGCCTTCCTTCTCAAATTATTAGATGAACCGGAAAATAATGTCGGTTTGGTGCGTTACCACTAATATATACAGTATGTCACGGTAAACGTGATAAATCGGGCGAATATATATAATTTCTGGCGATTATTCATAATCATCACTTCATTTATCACTTTTACCGGCTAGTTAATAAAATATCCAACTCGTCATGGGGAGTTTAGTCAAATTTTGGTCAAATGGCTGTCATTCTTCATCTCTTGTATTTGCCGCTTCTTGTTGGGAGGTTCGTTCACAGCTATCGGTGACACACAGTGTTTGGATTGGTTGGCGTTTGTCGGAAGAGTGACAGTAGCCAAGTATCTGAGCAAACTTTTATCAAATTCCCCATTATGATTTAGATATTTTACAAACTAGCCGGTAAATGTAATAAATATTAATTAATTACTCAAATTTATCAAATTTAGTTGGTGATTATGAATAATTGCAAAGAATCATATATTAATATATCACATTTATCACTTTTACCGTAACATATATACGATATTACTTTGTGGTTTACATAATATTTTGGGTAACTAACAGTTCAAAACCATCTAGAAGTTCAGAAGGAAAACTTTTGAAGTAGATAATTGACAAGTCGTCCAAACTTAAGAGAACTGGCAATGACACGATCAGGACTCACTCGTCAGTCATTTTTAACCCCAATTAAATGGGGGACATTTAAAATTTTTGGGACCTTTCGTCAAACTAAACCACAAACCCATGTGCATCACACAATAAAATGTATCCTCAAGAAATATTGCCTCGTAACAAGTCAGAACTTGTCAATCTCAATGAATATTAGAATATAAAGACAAGTGACTGCTATTCGAATAATGAACAGGGAGTATAGGTGGATTAAAAGCGAACCCTTAATCATTTTTAAGAAAACTAAAATTTTCTAGGTACCTGAAACCTCCAAATTTTTGAAAGTCTAAAACAACCTTAAACCAAAAATTGTTCAAAATGAACATTCAGAATTGGTGATCGGTTAAAAATCAAACTAACCTTAGGTCTAATTAGGCCAAAACCGCACGCAAAACTTTTACATTTGTAGCAAAATCTCCTTGCCGTTCTCTTTCCTCCTTCTCTTCCTCCCCTTCCCTTCCTCCGAAAAAGCAAAAACTTTAAATTAAGTTCAACCGCAGGCACTGGGCAAAAACCTCAAGTGCCATGCACGAACTAGGGTCTGGTGCTCTACCACTCTCCAAAAAACTGAGTTTGGGCAGTTTTCTGCCTGAAATCAAAAAGTCCCCACCACCCACTCCTCTCTTTGTCGAGTCTTTTTGAGCTTTTTAATCTCACGTTTTGTATGCTTTCAAACCGGTTCCTCGGAAAAAATTTTGAAGCTCTAAACCAAAACACCACTTTTTGTTTTCTCAGAACCTCGGCTTTGAACCATCTGAAGGTCTTTTAAGAATAAACTACGAATACTGCGAAGAAGCAAAAAGTGAAGAATCATATAATGCATAGTAAGCAATCATAGAATGGCCACGACAAAAACCATCAAAAACAAACCTGGCATCTCAATAAGACAACCCCGAAAGGAACAGAAACAAAAAGCAGAAACCATAATCGGGACAAAGGAAAACTAACTCACGCGTCCCTCCCACGGTGAAGACAAAAGAAAAGAGCCAAAACAAGAAACTCAAAACCCAATTAGAATGAATGAAAAATAGGATAATAAAAATTAGCGAAAGAGGAGAGAGAGAGAGAGCAACAAAAACACACCAAAACTAAAGAGATAACCCAAACCGATAGCGTGGGTGGGTGTTGGACTTCCACATCGGAAGAGATGTTAACAACGATAAACAAGTTCCAGCCTTTATGTAAGACTTGCTGGAAGGAGAGAAAGGTGATGCCAACCTGAGAAACGCGAAAAAAAAATTCCCCCGCGGCTTATACCAACCATCCCAAACAAACCGTTTCCGATTTTCTCTTTCCGTAATTCCGATTAATCCAACTCTAATGCAATACGAGGGGACATTCCATAAGTATTGCACACTTTAGGGGAATTCTTGTTATAAGAAATGTACACTTTTGCGACAAATCCATTTCATAAATATTGCACACTTCTGTGAAGGATTTATTTCTTTAGTTTTCACTTTGAAGAATTTACTTCATAAGACTTTTTTACTTCATAAATACTGCACACTTTCCCGAACGATTCACTTCAAAAGCGTTGCACGGTTTCTCCATAATTTATTTCAAAAATATTGCAACTTTTAAAGCTTTCACTTCGTAAATATTGCACAATTTTCCGACGGATTTATTTCAAAAGTATTGCACACTTCACAAAGAATTAACCTCATAAACATTGCAAGATTTCCCAAGAATTCATTTCAAAAGTATTGCACAGTTCGCAATTCATTAACTTTGAAAGTATTACAAAAACTTCACTTCATAAATATTGCTTTATTTCCCAAGGAACTAATTCCATAAGTATTGCACACTTTAGTGAAAGATTCACGTCATAAATATTGCACACTTTTCTGAACGAGTCACTTCAAAAGTATGGCACAGTTTTACAAAAATTCCATCTCATAAATATAGAACAATGTCCCCAAGGATTCACTTCATAAATATTGCACACTTTTATGACAATTTACATCACAAAATTTTTCACCATTTCGCCAGGGATTCATTTCAAAATACTGCACACTTTTTGGCAAATGCTAATTTCATTCATTAGACCAGACACTCAAAAAAGAATTTTTATTACACAACAATATCTCATATCTTAGAAAACGTTAATAAATTAATAACTCATATTTCATTTCATAAATATTGCACACTCATCCAAAGATACCTAACTTAGGTAACACACACTACCACCAGGGATTCATTCCATAAGTAACACCAGCTACTAATTACTAAAACCTTACAATTGTCTAAAATTATTTGTCATTTTAATGACATTCTATCTACATTGACAGCAACGATAGCAAAAACCACATCAACAACCAAACAAATTTTTAAAAGAAAAATTTTTGTTTAATAGAGATTATTGGCTTACAAACAAAATAAAGTCACATCAGTGGAATTCGTTTTGGATAAAATCGATTTTTACTTAGCATAATCAGATTTCTTTCTTTTCCTCTCCTTCTCCTTCTTCTTTTTCCTAGATAAGTATTGTTTCTCCTCTTCTCCATTTTTGTGATTCCATTTACGGAAGGTCCTGAAAGGTTTTCCTTTTGTCAGCCTTTCTTTTTTTCCCAGATGAGAATCTTGTTCATCCCTTGGAAACCTCACAACTTTCTATTTCCTTTTCGATCATACAAACTCATTTTACGTCTTCTGCTCCGTTCGGACTGTTGATGAATATATATGTCCCACACCGCTTCCTAAACAACCTTTAATCTCTTTCCGATATTATTAAACTCAAAATCAACTCTCAAAAGGTTTTTCTTATAAGATAAATTATTTACGTAGGGTACTTCAATACATCAAAAAACCTTTTTAGAAGCATAAAATGGTAATCGAATCCTAAGATGATATATATTTTGTATATTATCCCGATAAAAATTGTGTCTTTTAGAATTCTACAAATTCAAAATCCGCACAACTTAGTACAAATCGCATAAACGAAATCCTGAAGGTGTTTCTCTATGTAATGATCTATTAACTGACTTCTTACGACCACGTGAGGGTGTAGGGAGGTATTTAAGTTTCCAAAACGCTTGAGGACAGTAACAGACATAAATCACATCCTCTGTCGTGGTGGTTACAGACATCACAACCAGACACCAGGAGTCTATAAATCAAGATTTAAACACTACCATCGTGACCTGTGGCACAAATTCACCCCCGTAAGCCTAATTCATATAGAAAAACCGACGTCAGCAATCCTAATTAGCAGAAGAAAAAGTCATCCGGCTCTTAGTCGAGTTTTATCTAATCTGTAGCTTAAAGGTATACAAGGAAATAGTTAATCATAATGCTAACTCGCTAAAATTTTAAAGGATAGCAAAGTTTCAACATCCGCTTTGATACTGTCCTCCTTCCTTTCAGTCACAAGATCTGTTAGTCGTAATCTCTTATACATCTCACCTCCCTCCTCCTCCTCCTCCTCCTTCTTCCAACTATCTTCGGCGATTGATATAATTGATGAAGTTCCACGATGTCTGGTCTTCTCCATCTCCCACTCTTCTCATTCAGCTTTCCTCGAGGCAGAAAGCTAATCAATTTTTTCTTTTTAATATTAGATCCGTTTCATTGACATTAAAGTTAGAATGATGGTTTCCATCAACTGGAGAAGAAGACGAGATTGATGGATGGCTTCTTATTTGAAATGTTGTTCCAGACGCTTCCTCCGAGAATCGTTTGTCTGATTTGTTTTCTCTTTCTTCGAGAAGAGAATCAATGAGAGGCGTTAAAGAAATTGTAAAACTAGTGTTTTTGTTGAGGTTGTAGTACTGATATCTGAACTACCAGTCTTAAATGCGGACAAATTAACCTTTTGTCTGGTGGTCTTTACCACCGGTTTCCTTTTTCCAGTTCTAATATTTTTTAATCATGACTTTGATTCTACAGCTTCCAACAACCATTGATTAACCCACTTAATCATCTTTCTGTTATGTCTACCACTTGGTTCTTCCAGGAGCTTAAAGGTCCATCTTTCGATATAACATCCCGAGTTCCATGTCAGTACAGTTTTTTTGATAAGTTTATTCATCCTGTCCTTAGTTAGTTCTTTGTTACTTTCTTTCTTTTACATAGTTGACCTTGTCCCTCGCCAATTTTCGGACCACTGCACGATGCTCTCTAAGATGTTTTGAGTTGCTACCGTCTGGTAACATCTAATCCGGAAGTTGCTTAATTATAAGAAAACAATTTTACGAGTTACGTAAACTTGAACACAAACTATACGAATTATGATTGAGCTCTAGCCACTTGAAAATGTCAGGAGGTCATGAAGAAGATGACAAAGAAAAACGAAAGCGTGACCAACCTTTCGAATCCTTGACAGAAAGACCCAGACCATCATTAACAATAACAAGAACCCACAAGAATGTCAAATTTTAATTTTCTTACAATAATACGGCTATAAAAATAGCAGAAAGCAGTGGGCATAACAGAACAAACCAACAGAAACGGAGATTTATAAATATCAAAATTTTTGTGGAAAGAAAGCCACCCCCCAAAGTGTTCAGAAATCTCTTTAAACCAAAACATAATAACAAACTCAGCAGGTTTGCCAAATTAAAGATAATTTTTCTAGGTGGCTCGTTGCTAAAAGATGGCTACCCCCCAAAAAGAAGGAAAAGGAAACAACGAAATTTAACATTTTGAAAAATGGAAATGTTTCGCCTTTAATGACACCGCGCCCTTGCATAACACTTTCGGTCTTTTCTCGCCAACAAAAAAAAATGGAAGTTGTTAAAGTACTGACACACTTTTTTTTCGGCTTTGCCCCCTTTGGATAATCACTCTAAATTGCAGGTGAGGGAAGGATTCTAAATTGGTGTTCAGGCCAAAGGGGAAGAAATTGCTGGGATTAAAAAATGAAACACAACGAAAAATGAAAACAGGTTGTCGATGGCAAATAACGTATTCTGGAGTTTAACCCATAGATGAAATAAGGCCTAACCAAGTCAGGCATGAGAAAGGTACTTGATATCAGTATTCGACATCGGTTGAGGTCGACGAACTCTCGGCAACAAAACGATTCCGCAACTGTTTTTCTTCTTTCTTCTCATTTTTTTCTCCTCCTCCTCCTCCTTCTTCCTCCTCATCGTAAGCTTAACATGGAAGGAATTTCGGGCTGCTCACGTTTCGAAATTTTTTTTTTGTTTTCGCCAATGTTTTTCTTGTGTTGTGAGTTCTTCGAGAGAGAAAAAAAAGTTGTTGGATTTCTTCTGATCATGACAAACTACCGATTGTGTTTCGGCTTTTGAAAATGAAAAAGAAAAAGAAAAAACTAGGAGGGATCACATTCTTTTAGGTTGTTCTCACTTTCGGCATCGTTCGAGTGATAAATTTGACGCAATGAATGAGAAGAGTAATGAGGATGAGTCGTGAAAAGCCGTCGCGCGGGCCTCCTCTAGACCTTAAGAAGACAGTAACAAGATTTGAAGTGAAGGGTGAAACGGATAGAAGAGGACAAAACAAACTTAAGGACTTGATTGGGATAGGTTTGGAAAGGACAATCAAAGAGATTTTTGGGGGCAAGCATAACGCAACATTTTGCTTAAACTCACTCGTTAGGTTTGACCTAAATCTTTATTTCAAGATTTATAAAGAATTCTATCGGGAGAGAAAAACGTTGACAACAGTTTTCCGGTTGAGAAGCTTTTAAAAATCCATCGAATAGGGAAACAAGCAAATACAATTTACGGTCAAAAGCTCTCGAAAATATTTCGAGTAAGGAATTTCCTTCAGGGGAATCCAAAAGACCGTATTAAATCAGGTTTGTAAGAGTCACAGTAAGAATTTTCCTCCCATCACTCTTTTAAAAAGGCTGTTAGAGGTGACGCCACACAGCAACACAAGACTGATAGCGAACGAATATAACCCGAAGTCCCTCAAACCACCGCTTACTCGTAAAAATAAATTCTATCAACCCCTTTCTCCAACCTTATAAAAGGCTATGATGAACATCTTTCCACTTCCTCTAAAAATTTATTTACCTTTCATATTTTTTTTTAATAAGCTGACACCATAACTCATTAAAATAAATCGAATTTGTAATATTCCCGTGAAATCTTATTAAACTTCAGGTTTGTTAGGTTTGCTTGTCTTACAAATAAATAAAAATAAATTAATAAATAAATAAAAAGCGAAAAAAGGGGTGAAAAATTTATGAGCTGTCGCTTTATTTGTTTACTTTTACTTTCCTCCTGTAAATATTTCCGTCGGCTGTTACGTCGTATCGTCGTAAGTGTAAACCAAAGATAGAAATGTTATTCATTTGAATATTAGGTCACTCAAGTCAAATTTTTGGGAAGAATGAGAAAATTTGAGATCGAAAAAGGACGAAAAGTATGTTAGAGCTAAGAAGAGAGATTCTTTCCAAAATTTGAGTAAAATAATGACAGCTGCAGAAAACTCAAAATCCACCAAACGGAATTGCGTACCCAATTTTGAATCCCTGTTGACTACGGGAGACTAGATCAAAACGTAGCATCTTATAGTTCAAAGAACAACTGACTTTTTGGTTCCGATATAACCCAGAACTAACAACAATATGAGTTACGGAGCATTATTCACTTCGAAGAAACCTAGACAGCTATATAGCCAAAAGACAGCAGAAGATGAATTCTAACTGTTACCTGAAAAACCCCGAAAGCTGTACCAAAAGGTAGTCCTCTTTCTTCCTATTTTCGTCTACAACTTTCCTTGTTATTTTGCATATCTCCATCTTCATCTTAAGTGGATTCTCCTAACCAATTATTGATGTACCTCATTTTCGGCCTGTTGGATCAGTCCGTCAAAGATTTGGAAGAGATATGACGGCTTGTTTATTGTTAATATCAGGCAAGACGGATTCAGGAGACACAAAACGAGATAAATGATAAATATCTTTAAGAACTATATTGAAACAGAATCAATCTACTTGCATATTACACCAACGGCTTAAGATTCGAATGTCAAACGTAACCTTAGGATAATGTTAAGTTCTGCATCGAAGACTTAACAGTCAAAGACTTTACCAAACGTTCTGACAGTTCTTCTAGCATTTTCACAGACAAAAATGAGATATAGTAACCTATAATAACCCTTAAATCTCGTTTTACCTAAGGTATGGCAAAAACCAGGACAGTAATTTTGACTCAGACACACATTCATCATGTTCAACAAACATTGGTCAACAATTCAAACAGCGACAGAAAACACACCATCGATGCACAAAAGATAACCAAGAACATCAAAAATTTAGTTTAAAAAATATTAATCTGTCACAACTTAAACCGACAACCTTATTTTTAGCCAAATTTAAAGACCCACGGCCAAATAACTTAAATGTTATAAATCCAAGAAATACTCTCCTCTCGTTGGTGGTCCTTAGCTGTCAGGCCAATTCAAGAAACCATAATTTTTAAATTCAAAACTAAAAACACTAAAATCATGTTACGAGAGTTCAATTCTACAAACTACTAAAGTTGTTCAGCTTTTGTTAAGCTATTTCGTTAGACCGTCACCATAACCACCAACTCAAGAAACAAAATCTCGCAGCAGACTAGACACTCCTCTGAGCTTTTGTCTTAACGTCTACACGGTTGCGGTAATAAATTCAAGAAAATGCAAACGCCTAACTCCAACTATAAATTAAGCTATGAGCACACGCTTAACCAAATAAACAAAAAAAAATGTGGAGCTCTTTTGGAAGGTTTCAACAGGTCGTAAAGTTAGCAAAACAGCTTGGAGAAGACATCGGCGAACCTAATTGCCACTAAATTAATGACTGCAACTTAAGAGCCCCGATTACTTTTTTCCCGGGATAAAAGCAAAATCCAGGACCGAAACTCCGTCGATTTCTTTTGTTTACAATATTTTCAAAAAAAAATTCTCCATTTTTACAAAAAAGAAATTATTACGAGCATAAAATAAAAGAATAATTTAATTATTTAAATAAAAATTATCAAATTTCGACTCACACCTACTTCCTGCCCTTTTTTAATTTCCCTGGCGTCTTTTATTTTTTTAATTTTTATCTCATCCTACCCCCGCCCCCAAAAAAAAGGAAAATTATCATAAAAATTTACGTTCCAGGTTTTTGCCGTCCCACAAATTCCCATTTACGTAAAAATTAGTTACATTTGCAAAAGACGATAATTTCCCGACAAAATCCCGTTTTTACGTAAAAAGAGACGAGTTTTTTGAGGTTTTCCCTT
The DNA here is from genome assembly GCA_016920875.1 of Columbicola columbae. Taxonomy (NCBI): domain Eukaryota; kingdom Metazoa; phylum Arthropoda; class Insecta; order Psocodea; family Philopteridae; genus Columbicola; species Columbicola columbae. The sequence continues at coordinate 4,026,102 of JADMLL010000003.1, read as the reverse complement.
TCCACCCTTTCGGGTGAAATTCTGATGGAACAAAATTTTTTTTTAGTTTTCAAACACAATGCCGGAGGCAAATAAAATTATATTTGATCAATTTTTTGTTACTCCCTAGTTTTGTCAGTAACATACAAATACAACTAACTTTGTGTCACTTCCGGTCTTCCTTCTAAATCATTTTATAAATATATACACACTTAAGAACGAATCACCATAATTAATAACACTTTTAATTAATAATAAATCCATAATTTCTATATTTCCCTCACAAAACAAACTAAACAGCAAACTATAACTGTCTCGTGTTGACTCTGTCTCCTGTCTCTCTCCTCACACACTTTTCAATTTAAGGCGTTTGCTATCCTCTACCCACTGTTAACTTAATTAATTTTTTTCATTAGCTATAAGTATTATTTAACAACTTGACTCATTTTATAAATTTTATATAATTCCATTTAGCTGTCATCTGTCACCTGAATTAAAAAGGGAGGGAAGACACTAGAAGAAACTCAGACAGAAGAAAATTAAGAAAACCAAATTTTCCATTTCAACTTTTACTGATCCTGTCTATATTTCTCATACTGTCTTCTTCTTGTCTGAACTATTCGGTTGTATCTCACAGCAGCTTACAATTTGTTTCCCGTTAAACTAAACAGATCTAATAATTGTCAAGTCGATAATTATTTGGACTAATGAGACTAATAGCTATGAAACTGAGACTTAATCTTTAAACTTTTAACTCTATCTCATCTTGGCGTTCCTGAGCCGAGTGAGGAGGGTGACGTTACATAAAATTTGGGCTCTACGCTTACTCAGTTTTTGAATTCCTTTATCTTGTAAGCAACACCGTTGCCATAAAGCCAATGTTTAAATTTTAGATTTCCGCAGCTACAAATATTATTTCGGATAGTATTATTAGTTTTTGTAACTTAATAACCACGCGGGATAATAGCCAAAACACTAACCAAACTAATTAGTTTATTGCAATAAAATTATATATAACACTATACAACAGAGTCATGTTTATTTTGTAACATGTCAAAGACTATAAACTAATATTAGTAGCCGCGAAAAACTAAAATCAAACACTGTTCCATTTATTTATTTATTTTTCATTTTTATCTTCTTCCTAATAGCTATTTCTTTTTACTATCGTTTCCTTAGACAAACCTCCTTAAAGTTAGGCCAACTACTTGCCTTGAACCTGGAAACAGGTAGCAATTAACTAAAGGAATAAACCAACAGCACAATTTGCAGTAATTGTAACAAAGTCGATAATATAGAGCACATGCTAGTTGAGAGCACCAAATGGGCCAATTTAAACATCAGACAATTGCTTACAGTTTTGAGAGACAAGTATAAATATTAGCTAAGTACCTCAAAAGCGTTTTTATTGTATAAATAATATAACTAATCAATATTCAGACTACTTAGGATAATTAACAGCACCTAAAATGAACATAAAACACTCCAAAGACTAAATAACGTCTCAAAAATACTAAAAATCTTAAACCAGACCTACTACCACACTTCGCCTCACCTTTCCAGTCTCCTTTTTCCTTCCTACTCATACATCCCTTCCTCTCAAAAGAAGAAAAAGAGGAAGAACATCACGAAAAACTATTTTCCTAAACTTTAAAATTTATTTCTTCTTTCATCTTCTTAACCCTCTGACTATTACTCACAAATTAATAGAGCAATTTTTCATTGAAACACCAGCCTTCTTCTCACTTTCTCTTTCTCCTTTCTTCTTCTCCTCCTCCCCAAAACCTCTCCTCTATCGTATTCCCCGTCTCTACCCTCACGCTTCAAAAATTATTTTCTGTAATTTCATAAGTTGGTAGAAAATTTTCAAAGTTAAAAATGATTTCCGTGAGCGATAAATTTCCTTCAAAGTGCAAAAGTTAGCAAAAAAAAATTTTTTTTTCTCACCCCCAAAAGCAGGCGTTTCTCTCATCCCTTAAACAAAAAAAAACAAAATGGCGAATTGTTTGAACATCGTTTTGTTTATGTTTTATTTATGGATTTTGATATTCTCTTTTATTCTCGTGCGTAACGCACGACACTCGCTTCGTGCTCTTGTTAACCTACTCATCCCATTCCTCCTTCTCTCTTCTTCCTTTCTTTCTTCACTCTCTTTCGTTTTTATCTCTCTTTAATACTGCCTTTGTCCGTTGATACGAGAAAAATATATTACAACTGATTGTATTAATACTTCCGGTCATCTCGCGGATTTTAATTTAGGCTTTCCTCGAGGCGTACGATGATCCGAAACGGTCGGAGTTTCAAAGAAAACGGGAGTGACACTGGCACTGGACGCAAGTTTGTGTGACGAAATGTTGCCGTACTTGGGTATGGCAACATGACCGGAATCATCTCTTCGCCAGCGGTCATCTGATGTCATTTCTTGGCATGTGTCTCTGGAATGGTTGCTCGTTCTCTCTTTCTTTCTCTTCTTGAGTATGCAAAAACTCCGCTTCTGCCCTCAACCTCCTTTTTTGTGATTTGACTTAATTTTCCAGTCTTTTGTTTATTTTCGCTCTTCCTCTAACTCTAACAATCTTTCCGTGAATTTTGTTGATTTTCTTCTTTTTCTTCCCCGAATAATTTTTATTCTTGGTTCTTTCACATTTCCAACTTCTCCCCAGTCAGGAGTCGCCGGGAATTATTCATTATATGTCTCGAAAAATGCCTCTCGGCTGAAGCCGAATAGTTTCAACATCATCAAAATGAGCCTGGACAATTATTAGTGAATAATTAAATCCGATCAATCAGTAACTGGTCAGGATCAACAGGAAACCTGCTATCGAGCAGGTTGAAACAGCACTCAGGTTGATAGAGTTGACTCAGTTATCATTGACTAGTGAAGTGATACATTAAATATATATCAATTTATCATTATCAACTATCACCAGAACCAGTTAAGACATTCTGGAACAAACAGCCTCAAATTAATGGCAATGGGATACCTAGATACCTATACACTTTCGTCTTACAGTGACCCATAGTATGCCCTCCCTCTCCAAAACACAATTCATCATTCAAAAGTCAAAATTAGTAAAACGTGAAAAGGACTTTAACTGATATTCCTAGTAGGATCTACAACAGGAAGATAGGTGAGGGCTTACACCTTACAAAGATTTGAAAGCGAGAAATTCCATGTTGTCCGAATTAAAATTGGAATTTAAATTTAGGCTCAGGAAGTTTAAAAATATTTTGTATACTCTACCTATAACTCTCTGTATGCTTACGAGCGCATTAAATACTGAATATTATAGTATTATCATATTTTTCTTCCGTTTGTTCGAAATAAACAAGACCTTAAATCCTCGAAAAAAAATTTTTTTTTTAATCGTTGTTTCTGTTTATTATTTTATTATTAATTTCTCGTGCCTAAGAGGCACATAGGGCCGCAAAATGTCTTCCATTTGTCCCCGTTACGTGCCAAGCACAAAAAAAGTTTCTGTTTATTCATAAAAAAATACCAGAAAGCAGTAAATTTGGTTAAGCAGCTCAACCCACTTCATAGCCCAAAATTTAGATCCAATAACAATACCACCACTTTTCTTCGGATACATACATTACGATTAAAGAGAACGGAGGGGAGGAAACCTCACAGCAAACTCAAGCAATAAACCAGCCTAAAATTTTTTTTAACAAGAAAGCTGACACCAGTGTTCTCAAATTCCACCTGACAAATAAAAGCAAAAACTTCCGCAGTTTAGAAGTTAAACTCGAAAATTCCCAAGCCAACGGTTCAACATTTTGAACTCTCTTCTCCCCATTCCTCCCCCTCACACTTTTCCCAAAATTTACGACATGAAGATCCGACAAAACAAAAATTATAACAAATGTTAACCTTACAAGCAGAATCTTAACAAAATAAAAACAAAAGGAAAAATGGTCACGTTAAGAAAAATAAAAAAGAGAGAGAAAGAAGGCACGTTCGAGTCGACGTGTTTCCCTTTCCAAGGAAAAATAATAAACGGATACCACGCACGCGTTTATACGTTTTCAACGCGTTTTTAAAATTCCTAACGACGACAAATTTGGTTATTTCGAAACAAAGAAGAGAAAAATATGTGCCAAAAAGGTGACACCATTAAGGGGACCCGGCAAAAGGACAACAAAAACGTAAGGAAAATGAAATAAAAAGTGGAAAAATATCTCGAGCACGTACAACGAGCAGACCAACGAGAAGAGCAAGAGGGAAGAAGGAAAACATAAATATGTGCCAAAAAAATATGTTATTTTCATAAACGTCCCTGTTTTTAGTTAAAACCTTGAAACGACAGAGCTGGTTATATAGGCGAAATAACACGTACCTGCCTCCGAGCGCAAAACCAGATGAAGTTTCTTTGTCGATAACACAAAGAACTAGACAAGAAATTAGACGACCTGAACGCAACAAAAAACAGCCTCACAGGTTCTGTTACAGTTAGAAGGCTAGATCCCACCCAGAAACATGATGTTTTGGAAGGACGACTGATGAGTGTTACACAAGCAAATAACAAAATCTCAGGAAACTCGTCTTAATTATAATTTATAACCCATTTCCGGGTTGTTCTTATGCCTCACTTCTTTCCCTAATCATCAGCACGAGCTTTAAGTTCTTCTTTATCTTCCCATTTGAGGTGTTTCACGTCTAGAACTATCAAATTTTATGTTTCCAACTATAGCGGGAGGATTTTTGTCAGCACGACAGCCAACTTATACTCTAATAAATAAACAAACCTAACTCATTTCTGTTATGTCCTCCAAGACTCACAGCTCTGGCAGTAATGTTTAGTCAGCAAGTAAGTCTTCAACGAAAGATGAGTTGAAAACACCATAGTCTATAGTTGGCCGAAAATGGAGAAGGAAAAATTTCAGTTATGTCAAAAAATAATAGCTGACCTTAGCAAAACAAGTAACCTCACAACCATAAACTATAACAGAAACTCGTTTTAGTCGAACGTTAATCTCATGATAACTTCAGATGAATTAGTATTACCGAATGATGGTTCTAGAAAAAACTAATCACAAAGGATCTTGACCGTATCGCAAAATCAGCTTCAATCAGTCTTGATTACTACACACTTACTACAGCAAATCCTTACCGCAGCAATACTCATTTAATTAAACAGCATTCACAGTAAAATCATTATTTAGTTGCTTTTGGTTTTGTAGTCAATTTTAGTCTGTTGCTAATACGAAACAGTAAGCAATCGGAAAGAGACTAGATAGTCTTTAGGAGAAGCAATTAGACTTCAGAGAAGAGCAAGTGGAAACCGATCAATATCTTCATTCTGGTGAATTTTTAACTTTTAAATCAGCAGCCCCTCTTGGGGCTTGGACTTTGGTCCACTCCCTAGAACCCCAAACCGAACACCTTACAGTCTCTTCCTACGAGACTGGTAGTAGTTTTGGGGATTGAAAACAAAAACTAAAATCAGAAGCCAAGTTCGCAATTTCTCCAGCCAAAAATTACCGACAGCAATGGGAGGACTTGTATGTGAGTCTGACCCTTCATCTGTATCCTCTTAAGGAGGAGATCCAAAACTGAAAACAGCTACTAACAGCAGTAAAAAAATTTTTTTCTTTTCTTTCAGACAAACCCAACAATTAAGAGTTAGCATAAATGTTAGTGAAACCTTCCTGAATTTCCTTATCATCACAACGACCTACATCCTAGTCACGTGGTTTCCATACTACAACCTGATCACGATTCCGCTTCGACATTGTTCTGCGATTAGTCTAATCAATACAGTTTCACCCTAAAACTCCATTTTTCATTAATTCTCCCTAACAACTACCTATTTCACTTGATAGCTCGAAAGGGCGGTTAAAAATAGAGGAAGGCGGTGACAGCAAAAACACTAAAAAACCTAAACGATCGGAACAACGGAGTAATACTCTCGTAAATGGTAACGAACGTCAAGTTAAATCAATTTATAAGTACGAAACGAGTTAACATTTCACTGAATATTAATGAATGACTAATTCCCATTCTCCGTTATTTTGATTACTTTTTAATTATTATACTTTTTGCGGCGTTAACCAGATACTTTGAATTTCTACTCTCTCTCTCTCTCTCTGCATAAAACACCAAACTTCTTTCTTCTTCCCAAACCACACTTACTTTATTCCCTTCTGAGGAAATTTTTTTTTCTTTTTTATTTCTTCCTTTATTTTCCCTCCACAGAATTCCTCACCCCGACGTCGAAGATGATGATGATGACGACGACGACGATTTCGTTTTGTAACAAAAAAACACCAGAATAAAAACGTTCGATTCTAATTTGCATAGAAATTTATACAAATTTAAAATTTAAATTTTTATAATTTAGGTTTACAACTCGTAAAACGAGAAACGCATGAGATGACAAAAGAAATTTTTTTTTACTTTTCTTGAACATCACACTCAAAAAAATTGTCGGTGATTTTGTATCTTTTTGTTTACTTCACCAATTTAAGTAAAAATTTTAAATAAAAGCTTTTTATACTTCCTTCGTTTTCATTTCCTGGTGGAGTGGATTTTTTTCTCCTGTTGGTCCCGACCAGACAAAGATTAAACAGTAAAAGAGATTCGCCGTAATTTTAGATCTATTAGAACGCTAAGTCAGTAATTTGTGAGGACGTATTTGCCTAAGTTTGGGTTCAAACATTTTGTCAATTATTCAAGCTTTTCCCATAATTGTCACAATCGAACTAGAGTCTGATACGCCGATCACGGATTAAGCTTTAAAAATGATCTAATTAGGTTGACAGTTCTTGACAGGAACTAAAGAGAAAACCAAATTTAAGAATATTGTTCGGTTTCAGCTGTCAGAACTGTCGTTAATTTCTAGGCCACCAAACTGTTTAATTGATGACATATCATCGAAGCTTGCTTTTAACCCGATCCAAACTTCATATCCGTTATTTCTGGTAGTTATACCGACTCAATAAACTGTTGACATATTCATACTAACGCTGTTCTCCTTGATTTTACTATTTGGGTTATTGATTAAACTACAAACTTTCTGATCAAAGGGTACAAATAAAGAATAAACTCAGGAGTCAAATAACAACAGATTACAATGCCTGAAAAATTTGATACTAAACCTAAAAGTTATAATAATAAAATCCAACAAAATCGTTTTGGAATGAATACTCAAAACTTCAAAACACAGTAAGAATGATTAACTTCAACCCAAACTTTCTACTTCCAATCTTTGACAACAACAAAAGATTTTCTAGACGAACCACATCCAAGACTGGAAAGCCAATCAATCTAAGCCCAACAACTTCCGGTTTCCTAACAAATCACGTCCAACAATTTTCATTAAAATAGGTTCATTTAAGTGTTCGTCCGATCGATGAATTTTTCCGCTGATTCAGAATGTAAATGAAAAACGTCGACTCAACCATTAGCATTTAAAAATTTTTGTTTGCATAAACAAGCTTCGAGTACCCGAGTACCTTACCTGTCCACCGGTTTTTGTTAAAACAACAAACAAGAGTGGGAGAGAAGCAAAAGGAAAAAAAAAGAGCAATAACAACATAGAAACGATTTAGCATTCTTCGAGAATGGAAAGTAAAGATTACACAACGCAGAAAGGTTGACAAGGAGACGAGTACTCTCTCCTCCTCCTCCCCGAGAATTGCGTGGGAAAACAATGGACCTGTGACAAGGTACGAAACGATTTAAGTGTCGCACCTGTTTCTTGATCAATCTTAACCAATTTCTTCGCTGATGCAATCCGACACAGTTTAACTCTTCAAAACCCACAAACTCTAAACTTGTCCTTAAGGCCTCCCGAACAAATTGGTTTTGCATTCACCATCTCCTCCAATTTTGGTGTTGAAAATCCGGTGAAGTATGATGTTAATTATCAACATTGCCATCATGTGATCAAATAATGTATCACGTACCAACAGTTATCAAAATCTTTAACCCTTAAGCCCGAAAACAATCTTCTACAAAACAAAATTCGTACTAAAACACTGTTCAAAGTCATACACGGTAGTTTGCTCGCCATCGTCGCGGACGAGACATTATTCAATATTAGACTAATTGACAGACGTTTAAATAATAATTGAATATAAGGACGGAGTAACTCGTGAAGAAAAGAGAGGATGCTAAGTTTAAACAAAGTAACACACGAAAAGATGTACACAGCCATTTGTAATAGAACCGGAAACGAAGTCCCATCTTTCTGACATTCGTGAGTGTTTCTAGTTTTCCCAACTACACACTCCTTCGCTGAAAATTATAAATCGCCATCTTCCTCATTCCTAACAGTGCCAAAAGCGCAGAAGTGTTACAATCAAGATAAACAAAAGATCAATATTTTTCAAAAACGGTCTTACTTAAAAGGTCTTTTCGTCAAATAAAAAGACAAATAATCCAAACAAAACAACAAACTTGAACGGAAAGTTTGGAAAACTCTCAGAGAGAATTAAAACAGACCAAAGCGATGAAACCAACAAACTAAAAAAACAAAAGTAAAGATTCAACAATAATGCCGGCTGGAAACAAACGGCAAACATTTCTTTTACAAAGTTCTTACAAATAAAATCCGAGGATAAATACCTGTCCAAAAAGGATTCTCACACGTATTCCAAAAAATAGGCTCAGAGTTATTAAAAGCCATTTTTCCATCCTCCCCCCTCCTTCCCATCCCTCGCTCCAGGGATAAAAACGAGAAAAACGTCCGGAAAAATAATCGTCAGACTAGGCTTTAGTCTTTTGGCAAAGTCGTGCCCATGCATTGTAAGAATTAATTTTACTTTGAAAATGCAAATTTCGAAAAGAGGATGAAGGTGGCTCTTAATCTAAGGGAATTACAGAGCTTACATGAAATAGGGCTCCGACAAAAGGGAGACTTTTCCATGACCCCCAAAACACGGCCCCTCAGCGAATAAAACGACTTTGTTGGATATTTTCAAAGCACAGGATGGCGGTTTTTAAGTGGAGACCCTCCACCCCACCCACCCACTTCCGGATTTGGTACCATTATCAGATCAGATTTAGGTAACGTGGAAAAGATTCTAGAAATTATCACTGAGACAACATCCTGCCCTCCACTTCATAACTCCTTTAAACGAGTACACAACCACTCGACGAAAATTTTTTGACTTCCATGAACCCCCGACAACTGACAGATGGAAAAGAAAACGTCGAATTCATTGTTTTGTTTTCGTTTATGTTTCGGTCTCAACTTTGACCTATCCGAACGAAATATTCGAGGATGGGTCACGAGGGAGTAGGTCACACGTGAAAGGACTCGAGAAGATGCTTAAGAAATTTTTTGCATGGCTCATTGTTTTCCTTTCTTTTGTTCCACTCGTTTAAAGAATTGACCGAATTGAACAGACCGGAAAGGAGGTTCCCCATATTCAGAATCTAGGCTGGACATTAGGCGAGCTGGGGCAAAGTAAGAAGTTGGGCGTCACATAGTTAAATCTGACAAACATGACTTCGTGACGTAATAATTTCTTCCGGCTAGAGTCTTCCGTTGCAAAACTGCTCGGTACGAGTTAACTCCCCGATTGGATAATAACAATGAAATGGGTTCTTCTTTTAGATTATACTACCCCAAGCATGATCTGTTACCGATCAAACCTTTGAACTATGCGGATTTACGATTGTAAATGACCCATTCAGACAGTGGCAGAGCTTCATTTTGGAGAAAAGTGTTCGGACAATAGGTTTATGATTTATCCAATAAGTCGCTGAAAGAGTTACGGAACTGTACAGGAACCTTCAGAAACCCAAATATACTTGTACAATCTAAGCCCTTGAAATACTAGTGATTAAATCCGTCAAAACGCTATTTTCTTCACATCCTGCATTTTTAATAATTTCACATACCTCTCAATTCTTTAATCTGGGATAATTACTCAAATTCACAGGCAATATAGAAGGTAAACTACCCTTACACAACCACATCCTCAATCGTTCCATTCCAACCATCAAAAACTCATTCAAACAAAACTATATCAACATGAGAAAACAACAAAACCTTCCACAAACCAACCTAACAGCCCAGAAACAAGAACTAAAAAACCAACCAACAACGAAGACCAAAGATCTTCAGTAAAACCATAAGCTCATTAAAACTCTCTCTCAAAAAAGGGAAACAGGAACTCATGGCTCATATCCAAAACCCATCAGCTCAACCTCCTTCCTCCCCCCTCCCAAAAAAAAACAAATTTACAATTTTTTTTTCGTCTGCTAGTGACTGCTAACTCCATGTTTAATTATCCGCAAACAAATTTTTGATCCTTTCTAAAATTTACGATCTTTCTACCCCTCCAAAAAGAGATCAAAATACTTCTTCGTCATTTTACTTTTCTTGAGAAGGAAAAACCTTGAAACAGATTTTTATCGGGAAAACTGCGTCGTTCTTACATCCCGGCTTTCTTGAATGCTTTAAATCCCGAAAACGTGATTGTTTGCAAATTCTCAAAAGCAGACGACATTTATTTTTTTTATCAGCGGAACGAAAATGCAAAAAACAAAAGAATTCGCATACCAGACGAGGAAATAAAAAATTTTTTATCTGATTACTTTTACGCAAAAGAGAAAAACCATAAACTTCTTTAAACAATGCATAACGCTAATGACTTACAAAATCCAAGTCTGGTAAAGAAGTTGAAGAGAAGACGAGGAGGAAGAAGAAGGAAGCACAAGGAGGGCAAAAAGTTTGAATTTTTCGCACAAAAATCGCAAGATAATGATTTTCAAATAACGAGCCGAGTTTTTTATGTTTATTATTTTTTCCTTCCTCTTTCGGCGGAAAACTTCCAGAAAAGTTTTCTCTTCTCTCATCTCCTACTTTTTCTTCTTCTTCATTTCTCTCTCAAGAAGTTTTTTAAAAGAAATGAATTAAAGAAGCGAGGGAGGAAGAGAGAGAGAGACATCTGCAAATTACCAAAAAAAAATTCAATAAAGAGAGGGAGAAAGAGAAACAAATGAGAAGGAGATCTTATAATAGAAAAATTAAAAAAGAAAGAGAGAGAGGGAGAAAGCGAAACAAGAAAAATACAAAAACAGAAAGAGAGAGAAAACCAGAGGGAAATATAAAGAAAACAGGAAACGAGAGAAACATGAAAACAAAGGTAGAGACTTTTCCATCTACCAAATCGTCAAACCCAAAAATCTCAAAGCTCTGGTTGTCCCCAAAAGCTCCACAGAATGACTCCTCACCCCAACCCCTTCCCTCTTCTCAAAACCCCATAAACCATAAATTTTGTATTTAACCTTAAACAACAAAAAAATCATCTCATCATGTTCAAAAGTCTTTATGACGTCACAGAGCTTAAAAACGTTCCAAAAAGGGATGAATGGACAAAATAAAACCTCAGGAACCACCAAAAATTTTAAATAAAAATGAAACAAAAACCACTGGCTAGATGGCCTCCATATTTATTTATTTTAACCTCAAAAAAAAATTCCAAATTTCTCTTTCTTCAGAGAATGATCAAACTTTTGTTTGTCTTCACAAATTACACTCCGATTTGAGAATTTTTTTTTGTGTTTTGTTCTTTCATCTCTCATTTTTTGGTCGTGTGAAGTGAAAGTTAAAAATAATAATAATAAATAAATAGGAACAAAATAACAAAACCCAAGTTTAAATAAATAACATAAAAATAATTAAATTTATATTTGCTATGGAATGATTGTCATTTTCTCCTTGCACTTTCTTTTACACAAAGCATAAACATTCGCTTTTATGTTGATTACCTCAATCATAACTCCTCCTCCTTCCTTCCTCCAAACTTTAAATTTATACTCAAAACATACCAAACATTAATTAATTAATAAAACCATCAATTTTGAGAGTGACTCAAGTCCACCCTCAAAAAAAACCCCCCGGTCATAATTTCAAATTGCTTCCTAGATCCTCATCGGTCTTCTACTTCCTGTCATATCTCAAAAACAGTTTCCGGTTTGATACAAATTTATACCCCTTCCTCTATCCATCTTGTCAAAATCTGTCACCTTTAATTTCCCAACAATAATCAAAACTTTAAAACTTTCCTCTTCCCTTCCGGCTTTCCTGAACATCCTGGAATGAATCTTAAAATGGAATTCGGTCATCAAACCAAAATCCCTTTTCTCCTTTACTTCCGGTCACGATTAATTAGACATTTAGAGAGAGAGAGAGAGGGCGAGGATTTCTTCGAAACTAAAACAGCCGTTATGTTATTTTAGAAAATTATTTTATGAACATCTATTGGTCTGAAGAAGGGAAGATGTTCAGACATAAACGTGACGAACGTGTCATATCCAAACCATCACAACCTCTATCTAAAATTAAGAGAGAACTTGTTCTGTAGTCTGCTTGTTTCCTTGGTATCTAAGTATTCGTGAACTTGATCCAATACTCAAGTCCCGGAATTATGAAGACAATAAATTTGTTTCGTGTCAGACACATCCTCCTAGGAATTGACTAGAAACAAAATTTTTGCCTAATTTGTGATTTACGCCTCACTCCTAATACTCAGATGTCTGCTCCTTTCCCTCAACCTCTCTCTGTTCATTCCAGTTCAGTGAGTCGACCACACAGATTTTCTGTATTTTTCATCAGTACGTTAGACAATAACCATAAAACAGGAATGAAAACAAGATGACTGAACCTGAACTTGAGGTATAAACACTCAAAACACCACGTGGATCTGGAGCGTTGAGTTCAGTGAAGCCGAAACCCGGTATTCTGCTAAGAAGTGAGATGAGAGAGAGATTCAACCCACAACTCACTCCTAACAGGTTGTTTCAGAACTTATTTAAGTCACAAAATCAGAAAATATGGAAAGGCGAACCAAAACAATTCAAACAGGTTACATAAAAACTAACGAGAAGACCGGAAGTCATAAGGAAACTTCGAGTAAAGTTGGTAGAGCCCGAGCAAGGGCGCACCAAATCAAAAGCCCAAATTCTCAATTTTACTTCGGGAAAATTAACCTAAAGCGCGCGCGCATTTATATGTGCACACAAACACACACAAAAAGGAAACAAACGGGAAAACTAAGTTTAATTCACAACCCCGGGGCGGAAGAGAAAACCGAATAAATGTCTGAAAAGGAAAATTATTTTTGATAAAATCCCAAAAACCATTGTTCCTCGCCATCTGTTACCTGAATTAAAATTTTCCTTCCTCCTTCTCTCTCTCTCTCACTAACATTTCCTTTCTTTTCTCCATTTCCACCCGCACACGATGGTATGGGTGTAGTGGGACTTCTTCACCCGGCAAAAAACAAAAGAAACAAAACAAATTATCAACCTCGATAACATGGCGTCCATCCGATTATTCTTTTCTTTTCCAACCCTCCACCTCCTCCTTCTCCTCTACTATGATACCCAAATTATTTCCTCATAAAGAAGTCATTAACACCACCGTTCAGGGCGTGTGGTGCTAATAAAAACTATTAAAAAAAAATTGCTGAGTCTGCGCACTATTGTCATTGTCTGCTAAAATCACTCTTTTTTTGGTGTCGTCGCCTTCGTTGTCGTGAACTTGAATCCTCTCCGCCTGTTTAAGTGCTAATCAAATTCATTTAGATGGTTCCGGAAGACAAAGACAGAAAAAAAACAAAATTAGACCTCAGGTGAAGAAACAGCCGTTCCAATTCCGTTATATACAAACTGAAAGCTGAAAGACCTCTGATGACAATTCGTCGTTATTTGGTACTCGTTTATCCGGAAACATCGACAAAACTTTTTTTTTCTTCAAAATTTCAAAATCCGTTCGTTTTTCTTTTTCCCTCCCCACCCATCTTCCCGTTCCTTCTTTTCCCTTTGCAGTTGTGTAATTCAAAAAATTTTGTTGTCCTCTCGAGTGACGTGAATGTTTCGTCGAAGTGATTTCCCGAGAGAAAAGTTAGAAAGCTCTATAAGCTCACAACTTGAAAAATATTTCATAAATTCTTTTTATTTCTCCCTTTACCTCCCTTCCTCATCCCACAGCCAACATCCCTCTCTCCTGCTGAAACTGTAAAGGTAAATCTTCGTCAGTTAGAGTCTTTTGGTATTGCTGTCACTGTTCTCTCGAATCTTCCCAATCGCTCGACCAAAGTTATTGGAAATGGTCACTGTAAGGTGTCATTTTTTTCGTCACCCGAGATTCTTCTCCGCCTTAAAAACTTCAGGCTTTGGCGAGTATCATACCAACATTTCAGACAGGAAAGTTAAAGCACAAAAACTTCGAAAGAGCCTCGAACAAAAGAAAGCAAGGAAACAACAGCAAACAGAAAAACAAGGGCCCCCAAATAAGTTACAAAACAAAAGCGAATGATAACGAATGAAAAACCTCAAATAAAGTCAGCAAACGACGAATTCAGAAATTAGGAGAAAAAACCTCAAAGGTAATGGAAAGCTTCTCGCTGAACAAAGAATGAACGGTGAATGAAAGGATCGATACGTCCCCGAGGAGCGGAAATCCGCCTAGAGGAACGAGAATACATAATAATATTAATAACAGTCGAGCTTACATACATTTTCCGAGGAAAATTCAAAACCAAAAAAGGTGAAAGCTGCGCTTTTGAAAATTCTGCACCGAATGAACCGACTGAAAACAACCGGAAGGCTGGAAAGAAAATCCTGCGAAAATGAGAATGAAAACCTCCGCACCTGCTCGAAAGTTAACCAGACGCATAGGACCCATAATCGGAGATTGCGTGGGTTAACGTGGGCGAAACACGTGTCGAGAAAAAGAAGCAAAATTAAAATTTTTATTAAATAACCCAGAAAAGGAAGTGAAGATTTGGGAAGAAGCAACTGTCTGCTGATCTTTAGGGAGAGAAAGAGAGAAATGGAAGGGGAACCAACAGCAAGCAACAGACACCATGAGTAATTCTAGATTCTGGATTTTTAGGTTAATTAACCAGAGATATAGACCAACACAAATACTACTTCGCTATATATATGCATGCCTGACACCAAGTTTACAACCTGCGCCTGTAATAAGTGAAACAGCACACGATAGCCCAGAAAATTACACTACGACTAGTTAACCCCAAACATTCCAGATCTTAGAAAGTCGTGAATTAGTCACAACTTCCGGTGAAAGATTTAGATGGAAAACATAAAGACTCTAATTCCAGTATGCATCAGTAATGAAATGAATGTTTCATACAAGTGTGCAATACTTTTAAAAGAGATTCTCAATAAAATTTTGCATTACTTTTAAAAGAAATGCTCAATGAGTGGGCCTAGTTATAACATAGACTTTCTGGAAGTGTGCATTACTTTTGAAAAATAATTGCAAAGGCGTGTACTAATTTTGAAACGAACTGCTGATGAATGTTGACTTCTTAGTTGAACCTAAATCCAGTTTGTTCCCTTGTGTATAACAGAATGTGGGAGGACTCTCAAACGCCATCATTGGTCGACTCAGGCTTAGGCAACCTAGGCACGTGCCTAGGGCCCATAATTTTTGGTGGGCCCAAAATTAGGTTTTTAATTTTTAAAGTATGTGTATGGCTGAAAAATAGGCCTGGCTATATGATGTTGCTCTGAGCCTGCTTTAGCCTTACTCCACCATTGACCGTCATCATATCAGTTTGGTAGTCAGGAGCTTTGCCCACTCAACTACAGACCAAATTTTGAGTAAAATTTATATATTAAATAGTTTCTTTCTAAAAGTGTGCATTATTTGTGAAAATTCTCCCTAACTCCACTCCAAACTTCCTTTTTCAGTCCAACCGTCCCTAGGGTTAAGACTTTGGTCTACTTCCAAGACATAGTCCCTCAAAACTATTCCGAAAAACAACCTGCTGTCTAAGATATATACAGTGGTTGACAAAGGAAAGCAATTATAAGATGAAATCCACACAACAGTGTGCATTACTTTTGAAAACAAAAAACCTCGCGTTATGATCGCAACAACTTATAGCCCGGATATGGACGCTATAAACATTTTCAGGCGGATATAAATCCAACTCCAAAGAAAACGACCCGGAATCATCAAATGGAATATCTCCCCAGAGCACCAAAACGAAAGGAGAAATCGAGGCAAAAAAAAAATTTTTGCTGAAAGAAAAGTGAGAACCTCGAAATTATATCTGGAAAAATTCATCTGCTCTCCTGTTTCATCTTCAATAACAACTCTTCTCACCCCCATCCCCACCACTTCTCACCATCCCCTACAACTCCTCTCCTCACTTCCCATTTAATAAAGAAAAAAAAATCCGAAAGGAAGACATTTTTCTCTCTAAATATCCAACCATTTAAATGTCACAATTTGAAAATTAAAAAAAAAGTTGAAAACACAACAAAACGAAATTTTTTTTATTATTATAATTTTTTATTTATCAGATCTCCCTTTCTCCTCACTTTCCTCCTCTTCCTCCTACCTTCTTCCCTTTCCCTTTTCATCAACTTTGGGAAAAAAATAATAAATGAAAATTTTTAATGAAAAAACTTAGCTCCAACTAAAAAAAATGTTTTCCTCTCATCCCCCTTTCATCCCCATCGTCACCGCCTTCTTCCTCTTCCATATTCAATACCTAAAGTATGAAGTATAGTTACATTTATTGCTTCTAAAAATAAAAAAATAAAAAGGTGACGACCTTTTCACAGCCTCCAAAATTATAAAAACTGGATAGGTGGAGGGAGACAAAATTGAAAATTAAAAATCATCGATCTCTCCTTCTACTTCCGGTTTCCTTTAAAAAGTCAATTTGATTCTAGTTTTCCACTGAGCAAGGAAAATATTTCGAGATGTAGGTATCGCTGTTTGCTGTTGGAAGTTGTGAGTACCGGACTCCTTGTCACATTGTAAAATCTGCAGGATGTCAACTATCATTCACAGACTTGTCTTTCTGTTCCTTTCGACAACTATTTTGCTATCAACCCCATAAACCATTTCAACTCAATCCGTAAATAATGCACACTACGAAAATTAAGTTATTATATAAATTTCATACAATTCCCTGGTTAGCTGGTATCAGCCTCCAAGGATAATACACTAAGTAGTTTGTCATCTAGCATTAAGCCCTCCGCCTAGAAAACAGATCAGTCTTAGTCCCAAGACAGTATAATGGAAATTACGTGAATTCAGGCGGGAGTAGAGAGAGAAGTGAAGAAGAGGAGGAAATAATTGATGATTATAAGAAAGTATACTTTGCCGGATCGAAGTGGATAAAATGTCAGAAGCTAATAGATAATGTAACAAGTAAAGATTACCAGTACGAGGTACCCGAGAGGTATCTCATGAATGCTGCTCTATTGAATAACAATACTTTGCCGACAACAGGATTCAATAGAAGAAAAAACTATAACTAATAATAACTACAGTATAACCACATAAACTAAATTATGACTAAAAACTATAAAAATTACTATAAAACTATAGCCTAAAGAGCGAGAAAGCGATAAAAGAGTATAAATCGATAAATACAAATATAAAAAGACCAAATCTCTAAAAATTAAGCAATTTAAAACATTATACTTGTGGTAGATAGTCCTGTAAAGTCTTATCTACAAAATTATCAGATAAGTTACTTAATCGTAGCTAAAACGAAAGACTTGTATGTTTTATACTTATTGAGGGATTTTCAAAATAAGCCCCAATAACTGTTACCAATATGTGTTGATATAATATCTATTCAAAGAAATTAATTTTGCAACTTTTTACATACTTTTTATACATTTTAAGAAGTGTCATATGTAACGTAAGTATTGTAGATCATCTTTAAAAAATTTAAATTTATCTTTGAAACTGATATTAAAAATATACCTATTCAGAGACGTAGCTGTTGCATAGCAAGTGTAAGCAATGTGCAAATCTCCACGGGATTGGAGGAGTTTCTGATCCCCGCCACATTATAACAACTTTTATACTGTACTTGCTTTTTATGTATTACAAATAGTAAAAAAAGGACCTCCAAAAATTCTTGCTACGCCACTGCCTATGTTCCAACAACTTTGTGTTATGTTATTTTTGAGATTTTGTCGGCCCCCACTACGTAAGTTGTTTTTGACTAGTACGCCCGCTGGAGTCAAACTTTTGGACACAATAAGAGAATTTGTTTCTGGTAGAGAGTTCTCTATTGACTTGATATAGTAATCAAAGGAATAACATTACCAACTTTAAATTTGTACTATAATATATTTCAAATTCATTCCTGTATACTAATTAACAAAATAACTTTCCGCGAGAGCCATTCCAGCCTCTAACAGACTTTCTTCTCTAATTATGATTAATGTTTATCCCAAATTTGGTTGAAATCGGTTGGTATATTCTGGAACTAAGCTCCCACTCACGCTCCCTTTTTTCCGTCCTATTTTTTTCCAACTGAAGGAGGTAGGAGGTCATAAAATTGGCAACACGTATCTCAAAGGTATTGGCAAGTATTTCGATTCTTAGCCAAAAACCAAAACCACTAACCATTCCGACAAACCCGAACACACGTAATCACTAGACACCAGTGATCAATGAACCTTAGCAAAATCAAAAGTTCAATTTTATAACAAACACACCACTACTTTGCTTCCAGCTCGAAATTCAAAAACCACCGATAATTCAAAACAAAAAAACAGTGACAGTGAGCCAGGGGAAATCAAAAGAAGATTCCAGAAACAAAGAAATCGCTGTGAACAATACACAACCAGACTCCTTGCTTTGTCATAATGGATTCCGTTTGCAAATTATTCGAAATAGAAAGAAGACATTTTCCATTGCTTATGATAACTATAAACCTTTCCATACTTCCGGGAAAAGAGAGAAGAAAGTGTTTCCTCCATCTCAGTCAGCAAACATTATCCATCATGCTATCTGGTGAGAGCAGGAGAAAAATGATAAAGAAAACAAAACCGGAAGTACGGAAGAAAAGTGCGAAACTCGAAAGAATCGCGCGTGATGGAGATTATTCCCGGTGTTTTATAACCGGAAGTTATCATCCTCCAGGAACTCCTTCCATTTCGAGAAGAAAAGAAAAATCAAGTTCAATAAACTCTGGTTTATTTGACTTTCGAAGGGAATTTCACTTTCAAAACTTTTAAATTTATTGTTTTATTTCCTTCCTTTACCCTCCCCCAACCATTTTCAAAAACCACCCTGGAAACCCGGATGTATTCCCGAAAAAAGTCGATTTGACTTTTGAGATTAGAAAGAACGATGGCAATGCCTTTGGTAGCATTGTGACGACCTAACTCTGTTATCTTCCTACCCCCCAAACCGAAGTCCGATTGCTTAATCCGCTACTACTACCCAATTAGTCCTCTTGTTTTCTCTTTTTTTCTGCAAGATTTATTATCTTCTTCCTCCTCTCCTACCCCGAAGGAAAACTCCATATCGGACTTGACGATGGGTTTGGGCAAGACACGACTCGTCTTCGAAATGGAAATGGTAGTCACACACATACAGTTTTGGACGTGTCTTGCTCGCCTTTCGGCGATCATAATTTTTCCTTGACATTCTCCAATGATCAAAATAAGTTTTACCAAGTCCCCCTCCACTCTCTCCTTCCAAATTTTCTTTAGTAACTTTGATAAAATAGAATTGTCTTTCTTTTTCTCCTCTCTTTTCTGACTACGACGTACGTTTTGTCTTAAGCATAAAAATTCTTAGTAACCTTAACTCATTAACTCAAAACCAATTACACTGGACTAAACCAATCAAAATTCTGGCTGATTTAGTCCCCCTCTCCCGTATAGATTTTCATATTAATTTTTCACCAAAGAGTGTTGTCTGTTTATTTAGAAACAATGCTCCCCTTGGGGCTTAGTTTCTCTCTATTTATGTCCTCTTATCAGTCAGCGGAGTAGAGCTATTTTGAGTGGACTATTATCAATCCTAAATTCTACCTTTTGGGAGTTAATCTATGGTGGTTATACTCTCCCAGAGCTGGGCTCCGCTATAATATTAATAACATTATTAACAACCAATCTGTTCAGAGTGTAGTTTTAACTTAAAACATTAAAACAGAAAACAAAATCGCCTTTATCGTCTAGCTTTTTAGAAATAAAATCAAAAACCGAATCACTCCTCCCCACCTCCTTCAATCTCTCTCCGTCACATTCTAAAACGTTTCTCTTCTCGACAACAGCAACAGAAAAAGGAAATGTAAGTGACGCCACTGAAAAGAAAATTGAAAAAGTAAATTTACTTGAAATCGCGACCCATTGACAAGATCCCCGAATTTGTCTGTCAACAGCAAAAGGAATTGTTTTGACTGGAACGTCGAATAAATTCCAGCCTTCCTCCCATTTCCCCCGTTTCAGGGCCTAAAAGGGTTGTTTGCTGCCCCCATCTTCCTTTCTCATACGGAAGTTGTGATCATTAAGATGACCTCTCTCCCTCTCACTCCTTCGAAAAGACAATCTAACAACATTAACCCTGATTAACAGACAGTTGAACGTCATCAACCGCTTAATAAACCCCTTCGCATCCCTCTCCTCATCCTCATCCTCTTCTTCCTGTTTTATTTTCATAGGGATAAAACTCTTCGTCCCTAAGGGTTTCAGAAGGAAATTAACAAGAACGAAGTTGCTTCCTGGATTTTAGAGGGCCAACGTTTTCCGTTTTTCCCTTTTCTTCTTCCTTCCTCCTCACTCCTTTAGTTATTGTCTTTCGACGGCTCTCATCTCCAAACCATTTCACTTATACGAACGAAGACAAATTTCATTTCCCACCTGTCATTAACCCATTCTAAAAAGTTAATAACTAACTTTGCTATTTTTTAATAAGCAATAAATAAATAGAAAGAATAAAAATCACGGTGTAAAGTTCCCCCGCATTAAAATTACGACCGGAGGAGCTCGTTTCGGACGTAAATTCAAAGTGATCTAAACACCAAGTGACGGCCATATTTATGTGTTCGTCCCGGAGTCCGTGTGAAGCCTCACTTCGCTCCTTCTAATCTAATCAATTAAGCAAATTAACTTTCCTAATTTTTAACCCTTCCTCCTGAGGATTCTTACGCGTGTTTCCGGTTTAAATGAAAGACCCCGCGGGGGAGATATTAAAAACCAAAAAAGTTTTCTCAATCTTCTTAGGCGTACCACCCATGAGTACTACTTCTGGTTTCTCGTTTTTGTCTTATCATGTTTCCTAAGGTGTGTGCATCTTCTTGACTATTATTCTTCTCAACCTTAAACTTCCTTTTTGTGGTTTTTCGTTTCAGCTGAACTCTATCCAATTTAACATTCCAGAAATATATTTTATTGGTGAATTTATCGATTGTATGTAATTACTTCTTCTTTCCCGGTTCCCAGTTTACCTGGGTTCGGGCCTCCTCGTACATTTTCTCCAGGTCGTACTGTCCTGGATCGTCGCTGTGTTTGAAAGGATTTTCAGGTCTCGCTGTATCTTTAACCACGTTGTTCTTGATGAACTTCCTTGGCCACGGGCTTTAATAGGGAGATTGAGGGCCATCTTGAATAGTCCCCTCCATGTCGCATAATACGCTCAGCCTTCCTTCTTGTAGCTTCTCGGCTATGAGAGGTAACCTTCGTTGATCCCCGGATGTACTTACTGCGTACCTTATTCGTGACCCGTGTAGCCCACTGCAATATTTTTATTACGACTAACGATAACTCTTATCAAAACATAGATTGTTAGATGAGCTTTCAGTTGATAACACGTGTTAGACGAAGAGGAACTACAGCAAAAATGAGAGTAACAAAATCCTCACAGTCAGTTCTACTAATCAGATCGAAACTTCTCCTCTATTTAAAAATCATTCAAATCATTCGAAATCATCTCCGCAAAACCGGATCGGGAAATGCTCTCTCTCTCAAAAAAACCCGAAACCAAAAATCGTGGCGTGAATTAAGTTTAATGACCATGCGATTGTTCGGAAATCGGATGTGCCATGACAAGATATGTTTATCCGAATCGATCATCCATTCAAACAAGAGACACGATCACCCGGCCAACGAAAACAAATCCAACCTGCGTACCTGGGCCCGATAAGAGATCCCAACAAATATTTTTTTCCTTTCCTTTTCTAATTAAACAAAAAAAGAATCGAAATCTCACGACTTTGCATCACGATCGCCAGATTTTTCTTCTTTTTCCTTCGCCCATCTTAATTCTGCTCCTCCTCCTCCTCCTCTGCAAAACCCCGGAAGAAAACCGCAAGAAAAAAAATCCACATCGGTCTTCCTCCCACCGCATGCACCTCCATTCTTCAAAACCCCAAGCTCATGAGGAATTGCTCCTACTTAAACCATAACATCTCATTTCCAAGCATTTTTATTATTATTATCGAGAGGACATTTTTATTTGCTCGGAGTCTCGTAGACCGGTAGTCACGAACGCTCACTACTACGATAACGTTCTGTTGCAGTACCGTATGTAAGAGTCCTATTTTTCGGCGCATAAACTAAAAAGTTTTCATTTCAAAATTAATAATCACTGTAACCCATAATTAATAATCGTGTCTCACTTTCGAGCTTTCGGGGTGATTTGTCACTGACTTGGTGAAATTCAAGTTAAAGTTTAAACCCACCACCACGAAACCGGAGGTAATGGTTTTAAAACATTCATTTTCGGTCTTCGTCATTTAGATCAACAAATGTACTATTAAAAGTTGTGAAATAGGACTCAGAAGCATCATATCCAAGAAACCCGAAGCCCTCTAAATATCAAATTTCACTTTTACAAACTAAACAACAAATCGCGTAAAAACGCTTTCTACACTAACCTTGAAATGAAACAACATATTTACGCACATTTCAAAAAATATTCCAAATCCCTAACAACACTTAAAACATAAGATGACACATACACTTAAATAATTCCAACTAAACGACCTGTCTTTGGGCATATCATAAAAGGATTTTACTGCAATGTACTGCAAAAGTCACTGCAAACACCTTTCTCAGAATTCTAAGAAAACGAAACGAAATAAGACTGAGATCTCAAAAAACGAACTGACGACCATAAAGAGATGTGAACAGTGCACGACATTCGAAAACGCGACTGTCAACAGATAAATCCGGCCATAATTAATAAATAACCTTTCGTCGTTACCAAATAATTACGAAAAAATTTTTTTCACGACGGATTATTTATTAAAATCATTAAACAGAGGATGAATTTGAAGTGCAAAAACCTGTATTCCTCTTTTTAGTCAGACGGCAATGAGAAAAACCTAAATTATAATTAAAGACGAGGATTCGGAATCGCATAAATTGTTTCAGAATTTTTTTGTCTAATTAACCGAACAAACAAGTTTTTCAAATTAACAAACACCTCAAGCTGAGAGCAAAACTCTCCGATATATATGTCGGCGATGAAGACATTTATATAATTTAGGTACTTTTAAAAGGTCCCCATATCAATCCGGTAAAGGAAATGTCAGGTACTTGATTGCCATAACAAACTCCAGCCTCCGTCCAGATTTGTCCCTGTCTGGAGTAATGTTGATGGTACCCAAATAAAAAAAAAGGAGGAAGGTAAACATTGGGGCCAAGAACCTAACACCTATTACCACAAAAAGAAGTTTTTGGGTTGTCAATAATGCGGAAGGCAGAGGGCGGCGATCAACCTAATGAACAAACATGGCGGATTAATGAGACTAAATTCCATGAATCCCTGTGAAACCAGGAATTCCGAGTCGAACGGGAATACCGTTGGAAAATCCCAAGTCCAAGAGTCCGGACACCGGTCCGGGTGTCAGCTCGCCTATCCAAGAAAAACAACTCAGCCTGGTTAATTTTAATAATTATTAATTTATAATAAATAAATAAAAACAGATGACTATCGTACATCTGGTTCGTGGAATGGGTCGTCCAGCCCGTTCCGGCTCACCTCCTATTGAGGTGACCCACTTTGATTCCATCTTGCTTGTCGTTCAGACTCGAACGTGAACCTTTTCGAATCCATTGTGTTGACTTTGATGCCTACCATCAAAATCTCTAGCACCTTTAAGAGTTGCGCCCGAGTGGCGACTGTATCTTCTCAACAAATTTTCTAAACCTGGCCTCCCTAACCATTCTTTCAACTTCTCTAACAGACTCTCTTTCCCCTTAACTTTCTTTCTGCTTTACCTAACAACTTTTCAGTTTGATGATACAAAGAACTCATGCAAATGGTCTCTGTACTTACTTTTAGTACACCGTACACGATTTCTGAAGTTCAGACAAACCAAACAAACAAAATCCTCACCTGAAAACAAAATAAAAATAATAATTAAAATTTTTAATAATAATAGTCTGATCTACTATGTGGTACAAGTATACTACTCTTATGTGATACAAATTAACAAATTAATTTCAGTTTATAATATTTTTAAATATACTTTTTCTATTAGGGCTCTATACTAAAAAAAATTATTTGCAACAGTAAGACTGTTGGAAACCATAAACTTCCTTAGACTACTCATCTCACCCCTTCTATCTCTTTTGTGACCTACTCAAAACTAACCGCTTATTCAAAATATTATTCTAATTATACTGTCATATATTTGGGACTATTCCAGGCTACCATATCACATGTAAAATGTACCGCAAGATAAAGTCAGTTCTGTGTGTTATACCTAATATATATAATACGGTAAAAGTGACAAAACTGAGAAAACACATAAAATCCTAGGGGATTATTCATACTCACCAACTAAGATTGATAGAAGTGATAAATTACTGAATATTTATCACATTCACAGGGTACTTTATAAAATCTCCAACTCGAAATTGAGAATTTAATCAAAATTTGCTCAGATTCTTGGCTCCTGTCACTTCTTTATCTCTTGTATAAGCCAACTGAGCAAACTTTGATCCAATTTTCTATTACGAGTCAGAAATTTTATAAAGTAGCCGGTAAATGTGATAAATATTTGGTAATTTATTACTGCTATCAAGATTATTACATTACTGTTTATATATAGTAGTGAAAGCTCACTTTGTTTAGACGTTTTGCCAAACTGAGCTATTTTCAAGGGAATGAAACTTGGTATAATAGTCCAGATCATAAGGGTAAATGAATAAAATTTATATCCTACAATTAAGATTAATAGTTTTTATTATAAGTATGTAGTAATACGTTATGTATTATGTACTTTTTATACGTTAATATTAATTAACAGATAATTAACGTTACTTTCAATTACTGTACTTAGCTCTAACTTTGGGCTATCGCGAAAAGGTTGTACCTGTTTAATGATATTATAATCTAAGTCTAATATGATTTCCTTCTCACCTAACCTCATAGTCTAAATCTTTCTTAATTTCTCATCGGTGTCTCTCAATCTTTTCTCATTTCAATGTTGGTCGGTAGATAGGCTAGAAAATGCTTCTTAATCCCTTATCTCCTACATGCTATGGGTATCATGGGGTACTCCAATGGATAGGGGTATGATGGTGGGGGTTAAAATATCTACAGTTACCGATATCTGACCTCTAAAACTTCGAACAAGTTGCATAATTGTTATCAACGATGCTCAATATTTTGTTGAAAACCGGTGGACCCTAAATCCACCAAACTCACTTCTTTTGGTAATTTCCCCTCTGAATCAGACACCTAACCAAATTAAGGCCAAATCAGTCCAACGCGAATTTTAATTTTGCACCAAAATTTCGCATGATAACTCCAACTCAGTCCTCCATATACAAGTACCTGGGCCGTTTTCTGATTAATTAGTTCCACCGCGAAGCCTTCAAGGATATCGTCTGACGTCGACGCCGACTTCCATTTTTTGTTCCCTTTTCCCTGGCGTGACTCTTCTTCAGTCATTTATAGATAAAAAAAAGAAATAAATAAAACGTAGAGTGGCAAAAAAAACTAAAATTGACCTTGAAACAGAGAGAAAAATAATGGCGGCCTAATATCGGCAGAAGAAAAAAATCCTTTCCTATGTTCAAGAGCGGTTTCTCTCTATCTCTCTCTCTTTCTGACCCAAATCGACGCTCTCGAATCGAACGGGGCCAACCTGCATTTTGCTCCAGGTTGATGCCCGGATAAATTACCTCTCATTGAAAGCCATTAAGTAGAGTCAATGTGTTACCTTTGACCTCGGAGGAAGTCAATCAATTGAGGATGTTTCAATTTAATGTTATTCGATGGCATTATTGTACTCTTAGACTTTCTTTTTCATCTTCATCTTCGTCTACGCTAATCCTTCTTTTTTTTCCTCATCGATCTTTCGTTTTCTCTAATTCACCTTCTCTTCTCTCTTCCACTCCCCACCCCTTTCCTTCCTCTTAATTTTTTTTATTTTGTTAAATCTTCTCACAATCCATCTGCTACAAATCTTTCACTTTCTTCTCCCTTCCATCCAATTTTTTGTTCTTTGTCACTTCATCTTTCAATCAACCACTCCTTCTCTCTCTCGTCAATCTCTTTTCTACGAGCCCAACAAATACCAACAATCACCTCTTACTCTTCCAGTCTTACACACCATCCTTGCTTTTTTTTATACGACGAAATGTCACTCCATGTCTGATAACTGATGACGGGACATGGAAAATGGTGTCTCTTCCTCCTCCCTCAAGAAAAATCACACACAATTTAAAAAGCAATTTCCCATCTCTCGCTCGCCTTCCTCCGCCATCCTCCCACTCCTCCACCTCTTTCTAGAAACAAGCGGTCACGTTTTCCATTAGTCATGTAGCAGCTTTTACGGCTATTCCATTAAAATCATTTAAACTTTTATTTATAACACGGAAATTTATTGTGCTATTTAACGTGCGCTTTGATTTAGGCCATTTTTTAACATCAAATTTTTTTCCTGTCCTTTTTTTCTAATAAGATTAAAGCTCCTCTCGTAAATTAATAAATTAACTAAATAAATTATCGTCATCGAGTCCCCGTGAAAAAAGATTTATGAAGACTTTTTATTAAATAAAGTGATCGCACTTCATCCGTTCAATTAATAATAGTTCTTCCTTCCCATCACCCCCTCGAAGTCTCTATATACAGTATAATATATAAAACGACTGAACGATAGCTTTCTCCGAAAACCCAATCTCGAAACCATCATCCACAATTATCGACCCAACTATTAATTTATTTATTCGCTCACTACCAAACCGCAAATGAATTTTATTTAAATCATTTCTCTTTCTTCTCTTTTATCATCTCCTCCACCACTCCCAGAAGTTGATACCACTCATTTTGATTCAGATAAATCATTTTTTTAATTTTTTCCGGATGGTTCCTTTCCTTTTTTTTCTTTTTCACCGAAAACTTATTGATTTTCCATCGGCGCGTAACAGAATTACTGAAGTGCAAAAACCTGGTCAATAATTTTAGTCATAGACAAAAAAGGTGAAGAAGGCAGAATGGATATCGAGGACACAGTACAAATATGTCGGATTTAAAATAAAAAAAATTAATTTAAAATGTTTGATCTCTCTTTTAGTGTCGTTTTCTGTTTACTTGATTTAATTTCTTCTTGTCTGCTTTCTGATTGGGTAAATAATGCTTCCGGACATCCTTCAGAAAAAAAATCAGAATACAAAAGCTGTTGGTCAGATAACGAGACCATTCCCACTGTCTAAAACAAGACCTAATGTAAAGAGTAGATAACAGAAGTCATACAACCGTTAGTCTTCTCAATTAGCCCACACTAATTTGGCAAGCAGTGTGGAATAACACGACTTCCAGAACTTTCGTCTAATTTCTTGACCAAAAACAAACTATCTATTCAAAGAAGATAAAGGAATAGCGGCTTCGGTTTGATGATGGAAGGTATCCAATTTAAACAAGCCTCTTTAGGTTAAGTACAGCGAGGTGATTGGATTTGAAACGACAGGTGAAATGTGACGCCTTAACCACAGTGATAACTTAGGGTCGCGTTCATGTACAATGTGAATTGACCTAGGTTGTAGTGGTGAAAGTGAAAGATGAGTTACAACGGTCATGACATTTTGAACCAAAAAACGCCGATAACAAGACTGTCTAAATCATCTCCGTTGCAAAATAGACTCAGTAAATCAAGTCCCATTCTACTAACGCCAACGAATATAGTGTTTCAGTTTAAGGCACTGTCCAAAGGAAATTTGGACCCATCCTCAGCCCCCTGTTTCTCGAGACCTCATTAAAAAAATTCCTTCAACCCATTCAACCCGTCCATGAACCCACTAGCCAATCAATTTCCGAACTTAATCATCACCTAAAATATAATGAAGGAAGGACTGACGATTTCGCAACCCAACCAATTAATTTCCGGTTTCGAAATGACACATCATTGCACATTGCATCAGTCGAAACCACCCATCAAACCAAACCACGTAATGCAGTTTACAAACCCCTCTAGTCTTACAGTACGACACATTTCTTCTAAACTTCCCAGTCTAAAAGTCATTCATCCTTTATTTATACAATTAAATTAACCGTAATTAATAAAGATAATTAAACCAACCACAAAAAATATAATTTTATTCAATTTGATTGGCAATCATTGAACGTTTCATTTAAACAACAAAAATTCAATCGTTTCAAAGACTCAGCAAATAATTTTCAAGCAAATCAGTGACTTTTTATTATAAATCGCTGACCGACACATAAATTAAATTACTGCAGAATCGTTTCCTCACAAAACGAAAGCCTAGTAACGAAACAAAAAGTTAGGCACGATGACTAAAACTGTTTTAAAGAGATATGGTTCCAAAATTTGTCCGCAGATTAGTTTCCAGCCTAAAACCCCACCGACCATTTCTAAAACGCTTACATATCATCCCGAAGTAAATCCTATAAAGTCATTCATTACTAAGAGCAATTCTACTGTAACAAAAAAGCCATAATATCTGTCTCGTAGAACAGAAACTTAAAAATGACTGACTATTCATTCATTCAATTCAATCCCATTCCAACTTCTCCTACTCTCAGACAACCACAACAAATCAATCGAAATCATTTGATAGAGTTTAAAGGTTTTCGTGTCAGAGTGTGTTTAATGAAATCTCTCCTCCTCCACCCCCACATCAAAAAAATGAACAAAAATTTAGGTTTTCGAATCGAACAAAAAAAAAGAAAAAGAAAACCGAGTTAGAAGTTGCCCAAATACGGCGCAAATGTTAAAAGGTGAAGAGCACTCGCGACTTTTGACATTTGCCGATCCTAATTCAAAACTGTTACAAAATGGAGGCAGCGGCGGGGAGGGGGGTGGATGAAACGAAATTCATCAGACCAACCAGGTCCTCCTTTCTCCTTCTGTCTTTGTACTTCTGCAAAACGAAAACCAAACCGAAGTTCGATCGTTAAAAATAAAATACAAAAAAGAAATTAATTAATCCGACGTAAAAATTGATTAATTAGCGTAAAAAGGGAGGGACTAAATTAAGAAAGTGTAGAATAGACTAATTACGGCAAAACCGTTTCAAATTTAATTCGAATTTGCATAATGCTTGGATTACCGACCTAATTATAATATATTTTCCGGGGGGAGGGCAAACGAAACAGTATTAAAAAAAAGGAGAAAATTCAGTGGTCGAGTTATGGCTCGCCTGACTGAACACCTGCTATAAGTTCGTTCAGGGTCAGGGGATTTTCGTTTTTTAGTGACTCTAATTTTTCCCTTTTATTAATTTTAGACCTCTTTCTTATGTAATCCAGACCACTGCCAGATTTTTCGTCAGAACCTTGTTTCCCCCCGCCCCACACAACCCACCATTCCACAATTCCATCTCCCCTACCTAAACCTCAGATCGGTCCTCAACCTCATAAGTACTGCACACTCTTATAAGGAGTTCGTTTCATAAATATGGCACACACCCATTCAAAATTCATTTCAAAAATACTGCACACTTATAAAAAAAAATCATTTCATTAAAATTTACGCGCTGATCTAGAACCTATTTCAATAATGATGCACACTTTCATCAGGAGTTCATTTTTTTAAGCAATGCATACATATGGGGACCTTATTTCACAAATAATACGGAGAAGATGAATTACTAACTAACATTTCTTTGGCAGTTATAATTTTATAATATAACACATACTGCATGTAGAAGATGCTTGGAAAAATTTCCTTACTAGCGAAGTGAGCGTTATAGCCCTTTCACACATCCTCTTTTAACCAGAAGTAAAAAACCGACAGAATTTTCTGGTAGACCTAATATAAACAAATTCAAAGAGTGGTCATTTGACCGGTCGTGGTAGGTTTAGTGTTAAAGAAAAATCAACTTGACAAAGGCTCAGGTTCTTGTAAATCCAGCACGCTTCTGGGTGCCCCCAAAAATCAATATTTACAAAATCCATTTCATCAATACTAATTAATTAAACATTTACCCGAATCTAATTGTCTTTTGTATTCCTCCGCCTAGGACCGAGCGAAAACCAAAAAAAAAAGATAAAAAACAAACTTGTTTCCGGATTTGAGTTTTCTCTCACAATTAGATCGCGCATACAAATATTTACGAATTAATACGAAACGTGATTTTATTTGATTACCAGCTTCACTAAATAAATAGACGGAAACAAAAAATTTTTTTGTTTGAAAAGAATTTCGTTTGTAGAGGGCGGTTCTAATTTTTCGAACGCCGATTCGGTGAACATCATAACAGCCTTTTGATAAATTTATTTTTTCCCAATCGATTTTATTAATTAATGAAAACGTGATTCTTGACACGGGGTGTGCGATGAGAGGTGAAAAGGTGGCATCATCACTAAAAACCCGATTTCAAAAATTTGTTCCCCAAATTCTAAAAAACTTTTGTAAAAGATTCAGAGGTTTAGTGTTTCAGACTTAACGCAAGACCTGGTTAATAAATTGGTTTGCGAATATATGTTTATATAATATTTGTTATGTGTTATGTAATAATATAACGATAATGTGTGATAATATGTTTATGTGGTATATATATTAATATTTATTTATATAGAGGGAGGCGTAGAATAGGGGTTAAGGTTCCTACGTTGGACGTAAGGATCGTGAGTTCGAATCCTCTTCCCGCATCCTGTTATACCCCCAAAAAAGTGAAAAACGGATTAAAACCACTATATATATACAGTATTATATTTATTTATATAGGTTGCCCCAACCTAACGCAAGATATGAATTTGTCGCCATTTTTGCACTAAATTCTTGGCAACGCTGAAGAATGAAAAATTTGACAATTTACGGCAAAATAGAGACAAATTCATATTAATATAATTCATTAACTTTGGGATATCCTATATACTATAAATATATATCGTCTTATTCAAATTAATTCATTTGGACTTCATTTAGAAAATATGAGAAACATATAATTATTGTTTGTAAAGTATTTTTTTAATGCAAATTTTGACCGCATAAAAAAAATTCGATTATGTCTCTTATAATTTAGATATCTCAGGATACATTCAATTAGTTTTATCAACTGTATAACTAAAAGTTTAAAGACAAACACGTGATAACACATTTCCAGTAATGTTCTCATAGACCTAAAAATTTGTCTGAGCTTTCTAAAAATAATCTTGTAAGTACATTCGACACTACAAACCAAACAACAGCGCACCTGATGTCTAAAACAGTGTTCACTTTTTACCAAATTCTAAAAATATAGTGGAACCTCGGAACGAAAGTGGTGTAAAATATTGTGTAATACTCAAAATTTGAAATTTTCCAAAAAGTACTCAAAAAAGACGTGTGTAAAATTTATTTAAATCAAAATACATAAAATTGTTAATAAGTGCTAAAAGACACTAAGATTCTAGCGGAACAAGTTCTGATGCAGCAGGACACGAAAAGTTCCATAACATAAATCACACAATCGGGGGTTCCCCTATCTACGTCACTCGTTAAGCGAGGTATCACCAGTTTTATTAGAGCTACTACAAACAGTTGTAAAATATGTGAAACAAATCTTATCCTTCAGAAACATTCAATCAATCAACCGTTGGCCTAAGTATTCTCATATAGCCACCAATTGGAAGGAGAAAAGGGAGGAAAGAACAATAGCTGGAAGCGATGAGGAAATGAGTCGCCACGAAATAACGGAAATCATTTACCAAAAAGAAAAATCACAAAACAATAATTAGCTTAAATAGTATCACGAATTTTTTTCCCTCCTTTTTTTCTCATTAGGCCGGTATCACAAAAACCGCGGAAAGATTGCAAAACAAAACACTCATGTAAGTGACCACCAAAGAATAGGAAAATGATCGTTGCATACACAAAGATATCTACACCCAATAATTAAAGTTACTTCATCATAACCTTTTGCCAATCGCAATTTCTAAGCCGGCCTATAGTTTACAACAACTAAAATAAGTACGCAAGCGTATCGTCCGACCAGACAATTTTTCTCCTCTTCTTCTTCTTGAACCTGATTTTCCCATCATTTTTAATCTATCGGAAATCTTCGACGGTTTAACCCCATGCTCTTGTGCAACGATTAATATAACAATAGCCATGCCTTCCATCACTTAGATTCTTTCACAGAATTTTCGATTGATCAGGAATTTGAAGAGGTGATAGATCATGCTATCGACTTTGGTTCCCAAGATTTTGAGCGAAAAAATGCGGAGCAGAGTTAAGCAGACGACCAGACCGGAAGTAACGGTTCTATCGAATTTATTTTTGGCTCCTAATGACCGGTTGGTGTACCGATTTGGAGTGGTGGAAAGAGATTTAGAATAACTAGTAAAACAAGGCTGTGGGTTCAAGGTCACAGAACTAGGGACCGCATTTATTACTCAGAAAGTAGACGCGCGGATGGTAGCTAGATTTCTCAAAATAATTTTGGTTTCTATCTGTTTCAATGATATATATACAACCTTAACGTGGTCAGTCTGACATAAAAATGAAAATCGAGACTTGTTTGAGAAAATCCCTGAAATCCACAAAAATTTGATTTTCGTGGGCTGGTTCTTCATCGCAACACCTAATCATTCTTAAACTCTTCAGAATCATTGTAAAAATCTTCCAAACTACCTACAACGAGGAAACCTCAAGCCAACAATCAACACCCTGTATAGCTGTAACATACTCAAACTTAGGTACCTTTGCATAGGTTACTGCATTAGAGCATTCAACAACGTGAGGCATCTTTTCGTTCAAATAAGCAACAAATATCTTCACATTTTCTAGTCCATTACTCAAAATCGTTACCATTAGTTTTAGGTGCGGATACGAATTCTGTAGGTGTAGCAGCAGTTTAGTCACATATATACCCAAATGGAGCAGATCGTTCAGTATAGCTTGCGTCTCAGACATTGTCTTCCACCCAATGAAAGTTGTGTCAGATAGATAAAGAAATCTATGCTGTAGTTTCGGTCGATAATTTAGTTCAAATACTGATAAAAACCGTTGCGCCAAATTTTGTACAACCAACTCATTGTATAGAACCAGCCCAGTGACTCTAATCCAACATCCAATCACAGAAACCGATGCCACAACTCCCTACCCAACTTTGACCTAATAATGACCTCCATTTTCACTTTTATCATCAAAGCCTTCCCTTGACAAGAATTAACAAACTTAACTAACCCAGAGGTTATTACTCCAGACATCTCAGAGGAAAGTAAAGCGACTGATTTCATTAAGTCTCGAAAACCCGAAACGAATTTAATGATAATCCCATAAGACTCACCATCTCAGGTTCGGATCATCAACATCAAAGTCATCCTTAATTCTATACGTCACTACATATGTGTGTCGTAACTCTCTCAAGTTTGTTTACCAATTCTTCTGAATCGAATCAATAAGCATAAAGGTTCTCAAAAAAAACATTCAATTTGGTTGTCGTAATTTATCTACGCTCATCTTTAAACCTTTTTGACGCAAGAGGGAGAAGAATCAAGACATGTTGATACATATACACATGCAAACGGGAACTTCCATTTGAAGAGTCAATATTTGTGTTCGACCCCCCAAATAACTTTTTAACAGCAAAAAAAGTTTCAGAAGCTGTTACAAAATGTTCGAGAGGTTTTCTCAAATCCCTCCAATAAATTCGAATTTTTCTCTCCCTGTGTGTCTATGTAATTATTAATAGAGAATTTTCTTCACCTACTCATTTATTCATTCGTCTTAATCCTTTAAGTATGATTGCTTACAGACTTTCTCAAGGGTGTTATTAACGACGTGCAACCCACTGGCCCTTTTATATTCTCATCTGTCCTCCAATTTGAATAAACTAATCAGTGATACCTTAGCCAGGTCATTCTTTTAGAAAAAAATTGCCTATACCTGATCTTCTATATTAACATTTCTCTCCTGGAAGCGGAAGGCCTGTGGTGTCGTGGTTAAATCGACTAACTATATGAGGTAGAGTCGTGAGTTCGAATCCCCCTCCTTATCCTGTTATACCCATGTGTGAGAAACTGAATTTGAAAAAAAAATTTCTCCTTAGAAGGTCCTTAAGATGGACCTAAATGTTTTAAAGGGAAGAAAGAAGAAAATATAGAACCTAACCCAGACTTCATCTCTTCTTAAAATCGAACTCTCGTGGTTGTTGTTAGAGCCTAGAGAGTGTGTTGTCCTGAAAGGCATTCCGCAAACCGCAAAAGAGGCTAATTATGTCATAAGTGCAACGTGATTATCCAAATAAGACATTTAACTGGAGGACTAACAAAATTTTAGATGAGAGACCTTCAAAATATATATCACTACTAACAACTATCTTTCCTTATGTACTATTTGAAGGAAGTGGTTTTGACAGTTGATTCCGACGGATACACATAGGTGCAAAAACTACAACTAAAACGAAACCAACGTCTAAATTGCAAAACTATCATAAGTCCGCATCACACTTATACACTGTAGTAAAGAGTGAGAAAGAAAGCCTCATTAATCTAGATTATTGACAATTAAAAACAAACAACGAAAAACCTCAAAAATTTTCTTCTATCACCTCCCCTTAAAAGTTCCCAAACGCTTTCACTACACAAAACCCAAAACAAATTTATTAAATAATTAATAGACGAGGAAAAAGAAAACTTTCAGGTAAACTGAGAGATGAAGAATGAAGTGGAACGGAGAGGGTGACAAAATGAATTCATGTCTGATTAACCGATCGATAGGAAAGGAAACTATTCAAATTTAGTCAGCAGTTTTAATTCAAAAAAGCCTTTCACTGGCAAATTTACGGAAACCTGGACGAGCACAGCAAATTTTCGACAAAGTCAAAAACCGCTTTGAACATCATTTATGACCTGCTCCTCCTCCTCCTTCCCTCTCTCCGTTCCTTCTCTCGCCTCTCTCTCTCTCTTTCGAAAAAACATTAGACCCTTTCAAACTAGGTCGGTATCAAATTTTAATATAATCTCAATCAAGTTCTCTTGAATTAATATCACAAGAAGTCGCGTTTCGGATGAAAAGATGGAAGAGAAGAGGAAGACGGGAGAGTTTTTAAATAATTCTCGCGAAAAATCAATGAATCAGATGAATCAAAGATGAAGAGGCGAGGGAAGATGTGGGCTGACTGTGATGGCAGCTGTGGCAAAGAACCATTTTGCTGTTTTCAAAGTTTTCAAAAACAAACAAAAATTTTCCTTTCGAGTCCTAGATTAGTAGGCGATTAGCTTTTTCTTATATCTCACCTGAGCTTAATCTTTTCTAAAACTTTTGTGTCTTTCACAACTTTTCCTAATCCTTACATGCCACACCAGACAGAGAGAGAGTACATTTCACACACTTCATACACAAATTAAAAACAAATAAAAATTGATACATCATCACGAAAAAAAATTAAATCATCACGTCAAAAATTTATGCATTTTCTTCTTCTGCCCCCAACCACTCACCTCACCTCGCCTCTTCTCCTTCCCAAGCTCATCTTTCTCCGATCAGAATTCTTAATTAAAAATTTTCAAGATTATATAATTAAACAAAATGACGTTGCAAACCAAAAAATTGCATTTTTACGATTCAAATTACACAATTACTATTCAAAATTTTCACATACGGCCTAAGCCCCCGCCGCCACCACCACCACCTTCTTACCAACAAAAGGACTCATCCAACCGCGCGAAAAAAAAAGGTTTCGCTGCTCACCGCCCGTGACTATAAAATTATGGGATTCCTTTCCCTCTTTCACTTCCTCTAAAATGGATGTATACACATCTTCAAGGCGATCCTAATGTCTGGATTATTATGCTGATTAATCAAAGATACACAGCTCTTGTTAAGCGTTCACCAACTCTACGACCACCTGCCATTCTTCAGTGGTTAAATTAAATCTCGTTCCTTTCGAACCAGTAAGATGGCAACAGGTGGTATAATACACGCATGATAAGCGTTCGTATTTTTTTAAATATCCGAATATCAGCGACAGCAGTCGAAACTTCTAACTATTCCAACAGGACTGGTTGGGACTTAAACTTTCACAAATTCTAAGGCACTTCCATTAAATGAATTATTCATGAACCCTGTCACAACTTTAATTATTTCCTTTCCGATACGTCAGAAAAATGACCCAATAAAGTGTTCTCACACCCCAAAAATAACAGACCACAACAGCCAAACATATTTGAACCAATTTGGTTAAAAATACAATAATTTTTCATATTGAATTATTAATGTGTTCTATTTTGATTCGGAGAGCCCGCGGCGCGTCGTCGCATATTACTTTGAGACCCATTGACGTCACTGAATTAATAGCCAATCACCCCGAAGAGGTGACTCTTTTCTGCGACGAGGCAAAAACCAAAAATTCATGAATCGATTAAGCCGGGGCAGAAAATCAGGCACCGAAAAAAGTGATTGATGACTTGAAATTTGGCATCATGACTGATTAACGACCTTATAACTTTGACAGGCATTCCCATTCAATTTCGTACCTGACACGAACAGAGAAAAAACTAATAGGTACACAGATTCCCTAGACTTGAGGAAGTAACATTTCGAACTAACTATATTACTTATCGTTTCAAATGTATTAACATAACTGTTTAGTAGCCCAGAAATGGAGAACGATAACTATTTTACTTCTTTTTTTTAATTTTGGAATGGTGAATAGTGTGGGAACTCGTGAAACAAGGAAAACGTAGAGGAGCAAATGGCAAAAGATAGCAGGGTGGCGAATTGTGCTGTGAGGGTTCCACTTTGTAAAAATTTTAACTGTCCCTTTTTTTGCGGATTACTTTCTACGATTTTGATAAACATTTCATCCCAAATTTCTAAAAATTGTAATGGTCACAGTGAAAGAGAGAGCATTACTTTGAAACTTATTTGCGATGTAAACTTTATGAATCGTAAGAAGACATGCTTTTAAATTCATTAACACAGGAATCAATTTAAAGTTTGAATACAATTTTTTAGCAAATAACATAAAACGAAATTTGACAGTATACAGGAGCTAGTTAATTAAGTTTCGATTTATTTTTCTGTTTTTATGTGTGACTATTAGATTTCTTCAATGTGCATATAATAGCTCCCTCACTGCTTGAATTTTCAAGACTCTTCAGTCACTTTGTATACAAAATTGAGAGTTGATTTAATTCCAAACTTTTCGCCAATTACTCCTTATCTTCAAAGAAACGCCATATAAAATATTATAACTAATTTATGTTCTGCTGCTACTGACTTTATCAAAAACACGATAAGTAGATCATCTCTTTCTAAAACTGGAAGCAATCTTGCAAAGTCTAGTGTTTCGACCCAAACTAATAATAATAACAACGGGAGAAATAAATAAATAAATAACTGGTGAGAATGGACTCAGGAAGACTGACCATACAGGTCTTCAAATACTTCCTCAACAGAAAAACAAAGATTCGTGGAAACTGAGAAAAAACAGAGGCAGGGGTGAAGACCAACCAGAGAAGAAAGTACACGAGTTTCCAGCTGAATACAGGAAAGGAACGAACGGAAAGACAGAAAATAATGGAAAAAGAAAACACCGAAATGAAGACAAATCCTTGAAACTAACATGGCCCAAAGATGGCCCGATTAAAAATAAAAACAAACAATAACGAGAATACACCTGACTATGTGAAAGATCAAAAATCACTCCTGTATGTCCCAAACCAATAATTGACTTGCAGAAAGTAGAAAACACCAAAAGTTGGTACCAAAGGTACAAAAGGTGGTTTCCAATTCTGCGTCACTAAAAATAGTAGCTCGTAACCACATAATGTCTTTGCTAAAACGAGTCTCCTCAACATGGTGTCCCCAAA
This sequence comes from Columbicola columbae, assembly GCA_016920875.1. Lineage (NCBI taxonomy): Eukaryota > Metazoa > Arthropoda > Insecta > Psocodea > Philopteridae > Columbicola > Columbicola columbae. The sequence goes on along the minus strand of JADMLL010000003.1, from coordinate 3,988,144 downwards.
AAACCGAAGAAAGCCTAATTAGCCGCAGACACCAAAACCTCCCATAGATCATACAAATTCTGTAGCTTATATTAAAGCTCTCCATCGATTCATAATAACTAATCTTGACCCCAATTAAAAAAACAAACAACTACAGTATATACATTAATCAGGCTTCATTTTACACGATGCTTTCAAGATACAGACACCAAAAAAAAGCGAAATGAACTAATAAACGCATCCAAATGCTACTTCGCACAAAGGAAGTATAAACAAGTTCTGCAATTCTCTAACGCACAACTTTATAAATAAAAAAACAACACACGTAAAACGAAACCTGACTGTAAATAATTTCGACTCTTTGTCCACTTCTCCCAACTTAGCACAAACATCTTACGGTTTTCCAATTTCCCACGATTAACGGTACAGACGACGAAAACATCAAAATTCTTTCTCCCATTAACTCCTCACAGCAACTTTTTGCAAACCGGTCTTACCTGTAACCAAAAAAAAATTTTAATGTTAAATAAACGCTCTTAGACCAATTTTGTACAAAATAAAAAACTAATTAATTATAATGAAGTCTTGAAAAGAAGAAGAATTATTTTTAATAACACAAAGAACTGGGAACTCCCAAAAACTTATTCTCTTCTCCACCCACGAATGGAATTCGTCATCAATAGTCAAGATCCGTAGAAACCGGTTATAGATTAATTAAAAACTATTCCATCACTATTTGATGAATTTATTATGGGTTATTAATAATCGATATCTTAATAAGTTTTTCATTAGTTTTTAAAATGATTTTTGTTCTTAATGGTTTTGGCGAAAGCGTGAAATTCGTCAATTGTGCTCTGGCATTTCAGAGGTGAATTTCTCTCGTTGGATGAACTCTCATTACCATCCCCGCTTTCCCTCTTCCCTCTTTCTTCTTCGTCCGCGATTAACAACAAGAATTTATGAATTATTGATAGTTCTTAAGTCTCGAGCTATATCTCAGCTTAGGTCAAAGGACTGGAATCTACAGTGAGGGTTATTTAAACCGTTAATGATTCAAATTTTGTTTTAACAGTGCTGAAGATGCTATGAGTCTAATTTTGCAGTTCCCTGATCTGCAGCGTTATAGCTTCGAAGTTACAACTGTAGGGAAGTCATGTAACAACTATAGCGGTATAATAATTTATTATTAATGATGACTCGTTATCTACAGAAAATCATTTTCTTTTAATTTTAATTATTTTAGTAAATATTTTTGTATTGTTTCAATTATAACAACCATTACAACTGAAATGTTGAACTCAAACCAAAACAGATGACATAGAAAAGCACTAGGTCCTGAAACTCCTTACAATGCGAATCTCCAAGCTTTTCGAAAGCAAAACTGGCGTTGAAAAGAAATTGGGAAAGCTTTTCAACAAAAAATTTCATGTTCAAAGTGCATGTTGTCTATGAAAACCGGTGAAATAGAAGAGATGGAGAAGAAGGGAAGGAAAATCTGGGGACCATTGAAAACGGATGAAAGCATAGGAGAAATATAGATCTGTACAAAGAATAAACTGGAAGAATGTCAGACACGATTAGAAAGAAAAGTGATTACATTTTTCGTCATATAATACCGATGGACAACAGTAGACTTACAAAACAAGTGTCCAACTACATTACAGAGAAGAAGAAGAAAAACTTCATCAGCAACGGTCAGAAATACAACCATGTGACTTGAATTTACACTAAACTGTTTACTGTTATAATCAAAACACCAAAATCTAAAAGAAAACGTAGGAACAACAACACAAAAGAACAATTTCAGTGAATCAAACTCCAACAGACAAAAACGTAAGAACAACAATCCTCCATTCCTGAAACTGACCACCATACCCATATTAAGTCATCAAAAATAAAAATTTCCATTTCTATAAGACTCCACAAAATGGCGGAAAACCCTTCACCAGTTTCCTTCCAAAACAAAACTTTGAACATGACGAATACAAAACTTGGTTCTTAGTATCGTTACTAATCACAATTCCTAGATTATCAAGTCGCTTTTGTCAAAACTTGTTACAGTATATTTATCTTGGAATAAATTTACGACTATCAGACACCTTCGGAGTTCCAAACAAAATCATTCAAAACAACTAAGCTCTGTTTCATCAATTAAAACATGACGTCAGATTTCTAATGCCGGTGCACAACAACCATCCACGCCAATTCAGATCGATAAGGCCCATCCAATTCAGGAATCAAATTTAAAAAGCAGTGACAACAAAAAAACGAATCAACTATTGAAAATAAAAATAAAAATAAAACTAGGCGAGGAGAAAATTCGAGATTCACGGTCAAAGGAAACAAACTATTAAAAGAGTGGTTATTAAATACATTGTAACAAAGATGGCCGCGTATGTGGTAATCGGTACCAACAGTACCCGGTTACCGTATGCAAACAACTTTGGTTCTGGCCAAGGTGAAGGTCATTGTCAATATCGTGACGACAAAAATTCTTTTTATTTTTCTTTTCGCGTTTCACGTGGCAGGTTTTTCCGCCACTCCATCCGATCGATCGACTGTTACAAACAGGTACGAAAACTGAATTCCGAACGATTCGACTTCCTCAACCTGCAATCCGGCGATGGCTTTTATATTTCACGGTCACACACACACACCACACATGATCATCCATTAAATGAATGACCGATTTAATTTTTTTTTTAACGATCGCTGTGTCGTGTGGCGTGTTTGTGATGAAGTGTTGACGAAAGTGCGCGCTTCCTTTTCTGAGTAACCCAGGCTCTTGTTTCCCAAAATCCCGACGAAATTATCTTAAAACCAAAGGATGAGACCTCTCCAATAAAAATCGACTCTGGTTTTAAAAACGACCACCCGTCCTTGGCGGAAGATCACTTCTGGAAGGTGATCGTAAATGTCAAGTCAACGCATCGCGAGAGCCCCGCCTAAAAAGAAAACCAAACCGACAGCTTTCGAAGCAAACAAAAACAAATGAAGGTTTTTCAGGGAGAAAAAGTCAGTAGGCGTTAAGAGATGTGCGCAAATTTAGGAAAACAAAACCTGACGTCAAGGTAGACCAGAACCCCCCCAGGGTGAGTGACAACAAACCTGACCCCCTCCAAAAACTCCAACGTCAAAAGAAAGAAATTATCCGGGAACTCGCATAAATTTGCCATTTTATTTCCGGAAAATTCATTCCAGTTTTCCAGCCTCCGACACAAATCCAACTTTATAAGATGTTGTAGAACATAATTCTTGACTGAGGATAAAACCCGTGACAACCAATGTAAACAAGTGATAGATTTAAGATGTTCACTTCTCCGAGGAAGACGAAAGGGGAGACGACACAAAAAAAGAAGACAAGACAAATCGACAGCAATCTAGGTCACGAAATTCGTTTTTCCCCACTAGATAACGATGCAAATTCTTTCCCAGATAAAATAAAAAACACCAAAACCAAAACTAAACAACAACGAAAAAATCCTAACGATGTTATAATTCTCAAATTCGACAAGTAAAATAGTTTTTATCAGCGGGTTTTCCACACCCCCATCCCCCCTCACCTCTCATACACCATTCTTCTTCTGAAAATTATTTTGGCGTCTCACAAATCGAAATCGAAAACCGATTTATGGGAAAAACTGCAAGCGAATCCAAGGATACTCCAAACAAACAAAAAATTTAGATTGAGAGCTGAAAGCTGGCACGACGAATTGAGCTGTGAGTTCGACTATCACGACTTCGATTCCTGATAATACCGACAACTAATTAGTGCAGTATAGTTAACTCACAAATAATTCAGATGCATAAACGTGCAACATAATTAAAAACTTAATAATTAATTCGATTTTGTTATAAATGCAACAAACAAAATGAGATTAATTTAAAACTGCGCTTTATTTTAAAAATGGCATTAGTACAACGCATTAATTGATTATTATTATGTATACATAGAAGTACATAACACATGACTGAAATGTAAAATGTGAGTTTAATAAGTTTGAAACACGCAACGGTGAGATAAACCATTGAGTATGAGCTGTGAATATTTTTTTCGCTTCTTGGCGTCTCTGTCGGGGCACCGGTAAGAGGCTTTTCCTAATTTTATATCCTTCGGCATTTGTTCTCTGTCTTCCGACTAATTTAGAAGGATTTCGGAGGCAAAACTCATTATATAGAGATTGGATGTGAGGGGTGGGTGGGGATGGCAAACGGTAAGACGGTGACTTTTGCGAGGGATCGAACCGTGGAACCGTCGAAATTTTAATTAAAACCAATCCTCCCTCTCAGACTCCACTCAACCTAACACCGCCACCATCACCACCCACCCAATTAATGGATAGTCTAAACTGTAGCAGGTGATGGCAACCCGATTCGTTTAAGGCCATGAATCAAGTTTTCCCGATTCCCTGGTCCCACCGTTACTGATGTAGGTGTGAGAAATATTTATGGTGCCACCAAATACTTTGGTAGGGTTGTCACACCTTCAACACGCATACCGAAGAAGACTTTCTCTCTGTCTTCTACAAGCTCTTATTTTCCCAATAAATAACGACTGGAATTAATGGTTTGAGTTTGATAGGAGACAACGATACCGACAAATTTTTTTCATTTCTCGACCGTCCTTTTAACATACTGTCGGTATTGGGTATATTTATGAGAGAGAACACGAATTCCGAGCGGTCGCTTCGATAGCCGTTCGAGTTACTTCGCCGATTCTTTAAACTCCACTGACTTACTGTTTTTGGAGTGTTTCATTATATATACAAGCCTAGTTTAGACGCCTTCCTACAAGTCTGAGCGCGTCATGCAAGTTTCTGCATGTCTTGTCTGTTACAAGTTCGAGAGTGTTGCCGTAATCGCCACACATACCTTTCCCAAAAGTCAATACAAACCCCAAATGGGTACAAACTTGGAAGCACATCCAAATAAAAAGTAAAATCTCGTTTCAAATCAATGATACGATCGACAGTCACGTTACCGATTGACTTCATTTCCTAGGATAATAAACATCTATAGAAAACCTAATGATTCGATCTAGATCAGGGCTTTGGTGTGGAAGAACGACAACCCTACGAGAAAAAAAAATTTTTGTAGACATAACGGAACGGAACAATAAAAATTCCTCCGTTATTATTAACCAAGTCGCTCGGATTTGGTGACGCCCGCCCTTCCATTGTCTCCTTACCAACTTCGAAATGATTTATACCATCAAGTTCAAGACCCCAAAATCCCTGGGTGCCTTAACCTCTCCTTCGTGAAACAAAGGCAACATTAAAAATTAACATTACCATGTGAACTCTTAAGCAAAATCCAAAACCACTGATAAACCTGCTTTGAAAGAATGGTAAGAGAAGAGGGAAGAGAAGGTCTAGTGGGCATAAATCGGTCCCGGAATGTTTGTTCTTCACTTGTTACCACCTTTACATAATTTATACTCTCATAAAAATAATTAATTAAAACAGGTTGGCGGTGAATTCAAACCAGCACAAAAAAAGAGAACGAAAACAAAACCATCGAACAATATTCCAACAACAAATAACATCTCTCCGGCAAACAATACACGCAGCTACTGTTGCTGTTGTTGTTGTTCCCCGAGTTAATAATAATAAGCCTCTAATTAGTTACAAAAAATAAATAAAAATATTTACGCTGTAATTAGATAACACGAAAGGAGGAAAGAGGCAACGAATGCGCAACTCAAGACTAGCTCATGAATGAATAAATAAATAAATAAATCGCGAGGTTATCTTCTCGAAACAACAACAATGTGTTTATTAATTAAAAGAGGACAGGTTAAGTTTAAAGACTGATTTTACCACTCCTACACTCCATTTCCCACTCAATCAGCTGTTGGTGGGAAGGAGTTTTGACAAATGAGTATGAAAGCAAGAATTGAATGATATCTGAAAAGAACTGCGGCCCACCAAGCTCTACTGGAAGCTCCAGTAGAAACTGATTGACTGAAAATTTTTTGCAACTCTATTCACCACTGACTATAACGAAAGACAAACCGGAAGTTTGTTTTAATTTGAAAACTAAGTCTGAGCTTATTTTTAATTTCACTCCATTGTGAACACAAAAAAAGTGTCTTTATAAAATGTATACCTCATGCAGCCATTTTTCTGTATTTCTCTTCCTTCTTTCTCTAACAGTACTCTAGAAACACCTTCGGCCAATGCGCCAAATCATAATCCTCCAACGATAACTTAACGACAGTGTACAATCATCAAGTCGAGACATTTCGCCAAGAGCTGAACAAACTTTGGTCCTGACTCATAATTCTCTGAATAGTTCTAAACAAAACGATACCAACAATGACCGAAAATCTATAAAAATCCGTTTAAACACTCCATTAATGAGAGGACACCCAAACAAAAGCGTCCTCCTCGACTCATTTCCTCATAGTATTCACTCAAACCATACAAACGTCCACAAACCAAACATTAGACCAGAAGAAGAGGAAAAATGAAACCTAAAACCAACACACTAATTATTTTAAAATCCAATTAGACCAGCTAATAAATTCCAGAGTCTTCAAACTTGAATATGTGCCTGAAAAAAAATCGTAAAACCTTTTTTCCACCCGAAAAAAAGTGCGACAAGCTTTTACGACTCCCAAAATTTTTTCGTCCTCTTCCCCTTTACAAAGACTGACTATCCTAAAAGCAAAAGACTTATTTGAACATTCTTAAGAATAAATATTCTAAAGAAATCTAGCAAGGACTTAATTCAAAGAAAAAAGTCGTAAAAACCAGACCATAAATAAATATGGTTAAATAAAAAGGCAATATAAAGCACGCTAAGCTTTAAAAAAAAAATTCGGAGGAACCTCGATTTAAATTTCAAAAATATTCACCGCTTTTAGCATTCGATAAAAATACGAAAAAAAAATCCTGCATGCCAGCCATTTATCTGCCAAAAGATATTCGCTTAGATAAAAACTTTAGCTCCACACGGAATATATTTTCAAAAAGCTTTAAAACTTTTTTTTAAATGATCGAAATTGGTCAGGGTCGAGGTTTTCTTTTAAAAATAAGAAAACGATTTTCTCCAGTGGCTAAGTAACTTAATGGGACAATGTGACAAGAAAAGAAATCTGCGTTCAGTGCCAAGAAGGAAGTGGGAAATGTCACACAGCCTCTAAAACTTTAAGTGAGATGAGTCCTAAAGCGTCTACAAAAAGTCCATTTAAGTGTGACCATAACAGAAGTACCTATACAACAGAAATGAAATTTTACCCAAAGCCTTCGAAAATCATAATCCGTCTTAATCTAGAATTTTTTTCGAAAAGAAAAAAAAACTTCGTCTAGCAAATTTGGCAGGAACTAAAGACGAGTACCTAGGCAATATGGTGATGAAGACTATCACTAAAATCCGGGAAGCAGCTGAAAGTTTTAAGCCAACGCTCAGAGATCGGTTTTGGACGCAAATTAAACCAAGAGGCAGGACAAAAGGTATCTACTCCAGTCTCTAATAGGATTTGTGTTTCCTTTCACTCAGTTTCTCTCTGAAGTAGAACGTCTTCGCGACGAGCTTTTTAAGACAACAGATGTAAAAGGTTGGAACTGATGATAGAAGACTCTTAAAGTATATTCTCTTCAGATCAGTTGCAACGAAACTACAGTACTAATTCGATGCAACGAAGTGTAAAAGACGCACCAATGAGAAGACACCTCAGTAAAAGGGAGTTATCACGATCAAACGAAACGACGTTAAAAATTTATGGGAAGCTTGAAACTCGTTCATTAGCAAGAAGCAACCACACTTCAAAACACCTAATGAAAATACAGCAATTTCAGTTTTCATTTCCAAAACTGCAGAAAAACAAATATGGCGGCATTTATCTATCTCAATAAGGTGTAAGACTTCCTAGAACCTTCTAAACAGCAAGTAAAACACAACAAAAGGCTCCATACAAATTAAAACTATTTCATAACGAATCGGAAAGCTCATCATACTCTGATTGATAGTCAACTTTCTTCAACATCCTGACAAACTGGCATTCTTTACAGTTTAAATAGACAGACAGAAGCGACTTTCAAAACTTCAAACACAAAAACGTTAAAATCAACTCCGGCTTCATTTTCTAATTGAAATTATCTCAAAACCACGTTCCTCTCTCCCCCCTTCCCTGAAAAACAAACGTCCAATAAAAGTGCTTAGAACTTCCACTTACGAAAAGCTCTTTTTAAAATAAATTTATCCCCAAAAAACGCCAAGAGGATGAGATGAATCTCAGTCGAGCAAAGATCTCTCTCCTCACCGCCAGACTTCAACCCTCATTTCTAAAACGGTTAATAATTACAACTGGAAATAAGTTTCAAAGTTTTAAAATTTCAAATCCCGAGTTTTGAAACCCTCTCTCCTCCTATTCACCCCTCACACCGATGATTTATCTTGCGAAAACCCGAGGAAGAGAGAAAGAAGAAGACGACAACGACGACGAAGAAGAAGAAGGAATAGATTGATTAATGCGAAAAGAAGATGGCGGAAAATGGCAAGGTCGGATGATAATTGCTAATGCCACGTCACAACAATCCCCTGGCATTTTTTATTATTATAATAATTTATTTATCTACTCCCCACTCTTCCTTTTAAAATGAATCAAAACCTGGACACTTCAGAGAATCATCACCATCACAATCATCATCACCGTGTTTGCTGGTCACGAGGCATTCAAAACAGGTTCGAGCGAATTTGTTTCCAAACTAATTTCCCCTCTGCTATAGATTCTTTCAAATCTTCTTTCTCCCATTGTCTACTACAATCCAGAACATTCTGTTTGCGGTTACGACTGACGCTTCCCTGTAAATTAAATTCAACCTTTACCCGCAAAAGTCGTCATCGTCAAACTTCGCTTCCACTACTAACAATCCATCCTTAGTTACTTTGTTTATCCGTTTCATTTCTTCGTCCCCAAGCTATTTCTGGGTTATTACGTCCTCAGAAAAAAATTTTTCAACGCTGACTCCACTTATCGTAACCTTTGACAAACATTTTAATCAACCTTCTAGCTAAGTAAAATTATTCCACGAACATTTCTAAGAATTTGATTCAAAAATGGGTACCACTTGAGTCAGCCAAGGTCTTGGGAAACTTCTAGAAGATTTCTAAACGATGATACGGAAATTTAGTGTTCCATAGGTCATTTTAAAGAGGTTACATTTAGTCTTAATTTTATTTCCGCTCAAATCAAACCTTTAAAAAAGACAGAAGTGTTAGTAAAGTATCACTTCGGAGCCAGATAAACTTAAACCGACAAGAGCAGTAATTTTGAAAATAATTTTGAAAATTTTAGACCTAATGGAAAAGGCTCGAAGAGGGACGGAGGGCAAAGAAGCAATTCAAACAAATTAGTCCGATGGGAATATAACCAAATTATCACCCGTTCTAGGCTTAAAGTATCCTTTCAAACCCTCGTTTATTCTCTCAACCCAACACTTCACGACACACTAACCAAAATTTGACACGAACCCCCAAACTATAGTTACTGTGGTTCTTCCTCACAACCAAAATCCTTTCGAAGACAGAAATAAAAACTTTCTAAACTGATCAATAATTCTTCGTTTAACTTCTTTCAACATTACTATAAAAGTTCTATCTGTCTCCAACAAGAAACGAAAACCTCCAAAATCGAAACAGCAAAGACAATGAATTATTCCGGGAGGAAACAAATCGAAAACGTTTATTCAATTAATTTAAAAAAAGGAGAAGAAGAAGAAATAAGAGGTAAGGAAAACGACTCCCAAACGAGGGCAGAATCTGACGCAGACTTGATTTGTGAACCTAATTAAAAGTTCCCTGGTTCGTTAATAAAAACGACCGAAACGTAATATTCGAGAAAGAGTCAGCTCGGTAGTAGTAGCAGCAGCAGGAGCAGCAACAACACCAGCAGCATCACGACCCTGAAAGGTTAATAAATCAAATTGAAAAACTTGTGGACGGAATGAACGACTCAAAACGGAACAAAATGATCGTAAAATCCTTTTTATGTTGCGTTTATTATTATTTCCGGGAGCGATTATCATCCGGACCAGATCCAGGAAACGCAGTCACCATTCCCGGTAACCATATCCTAACGCATGGTCGGAGGGAAAAGGGTGGGCAACCCCAACGCCCAAGGTCGTTAAAGTGTGAAGTGAGTCAAACACTTAGCCCGATAGAGTTCTGCTTGAGGTATTGAAGATATCAGATTGTTGTGAAATATTTGGAAAGAGCTAATCGTTGCCAACATGACAGTAACCCACCTGATAGTTTGGATTGTGGCGACTTGCAATATTGTTCGAGGAAACACTATCACAGGATGAAGAGTTTAAAAAAATTAAAGGTTATCGACCTCCTGATGGTGTCTTAAAAAGAGTGCTGACGAAAGATTTTTCAACGAACTACTTCTGCTCCTCTTTCACTCTTCCTATCCTTCAGAAAGTAACAGAAAAGGAAAGAAAATCAAACATGGCACCAAAAACAGAACGTATACACACTTATCCAACCCAAAAACCAATTTACAAACTATTTCTCCATCTCTTTCTCATCCCCTCTACTCCTCCTCCCAAAATATCCTGCCTGGTTTATAAAAGCGACTGTTATTTGCCCGTTACGATCATAATTTATTCTTATGTGAGCGCGAATTAAATGGCTTTCATTTGCCTTTCTGAGAGCATTTGATAAAAAGCACCGACGACTATTCTATTTCGAGTTTGGTAATCGCTTCCTCTTTAGTTCGCTTACACAGACCCAATAAACAAACTACAAACAAGGGTTGAAACACAAAAGCTTTCTGAGATTCTGTAAGAGTGCACAGTCAACAGCAACGAGTCTGTGACTGCCCTGCCTCTAACCTTCGCTCTCTCATTCAAAAAAACCATTAAACATCTAGTCACGTGACTACCTCTCAGTTCTAACCTGCTCTTCCAAAAACAGAATCGCTTTAGCGGATGATTTGATCACTGCACGACCTTCGGAGAGCTTTTATTACCTCAGATCCAACAACTAAACCACTTCCTGGAAGTGATCTTTAGAAACTATTCTAACAACTAAATTGTTTTCAAGTACTCAGAACTTGTATGTGACTGCTGAATTGGCTAAATATCTCGGCAAAGTCAAGGACAAACTTGAGAAATTCGTAATCTGACATAATCACCCGGAAGTTGGGTACACCAACTCTAAAAAATCGAGGGCAGTACACACAGAGAGCCCCCACTTTTCCCTTTTGAGTATTTCTAGAACGACAAACGCACACTGTCTTTCCCAGCCCTGATTTCTCATTCACATATGAGCGACAATTGAAGTCAAATATAAAACCGTCTATTGAATAACTCCCACAACGTCACGAAACAGACCGAAAGGGCCCAAATAATCTGAACGAGATTTGCTACGCACGCTCTTCGCTACTATCTTTTCTCACAAAAGATTTTTCCACCAGACCTAAAGTTCATTCCCAAGGTTTCTTTCTCCTCTCTCTCTCTCCCGCAGGGACAACCAAACCGTTACACACGCATAACCCTCAGCGTTTGATGAGATCGGTAGCCCAAAATTTTCGTGCTACACGAACAAAGTCCAAGAGAAATGAGAACGAGGTTCCCGCCAAAACGTTCAAAAGTCCTTGAGCAATTCTGTTCTTTCATTTCGGCCGAAATTCCCAAATCCCGACTTTTTCCCGAACTGAAACGCAATTGAAAACAGACATCGTTCCTCTTAAAATCGGGAATTGATTTATGCGAAAACGTCGACGGGAGTTTTATCCATTGTTCCGTTATACTTTTCCTGTCACTGTCACACTCCCGGAGATTACCCACGCATAAATCATTCCGTTTAATTAGTACAAGACAAATTAGATGAATGTCTTGGTGATCGAGAACGATTGTAAATGATTCGGATTTTCCTCTGTTGGACAGGATCATTTTAAAAGAACAAAGGATGATTTTTCGGACATGGAAATTGTCCCGACTCTCCAACCACCAACAGCTCTAAATCATTTTAAACCTCAAAACAAAGTCAAAGCTGTCTGTGTAATCACAGAGATCTTAACATTTCAAAAATCACGTCACTTTTAAGCGAGGGGAATCAAAACACAACAGAAAACCAGAAGTTTAGTTTTAGTTACAAAAAAAAACCAAGAAAATGACAAATTAACCGTCCCGTGTATAAAGAATGAAGTTAATAAAGATAAACAACAAAAGCTGAGACAAGAAATTATCCATTAGAAGGCAAACGGGTTTTATAAAAATATTCGGAAAATCAAAACTGACATTTTAAGGAAGAGAATACAAGAGGAAGAAGTAACAGTTACGAGTTAGTACAATAAAAAAACTAAAATATGCTCAAAGATATACTGTACGTGTCCTTCCATGAAAGTTAGTTAAAACTTATTAAGCAAGGTTTAGTTAACTTCAAAAACCTGCAATCAACCTGTAACCATTAAGTTAGGTCGAATCGAATTGGGATACATGACCGACAGACATGTTTAAGTTGGTCACGAACAAGAAGATGAGTTTATGTTACAGATATTTAAATAACATGAAACAAAGGGGACTTCTGGAAGTGCTCGAAGCCAAGGAAAGAAAAATACTCAGAAAAATCCTGGATTCAGTCAAGGTGAACGGGGAGTACAGAAGAAGACATAACCATGAGTTATACACGTATCTCCTCAGGTTTTCAGATTTCACGAGAAGGTTAACCTTTTACAGAAATCTGAGCGGAAAGGGCCCTGGAAGACCGATAAAATAGGATTTTCCAGTACTTCCTGAAGAAAAATACAAGATTAGCGTGGTTCTTAGAGACGGAAAAAGATTATAAAAAACTGGGAATTACGCAACAAGACCTTAAACAGCGTGACAGAATGAAGATAGAGTTTCTGCTGAAAACCAGGATGATGACGGATAAAGCGTGGTTCGCGGAGAGGAAAACAGGTCACAGCAAAAAATAAGGGAGTGTTGGAGGAGACAGAAAGAAAAAGGAAAAAATTAAAGCAGTGCTGACGTCATGTCTCAAAAATAAAATGTATATGTATATAATATTATAGAAAACACAGTTTTCTAGTCCTAAAAGGGGAGGCTAATACACTAAGATTTATATATCTTATACGGCAGTACTTAGTAAAACTAGAAAGATATATACAACAACAACAGCAGCAACAGAAAAATGAAAAATTGTGGTACAGTTCCTGCCTTACTCAAATATAATATAAGAAACCTTCCGATGTTTAAACTGTTTAGATCGTACTGTATAAGCAGACTTTTAACATTTTATCCTTGTCTAGGTTACTAAGAAAATCGACACAAATTTCCATTCCGTGTTTAAGATAAGCAATAAGATCTTAAACAATAGATACAATAAGCTGACCACACGAGGATAAATTTAGAGTATAAGTATACGCAAAGTATAAGAAAAGGCAAAACAAAATACTACACCAACCCAAAAGTATTTCAGTATCCAAAAACTAAGCCTGACATTAAGATACAATACAACCTTAACAAGCATTCGTGAAGTTAGTCACCCAAACACAAAACACTTTTCCGCGTGACGAAATCAAGCTTTCCATCAGCATTTAAATAATAAAACCGAAGAGACAGAGAAAGAGGGAAAACATTCACATCTTATTTTCTCAGACTAACAGGGAGAAAGGAAGAAAGAAACAGAACGAAGGAAAAGGATTTAGAGAATGAAATAACAGGTTTTGTCTTAAAAAAGGTAAAGTCCAAAAGCTGTCCCTGTCTGTCATTTGACAATTTAAATTTATCCATTAAAGGATTACTTTTGCTTTTCAAAGGCTCTACCCATTCCCTCATCCAACCCCCGGTACCCTTTCAAAAGGAGTTGAAAAGACGACGAACTTCTTAAACTATAAAATCTTTAGAGAGCTTTTATACGTCCACAACCAGCATCCATACGAAAGAGAAAATTATTTTAAACATCGGGGTTAGGCTTATGAAGTCTTTTGAACCGGGTTGAAACTAATGAAGACGCCATTTTGGTTTAAATTTTCCACTTAATAGGAATGAAGGCACAATTTTAAGGAAAGATACAGTTGGCATTAAAGATGATGGAAATTCCCTTTTTGCTTCGGAAGATTCAATCCCGTCCTCTTCTTATGCAAGGCCATTGCACAAATCCCTCCGTCAAACTCCTAGAAATTTCGATTCCGCCCAAAAATCCAAAACCTAAAGCCCTGAATGAAACAAAACTAAAAATCGGTCTCACATACGACCATAATAATGTACCAGGTACCACAAGGAATCTCGAAAAGCGACGTTGCCAAATGATGAGTAACGGTGAATTGGTATTGTGCCATTCCATTTCGCTCAAAAACGAACTAAGCAACTTTTATTTTCCGACGGCGAAATGGTCGAGGTCTGATAACTCCTGACCAAAACCACCATTATACACTTCTTCGAAGGAGAAGTTGAGAAGAGAGAGAGAGAAGAAAAAAAGGGAAAAAAACGTGGGACCTCAATTTCTCGGCCCCTGTCACGCTTCTCGTGTGAGAATTTTTCAAATCATACGCAACTTTCACTTCCTTACTCAGAAATCAAACCAAAACGTCTGTCTGTTTTGTTTGTACCTCCCCCCGCCCCCACCGCCTTCTCCTACTTCCCTTTTAAACACGAATTCATTTTTCTACCTCTTTACCTTTTACCAAGATGATTCTTTTCTTTTTCGCCTATTCATCTATTAAAACCACTTCCCAAATAAAAATTTCGAGAACTTTTCATTAAAACTGGACGGATTCATTGTGTATATGTATGTGTGTGAGAGAGAGAGGGTGCCGGATGCTGCAGAGCCGGAAATCTGAAATTAACCTTGGACGAAACCGAAAAAAGTTCACGCTTACATAACCTTTATGCAATCGCCTTGCTTTGAGTTTTTGCGTTCCAGGGTAGAGGGATGGAAAACAAAAAGATGGAAAATTCAAATTCGAGAACTGCATTTTTGAATTTCAAAAAACTTTTCATCACAAACAAAAATCATTTCTTTTACTTTGATCTTTCATCCTTTCTACACACAGATGGTAGAGATTTCGCCTTGTGGAATTTCACAATCCCTTCCCGGAAAAATTTCGTCACGAAAAAACAGAAAGGACCAACTTTCTCTCTCGTTCCTACCCCGAAGAGACCCTTTTTTCTTCTTCAAAGTCAAAATAATATTTTTTAAAGCTTTATTTTGGTCAGTCGAAAACTGTCAAACGGATACAATTTTGAATGAACTCACAAAGAAACAAGAGCTTTCCTTTGATCTCTACACCAATAAATCAAAAATTAGTCCTAAATTTAGGCTCGTACCAAACTTAACACCAAACGCTTCGTTTAATGTGTAACCACCATACTGGTTTTGTTATGAGCATGAAGAAAAACAATAGTTCTAGCATTTTCTTGATCGGAAACATTCAAATGAAAAATTAGAAAGTAAAATAACACTAAGAAAATTAAAGTAGTTTATAGTCTATAATATTTGGAGGTTGTTACTGCTGTATGAGTTGAGTATCGTATAGGAATCATGACTACATTGTAGTGTTCTTATACTTTGTCAACACAGAACCTGGAAGTGTCAATTCCCGCTATAATATATTTTACAACAGCGTGGAAGCCGCCAAACGATTGTCTGTTCGAGCAAGAAACAATAATCAAATAAGAAAACAGGACATTGATTATATATTATTATATCAACAACAGTCATAAATCAACCCTTCATTAATAAACAGCCCACGAAGAAACACTTTTCAACAGCAAATTATTCTCTTTTAATTTTAATTATATCAATATTAATAACTTTGCAATATTTATAGTTTTTAATATTAAGTGTGGTCGCAATTATTAAAATAAAGCGCTACAAATTGGTGACCCTCACTCCCCAAGTTCGACATATGATGTAGGACTTAAAACCAGAGGCAAAGACCATCTTCTAAGGAACTACAATGATAATCGGGCACGATCATACACAGCGCCTTTTTTTAGGACCAACATCACCGGTTCAATCCAGGCCACTCAACAGCAGCATCAGCCACGACCTTCACTCTCAAACAACAGGTTTTTTATCCAAAAACAGAAAAATCAATTCAATTTTTTATTTCAATAATAAATAATCAAAATGCTGTAGTTGTTATTTGATGTACTGTTTCTTCCTCAAAGAAACTTTCGACAGTTGTTACAGCAGTAACAATCAATCTGAACTAATTTCAGCTTATAATCAGTACTGAAGCAAAAAAAGAAAAAAAACTCAACCCAAACACAATCCCTCAACCTCTCCATCTCACCCCCTACTCTTTAAAAAATCCATAATCTAATTATAGCATAATTAATAAAACACGATTAAAAGAATTTAAAAACAAATTAAAAAATTAATTATTTAAAAAATAAATAAAATCAAAATTAAAACGTTTCAATAATTAATAAGATTAATATTCTTCCATCTAAGTTACTCCCCTTTGTAGTTATAATAAAAGCAAATCCCATAACTGATGATAAAATATCTTGAAAGATTTATAAACTTTCCTCCGCAAGTTTCAATTTGCTGCTGATCCTTCCTTTCCCCTCCTCCCTCCTCTCCCGATTCTCTCTCTCTTCATCCTCTCCCATCTCCTCCCAAAGGAAAAAGAAAAGGAGGCTAAATCCAGATTTTTTTCAAACTTTCTTCCCCAAAACTATAAAACCTCCATTCTTTCATTCCTCCTCCACCTCCCTTTGTGAAAGAGTAACCTTGGCATTGCCTCCCCACGTCTCTGAGTCTTTGCCTCTCATTTCGCATTCGTAAAAAGTTTCGCATTAATATTAATATATGTAACGAGAATAAATAAATAAATAAATAGAGGAAAACGTGGTTCAGGCCTTTATTTTTGGCATAAAATCAATTATTAATAAAACGCATGAAATATGATTTTATGTACCGATTTATTGTTCGTGTGACATTTTGGGGATTGGTTCGAGAACAATTTAAAACGATCCACGACTAATTTAAATTATAAACGCTAGATAAGCCCCCGTCTTCTTCCGACCTAAACCCAGCGTTCTGATAACTATTCAAAGAAAATCGCCCCCACGCTCCCCGGGGAAAACCGATCCTGTCCACAAAAATGATCTATTTGAGAAAAATGCACAGACTGACCTTCGATATTGTTTTCTTATCCGAATGCTGAAATCTCAACTTGCTCACCACCTCCGGGTAACAGGTGAGGTTACCCACACGAATCACTCTCACTCTTGCAAAGACCCTCTAGAACCTGGGAAAACTATGAGAAGTTTCGCAATCGAAACAAATGATTGTCCATTGCACTCTGGTGCACCTCTGCATCCGTCGAAACCACAAATCTAACTACATTCCCAAGTGGTGCATGTGAATGCATCTAAACAGTCTAAAAAACCTATAATAGACCCAACGGGTTATACCCCAGCGGATATGAGGTTGAGGTATTGGGGAAACACGTCACAAAGGCAACTGGATTCAAAATTATCCCCGGTCTCCTTTTACGCGAATCGTATTTTATTCAAAATTATTTTTATCATTCAATTACAGTGACTGTGTTGTTGTATTTATGCACGACAACCACAAAACGCCGTGTTTTGCCCTTATCAGTTGTTACTGATAAATTTAATGTGGCTTAAACCAACCTGTCATACCTCCAGAATGACCAAGACAGGCGAGACACATGGAAACCCCTGCTTTTGCGGTCTGATTATGTTATTACCGTCATCATATTATTAAATTTCTATATTATTTAACTGGGCAATTTTTACGCAACGCGAAAATTACAATTTACAAAACAAAATGCGCCCCCTTGCCCTCCCCTCAGCCCTCTTCATCCTCAGAATCCTTCGTTCGACAAATAAAGACCCATGACGTGGAATATTAGACCCAATTTCTTTTCCTACTTGAAACCGACTTGAGAACCTGAACGTCTATGAATTCTGGGACAACTACCAGCAGACATCAACAGTCTTTGATTGAATACAATGCCAACCCGAACCACCAAAAATTCTACCAAAGAAAAAGAAACAATTGAAATGGACAAGGAAGAAGAACCCAACTGCTTAGTCATACTAACTACTCCAGTTACTGTCTATCATGCGATTTAAGCATCATCGAGCCTGGTGTTTTGTGCTATGGATGGATGACCGTTTCGATTGTGGCAAGTGGTCCTCCAAAAAAATTCAAGAATATCCTGCACCCCCCTCCCGACTTTTTCTTTTGGTAAAAAGTATTCGAAGCACTCGATTTCCGGTTTCGATTTTCTCAATTAGAAACTTTCTCGATGAATTCTTTGACTCCCACAGGAATTAAAACATCTCAAGGTCGATAAATATGTTAAATACTGCTCGTGATTAACGGGGACAAATACATCAAGATTGTAAGCACAGTTTTGAGTTCGAATCATTCATTTGGAATGTCATTGCTTGTTGCTTTACTATCTCCTCATTCCCGTCAGCAAACTTATTACGTAATTAATCAAACCACGATGGGCGGATTACATAGCCCGTAAAGGTGTAAACAACCTTACAGGGTGATGGTAGGAAGAACAAATGTTCAAGAGATGGAGAATGATGTGGGAGGATTCATAAACGACGAATACCGGAATCATGTAGGTACAGAGAAGGGTAGCAAAAAACCGTTTCTGCGAGCATGATCTTCCGAAGATACGAAACAAGCGACAAACCCATTCTCCCCTTAAGAAGTAAAACGCTTTAGTGCTTCCTTGAAACCATTCCCAAGACGAGAACACCTGAGAATCCGGTCTTTTCAATCACACGTCCTTCACCGACGTCTTTTATGTCACTCTACGAAAAGGTAGAAACCGTGGACGTTTCCCGCTCAACCCGAGACAACTTTTCAACCTTCACATACGCACAAGAGATAGAAACATTAGAGCACACGCTCCCAACCGAGATAGTATCTAGACCCGCGAATAACAACGAAATCTTCTACCTGGGGTGTGTCGGCAGGTCCATTTAAGGATTTTAGGAGGTCATACAAGAGGATTATTCTCTATCATTATGATCTATAACGCTCTAGTGCCAAGTCTGCTTTCGAAATATCTTCATTATTCTGCCGAAATCCGAGTTGGAGCTAATTGGATGACCATAAAAAGGATATAACCGTTTTATAAAAATTACGTACAGTGTACAGAATCCCAAACTTCTTAGAGACCTATAAACAGACCCAGAGCGCTGAAATAAGACCACACCACTAACAAAAGAAGTCAGTGAGTGAAGTGTTACCGAATCCAAAAGCACAAAAATTTGTTTTCAACAGTCAGAACATTACAGAACAAATTTTAACAACAAGATTTCAAAGAAAATAAAAAGTTTAGAAGAATAAAGGATGAAAGGAGACTAAATCCTAATCCGAAAAACAAAAAAAATGAATAATTGATAACGATGTAAGGGAAAAAATCTGAAGGGGAATATAAATCAAACACTGAAATATGAATTTCAACAAGAAGATATTCAAAGCGTTGTGAATATATAATAAAGAGTTGATTGTAGCAAAACAAAAGAAAATACGACAAAAAATGTAAAACATCCCCCGCCAACAATAAAAACCCTTTCGCCACTGAGTGAAAACAAATTGGATAACACCATAACTCTATTACCAATAAAAGCCAAAGTACAGAACTTGAAGACAAGAACCTAGACTTCTTTAGTGCCAAAAAAATTGCTCATAGTCAAATCAATTACAGAGAAGTCTAGAAACGCCAAAACAAGTTGAGAAGTACTTCAAAAACGTCAGAATCAAGTCAAAGGTGAGCAAAACTGGTCCTGGTGATAAACAACAAAAGGGATGCAGGTTTGCAAATATTTTCGCCTTTGCTTTCTTCCCTTGACATTAGCGCCGTTTTTTTTAAATCCTTGGCTACCCTTGAGGAAGTTACAAGAACCTGAGTTTGTACACCTTGAGAGTAACGAGCTCGTCGCATCCTGATTCACTGCATCCATAGAAGGGGTTTTGATTGGATGCAACTATCCCACTCATCTATGTCCAACACACGAGGTCATATTGTAAACAGTCTTCATAATTAGGTTCAGCTCAGGTCGGTCAAGGAAGAATGCAAATCCTCACTCATGCCTAGAATTACGGGTGGTACAAATGGTCATAAATTTATCAAAACATATCCTAAACTAGCCCACTTGATAACTTAATTTCTAGGATCAGTAACAACCCAAAAGTCTCACAGACCTTTACAATCAAAGATCTTCAAACAGTTACCCCAACCCTTCCCTCCACAAATCCCCTCGGGACCTATACAGAAACAAAAACCCTCAGAGCAAAAGATTTCCGACCGGGTAAAGTTCAAACTTCGATAAATCCAAAAGCCTTGCGTTTGGCCATCTCGAATCACAATTCCGGAAAATCATTTATGGCAAAATGAATTATTGCACTACAAAAAAAAAATTTCAAGAGAACACTCATGCAGAGACCATACATTCTCCATCTTGAAAGGCAAAAAATATCTACAAGTTAACCTTGAAATACGCTGCTTGGCAAAAAAAATAATTAAGTGATTTTTTCTCTTTCTATCTTCGTTAGTCTGTCTGAGTGAACAAGAATAAAACGAATTATCATTAGTAATTAAATACGATTAGATCGCGTTTGACCAATCGACAAAAGCTGACAAACGTGGTTTTCTGCTTAAACAGTTTCTTTCCAAACGAATCCCACAACACTCGGAACTTCGTCCTCACTCGCGTCATACGTTTCCAGAAACTCGTGACGAAATGAATCATCGAAGACATAAACCTGAGAATATTCTGAGGTCGTGGAATCATCCATGAACGGGATAAAACTGATTACAAAGAAAACGAACTGAAATGAAAAACTTTGGCCACCCATTTTGAAAATAAATGTTTGTGTGTGCACGGAACTATCCGACAAAGGTGAGAAAATGGCAATAGATGACCTCTACCAGGGTCTTCTCTCTCTCTCTCACACAGGTACAATGAAGGTGACCATGATAATCGAATGTGGTCTAATTTTGATTATGTTTTTAGATAGATGTAGATTTATTATTATCCTAATTAGTAATAATCCTAAAACTTGGTTCATTCCGGTACACGCCAACAGTTTGGTGAATTGTTTGAGTCGACGTAGAGGCCAAACAATCACAAACTTTGTAAAACATTTCCGATTAAGTATTCACACCTCACCAAATTCGACTAATTGGCGTGATGAACCACAACCCGATAATTTAGACAACAGTTGAATAAGCACACAAAACTCATCGAAGATCAAACAAAATCATTTCTTCTAAAAAGAAAAATTGGGTCAGTCATTTCAGTGAGACTAAAGACCTTCACCAACACATCTCCTTGCCCCGTCGTCTGGCAATAGTCTGACATCGAATCAAAATGGCGGTTGTGCGATGGCACGGGACACGATGATAAAAAGCTAACGGACTTTGTCTTTATTTACACTACGACAAAGTAAAATGAGACACCCGAAATCGTCCTTGACGGGGCTCATGAGACAATTAAAGAAAAAAAAGTTTTAAAAATTCACTTCGATCGTGACTTAAAAAGAAATGAATTTAAGGTTCGCCAAAACACAAATAACCATCTCGAATGACGGGTAAAAACCATAGCGGTTCATTTAAATATTAACCATTTCAACCCGCGGTTTAAAAAAAAAACAAAAAGCAACGAGAAAGGAGGCTGCGGGAGGATAATGTTGGAAAAGCTTTGCCAAACCAACCGCAACGTAAAAACAACCGGAGATTTCCTCCCCACCGGAAAGCTTCTTTCCCAAAAAACAACAAAACCAACGACGAAAAACTGTTAATTTAAATGAAAATGTTTTTCAAGAGCGAATGCGGGGTAGAAGGAGGAGTAGAAAACGTCCTTGAGGAGGAAGAGGCAAAAGAAAATCTCAAAACTTCCTTCCGAAATTTCTCCGCTTCTTTTCCACCTTTTGAGTTTCTATTCGTTTTAACAATTTCCTCTCAAACCTTAAATTTTGTTCAGGTTTTATTTCTCCTCCCCGACTAGAATATTCATACAGTACAACCAAATAGCAGCCAAGTTCTTTCCGAACAGAGCAATGTTTTTACGTGACGTTCTTCAACCGGTTTCTATAGCCAAAAGAAAGACCTTCCCGATCAGCAAAACCAAATTCTTTCATGGTTTCGGCCGAACCATCTTCATTTCCTCTTCCGTATTCTCAAGTGCCGCGTGTCTTCATTGACATTGCCTCGGGGATGTGTACAATTAGGATTTATTGACTGACCAACAGCAATCTTACGAATATACTATGGGACTAGGTAATCAACCTAGCTCGGTTACCAACTGAACTTCAAAAGTTTTACAATCATAACCGCGCCATTTATGGACAAATTTGATAGCAATACAACGACACGCCACTAACTACAGAACGGTCTTTTGTAGACAAACTGTAAAGTAAAACAGAAATTGGTGGAACTCTGATTTCTAGATTTTAATAATTGGTCACCAAAGGTTTCTCTATCTAATTTCTTGACTAGACACTCAAGTCAGCCGTCCTTGATGAATTCACGTTTCCAACCAGATGCACTATGATCGTCATCATTCAAACTGCACCGCATCAAAAGAACCAAAAAGCAAAACCTGTCACTATCCCGTTTACCTTCTCACCATCGCTAATCACTCCCTATCTATACCAATCAAATTCGCCATTTTTCATCCGTCCAAAGTGAAATTATTCATAATGCATTTGTGCATTCAAGCAACCTTGAACATCCTAATCTTTTATATTAAACAAAAAAACACAGGATATTAAGGCAAAAAGTTTTTCCCCGCCCTCGAGGAACGATTCAGTAAAAGATTAAAAACCAACTTCCCAGTCAAAACCCAGCCAAGCCTAAAACACTCTCATTCGAAATCCCAGCTGTTTTATAAAATAAATAAATAAAAAATTTATTAAAAAAAACCTCATCAATTGTGTAAATCAATTCAACCGGAAAAGCAACAAAAACGAAAACAATTAAACAGTTGCAGTTACTTTTGCCACGGAAAATTGTTTCGCTTTCCCTTCGGTCCTCATCGTCATTGTCATCCTCTCTCTCTCACGACTTCTACGTATCCTTCGGGGCAAACGGGAGAGAAGATTAAAATTCAAAGCGAAAATTTTAACAATTATCGAAAGTTTCGTGGAAGGAGGGGGTGCGACGAAAACCAAAACTTGCACTGTTTTCCATTCCCACGAGGCTTAATTATTTTCCTTTTATTCGGAAGCGTTTTAAATGGGGGGCGGAACTCTTATGGTGGGAGACAACTTTCCCAGGGCCTAGGATTACTTTGAAAAGCTCGCGTCAACTCGCGGGAACCGCTTTTATTTTCGACTAAACGTCGTTAAAGCAATTAATAATAAGTGACGGCATTTTCCACGGGCCTACCGCCCATCCCCACCCCAACCCCCAGACCCTGCTTTCAAGGGAAAATTAATAAAGGCGTTCAATTGGCCTAATTCAAGACCCCCGTCAATACCACGTCAAAAACCTTTTTTCCTTCCAATCATTTTTGGAAAGCTTGACCTTTATTCCATTTTTTTAAAAAGTCCGCAGTGTGCTTGGATTAGAACTTTTCTAATTTGAAAAAGAAATAAAAATAAAAAGTTGAAGATCTACTGGTGACCTTGATTTTTCCAACCAAATCCTATTTCCAGTTTTTTCTTCTTTTAATTGGCGATCGAGGAGATTTTTTCTTTGAGGTCTTCACCTGAGACTTTAACCTTTTCAAAATGAAAAACGTTCTCGAGTCGAGAAACACGATGATGAGAATGCGAAATCGTTCGACGAAGTAATTTCCTATCAACCCGTTACAATAATTTTTTCAGAAGGTATTTCATATATACTGCACACTTTGACACCATTACAACGACTGAATGACGTAATTTTAATGCAACCTTGTAACCTTAGCGAATGAAGTAAGGGAACGCGTGATGGCGGCGAGAGCTCTGTTCAAGTGCTTAGACGTGGCTGTGACGAACGTGGGAAATGGAAACTATAATGTTTACATCTCGGATTCTAGATTAGAACGTCAATCCAAGAAATTTAAATCCTTTTTCCGGATGTGACACAATCTGTAGCCCCTCTGAGAGAACTCTCTACGACTAGTGTCATATCAACTAAAATGACTTCTTTAATCATATTTCAAAGCTCTACCATTACAAAAAAGCCCGAAAGCTGCACTGGAAGCTTATAAATCCTGTCATGTTTTACTTTTTTTTTAATATTTGAATTATTGAATAATTCAAATTAATTCTGTGCGATTTTGAAGTTGTGTGGTTCGTATTTCATTCAAACAAAAATTTTTTTTCGCGAAATTTAAAAACTCGATGCAATTTATGGCAATAACCTAAAAATAGAAAATAAATCATCTAATATTCAACTTTTTTTTTAATGGTAAAAGTCTTTTCATTCCATCACAACCATTTCATAAAACATTTTCTTAACGAGATATCTTTAGAACATATCACCGCGTAAAACGAGACCTAATAATACTTTCACAGTTAAAATAAAAATTTTTAATTTCATTCCCAAACATCAATTAATCAAATTTCCCTCCTCGACCCCAGATGTCAACGGCCATCTGCTTCCAGGGAACAGAACAGTGTTTCGACCCAGGGATAGGATAGTAGGATGTGACTGGAGACACAGTCTTAAAGAGAAAGTCAAGAGTAAAAAAGTAATACAGAGGACAATAATAATGATAATAAGACAGAGGAAAGAAGTAATAATAAAGTAACAGGTAGAAGTGACAGAAATAAAATAGGAAAATGAAAAGAAGAAAGATAAAAGGTAGTAGAGAGGTGACGCTGTGGGAAACATGTTGTGGAGTCTAGTGGTCTAATCAAATTTTAATCCCATTTTCCAGGATTTAGTAGAGGACTCCAACTCTCATCCACAACCTCCCAATCAAGCACTTCGATCACTCAACTACAAATCTCCCACACTCAGTAAAAACTTTTAAAAGTCAGGTTGAACCATCACCCGCCAAATTCCATTTCTATTGACCAATATGAAGAAAATAGAGAAACCGGCTACGAGAAATCGACTGAACAAATAAAGATAGAAACAAAACATCCTGAGAAAGTCATTACAAAAACACAAACGAATACCGAGAATAATCTTTTCACTCGTAATTTCTGGGTTATTAATGTAGCGCCAAAGATTCCGAACAATAAAACTAGTTACGATTGTTACTCCCGAACGTTTGACTGATATTCACCACTAGCAAAACACTCTAGAATCAAGGACAGAAAAATATTTAAACAGCATCCATGAATGTCTAAAACCCACAAATAAAACCTATATAACAGTGTGGTAAGTAAATAAGATGAAAAGCTCAGCAAGAATTCGGCAGTTTGACGCCTCAGAACTGTCAAACTTCTGAATTTTGGAAAACTTAAAACTTTTACATTTTATAATCCCAACCACCACTTGACAAACTTATAGACCTAACCGACCCTGTTTTATTTACTTGTAAAGTTATACTTTTCAAAACTATATTAATAAATCTTAACATCAACATATTATTCACGAGCCATCGAGAGAAATGGCTCAGACAGACGGAGACAAAACGCAGAGCTATACCACCAAGGAAAGATCTAAGACGAGATTAGAAATGGAATGCTTACAAACCTAATGGTGTCCTTCTTACTAAAAGAAGACCAAAGGAGCGTGACTGAGCAGAATGCAGGAAGACCTTGAAGAGATAGAGTAGAGTGAGGAAACGGTAATGAAAAGGAAAACCGTGAGAGAAAGACCAGAATCCCATCAGGGTTTCATAAAAAATCTCAAACTAAAAACAGGCTGGAGATTTGAAACCAACGACATCCTTAGTCAACAGAAATCGAGGAAAAGACGAAAATACAGCTCACGAAACATCATATTGTACTAACACTGTCCTGAGATTCCAAATTAACAAAAACACCTGACACATAGAAACTAAGACTATAAACAACATCAACGACACAAATTAATTCATGAACACCAAAAACAACGAAAAACATAAGAATCTCAAGAATGCTCACATTCTCAATCAAACAGGTAACCTAAACACGAAGGAAAAAAAACACCAAGCACGCCTGCTTTTAAAACCGTTCAAAATCCAGTCAAAAAAATAAAAACCAAACTACAAAAAAACACCGAAACAAACCAAAAAAGAACTTGAGAAAAGCAAATATCAGGAGAAAACAAACCCGAAAATTAATAGACCGACAAACAACCATGAAAATTTATTAAACACAGTCAAAAAAAAATGTAAAGATTAGCAAAAATAAATCTAAAAAACCGGGAGTCGCCAAAAAAAACTGATAAAAAGTTTCAAAAAGAAAGCCAAGGACGGTGCTTTAGGGGTGCCCTGACCTCTCCTCAAAACACCACCGACGGAATCAAATCAGACGATAATTGTGTAACTCAGATGTCTGAGAATCAATAAAAGAGATAATAAAAAATAAAAGGAGATGTAACAAGGATCCTTAAATGAAAATCAACTTTAACAGCTCCCGGCGGAGACTTTAAAAGAGAATTATAACACCGATCAATAAGTCGGGCACACCACCGGGGTCGATCTTTTGATGACGACAATTAAAATTGCTAACAAATCACCGGGGGCAATAGCGGGCGCGGGTCCTTTGCACAGAAAAACCCACGGGGTCAAATTAAATCAAAGAGGAAATGAAAAGAACCCGGTCAATTAACGTAAATGCATTTCCACTCGCTAACCTTTCGACCGAACGGCAAAAAAAATCCTTCGCGCGGGCCATGACCTTGAATCTTGGTAAAAACACGTCACGAACGAACTATTGCCGATATAACAAACCAATTGTAATCAGTTTTCATTTCCAACAGCGGAAACTCAAAAACAAAATCATGTGACGTTTTCCAAACGACCCAGACGATGGATTCGGATGACGTTACATCATTTCCGAGAGAGAGAGAGAGAGAGGAGTCAAACCGATTTCATTGAAACTTGTTCCCAATTTTAAAGTTCACTAGACAGAAAACAGAATTAAAGAGAACGTGGTCAAACACGAACCCAAATGGAGAGGACTAGAGAGAGAGAGAGAGAGAGAGGTTCTTTCGTGGTATTTAACGCTTTTCCACGCCCCATTCGAACATTTGCCAACCAGATTCCAATTGTGATTTGTTTCAGAACACTAAACGCCTAATAAAAATTCTCAAAATTTAAATTTCTTCAGGACAACGAGGAGCAGTTTCCAGAAACAAAAAATCAGTACTTGTTCCGAGATAGAGAGAGAACCAGTAGCCTTAGGTACTACAGAAACAAATCCAACAGAGCTTTTTAAAAAATTCAAAACGCCTAAAAATATTTCTGACATTTCAACAGAAACTTTTCTTCAAAGCTTTGAAAAAGTTCAGTTTCCAGTGCATTCTCGCTACCACTGCCTCGAGACATTTCATCCAACTCTGCTTTAATTAAAAAAAAAAATCGATTCCAGTTAATTAAAATTTCAAAATCTCTAATTCCAAAAATCTCTCTTCAAATTAAGCAACCCGATTCGACCCTTCATCGAGCTTTTGCACAGGTTCTGCTCACAAAGTATAATAAAAAAAATTCAAGACACCTGCTCCCGTTTCCAAAAACACTTGATTGAGAAAACGAAGACTATGAAAAGATTTTAAACAATTGGAGGCCCTAAAATTGAGATCAAAATCCCACGCCACCTATCACCGTCAACAAACACCAAGGAAAGGAATCAAAAACACCAGAGTTTCGAAAGAAAACATAAAGCAAACGAGGAAACAACCATACAGCAAACATAACACCAACATAAACAGAAGACAGGGTTTACAAAAAACCGTAAACATGTGGTTCTTGATTGACTCGACCAGAATCAAAACCACATTTATGGCACATACCTTCGAACAAGAACCACGAAGAAAAAAAATTTTTACAAGTTACGTCAACAAAGAACATGGAAACCATTGTTAAAAATCTTCGGCCGCTATCTTGCCTTCCACGTCTCAACTCCAAACTGACTCCTTTGTCCCTTGCTATGAAAGGAAACTCGCGACAATACACAAATTTATTTGTACTGGTTCTTCTGCCACCAAGTTTTTATTTATGAAACACCCTGTGTCCAACCTGAGAGATAAGGAAAACGATGTGGGTTGGGTACTGTAACCCACCTTCCGGTAGAGTTATAACTAAAAAAAAGGAAACAAAGACTACTCAACTCGCTGAACTCGAATTACCATCGATAGGGAGATGAAGAGGGACCCACCCTAAACCTCTTTATAAATATGCATACGAAACTGCATACAAGCGCCATTTGCAAATTAGACAATTGGACTATTCATTGCATAGTAGCGCCAAGTCATGGCAAAGACAGTCTTTCTCACCCAAAACGGAAATTATTTAAGTCTATGACCCAAGTTAATAAATTGACATAACTCTTCGTGCTATTTGACTAACCTCAAGTTTGCTTATTACCTTCTCACCCAGCCAAACGGCTAATAATACCATGGAGTGACTATCTTCCTTCAAAAAATATGCTAACAGCCTTGTCAGACACGGGGAAGGCGAACACAGGATTTAGAATATATAACCGACAGTGGATTTGCCTATAGAACGAGTTCTAGTTGCGGTGAATTCGACCACAACGGCGACTCAAATTGTAGACTCACAATCACTTCACACCCTCCTGACGACCTACTTAATTAATGTTTTACAAACTAATTAACTGGAAAAGATCTCGAAGAAAGCAAAATAAAAGCCATAAAAAAATTCGAATAAAACCACAGCAACCAATCTGAACAATTTGGAGGAAGGTCGAATACAACCAGAAGCACGAAAACAGCGAGAAAGAGAGAGAAGACATCAAATTAAAATGTTTACCGCCTTCCACATGACCGATTATCGTTATTTGTTGAAAAGGTTTTAAGTTCAAACCGAAAATTAAGTTTTCTACGCTAACGCTATACAAACACTGGTTAATGAGTGCATTTCGGAGGGAGCTTTAACGGTGTTTCCTTAAAACTTTATCCTATTGATTTCCGATAAACATTATTGATAATGCCTACGCTTTTATTGTCGAAACTTATTAACGCCTAACTAACTTCCACGCGAAGGAAGGAATGAAGGAGGAAGAGGAGGAAGGAACTAGAATAAATAAATACAAAAAGCGAACACAAAAAAACCTTTTTCGCAGGGGATCAGAACATTTATTTAAAGCACCAACAATCAGTTTGCAAACACCAACTAGGAAACCTGTACGCAGCTTGTTTGCACAATGCATTTTGGCTAATAAATACCCAGACTTGGCTTTTCCTACCCAGCTTCTCCAACCAACTTTTTCCCAATATTTCGTGTAAAAGTAGAATGACTCGTTTCTATATTTAATCGAGTCATCGATTCCAAATTAATTAGAGCGAACACTCATTTGGATGCATTAATAGAAATTTAACAATTAATCGTTTTACAAATTAATAATTTAATAACCAGTAATTTATAATCAAAATTAAAATAAGTTGTATAAGGTTTAACTAAACACCAGTCAAATCGGGTTTAGGCTACTAGGGAGTCTAGTCCCAACGATTCATCACCACCAATCCCGTTCTTCTACTATCAATCACTTGTTCCTTTTCAGATCAAGGAAGACAATAACATCCAAAAGATGTGTGAGAGGTAAAGAAAACACAAGAAAAAGTTGAAATAAAAGTCGTTTGATGAATGGTCTTGAATTCTGGGCTACCAAGCCGAACAAAAAGCAAAACAGCTTCGACATAGTCCATCACAACTTAAACTAGTCCGATAGGAAGGTAACCTAGAATCTGTAAACTTCACATCATAACGGTCTGTTAGGTGTTAGGGTAAGGTGCTAACGCCACTAACAGCTGCCTTGAAAGTTTTAAAATTTATCGACGGTAAGTTTCTTAGTTTTTCTAAAACCGACTACAATAAAAAAAGAGACGAAAAACAAAGGAGGAGGAAAAGGGAAGAAACCAAAATCGAAACCTCTAAAAAGTTTGTGACACAGCTGACGACGTCTCAAGGTTTCGAAGAATTCAAAACCCACAAAATAAGAGATGTTCTCTCCGCTCTTCTCTCCATCCTCTTCCACTAAGTTCTCTGCTAAACGCTTCGATCAACTTATTAACACCTTCGTATACCTACACAATGCTGGAATACAAACCCTCAACGAGGCTAACATTTAGGCCTGGACACATAAAAAAAACTAAAAACTAATTTCTAGTTTTACTCCAACCACAGTTTCCATTTCTCATTCCGACCTTTTTTTTCTTCCATCTTCTATCCTTCTCCTTCCATCCCTTTTCCCGTTTTCAAATGGCGTACTGTAATGAACGGCACAAAACTAATTTTTCAATTTATGTTTATCGCTAAGTTTATTTTAAACTCGAAATTACGGTAGCTTAAATGATCATTTTCCAAAAGTCAGGGAAACGCCGGGAAAGAGGGAAGATAGAGAGGTAAAGTTTTAATATTTTCCAAAAGCGGAAATCCTAATTGATTTTGCACTACTTCCGTTTTATGAGAATATTAACCTTGGACCTGATTAATTCGTGACATGAAAACCTAATGTCAAAATGAGAAAACTTTTTTCTCCCTTCTCATCCCTCTCTCTAGCTTTCTCGCCCTCTTGCATCATTACGAGCTTCTAATTAGGTATACCTAGGTACAATCAGATCAGTAACCCGCGAGGAGGAGGCATCATCAAGATTGGGAGATTCCAGAGAGATATCTCTCAATTCTTCGTCTCTCAAAATCTTTTTACATTTTATCTGTCACTCCGGAAGGCTTATGACTTCAAAACCTCTTTTCTTCCTCTTCCTCTTCCACCTTCGAGCGGTTCTCCAAACGGAAAAGTTCAAGTTCTTCACCTCGAGATGACACAGTCGATTTACTTTTTGGATCGTTTCCAGACGTTTCTATCGGATTGCTACTTCCTCTATTTCAGGTTTCCAAAGGATCTCCGATTAGTTCGTTAGGTTGTACTCCTTGTTTTGTAACATCGAAAGCCTAACCAGTATCCTCCCATCCCCCGTTAACAGTTTAGATATCCCACCTACCAATAACAAAAACATCAGAACTTCCATAATACCTAAGAACGGTCTCACGGACATATATAACGTCACCTTTGGTACAGAAACTTTAAGGTTCCAAAACTTTAGGCATACTGCTTAAATATCCATCGAATTCGATGGCGCCTTGATCAAATGTTTACACATAAAACGAATTTTTTCATTCTTCCTTTCTTTCTTTCTTTCCTCCTTCTCCTTATCCCACCTCCTGCCCTCATCTCTTTGTCCTACTTCCCCAACTCTTCCTTTCTCAATAAATTCGTTCATCCATAAATAAAATAAATATTCAACCTTTTACAAATAAAAATGATTATTCGACTTGGAATATTTTCCTTCTTCCTCCTCTTCCTTTTCTTTCGTCGTGTACATATTCAATTTACATTTTAAAGATAGATATCTGTCTCTCTCTCTCTTTCCAAATACTCTTTGTGTTGTTTGCGGTGGAGAATTAACAACGAAAAAAAATATTTCTATGACGTTTGTGAACAGGGCGTCTCTTTCACGTTTTTTTTTACTTAAATTTATTTGTTTTTTGTTTGAAAACCTGCTTCCAAAGAATTTTGATTTCCGCGTTCAAATGATGACCCTAGCATGTTAATATTACATATATCCCACCAAACAAGAATACGAGCCAAGGGTTCTAGTGTGTCGTGTGGTTCCCACATAGACTTTCGTGACCCTTATCCAAATTACCATCACCCTCTAGCAGTCCTATTTCTGGCCTATTGACCTCATTGCTTAAAGTCACCAAGTCATACTTTGTCCAAATATTTATCGATCTTACA
Source organism: Columbicola columbae (assembly GCA_016920875.1). Classification (NCBI taxonomy): domain Eukaryota; kingdom Metazoa; phylum Arthropoda; class Insecta; order Psocodea; family Philopteridae; genus Columbicola; species Columbicola columbae. The sequence goes on along the minus strand of JADMLL010000003.1, from coordinate 3,956,353 downwards.
AAAAGCTTCTAAAATTTAAATAAAACCCTAACACTTATAAAAGTATAAACACCTTACAGAGACCTGGAAGCCTAGACACCAATCAACCCCTAGACATCCCAACTAAATCAATCTGACTACTTTCGAAAAAGTAATAAAATAAAACAAAAAGTCACAAAAAAGACAAAATCGCTCGAGAGAAACGACGGACAAATGATAACCAGGTTAGACGATGAGTCAATAAGTCAAAAGAAAGTTAGAAATCTCAAGCCATGAATTAGGATCAACGATGATATATGAGATACGACTACCGATTGCAAGAAGATATAATCCGACGAAATGCAGACGTGTTACGTAAAGAAATGGGAAGGAAAAACCTTTTCCGGCACCTGTTGACAGCGTATCAGCAAAAAAAGCTGACAATTTGAAAAAAAGAAAATTACTAAGTCTTGTCTCTGTCTTTTACACAGAAACTAATCTCAAAATCCAAAAAAATGGTTCACGGATGTAAGGCTATACACTTCCATCCCCAACTCGGGTCTAAATTTGTTTTTCCGGACCACCTCTCCGTCTAATCCTTTCGTTCTTATCTAATACACCGTTAGACATTTCCAAAAGTCGCAGAAATAGTAATACTCTTAGTTCAAAACATCACTAACTCATTGTTAGAATATTCAGGTACACGAGCAATCAACAAGGTGCATGACCCAAAACAAAATCCAATGCTAAATTTAAACCTTCTAATAATACCTAGCTCACTTCATTCAAAAATCACTTTTCACTCAAAGGTCAGGGTCGTTTAACCTTTGACGAAAATAATTTTAAGAAAAAACGAAACCCTCAAAAACAACTTTTAATTAATAATAAACCGAAATTGCCAACAGGAAAAAAACAACAAAACGATTGAAGAGAAAGAAATAAATAAATTTAGAGCAGGGGTAGGTAATGAAACCCAAAATTATATCAAATTGACATTAGTCCCAACTTTGAAACATAAAAAAAGCTTATGTAAGCAAATTCGCGGAGACCGGACACATTATATCTGACCTTTGGAATAATAACCAAAAAAACGGAGAAAAATCACGCAAAAATGAAAACACAATAAAAATAAAATAAAATGCCGGATTTTTCATGTGAAAGGACCCAGGCACGAACATGCGTGAGCTCGATAAATAAATATCGGTAATTGTGGAACACCTGAACCTGAGCTCTCTTGCCTTGCCTGCTACGTCATAATACGCATTTTGCCGGGAAGGCATAAACGATGTTTCATAACGGTACCAACCGGTATTCCGTCGACATTCCTTTGTGTTTAATTTTAAGAGCCTCGTCCTTTTGCAGGCTCTTTTTCGAACATCTTTTTCTCCTTTTCGGATAGAATCTGTATAAATTGCTTTTGAATCCGTTTTAGTTTTTTCCCAGGAGCCCACGAACCCTCTCTTTCGTAAGTATAACTCTTATCGCGGTGTTAGCTTTCATTTTAAACATTGTTTTGGGTTATAAAATCTAGGACAGCTAACCCAAATTATCTTAGAAACATATCATAATGAACTGTATATTAAAATATATATCCCCACCTTAGATTTATACCAATTGTATACAACTTTAGGAGTGAGAAATTGAAACTTAAAAAGAAACCTATAATTCGTTCTAGAATCTTACTCGTAATGAGTACACAAGCTAAGCAAAACACTTTTTACCATATAAATTGGTGTAAAATACGACAATGCGTTCCGGAAAAATTTCTCAAAATTTGAAATTTTCAAAAAGTTACAATTCATACTGCTCGTTATAAGAACCACTTCGTGGTGCTCGTTACGTTAGGTTCCACTGTATTATCTTACATGTAAACACAGATGATACACTAATCATGATCGCATCACGCATCATGAGTCCAAGCGCTTAAAACCCAAAACTGGAGGAGATACGCAACGGATACAGCAGAATAAAGAGCACTTCTTCAGAAGCCCAAAGCCCACACAGGGCTGTAGAACTACTGGATTGGTTGATTGAAAAGCATATTATAAAGAGATGTATGACAATAATACTTTGCCCATTATAAATAAATATATTTTGTAAAAGTATGATGAATTTCGCAGGTTGGCCACTCCTCAACTCACAGGCTATTTGACGTCTTTCCTTTTCATACTACGATCGTATGTGGTGTTAGAGACCATAATAACAGCTCAATTTCATTTCGTTTCACTCACTCAAAATGGTCATAAAGTAACCGAAACGTTTCAACAAAGCCAGACAGCCTTCCATATACTCTCAACTCCTCAACCACCTATCACTCAATCCTTCCATGATTCTAAGCAACAACCATATCGTACGCGATTTTCTAAACCCAATTCATCCTCGACCTCCACTCCTTCCACATAAACTATGTTTGATCCTCATGACATCTCTTCCCAACTGACAAATCATCATTACTCATGCCAAAAACCTAGTCGCGGTGACTTGGATTGGGTACACCGCCATACCCAAAACGCCCAACTCACGTAATTTCAAATCATTGTCCTCTTAGAAGAGAGAGAGAAGGAAAAACAAAAATTGCGAAACCGTTTTATCACACAAAACCGATTCCAACTCTCGAAAATGTTCCGGACAAACCTAAACGGTTATTATGCGAGTCGAAATAAAAAGTAAGAAAGAAAGAAAGAAATAACCTCCACGATCATATGCAAATATGAGTTTCAAAAGTGCAATTACAGTAGTGACTTCTTCATCTGCCAAATAAGGAAGAAAACGCGAGAAACTTTTTTTCGCTCTTTTGCCACAGGCGCAGGATACCTTTCCAAATTCGCCTCATTATTATTTTACTAGTCAAAAGAACTTTTTCATAAAACGGTTACAGGGCCAACTTGTCCCGTTTCACAATCTTTCTTTTTAATAAGCCTAACATTTTAACGACCATTGTGGCGATAAATAAAAAAAAAACAAAACTGAACTATGAACTCTATCAACCACAAAACCGGACATTTTGTTTTATTTATTTCCTTTTCTGACACCCATATGACATAATTTCAAATATGATATATAATCAATACACCTGGGTTTACGAAGCAGAAGAAAAAAAGCAATTATCATAATTGAGGACTTTTTTTATTATTAATCTTAAGCAAATAATGATTTTGCTCAAACGTGCTAGTAAAGTCTGAATGGCCTTGCCTTTTCAGTCCCTATACGTAAGGTCTTTTTTGCGTTTTTCATTTTAGCAGAAGAAAAACAACAAAATTTGGCAAAGGTGCAAGTTTTGTTTACTTTCCATTTCTACGATTTTTTTTATGTATTCAAACTTGGGAGAAGAAAAAAAGGAAAGAAAAACGCAAAAAGATGAAAATAAACGCTGACTTAGGAAAAGAGAAGTCTTGATTCCATTTAAATCCTCCTTTGGTAAATTATGTCTTTTAGGTTTTCGCGGATGTTGTACAAATTATTTGTGGCCCTAAATCCAGGGACTGGTCGAAGATTTGGAAAGATACGGACGATTACTCACACCTTTGGTTAAAACGCTTTTGTCGTCTTTACTACCTCCAGCCATCTTCATTCGATGAAATATGACTTGACAACCAATAAAATTAGTTTAAGCCACCCCCGGGACGTAAGGAGGTCGTAAAGTTGGCAAAACTTTTGGTACGGCTACCGAACGAACCTTCCGCATAACAGCTTAGGAGTTAGAACATGTTTTCCTACCCTTCGTATCTACCAACTCGCTAACAACGATAACATAACCTATTTTTACCAAACTCCAAACTTTCCAGCACTTGCAGAAAACCTCCATCGATCAGGAAATAAATTACACAGATTTGTCCCATCAATTGATGATGTCATCAGCCCAATAATCCGGTATACGATCGGAGTAAACACAATCTCATTCCAAATTTATAAGAAGGGAGAACAATTACCCAGAAATCAATTTACTAACAATCTAGTCAATTTAGTGTTTCAACAAATACTGTAAACACTGTTTGAGCTCTCATTTTTGGACTATTAAGCGTCCTTGACAAAATGCTGTCCTATTTTAACAGTTTGAAAGCGCCCCATGGAGTTGGTGAAACAATTGGCCAAACCCTCACCGTTTCAAATTATTAAAAAAGCCGACTGAATTCAAGAATTACTAACAATTCTAATTATCAGAGATGTTTGTTCATATTGCTTGCAGTGTTATAGCACGACTTTATCAAATATTTTGTCGGATTTTACTCCCCGAAAAAGATGACAGGAGGCCGTGAAATCGGCGAAAAGTTCAACATAATCAAAAACCAACCTGAACCCGCCATTAATAATCCAGAATACATGATACAAAGGCAAGAAAAAAGCCTAAAACCTGAAAATCCTACACTAATCATTACACCAGCCTTATTGTGAGTCATTCAAATCCAAAAAAGTCAATAAAATCCTGGAATGTTTTGTTTCTAAAGCTGAAATCTTTGAAAATAAACCTCAAAATAGTCGGACTATTTTCCACACCTTCTTCGTAAAGAAGAAACCTTAGAAATCAAAATTTTCAATTAAATCCTTTTTCGAACATACCTCACCTCCTCTCTCCTCCTCCATCTCTCTCTCTTTTTTGGTGGACATAAAGGTCTCTCTCTCTCTCTCTCTACATTTTCCTTTTCTCTTATTTTTGATGATTTGGTGGACGTAAAAGTCTCTTTTCCTTTCTCCCTTGCTTTCCTCTCTTTCATTCTCTCCCTCTGTTCATACCACTTTCTCTTCCTCTCTCATAAAACCTTTCCTATCTTCCTATAAACCACAACATCATTTCTAGTAAAACTTTCATTCACAATCATAATGATTATGTCATCCCCTCATAAACCTGCACATAACCTAACATAACCTAAACACCTTCACATAACCTACATAAGAACCATTAAAAATTCTACTTCCTCCCAACCCCCCGCCAAAAAAGACATCCCGGAGAAAACTTCGGACAGTCAAGACGTTCGGGGGCAAACCATACATAATCACTTATCTCGAAGCGAGAGATTAATCAACGGCTAATTTCTTCAGGAATCCAAACGTCATCGTGACATTTGCCAATTATTATAAACAAACAAGTTCGCAAAAGCGTTAATTTTTCTCTTAAATAAAAATTAACTTGGTAAAAATTTTTCCCTCTCTTCTTCTCTTTTGCTCTTAAACGTTTTTCCCTTCGAGGCAAGAATTCTTTCCACTTTTGGAAATGTCTCTCACCCGCGAGAAATTTCCAGTTTTCATTTTTACGTCTTTAACTTTATGTTAATTTTCCTTTTTTCGCCTTTCCTTCTCTCCCGCATTTGATTCGTAATGCAGTTCCATTACTAATTCGGCAACATCAAGGCTAATGAACAACTTCACCACCACTTCGTACACCCCCTCAAAATGTTGTCAAAGCTGAAATCGTCCTTAAAAAAAAAAACTAAAATAGAATCAGAAACCATACTAATGACTATATCTTCCCAATTTCTTTAGCACCTCATCAATCCAAACTTTTAAGTAAGACTCTAGAAACAAATTAAAACCCAATCCTCCCAGTATATCTTCTTTCAGCTATTAAAAAGCCAAAATTCAAATTTAAGCAAGTCCTCATAACTGACAATTTGTTAATCTTAGCGAATTAGTCAGCGGCGACTATGAGACACCATTTTATACATAAAACCATCAAAAGAAGGCCTACTTAAATTACATTTAAACCTGAACAACTACTCTTTGAATACTATTACATTACAAATATTCCGTTATTTATAATAACCAACTAAGTGTATATCAGGTGAAGTTTGAACACAAGAAAATAAAAATATTGTCAGCAAAATCAATCACAACGAAACTCCTATAACATTTAGCTTTCACCAGATTTTGACTGAAATGAAAAAAAAAGTTTGAAATTCATTTTGCTTAAATAATTTTTTATCCTCCCCGGCTCCTTTTATCCGATATTGTTTTAATTTGATTCCACGCGAATGAATCCACTCAAAGCTTTGAGGTTATAAAAAAATAAAAAAGAAAAATATTCAACGCCAAGCAAAGGCTCTTATCACATAACCTTGCTGGAAATTTTCCATGGAAATAAAAGCGTCGGAATCGATCCTCCGGGTATTCAAGTATATCGACTAAATAGCAACCAACCATTTTGAATTACTTTTTTTATTATTATTATTCTTCTTCTTATTCTACTTGTACCAAGACCGGATAATCGACAAAATGATTGATTGTGTTCAAACTTCTTCAGTAGAACATTTAATGAGTCTTTTCAGAACCGACTTCCTTTAAATAGCACAATACCTAGCTTATCTCCGAGTAACAAAACAAAAACCGTAAAAAATGACTTACTTTATGATTCCTTCAATACATCATTTGAACTCCTATGATTCAATAAATTAAAACTAAACTCATCATTGGCGTCGATCCGCCATTACTATTCCCCGCCATTTTGATGTGGCGCGAATTACGGCGTCCCTTTCCTTCCGCTTCGAATCACATTCGACAAAATTAATTAACTCCTTACTAAAATTTTCACGAAAACTACATCTAAAAACCTCTCCCACCCACATTAGATATTTAAACCATTTCAAATTGGCACAAATTTAGGGTTTAAATTATTTAAAAACCCTTCAAAATAATTCCTGACCAATAACGACCACTTTAAACACTATAATTACCAAACCACGATATCTCATTACACTTTTAGAGCACAATATCAAATTAATGATTAAAAATAAAATTAAAAAAACAACACAAAAACACATAATCAAATTTCACACCGTCAGACATTTTTTTGTCACGTTTAAAAATAAAAATAATTTCAAAAATTAAAAGTTAAAAAAACTCGACTTCTTCAAACTGTCAAAACCGCCATCTTTACTCCTATCGGTCATCTTCGGAACAATTCGACGGAAATCCATTCATAAAACCTCTGTTGCCAACCGGAAATCACCCTCAACCAATTCTCGTAATCCAGGAAATAGAAAAGAAAAAAAAAACTTAAAAATCTAGGAATTCATTTGCAATTTTTTTTATTCTCTCTTTTACCGTCAAATTTCATTCAAAACTTTTTTTTATGAAGTTAACGAATCTTTTTTAACTTCTTTCGAGAAAACTTTTTTCCTCTTAATTCTGTTTAAGACGTTGGAAACGCACTTCCCTGAACAAAACGTTTTTATTTTTCTTTTAATTTTTTTACTCAGTTTTTAAATTTAGGATTGTTTCACTTGCCAATCCAATCTTATTTGGAAGTTAATAAATTGAATTTCCAAATTTGCACAACTTTAATTTGACGTGTCACACACAGAAAAAAGAAATTGATTAACAAATTAGTGAGTTTTGCTACTGGAAAGGAAGAATCAATTTTATCTGGATATTCAGGAAGAATTTTATGGCTTTTTTTTAAACCCCCCAGTTATTCACCATCCATCCCCAAATAAGGAACAAAAAATAAGGTTTTATGTAGAAAATTTAAGGGTTAGTAGTAGTAGTTGTTGGCTGTCCTTTTTGGATAACAGGCCATTTCCCTCAAATAAAATATTTGTCAAGAGAGACAGAAAGAAATTTTGAAATAGAGTACTTGAGTTAAATAATTTTTTGATTAAAAATCAAAAAGTATATATATATTTTAGAATTAACTTAATGCTCAGTTGTGCATAAGCATAAATAAATTTTTGGGAAAACATTTCTTTTGGTAGTGGCACAAAAACTTACAATGGGGCACAACTTTGAGACCCTAGTTTAAGGGGTATTGGGTGACTTATATTATTATCTTAAATTTCTAAATTGAAAATTCCATGGATTTACTAATTGTTTTTGTTTATAGTGGTCGTTATTACTTATACTATCAATGTTAGTTCAAATATCTTACTCAAAATAGCTCAAACATCTAATATAATTTGGTATTAAAGGCTCCATCTAGCTCCCCAAAATTTCTGACTTACTAAAAGGTTAATATTAAGAACAAAAGATATTGAAAACAATTTAAGCTAAAATTAAAAAAACGTGTTCTTGCCTTTTAAAGAAGAAAAACAATCGAAATATAACAACAGCAACTACTACTCTTTGGTAAAACATTTAGGAAATCTGACAAACCAAAACCTCATGCTCACAATTTGTCTTCATCAGTTTCAAGCCTAAAACCATAAGGAAGACTTTAAAACCCACGTTCCTTTCTTCCGAAAAATAAAAGCCTAATCTGTAGTTTTGTCTCTTTAAACCATTAGCCCACACAGACGGCTGGTGGCCGTGGAACGTTTGCAAGGTCAATTACAACATAAACTGTCCTCAGACACAGAAATGTCCCAAAACAGGAATTCAGACAATGCATTTCCTCCTGTCTGTAGGGTGAATGAAATAACAAAGAAGAAAAGTGAAGTAGTGACTCCATATTTTAGATTGTCTGAAGAATATATAAGACCACAAACAACGTCTAACCAGTTGAAACCAACCCTAACCAACAACAAAACAAGTGTAATGTAATGAAGTTCCATAAATGTACAAATTGTGATTTCACAAAAGAAAATTAATATTTATAGGTGCACCATCGCCATGTGCTATAATAATAATCAGCTAATGGCTTTAAATAAGAAACACAAACAACGACAACTTCCAACAGCAAAAGACACTATAGTACAACACAACATCATCCAAGCAACTAAAAATTTATATGTAAATAAACCATTAGTTCTGATTAATCTCGCATCAAAAAGCAGAATAAAGAACCTGAAAAAATTTAAATAAACTCCGGCCAAAGTCATTCTTAATAATTCCAAAATTCAAAAAAAATGGGTTAGGCCCGAGCAAAAAGGGCATAAGTGACGAGTCACCCGAATGGCGGTTCAACGTACCGAAGCGGAATAAAAAACCTGAAAAGAAATCAAACCCGCGTTTCATCCTTATTTACTTTATTTTCTAACCAGCACCGGAAGTCTGTGGAGATTAATTTTCGTTATTTACGTTTCAAATTAAAATAAATTAACCGAGCGACGAGAAGAAAAACCTAAAAAGAAAACCTTTTTTTTGTGTCATCCATCATACAGAACAGCATCCTACCTGTTGTTTTAGAATGTCCGCAATTCAAAAATAATCCAAATAAGAAAAATAAAATCAAACACAGACCGCTTTGTTTAACCAAAGACCTGGGAACTACCGCGGACATTTTTACAACATAATGTGTCGGAAATTGATGGAAAAATCAACCGTTATTTTTCCCGAATTTTTGATAACACACAAATAACCAAAATTTTCGGATAACTTTTTCAAATCGGCACCGGCTAAAACCACATTTTTCTCGACATTTTTTTCCTTTTTCTTTTCTTTCTTATTTTTATATTATTTAGATATTCAACAAATCAATCATTCACCACGTAACGAACCAAAAAACAATTTAAAATAATTTTTTTCAAACTAATAAAACAAGGAATAGAAGTAAAAATCACAAACAACACATAATAAAACTTTTAAAAAAACTCTGTTAAAATAACTTTTAAAATAAAATAAAACCCGAAACAATGAAGAAGAATACTAAAAGAAGAAACACTTATTTTAAATAAAAATGTGCGAAGTCAACAATTGTGGTAAATAATTATTAAATAAAAAAAAATGCAGTAATAAAAAATCCTATTGAAATATCGGCAATGGCGTACGTATCATTTTTAGTGAACGGCAAACGGAGAGGCGGCAAATGACCCCTCTGCTTCACGACACGTTTCAGACTGAGCTCCGTTCCTGTGAATTTCACCTTACAAGAACCGACAACCGCCGGTTGAATTGAAGGAGTTTGACCGAAGTTAACGCGACGATTCACGAAAATTTACGTTTTTTTTTAGGTGCGTTTCGTGTCGAACCTCATCCTCGAACTGTCTGTCTGCCTGTCCGTTTCAAAGTCAAATCGAAAAATATTTTTAGCTTGATTTCAATCCTTTTCGCGGAAGATTCGAACACCGAACCAAACCGGACGCCATTTTGATTTGGACCTGTTTTAAATTGTTCTCATTTAATTACACCCGCATCGTTTGCAAAATGATTTTTTAAAATCTTTACATAAAATCTCTCTACCTGAACCTCAAACCTACGAGAACCAATTTTTAACAACGGAAATTATCTTTCTAAATTTAAATAAACCAAAATATTCACCGCCATCTTAGAGCAAGGCAAAATAAACTTCGAGACGCCTTTCTTCACAGCTTCTAACATCAGGTGAGTTTCGTGCTCAACCATATCCTCTAACTGTCTGTCTGTTTCAAACTCAAGTCCATAATATTTCTTACTTAAGGTTAAAATAAGTTTAATCCTTTTAGCGGACGATCCAAACTAACTTTGTTTATGTTATAAACCTTTGAACCAAACCGGACACCATTTTGATTTAAAACTGACCTTTTCTCAAACACCAGAACAACTTTTCAAATTCAAGGAAGGTGACAAAAACCTTTCTGAACTTAAATACTGAGTCTTATACATACCTGCTAATTTAGAAGCTTTCCAAGAATTGATTAAATGTAGTAATTAAGAAGAAGCTTTTATCCTCTTGTGTGATTCCTGATTTCTTCATCTGTAAGCTTCTTACTTTACTCTTCAAACCATTTTATGTAGTCACTGAACGTCTTTTAAGTAGTGTTCCCAGAGTATCTGAAGTAGTTTTAGAATAGGCATTTAGAATTTTCTGATGGTGTGTCTTAAAAATCAGCAAAATGAAAGAATTGTCAGAAAAAACTTACAAAAGAGGAAAAATGTTTTTACTCAGCCATCTTTCATTGTCACATTCATGTAGTGCCCTTCCCCTGGCCTTGGCTTTTAGTTCTCAACCAAGAATGGCTCTTAAATCCTTTCGACAACACATGTAGTGGTTGATCGTTCATCAAGTTGATCTATTTTTCCCCATTCAAGGTCTTCCAGAATGAAGCGGGTTGTATGCTTAAATGGTACCATCAACTACCTCATCTCATTGTTTGGGTAGGAGTCACCTTTATGCCAGTTTATTCCATTGTTCGCCAATTCTCTCTTCTCGATCTTTGCTAACAGTCGTTATTGTGTCGGAGATTGCGAAATCCTTTTCTGAAACATCAAAATCGATTCTCATTAACGAAAAACAAAACAAAAAAAAAGTGTTGAAATCATCTCTTTTGTTTAGATAAAGTCAAGAGCGAGAAATGGAAAAATTGCGCAACTTGACAAGACAACCTGGAATCGTCTGATGAACGACTTTTCCCAAATAAAAACTTTTTCCTCGCAAAAAAAGTAACGGATTTAATCTCCCAAATGCGGAAATTTCAAATCGATTGAATAACCGGAAGTGACATATAGAACCACGATCAACCCGACCTGATGGAGTGAGGGGGGGGTACTTTTAATTACAGAAAATCAGTCAATCAATCGATCAGTCAATCACTGGTATTGTGCCCCCGGGGGTCTGTTTTTCTAATAAAATTTCTACTTCCCTTCGTGGTAGGTTTTCAACTTTTAATTAAGTCCTTCTTCTTCTTTCCCTTCTCTTTGTTGCTGACTTCTTCACCTAAATTCGAGATTCTTCATTGTGGAATCGACCTTGATCATGTTTGACTCTCTTCCTTTCTTCCCTTTTTTTGTTCATTTTTTTCCTTCACCCAATCTTCTTTAACGTTTCCTTTGTGCGCGCACGAATGACCTTCTTGACCCATCTCATATTTTCAAATCATCTTGAATATCAAAGAAAACATTTCTCGAGATGAAAGGAAATCCGTTACTCAAACGAGTCTTGGTACCAGAACCTTGACGGAGTGTTTTGATTTAATTCATCTGATTCTTGGAATTTAGTTTTGTATATTAATAAAATCCTCGCAAGAAATATTAATCTTTAAAAAAAAGTACGACAATAATTTTAAAAAACAAAATAAAAATAAAAAAAAAAATTCAGGAAACTTCGAGCTCCCAAAAGACGCCGACAGAATGAATGAAGCTCAAACGGTTGAATTCGCACTTGGTCGTCTGCTTCTGACGTCATCGGTCATGTGACCAACTCTTCCATTCGCTTCAGGTAAAACGGAAATTTTCGTTTTTTTTTCGATTTTAACTTTTTTTTTGTCCATCAGTTACTTAAATAACTTTCGAAATTATATTTTATAGTAATAAATCGTAAAATTCGTCAGTGATTTTTTACTATTATTAATAATTCGTTTGATCGTTTTTCAATTAAATGAAAAAAATGATAAGACGCCTGATTTTGCGTAGTTATTTAGAGTACGAGACAATTTTTATTAAGATACGTCAACGAATTTTTTTTAAGCCCTACAAACACAGATAACCTTTTTGGCAAAGTAAATGAATGGCGTTGAACATGGGTTTTTAATTTTTAATGATAAGTAATTGATTCACTGTGGCCACCACTGCGCTATTATTGGTTTGGCCTTCCTCAAACCTTTTCTATGAAGGCTTTTCAGGTTCGTTTTCCCTTTGTTAGGCTTGGATTGCTTGCTCATCAACTGGTTTTTATTAAAAGGAAACTTGATGTGACTATCTCACATTTTGCCCGCCCAGCCTAACTTATGGTGTGATTAAAAGTGATTTTTCTGAAAATTTGAGGAGTTGAGTTTGTGAGCTCTGTATTTGACCAGATTTTAAAATTTAGTTTGTTGCTTATACAAGTTTTGTTTTGGCTAATTGTTAGCAATACTGATTTCTGGGCTATTTGAACGGTTGGTTAACAATTTAGGAGGATGCAGATGCTTAACTATACCTCTGAGAGCCATCTTTGCTAACTTTACAACCTTCTGGTGTGTTTAAGACCTAAAATCAAACTACAAACCACTGATAAAATTATTAAAGAGCACCCACATCCTCATAAATCTTTGATTAAGCATCTTGGTGCCTTAAAATATTATGGTTGCTAATTATTTTGGCATGTGCAACCTGTTTTGGCAGCTTAGACTTCAGTTTGTAGAGCTCATCAGTTTCATCTACCATTTGACCTCTAATTTTTAGAATTAGACATGATTTCGAAGATAGAAACCTTCATTTTCAAATCCTCATTAAAATATCGTTCAAAACAATCAATTAAACCCACAAAAAAAATTTTTTTAAATTAAATTCCCAGCCCTACAGAATAATTATGATGATTAAGAGGGCGCAAGGGCAGATCCAAATTAATACAAAACGTTCCCGTCCTCGTCCTTGATTCCATTAGGATTTCTGTTTGAGTTTCATGCAGTCGAATTACAGTTTCCCATCAGGTTGCTGTTATTACGACAACCATAATCAATCATTTAAAACTGAGATTATCGAGGATTTGACCCGTTCCATGACCAATATTTCTAATAACTTGGCTCCTGAGATCTGAAAGCGGATTCCTATTTCATAATATCTCGCCTAATCAGTTGTGTCTGTTATCTTTTAGCTACTCAACGATGGTTTGAACATGTCAGAATCCTAATTCGGAAGTTGAGGAAGGCGGTTTTTGATTGGTGAGCTGGTTAAATGGTTTGTAGTGCGAGTCCCCAGTTGACATGCAACGCAAAAACGAAATTGAATCGTAGTGCTTGTAGTGATAGAGAGAAGAGAAAAAAAATCTACAAAACAAGAAATGATGTTGTTTAAGACACGTGAACTTTAGTAATGATGACGAAGTTGCGGTCCCACGACAGATACACTTAACTCCAATTATTTCTCTTCGTTTTGCAGGTACAGATTAGGTCAGCCAGTCAACGATTTCCTACTCTGAGGATTTTGTCAAATATTTTTGCGTACGGAATTCGTTTTTGATTAAAATGGCGGACGGTTTGGTCTGTTGGTTGCTTTGATTGAAACGTAGTTTTGAATGACTGTCTCACTTCTTAATCATTTTTTAATTATTATCATTATTATTAACTCCTTTCTAACTGTAGTCTTTTCCGTTACTTTTCTATCAGTACTCTGCACTATCTTAACCTCCCCTCAAAATCAAATTTCCAGCTATATTCTTTATCCAATTCTTGTGGCTGTGTGATTTTCCCCAGAGAAAACTCTATAAAGCTAGTTAATAACTCAAATTTAGAAACAAATGGTAGTTAACTAGCAGATAATAAATAAATAAAAATTTGCTACATTCAGTGTTTTGTTTTATAGAATTTTTGTTTTGCTGTGATCATGATATGACAATTCCTCCAATTATTGATCATAAAGTCACTGATCATCTGATTTTACTAAACCAAGTGATTTTGTGTCTGAGATAATTTTTGCTGCAGTTTTGTTGGAAGTGATTTATTGCTGTCACCAGGTTTTTAACATTCCTTCATGTTGATCCAAAAATATTCCTCTAAATAGGTTTAGTATTGCTGAGTAATTTTTACTATAATTAGCACTTGTTAAGGTAATATAATGTAGAGGCAGACATTTTCCACAATCGCTGAAAATGTCTTATCTGCTTTTATTGGTTTTTCCAATTTCTGGGGCTAAGCCTATATCCTAGATAAATACCATTGTAGCTGACCAGTTATTTTATGACTCGAGCTTAGGAAGGTGGGAGGAGAACCAGGGATAAAAAGTTTGCTGCCATAAATATTTTGTTTCAAGTGGCTTCTTTGCCGTGATTAGCACTCAACAAAACCTCCAAATTGTTTGAAATTGTTGGTCGTGAATGTAATTCAGTAGATTCACGTAAATGGGTCACGTGACTAGGAATGACAGATGTCTGCACTCTCTTAAAGGATTGTTGGCGTTGTCTTTCAAAACTGGAGCAGTTTGTGAAGTTCTTCTCGTTTTGGTGTTATGGTTTTAGTGTTGGCTTGTCTTCGGAATGATATGGTAAAACAGAAAATTGCAGACAAAGCTGGTACCAACCTTCAAAAGCCATTTGACAGCTTGAGGAAAAGAGTTCCTCAACAGGCTGGGCAAGTCTACTACCCTGTACTACAATCCATGCGAACAAGGTAGACGACACAAACAAAATAATCAACAAGTGTCGAGGTCTTGGAGGACCCCCCAACTCGCTTTTTTTAGGGCGTATTTGAAATAATCGCAGACTTTTCAATGGAAACGGAAATCGCGACGACGGAATAATAATCAAAGTGACAGCGATTAATCATTTTTTTTTTCAAAAGTCCGCACCGCCCACTCACATTGCCCAGATTCATTATTAATAAATTCGTTTAAATTTTCATTAATTTTGACGGTCTTTCCAATGTCTTTTAAAGTGTTTGTTTAGCTGTCACCAAACGAGGTTAAGCAAGTTCTTCGTTTCTTTCTCTGTCACCGGAATGACTTGTCGGCGAATGAATCACCAAACAAGCAAGGCTTTGCTCAGAAGATTTTTTATAAAAAGTTAGCAACGAGATCACTGGCGGATAATAAACCCGTTTGATGACAAACAGGCTGCAACGGAAGGAAAGAGAAGACGAAAGAAGATGAAACACATAAAACTCACCGCAGGGCAGAAGAACACTCGAGAAAGCATCTTCGGATAATAAGCTTAGGCGCTGGTTAACCCACATTGGAAGAAGGCACACCTTAACCATGTTTTATTGAAGATGGTATTACTGGAGGATGAAGGTATTAGCGGAGGACCTACACAATACCTGTCTAAAGAACCTGGTCAAGGAACTGCAAAGGTTTTGGCCTGTCTTGTAGTGTCTGTCGTGGACATGTTCAAGGTTCATAAGCTCTTGTTAAGGTTTTGAAGCCTCATTTCTTTTGTATGTCCCAAGGTAGATGGTTAAGAGCCATCATCATTTAAAGAAGAAGGACAATAAGCCAGATCACAAGTAGGAAAGCTTCCTTCCCGGAAGACTCAACCGGATTCAAGCACGAGAACGTCAAAGAAACACAAAACAAAGTCAGAGTGCAGACGAGGGGCCAAGGTTCGGTCCTCCACAACAGGCATTTTCTCATGAAGTCCAACCTAAAACCTACACTTCTTCATTTCCTGAATCATCTGAAAACGAGGAAAATTCTTTCGGTCGGAACACACTTTCCCTTTTTATACTTATTTCAGGTACAACAAGCAGACCTTAACCTAATGAAGTTTCATCACCCAGAGGTTGGAATCTCCTACTCCCACACTCCTCCTCCTTTCCCCGTCCACATCCCTCCACACTAGTCTACAAATTCGCCTAATTAACAATAATAATGATTGAAATAACATTTTATTAAATAAATCTGAGACTTTTGTGAGTTAAAAGCTTTTGTAACTGTTGGTAGAGTTAGCGAGGAATTTAGAAATCCCAGTAGGACATTAGCTAAACATCGGGATTCAAAAACCGCAAAAGGAACTCTGATACCTGGATTGAGTCAGTGGATAAACTCGTATAAGTTGAACATTTGTTTTGAATTCATAGAAAAAGATTTTTATGTACGTCAGGTACCTAAAGTACATAGATAAAACGCGAGCAGTCTAAGAAAACTGCGATCACCAAATGTTTTACATGTTCTAGTGACTGTTTTCTGGGATTATTACCAGTTTGAATTCAGGCATCAGGTCGGTGACATTGAAAAGTTCTCCGTGCCTGGTACAGAGCAGATTTTGCCGTGGGCAATTACAATCAGTTGCGGATTGGTGTGGTTTGTCTTTATCCACCGAGTGTCAGGTTCAGAAACGGGAATTTCACCTTGAGTGGGAGGAGAAAATCAGGATTTCTTTTTAAATAATATTTCGGCGCAGATCTCTTCGGAGAGTTTATTTCGAAGACCTTCAAGTTAGGCGAAAATAAAAGTGGAATCAAAAGTTATTCTTCTCCGAGGGTGGGTGGGAGGGGGGAGTCAAGGTGTAGGCCAAGGTTGGGATTTTGCCTTTCTCGGGACAAAAACCGATCTGCCTTGTGATTGTCAACGCGGACACAAAAGGATCTCCGAGAAAGGAAGCCTTGAAAGGTATTCAGTCTCATTGTCCACGGATGGTATTAAAGAAAACAAGGAACCTCGGTTCTTGAGCTAATAAGAGTTGGAAACTGACACGTCTGCCTGGATGTTGGGCCTGTTTTTTGGTGAATGATACCACAAATCGTGTTTTATTATTCTTAACCAACATTTCATTTGATCTTCTCTCTCTCTTTCTCTCACACACTTCTTGAATTCGAGGTTAGTGTATTTAGGTTCTCGTCCTTTTGTCTCTCTTCAGTTACTATCTCTCGAGTTCTCATTACCTTTTCTGACTGTTCCCGCTTTTGTTGTTATTTGTGGTTTTGTTTTCATTTTTATTGCACATTTTAGCTCTATAGCGTGTGTTCTAAATGAGAGTCGTTTCATTGGTAACGCACACGATTTACTCACATTCGCATCATAGGACGGGTTCATGTAATCGTAACGAAGTTAATGAAGCAGGAAGACGTGTCATTGTATAACCTGACTGTCAGAAATCTGCTAAGTTGAGACCAAGCTTGTCTGTTGACCGTCGAGGTCATATATTAAAACTGAAACTCGACATTTCACTACCAAACCAGAAGACACCAGACTTGGACCTTTTCCAAAAGTCGAAATACTTTTCCGGTCTGTCTTCTGTGAGATGTTTCAGGCCAAAGGGTTTTTAAGAGGAAACACTTTTCAGGATCTTACGTTATCGGGGTTAAAATGTCTTGTTAAAGTTGTTTGTTGTTCTTTCATACCGCTACTACCTTCCAAAACTATCAAGCAGATGTTTGAGATCATAACTTGTACTATAACCCAGGCCAACAAGCCATAAATTTCAAACAAAAGGTAACCAACACAGTCAAACCGTCGTTCCAACACACCAAAACATCATCGACAACATCATCAATAACCCCAACAACGGTTTAAATCATGGACAACCTCTTTGACCGGTGGCCAACTTGAGCCCTTCCAAACTTTCGAATCCATAAAATTGTGTAGAAAGACGTTTTTCAAAATTTTCCGTTAAATCTGGTCCGAATGATGGTAATTTATGTGAATTTATGTTTTACGGGTTATTTATCAATTTAAATAAATGAAAATAAGCCTGCGAATTATTTTGCTCGTGTTAGTATGGGTATGAATGTGTGTATCGAACATAATTCTAGAAGGTATTAGTCGATTTCAATCAGACCTTGTTCACCATTAAATAGCCTCAGGAGACAGACAAATTTCATACGCGTCTTAAATGTCTCACATCAATTATGTGAACCGGAATGATGTATCGTATTTATGTTACGGTAAAAGTGATAAATCGGGTGAATATATATACAATTCCTGGCGATTATTTATAAACATCAACTAAGCTTGGTAAATGTGACGAATTACTGAATATTTATCACATTTGCCGGCTAGTTTATCAAGTATCTCCAACTTTTAATGGCGAATTTAATCAAAGCTTTCTCACTTTCTTGGCTTCTGTCATTTTTCTGACAAAAGGCAGGTAATCCAAGGAGCTGTGCTGACCAGTAATAGTGAACGAACCTCCTAACAAGAAGTGGCGAATATAAGAAATGAAGATGTGACAGAAGCCAAGCATCTGACGAAAATTTTATTATATTCCCCATTACGAGTTGGATACTTTATAAACTAGCCGGTAAATGTAATAAATACTCAATTATTTGTCACACTTCCAAAAATCAGTTGGTGATTATGTGTAATCGCCAGGAATTTTATATATATTAGTTCGATTTATCACTTTTAACGTAACACACATTGGGTGTGATGCACAGAACCGATATTATCTTCCATCCGGTTCATCTAAATATTTGATATTTCTAGTATTAGGTGACCCGGAAAACTGTACGTCATACCCTATATGTATGTTACGGTAAAAGACAAATTCCCGTCTATTTTTCACATTTTCTAGCTAGTTTATAAAATAGCTAGCTCGAATATGACCAAACTTTTATTAAATTCCCCGTCACGAGTTGGATACTTTATAAACTAGCCGGTAAATGTAATAAATACTCAATTATTTGTCACATTTCCAAAAATCAGCTGGTGATTTTGAATACCCGCCGAGAATTATAAATATATTCGCCTGATTTATCACTTTTATAATAGATAATATATATATAATTCGCCCTGGGGGCATTAGGGCTTGCATTTTTAAATTCACATAACGTATGATACAACTTACATTTAAACCTGGTACACTCAGATATAAAAATCACTTGTCATCATAAAAATTTATCACTTTTACCGTAACATATTTTAGGTGTAAAGCAAAGAACCTGTATCATTAAATATTATTTATTAAAACTGAAATTTCAGGACCTTATGTCTATCACAATATAACACATTTGTGTAGAACAGAACAAGAATATTTTATTTTGTAGCGGAGTCATACCGTCTCTTTATGATTTACAGTGAGAACTATTTTAATAGTTAAGTTACTACTAACTTCAGTATTGATGCAAGTAGATTACTATAAAAATTGGATTCGAAAAGTAGATTAAAAATTAATAATTCAACAAAAGTATTAATAAGTGAATAAAAATCAGTGTGCAATATTTATGAAATGGTCTACACACCTCATTCACTTCGTTCCGATCACCCAACACCCTAATATAACAATTATTTATATTATATTTAATATACTGTATTAGAAAATAATAATTAGATGAGATGACTTATTTATTAATGAGGTCGACATGGGAAGGGATGTCGTTTTAAGATTCCAACCGACAGATTTTTAAATTACACTAAGTGAACGGCAGAAGAACGTTGTGAAATTTGGAATTTTTATGTAGACATGTCATTTAAATTTAAAATTATTTAATAATACATAGATTCTTAGTATTAGTATTGAGTAATAGAAAATTACAGGCCTCAAACGACAAGACTTTGCTTTTGCCTCATTTAAATACCTAAAAAGCTCAGATGAGGTAACGCCCAGCATAAAAAAAACGGAAGATGGGAAATTCGCAGGAAAAGTTCGACACTTAACAGGGAAAAAAAGATCGTAAAGAAAACAAAACAATTTGTTCACGTAATAGCGTTGACTTCAAGGGCAAAGAAGAAGAAGATGAAGAGAGGAGAGAGGAGGACGGGACAGAAAAAGCCCGCCGACACCTTCCCATAAGAGTTAAATCTTGGCTGGCCTCGGGTAGGAGAGTCAGAAGAGTATGTACACGCCATTTTGAAAGCGTTTCCAAGGGCTCTGTTGCCAAAACACAGGGATCATAGTCTACCACTTGAAAAGGCAAATAAAAGTTGAAAGTCATCTTGGGGAATAATAGTCATAAGCTCGCGCGGTCCGGTTAATTTAATGCCATCATCGTTAATATAAAGCCACTTTCAATGGATGTTATTATTTCATTTCGAGATGAAAAGTCAAGTCTTCCTGTTCATTTAGAATATAAGGAAGACGGAGAGAGAAAGAGAGAGAGGCTGTGAGGGGGGAGAGGTGAGGCGACAAAAAAAAATAAAACGAAAGCTCCTTTAAGGAGATAAAATAAAATTTGCCAACTGGGAGAAGGCGGTGGCGACGGGAGGGAGGAAGGAGAGAGAGAGAGGAGACACTAAATTATTTATTTGTTTTGTTTTTAAATTTATAATTAAATTCCTCCCCGCCAAAAATTATGACTTTTCGAGTTTTATGCGGTGTTGGCTTTTCTTCCCATCCCCGGAGGGATGTTCACGGTATTGAATTTAAGGGAGAAGGAAAAAAATTTTTCTTTCATAAAAGCTTTCCTCTAATTATTAATAAAAACGATTTATTATCCCCAAGGAGTATACATATATATTTGGCATCGTCTGCAATTATTTAAATCACTAGGAAGCTCCCTCCGCCGACACTTTCAAGGTTGGTGGGAGGGCTCAAGTGTGTCTTATAATAAGGGTCTGTTGTTTTGATGGGACCCATGAAAGGCCTTGACTGTTTTGTTTAAGGCTTTTGACAAACTTCCTGCAAAACAGTTAATTTGGGAGGACCCGATTTTGGTGCTGCAAGTGTTACGGGGGTTTGTATTCGAAAGACTATATAGTATGCGTGAATGATCCTCGAAAACAATGCCTTTTAGTTTCTGGGTGGGTTTCTGGTAGTTTCTTTAGCTGTAGACACGGAAGAACCACGGCTTCATCCACCATGGTGGTAAATGTCAACATTCACACAGTCCTTGGTGAATGTCCGAATATTATCTCTATTAATACACATAAATTATGTTTCATTTATTTATTTAATTAACACACGTGTAGCTAATTCAATTCAGTAATAACATTTCCTATTGACAGTGATGCCAACTCCTCACCAAAGTCCACTGGAAAGTTCTGTCCAATAATGTTACATCAAGTTCCAACAAGTGTACGTGCATTCATTTGACGGTTCTCTCGTTTCATCACTGATTGTATACATACTGGCCCAACAAACGAACTAAAATAAGAACAGGTGGGATGGTTGATAGGTTTGATGTTCATTTAGCCTAAGTACTTTGTGTCCAAGGTGTTGGATGAAGCTACAGTTTTGATAAAACTTATAGAAAATGGTCTACGAAATGTCAACTAGGTGGTTTTGATGAGCCTAATTCTAGGCGGCCATCTTTAATCGATGACGATACTGTCAAGATCATGTTAGAGCAAAACTCTTCTTTGACAACATCGGATATTACCGATACAAAGAAATCGTACGTAATGATGGCGATTATATTATTTGATATGGATTATTTACGGTATGATAAATTATACTTTTGTATTATATTATTCTAAAAACTGACAGAATTTTCCTGTAAACCTAATATTTCCTTAACGTTCCATCCAAATGCCGATATTAATCATCCTTGTCTACATGCATTGGTGATGATCCGAATGTATAACCAAATTTTCGGTCTTTAACCAAATCTATTTGGTACGTGTCGAAGTTGAAGTTGGATCATGTCGGGGGTCATCAATTTAAAACGATATATCGAATGCAAAATTTATATTTATTGTAAAAACTAAAAATCTATAAAAATAATAAAACAATCAAAATAATCTGTTTTTCTTTTGCTTCTTCTTCTTTTACGAATGTGGCGGATTGCCACAAACATTTACCAGAGAAACATTCTGTGAAACTCCTCCAAAAGATCGCCAAAAGGAGAAAAAGATGAACGCGTCATGAATAACCAGAACAATAATTACACAACAACGACGAATATACACTCGGTGATGATCCCATTTTGAAGTTATACTAATCAATATAATTTAGTAACTAATAGTTGGTTAGAGACTAGTGATAAGGAATAACTCTATTACATATTAGTGTGAACGTTGAAAATTTAATAGTTAAGGAAAATGTTTTATAATTTCCGGTACTGACTCCTAGTAGTACAAATGAGTTAGATAATCGAAGATTCGGTGTCTCAAAATCTTGAAATATAATTTTCGTGGCGAGTCACATATCACAAATACTATATTATATAATTATATTTATATCAATATTGAAAGAGTGTATTTAAATGTTTTAATATGTATATTTCTTATGCAATATTATTGTACCTGTACATAAGTCTAGTTTCAGAATTAAATTAGTCTAGTCATTTTGAGAGACAAACAAACATTGCAACCAAAAATGAGCTCGCGTGTCATGGGTTCGTCATCACTGTGTCGGATGGATAAGTTCAACCCCAACATAAAAGGAAGTGGATAGGTCCTAGGACTTCAATAATTATGCCACCTTCATGAATAGGAAACCTGTAATGGCTACTTGGATGGTTTGAGAACCGTTCAGCAATCACTACAAGTATATAGGCAGAGGAGTACCTACCGCATAGCAAGTGTAAGCAATGCGCAAGGACCCACGAGATTGGGGGGGTCTCTGGTCATAATATCTTTGTTCAATCTTGTTCATGTTAATAAAACGTGTATACACATTTCCAGATGTTTACTTATCAAATATATTAAATATTCAAAACAAAAGTTAAAATTTGTTATTCTATGTATTATAAATAGTTAAGGGCCTCCGATCATGTTTGCTCTAAATCGAAATTCTAGCTACGCTACTAATATAGGGTCTCCCATACTTGGATTAATAGACTTCAGAGTTATAATTTCTAAGCGAATTTGTTAAGCATTATGCTGCATCAATTCTTCTTCTTCCACTTTAACACAAACCTAATTTTTATTTTTAAACATTTGCAGTCATAATGCAAAGAGATTTAAACAACTTTGGGGTCAAACATACAGTTTTACAGTAAGGACACAAACAACAACATTAATTCACGCATATACACAAGTACCAGAACCAACAAAATCCAGCACAAAGCAACATAACACAAACACAATACTATAACTTGGTGCCGGTACTGATGTATATAACATGCGTGTATTATGCTTGTTTCTGAGCTAACTTAAATTTTAATACAATAAAATGAGAAATAATTTAACAATAAATTTTGAGTTTGTCGTTTGTTTCTTGTTGCTGTTATTTTCTTAATGACTTTTTTGTTTTCTTTCGATATGTGTTCACTGTCTTGTTTTTTTCTGTTTCCTGTAGATATAGTAGGTCTACCGGAAGTTCTGTCCGTTTTTCACTTCTGGTTATAACAGGATATTTGAAAAGGCTCCAACCTCTCACTTCGCTAGTCAGGAAATTTTTCCAACCATCATCTGCATGCAGAAACTGCACTAATCATGTCCAATGAATTTCCACATTTTCTCTACCATTTCATTCTTTGAATTCGTACAAAATACTATTAATACCAAAATAATTGTTAATTAATAGAGAGTGGTAGTGTGGAGTACTTGATTAAATCATAACAATTTGGCAGAAGACAGTTAGGAGTAGTAACTTTATTAACTAAGTCAATATAATATTCATTCATTCACTCCATCCAACAGCGCGTACTTATCTTGGGTTAAATGAACTGTATAATTCGTCATAATTGAATACTAGTATGAATCCTAGATCAGTATATAGCCAAACATGCAAAAACGTGTGTGAACTAACTGTAACATTATCAAACAAAAATTTCCGGCAGACCTAATAATTTATTAGTTTATACTGTAAGCCTTTTGATTAGCCCATAAGTGGCACATCAAATAAATTTAACAATAATAATAATAACAATAAATTTTTCACAACATTCAAGTGTTTAATAAAAACCAATTTTAAACTGGAAATGAATTTACTAACCCAATAACCCCACATCCCCACAAACACAACCACAAAATATCAAAATCTTATAAAACAGGAAGACAAAACCAAAGCCCGACATTGAGTTTTATTATCAAAAAAAATTTATATTATAAAAAAATTAAATATCAATTTTTATCAAAATACAAACTTTCTGTTTCAACAATCATAACTTTTTAAGGAAAAAAAATTTTCGAACGTTATTGTCAGCGATCAACTGGATATTCATTATCGATATGATCGAATAACTAAAATTCTATGTCGGCACTGATATATAGTTTAGCTCTGGAAAAATCTAACTTAAACATTAGACAAAGAATTTTTCTTTTATGTGTACCTGCAGCACCCAGAGGTCTAATTTTCATTTTCTATTTCTTCTTCTTTAGAGCTTCCAAATAACCTTCTAGAGCTTTTTGAATTTCCGGCGAATTAACAAACTTCATGAAAACTCTCAGATCATGTTCGCGATCGTCTTGAAGGCGTTTGATTGCGTTGTATCTCATCGTTAATTTAGTCTGTGCCATTGCAGTCACTAGAAAATAGACAGAATTTGTAACAACATAGTTTGACACATCAATGACTATCAAGGAATGGTAATGATAAAATGACACTCAATGATATAAGCATAACTGTCACCCCTAAGTTTCATAAAATAATTTGTTCCTGCTATACCCAGAGGTGACAACAGGATTAAAACCCAAACACAAGAGAATAGCTTAGAAAATGGAGGCACTAACAATATCGAGAACAATCTCAAAACCCTCAAACCCATCCTGCAATACGAGAGCAAGATACAATGCATTAAGAATGACTACATATAATCAGCTACTATCCAGACAGTTAGTAATCCTTTCTTCTGGGTTGTTAGGATTCTTGTCCAAACTTGTACCAAACAATTCAACAGCTTTTTTGGAATCTTCTACATGACTCGATTTAAAGTTCAAATCCAAATAATAAGGATGTACTTACTATTATACCTAGATAGTTTGGCTATATAAGCTGCAGCTTTCTCTTTAGCACTCTCATTATCAGGAGCTGTTTCATCAATGAGTCCTATATTAAGTGCTTCATTAACAGGAAACAATGTCCCTGATATCAGTGCTAATTCTGCTTTTCTATTCGGTACAATATTTTTAAAGGTATCTATGAACCTAAAACATAAAAATACATTTCAATTCACTTCTACATCACTCAGATAAAAATTAAATGTAATATACATAATACTTACCAAGATGGGACTGCCAATCCAAGTTGAGTTTCATTCAAACCAATTGTGTAATTTCCCTCGACCATAACCCTATAATCACAACTACAACTAATGAGACAACCACCACCTGGAGCATGACCCTAAAGAATTTCAAATAACATTTTTATTAAATTATTATAGGTTCCTTTGAGGATGATAAGTTAAAGAAATCTTGGTTGAGAATACTGACAGAAATTGCTGCTGCTGTGGGATAAGCTGAACTATATAAATTGAGCCACATGTCTTGAAGAGCAGTCCAATATGCTTTCATTCTGTCCTGATTTGGTTTGTAAAGTTCCATGATGTCTAATCCAGCAGTAAATATGCCTGGTGAACCCTGAAATATGAAATACATCCTTCTTTGAATAATCATTAAGATGATTATCTTTTATTTCAAATTTTCCTTCACCTCTAAT
Source organism: Columbicola columbae (assembly GCA_016920875.1). Lineage (NCBI taxonomy): Eukaryota > Metazoa > Arthropoda > Insecta > Psocodea > Philopteridae > Columbicola > Columbicola columbae. The sequence goes on along the minus strand of JADMLL010000003.1, from coordinate 3,930,783 downwards.
TCTAGAAATATTTAGGGTTGGCAAGAGCAACCACAATTCAAGCAACTACAGAAATAATTCCTCAGATGGACCTTAGGACTTCTCTGGTATGACCCTATTTGTATAATCATGGAGGAAGTAAAGACAACAGCAATGATAATTAAGTGTTGAAAGAGCAGAGGTAAAAAAAAATTGAGAATAAGTTAAGAAAGGCTTTCTTAAGAAGAAGAGAGGCCAAAGTGAGAATCGATTGGGAAATAATGATTAGAGGAATGTCAATAAAAAGGGCAACCACTATAATATGATAGCAAATTCAAACATGTGGAACAAATATTTAAACCTTTTAACTTCAGCCCTACCCTTTTACCTCAGATGACCAGGAGAACATCAGAAAGAAGTGGCAAGAAAAGACTTTTGAACCCTATCCCACAACAGTGAGTCTATTGCAGTGCTTCCCAAAGTGGTCTACATCAACCCCCAGGGGTCTATGTCAGTGAAAAAAAAATTTAGGGGTCTGTGATAATGGATCTCATCATCCACTGATAGCACCTATTTACACACATTATACTATATTATAATATAAAAACATATGCATTATTTATAAAAGTACCAATGAAGCAAAGAATTTACTTCATTACAGGGAGAAATTTACAAAAATCAATATCAGGTAAGTAGGGGGTCTACCCAAAATCGAAAAACATGGCAAGGGGTCTACAGCACAAAAAAGTTTGGGGTCCTTCGGACTATTGGAATTAAAATTGTTATTCTGCAATACATTACACTTATAAGTAGTAATTCTATAAATATCTCAATAACACACACAAATTTCTCAAAATTGGAAAAGCCTAACACAAATCAGCTCGTTAAACAAAATAAATAAACCAAATCATTACTTACTGAGGTTATAATCATTCCTCGACCTTTATCTTTTTCAACTTGCAACATAGCACTAATTAATTCATGAACCAATTCTAAGCTTAAACTGTTTACTGGAGGCCTTTGCATTGTTACTGTAGAAACTCCTGTTTTGCTGTTTACTTCTACATCAACTAATTTAGAACCAAGTCCAAAGAACCTGACATTCTTCTGTAGTATTTGGCTAACAGTCCTATTAACATGCTTCCAAGGAAACTGTCCAGACTTTAATGCATTCATCTGTACAAGATAAATGAAACAAAATAATTTTTATCATTGAGGGGGTAAATGTTTAATTATTTCTTTTAAAGTTTATATAAAAGTTTTAAGTCAAACTTAATAGTCTTTAGTTTAGTAGAAAAGTAGACTTACGGCGGCTTATAAAATACACGTAACAATTATAAATTTTTGGAAGACGATTATTGACAGTAAAGTAAGAGAGTCAAATCAAAAGTTCACGACTTCTCATCCGGTATTTTGGTCAAAGTGTCTAACCCTGTTTCAAAGGTTGACAGGCAAGTGATATACGAAGCAATGGCGGGGGAGAAATGTCGCCAGCATACAAAAAATGGAGGGAAAATTTTTCTAAATTCACATTAAAACTATTTTAAAATTGATTTTTTCTTAAATAAATCTCTCTAAACTGAGTCTAAGTTCCTAATTTATGTTTTGAGTTACTTTTATTAGTTTACGATATCTGATTGCTTATCATTCGATATTTACTTTAAGCAAACCTATAACTTTTAGCATGAAGATTTGCCGTTGAGATTTATCTTTGACTCATTTCGAGGTTTTCATAAAGGTGATTTATTTGATTATCTCATTTTTAAACAATAAATATAAATAATAATTTAACAATAAGTAAAGATGATTTTGTTAATCATATGGTAAGTGAAAAAATTTCCTTTGTAATTATTAGTAGGTGATTATTTGAATGAACTAAAGACTCATGTCCCCTGTTCAAACTTTCTCTTCTTCAAAAATACTTGAATTCATTAACAGTGTTGTGGTTTTATTATTCTATTTTCGACAGGATGTCTAAATGTTTAGCCCTTCTAGCAATACTCATCTATTTCTAAGTTTTACAAATCTGATTTGATTCAGTAATCGACAAACTCACCATCCAAGAGTCAAATATAAACTATACAAAATTGAAATTTATTCAAAGAGCCATTTTCTAAGCTTTGCTGAGTCATTTTTAACAAAATAATTGGCCATCTGTGGTCAGCAAAAGCATTGAGATCATCCTCCCACCTCATTTTTTGCTTACCCTTGTATCTAGTTCCCAGAGTTGGTGTCCATATTGTGATCTCTTTGGTTCAAAGTGTTGTGTTCATTTCCATACCCAGTTGTTTGATAATTTGGACTGCTCATCAATTCCCTAATTCTTTAATGATTATGCTATTAATTTTATCCATCACTGACTCATTTAAATTCTTCTCCATGATGCCCAACATGTAAATTTTTTTACCCATAGAATAAAAAAAGACATAGAGGTGAGAAAAAGGAGATTCGAAGGTGACAAATTGAAAAATGAAACAAAGACCAAATTCCTTGGTTGTCATTTTTATTAATTTACACTTTTACAACCACAATATAAAACATTACGTCTAAATTCTGAAATAGAAAAAGAAAAATCCACATAAGCAGGTGTTAAAAAAAATGACTTCCAAAGAGTCTTCAGTATCTGCTGAAACCATTCTCACCACATTTTTTACAAAAACAATTTATAATAAATATGTTTCCAAAAATTAAAGAAACCATGCATTCATCACAACGTTTGACTTCCAAGTGTTAGGTCGTTAACATTAAAAAAGGAAAGATGTTTAAATTTTTTTACGTTAAATTTATTCTTTCTGTAGAATAATATTTTAATAGTAATTTATACTAAATCGATCCAAGTCATTCTATTCGCTTTATAAACTTCTCCGTATAAATCATTATTACAAACAAACCATCAGTCTACATTTAAGACAAAAAATCCGTTTTCTTATCATTTCACTTCTCGACACCATCACACACCACTTCTTCCTTCTTCTTGTTATTTCAATTTAAGTGGGACAACTTCCAAGTCATCGTTAAAGCTAACGACTTCCGGTATAAAAAAAAGAAAAAATTTCTTTCCCCTCGGGTGTCACCGCCTATCCCCAAAGATTGTAGAAAAATGATTTACTTCGAGGAGGATTTTGATCCCTTGGGACGCCCTCCGAAGATACGGAGCCTCAGGTTCGTGGAGCCATAGTACTGTTTCCAGGAGCCAAAGACATATCCCCGCTCTGGGTGCTATCCCGTTGCGGATTCTAAAACGATTCAGGTATTTATGTTAATTACTTTTGTTGTGTTTGTGATGTTTTGATGAGTCGAAGTACACTTACAAACAAAGTCAGGTACGGATGTCAGGACTTTTGGCATGCGATAAGACTAGGGATTGCAATATTCACAAGTTGAAATGCAGTTATTTTGGTATTTACCATTTATAATATTAATTATAATGTATAGTACCATATTATATGTAGTTCCTAAGAAAATTCTTTAGGTTGTAAAAGTTGCAAAGCCTGGTGGGCAGGCAGAAAGGTAGAAAAATATATATAATTAAAACTATACTATACAATTCTGACATACTAATATAGTATAATATACTGCAACAAAATAATACATGGTGTAAGGTAATATTATAATATAATATACTGTAGTAACGTATTACTGTTATACTTATTTTAAAGATAAAAAGAGATCAACCAAACCCAATTTCATCAAGTTTATACTGAAATTTATTTAAACTCATCCAAATCCAGAAGAACTGACTACAGTTATCGAAGATGATGATGGCATTAATACTAATACTAAAAAAGAACTGTGTCTTGAAAAGTTAGAAATGGCGATAACTAAATAAATTCCAACAAACCAAAATATAATACAAAGTCAGATATACAGTATATGCAAAACTATCCTGAGAGAAATTGATTTACTCGAAGATGAAGAATTTGAATGTAAATACTTAGAAAAATCCCTCGGTACATTCCTAACAGTACACTAATTGGTGTAGATACTAAAAGAGCGTTTTTGACAGCTGCTAATTTTTGGGCAAAATTATTTTCCAGGCTTTTGATTACAGTATATTTGATCCATTAGGTTTTTTGAGCTCAAATTTTAAAAATTGGTAGTAGTTCCACACACTAAATAGTGATATACAGTTTTTGGGGATTTAAAAACATTATATGTTCCTTGTTCCTTTACTTTTTGGTGACTCTTTATATACTTTTACAATTTATAATTTACAAATGATTTTTGTGATATTTACTTTTTGTAAAGAAAAGAAATTGCCAAATCAAGACTCGGGGATATATAGGAGGCACCCAGGAGAGAGGATGGGACGAGATGTGTACTTTATGATGGGAATGAAACAGTAGAACAAATATTATGACTGTATAGATACCTCCATGAAGAGTATAAAATTGTAGGAAATCAAACGCGAATTGAGCAAATTTTTGGGTTAAGTATTTACAGAAAGACAAAAGAGGATCAAATGATAAGTGTGTGAGTGTACAATAATTTAGATGTTGATTAACCCTGGAAAAAGGATATGTCAATTTAATATAATAAATATATATAAATATATACATGTACACTCTCTTAAACAACTGACCAATAAAACAAATAAACACCTGTGTGTGTTCTCTTCCTAAAATCCCTACTACCAGTATTGAACTTTTGGTCAGATATTGCAATCCCTAGTGATGGCCCATTCATACTACCGAAAGTTAGTAAAATAGGTCAGATATTTTATAGAAATTGAGACAGAAGTAGTCAAAACGCCAGATAAGTTAAAGAACAGTTGATAGTCAACCTCACCCTTCTACCTAAGTTTAAAACTCAACTCAAACTCGACTACGACATACACATAGACATTGTTTCAGATAATCGACTTACCCGCACTACACTCCGAAATTTAACACTAATAAAAATTCGCATAACGTCCGTGAAAGCAAAGCAAAAATACAACACATCTTCTTGTTACTCAGATTTGTCAGAGTCCATCATTTCCAAAACCCGAACAAATAAAGAAAACTATCTCACCTTCACGTGAATTTGGTGTTTTAGCATCGCGGCCCTTAGTATAAGCATCCGCGTTCTCCTTTGATAATATTTTCCGATTTGCAATGACTTTTCAAACGTTGTGCTCCTTTGATCGACGTCCTTTGCGTATAAAATCTAAAACATCAAATTTGACAATGACAACTCCATTGTTGAAAATTTCCGCCCACAAAATGTCGACTGAAGGACTCACCTTATTATGAGAATCGATCCGAGCTTGAATTTGTCCGTCAAGGATAAGCTGCATTAATTCATCTTCTAACGCTGGCACCGTCGTGTTAAAAGCGGCCGCCATTTTTCTCATATCAGCAGACATATAAGGACTAAAAAACAATTGCAAACACAGTTATGGTTTGGTGAGAATGTAGCTGTCACTACTCTGTGATTTTTGGATGAATGTGGCTATTATCTATCACCTCATCCAAATCTGTTATTTTTCCAAAAATCTGACTTCAGCAGCATCTCAGTCAAAAGAATAAATTAAGCTAAGAATTAGTTTTCTTATACAGGCAGTATTGAATATTCAATTTGGCAGCCCACCCTGTTGCACCTGAGCTGAATGTTTGTACAAGGTAATCCTTTCCTGAGTATCTTGATTAAAAGCTCCAACAACTGTCTGTTGTGACTTGTTCAGTATTCGTTGCTTCTTTTATTCAACCTACATTTTTTAATATACATAAAGCCTCAGACCTTATTTCAGTGAATGAATTCTCTCAAATAACTCTTAATTGAGTAGAGTCAATGTCTTTAGTTTTGTATCCATTCTAATAACTTAAGATGTTATTAAATGTTAAAAACATTTAACCTTTCCACAATTGCATAAGTAAACCTACCACCTTTCAAAAATTATTGTCTATCATTCAAATTGTTCTACGACTGACTTCACAGAATTGTTCTTCAGACTGCTTCTTCAAAACCAGACCGTATACAAGTTAGTAACCAAAACACGACCAGGAAACATTCTAATTAAGTTTTGTCAACTGAGTCCAGGGCAGACTAAGGCCTAGGCAACCTAGGCACGTGCCTAGAGTTCTAGATACCACCAGGGATAATAGTCATGGTGACTATGTCCACCAGATACTACTACTAGATTTATATACAGTAACACAAAACAAACCAAATACCTGAAATACTGTATGAGAGCTCTATTCCGGATTTGCATATAAAGTTTACTGACGTGCGGAGCAATATACATATCTAACAATAAATTATCTTTCATTTCATCGAGAAGTGTGAGACAGGAAGCATACTTAGACTCGTAAAATTTGAATATGATGTCTCTAAGTTGAGGCTCCAATTCCAAGAACAATTTAAATGAACTGAAAACATCAAGAACATTTTTGGATAATTTATAAGAGATGGCAAGAGATCATCTGAGAGAGGGAGAGGAAGTAACTCACTCACCTACTAACGATAACGTTCTTCTGCAATTCGTTGCGATCGAACGTAGCTAAAGCACACAGTCCACCGTAAATGGCCACGTTGCTCGGAGACAACAATTCGGGGAAATCACAATGATCGAAATTGGCTTGTAGGAAATGTTTGGCCGCCGATTTGTATTTCTTTGATGCTAATTCAGCTAAACCGGCGGCACATTTAAGCCTGGTTAGAATGGTTTGATTAGACTGACTATCCTTCGAATGCATTTCCGAAAAGTCGGGAGTCGCTTCTGCTTTGCTTACGTAACTGAGAACGTGTGACCAGTTTTGTAAATAGACACTCACCTGAAAAAGAAAACAAAATTTTTATTATAACCGATGGGGAATGATTTGGGTGACTTGAAAGGGTTAAAACTCACTTTAATAACGTTCAAACACATGTTAACGATGTGTTTTCCACTGGTACAATAATCCCTGGCTCTTGAATAACATTTTAAAGCGTTTGGCAAGTCTCCGCAATCCAAAAAGTGATCCCCTAAGTCATCGTGACCCCGTCTAATGCTCTCTTTAATTGAATTTGACTTATAATTTTTCAAATCAGCATCTAATTTTTCAAGTTTCACAGCTGCTTTCTTGGATTTTGTTTCAACCCAAACGACATCAAGTGCTGGGAATTCTTGAGAAGTTGACTGTGCTCCTCCTGCTACATCTGGAAGGCTTGTCTGATTTCTAAAAGAAAAACGCCCCAGCAAAAAAAATTAACCTTGCTATCTGAAACTGTACATCGAAAAACACAAAAAATGAATTTGTAAACACTAACCCCATTGCACTTTGAAGGGCTTTATGGAGTTGCTGATACAAAGTCACATTATATGTGTTCATGACATATGAAAGAGCCATTTTTAGAGCCTCAACTCTCAAAGTGGGACAGTGATCAGCTATGTATTTCAATCTATTCAACTTAGCCAGTCCAGTATAACTATTTGCATATGTTTCCAAATCTAACTGGGGGTTTTCCACAATATGAAGATCTTCCTCTGTGTTGTCATTATCCTCCGGTGGAGCATCCACTTGCATTGGCTCCACCGCAGCCTAAAACAAAACACAACAATACAAAGTGCTGATTAGATGAAGTTAATAAGAACTATTTAAATAATTCAAACTAAACCTTACAGTTTATTTTAAACTAACATTTTGATTCAAAAGATTTTTCCACACTGTCTACTGCTTTTTTATAAATAAAAAAATTCTTTAAAACTTGCAATTGCATTCTAAATGATCAACTTGTTAGTCAAATACTTAAAAGACAAGTTTAATTATAATATAATAACACCAGATGAGTAATTTCTATTAAGTAAAACCAATTCCGAATTATTACAACTTATTTTCATTCTAAAAAAAGTAAAACCAACTAGTGTTTGTCAGTGTGTGTAAAATTTATTGTAGTTATTTTCCTTAAGCCTTATAAACAGTCTCTTAATTTCTAAATTTAGACCAAAATAGCCAAAACACCTTTTTTGATAATAAAGGTACAAAAATAAGTAAAGTTAATAGAATTTAAATACCATCTCAAAAGTTTCCAACCATAATTTCTTCGAATGGTATCAAAAGAAATTATCAATTCTAAGTTAGCTATATTTAGAAGCTCTTATATATTTCCAACCAGAGAAACCAATTAAAGGAATTTAATTTTTGCAAAGTCTTTAAACAAGCTGAGTAAATACACAGGTTAACCCTACTTGGTTGAGAATCAAATTATTTGTTTAATTAAAGACAATTCTGTAGCGTTTGCTCATCGTAGAACTGAACAATTGGTGATTAAAGTGGTCTTGTTTAAGCTAAATCTACTTTCAACGGGAAAATATGACCAGACTTACAAAAAAATAGCTGTTTTCATCGGAATAAATGTTCATAATGGCCGATTACAAATCACGGTCGCGTTATCCGAAGATGTATTACAATGAACGTGAGCGCTGCGAATTTTTATCCACACCATAAAAATGTTATTTATTAACGGATGGCTTAATATATAAGCGTTAGAACATCGGAAAAAAATCATTTATACTGTATTTACCTGGTAAAGAGCTGCTTGCATTGGCGGTAGCGGCATCCTTGTCTACCTGTTCGTTCTTATTGGTTGAAAAATCCTACATGGCGGTGACTTTTACTTGCGCAGACGGTAAATCCTTTCGATGGGAAAATATTTTTATTGATAAAACGATTGATCTAGCTTATTTTACGAAATGAACTGAAATCAGAACATAAGTGTGGTGGAGCGAATGTGGAAAATAAGGAAAAATATGGGAAAAATGACGGAAAGGTTACTGCTACATTTAATAAGTGAATTTTCGGGTTGAGAAGTCGTGTGCCCCAGTGGCGCAATCGGTTAGCGCACGGTACTTATAAGACAGTGGTCGTGAGCAATGCCGGGGTTGTGAGTTCGAGCCTCACCTGGGGCATTAATTTTTTTTTCTCTTGACATTGACATTGAAAAGTAAAAACTAAATTTACATCATTTTTAAGTTCCCTACTATATTAATTTACTTAATATTTTCATTAAATAATACAATGACTTTTTTGTTTAAATAATAAATGCACAAAATATCCTTTTATTGACTATTTCCATAAATCCTCTCTTATATGATGCTCGTTGACGTTGGCTGTGATTTGGGAATGACTGAGGTGGTCGCCTGTAATTAAAATTAATAATTACATTAATAACATTATGATGAATATTCTTGATTTTGGATGAACTATTAAAAGGTCGTTGACATTCAACTACATGTTATCCACGCGAAAGTTTCCCGAATGGCCTAACTAGGACAGATAATTATTCAAGGTCTTACCAACTAACATGCACACTTTCCCCAAAAACTGTTATTGAGCTTCATTAAACTTTCGACACTGGTCTTTCAACTCTTTGGAAACCTCCAATTGCCTTTATTTAGAACAAGAACAAAATAATTAATTAAAGTGAGTATTTGCTTTGTTTAATTTCTTTCTCATTGGATGAAAGAAGAAGACAATCATGCAAAACAACTCAATTAATTATAATGAAAAGTTTAATTACAAAAACAAAGAGGAAGGAGATAAGACACCTTAACCCATGAATGTGGAATGAAGCAGTGAAAAGTTAGTGCTGTGGTAGTGAACCAAATGGATCTTATACTGAACCAGAATAACTTCTTTGGATTATTAAACAAAGAACTGAAAGTTGTACTATCCAACATACCCCCAAAATTTTCATTTGAGTCTTTAAAAGTCAACTTGTCTCTACAAAAATAAAAAAATTTGTCAAGACTTTCTGTTTCAGGGTCTTTCACCCAGAGCCACCCCCAACCAAGGTATCAACTATGACCAAGTAACCTCATGACCCATGCTCGAATAAAAACAATGTGAATCAAATTTAAACCTACCCTCATAAATGATTCACCACCACTGTGTTAGAGCAATCAAAAAATAGAGAAAAAAGATAAGTGACAGTGTGCTATACAATCTGTTCATCTTTCAAACCCACTTAGTGAAGATTAATAATGTTAATAAATAAATGAATGATTAACAAAACCACTAATTCAAATTGAGGGCTAGAGAATAGTCACAACTTAACTTTCGAAAAATGTGATTTATAACTTTTCGAACAATAATAAAAACAAAAAATAAGTTTATTTTGTCTTTTTCTAATCTTAAGTTTTGTGCAGATGGTTTGTTTTTGTAGAATGACATCCCATTGCATGTTTTTCATACCAAATTATTGAAATAAAAATAGTAAAAAGTCACAAATAGATAATAGTCAACAATGTAGAACAAAAAACAAAAGAATTTTGAGCAAATTATGAAAAAACATTCAGACAAAGATTTTGAAATAGCAAGATAATTATTTGAATACTTTGTCAAGATTGAAATTATGAAGAGATTTTAATATTTATAACAGTTTTGAGTGAGATTTCAAAAAATAAGAAATTAATTGAAGTATTGAAACCATATTTCCCACTGTTATTCAGAAATAATGAATATCAAGTGTTCAGTTATGAATTCAAAATGCTTTTCCATTGACCAATAAACTTTTTCTTGGGTTAATATTAAATGTAATCTACACTTATGCATGTGTAAAAATGAATAAGTCCTCCAAGTAATATAAACTTAAAACACCAAACTTACTGTTTTTATTAATTGTTGCCAAACAAAATTCGAGGAGAAGTTTGAAAATGATGATCCTTCATTTGCACCAACCTTACACTTGACATAACCATACACATTGGCTCCATTTAGTGCTAATGCTATGGAGACCAAGACCTAGTAAAAAAATAGACAAAATGAAGTAAAGAAGTCTTGTTAAAAACAAATGGAAGAATTTAACAAACTCAATTTCACATACCAGCCATCTGAATTTAAATTGGAATAAAGCAACTAAGAAGAGAATCGCCCAAATCAAGGAACACACAATTAATCCCATCCAGAATATTCTTGATTCTGATGAGTTGATTCTACTCTGCTGAGATCCCTGCAAATAAGAGATTCATTATTGTTAATTATAGTGGTGGTGATTTTAATCTCATTTTTCACCCTTATTTTTGGGGCATAACAAGATTCAGGAGGAGGATTCAAACTCTCAATCATTGCATCCAAGTCAAGAACCTAACCACTACACTACTCCTCCCACATATTATTGGTTAATTAAAATGCTTGAAATTAAAAATCCTATGCACCCGTTATATTTTAAGTATGGAATTCAACAAATCACCTTTTTGGTTTCATACACCCAGTGAGATTTTCCTTCATCATCAACATAATTCCACCATCTCAGTCCGACCATCAATCGACCAGTAACATTTTTAACAGTCCAAAAGTCCATAGACAGTAATAACACTACAATTACAAAACTTGTTATAAAACTATTGTTAAACCATCCACATAATATGTACACTACTAAGGCAGACACCCTGAATGCCAAATGAAAAAACGTCACAACTGGATGCCTGAAAAGAAAAGACATCAAGTCAATTATACATCCATATGATATGAAATGGTTTTATTGATCATCACCCATGTATAAACTCTTTAAACAAAGATTTTTATGTAGTAAAATTGTTATCATGAATAATAAAAAAACTGCATCCCTTAAATTTTTAACAACCCCTTTTATTAAAATATGTTTTTTGGTTTTAAGGCAGATACGTACTTTAATTTATTACTATTTTCATCTTCCTCTTCTCCAAATTGGAGGGTGTCATCTACATCCCCCAGAAGGTGGGTCTGAAAAAATTAAAATTAACAGAAATTAAAACATATAAAAGTGACACTAGAGAAAAGTACAGTCAAATATACTTTCATCACACATAACAGTGAAGTAACTACATAGTGTAGCCTAGTAGTAAATATCTAGTATGTCAATCCACGTATGATAGGTTAAAAAAAAACATAAACACAATCCAACTCACCTTCGCCGAGGCCATACTTTTTGACAGTTTAGCAAAATCAAAGCTGCCATTTGATTGGTTGAAATTTAAGTTTGTTATGTTGGCAAGTCCTCTATTTGAAAATGGTGGAGTTTAACTTAACTGGAGCGATAGAATTTTAATTTTATTATTTATTTTACTTTTGGTTAATTTAATTTTTATTATTCAAAATGATAGCGGATTTAAGTCCGTTAGTACAAGCTACTTTAGGCACGCTTTTCACATGGGCTTTAACAGCTGCTGGAGCCGGAGTCGTCGTTATATTCTCCGGTTTTAAGGCAAGTAACTTCATAGTTTTCCTCAACTTGGCTTTAAAATTATTTTGAAATTTTCGGTATTAATAAAAACGTTGAGGATTGCGTATAAATGTAATAATTACTGGTAGTCGTAATTTTGATTTCCATTGTAAAAGTGAAATGGGATTCACTTGATTATGTTAATATTATGTCGTTCGACTTATCAGCGAAAATGAAATTTTGATGAGTTAGACAATCCACTTGGGTCTTGTTACTATTACTAATATAATAAACACGTCTGTTGTTTCTTCATAACTTAGGTCATAACATAATCACCTTCAGTGAGCTTCATTTCCATAAACAAAAAGCTGTTTAGTTGTTATTTGACAGTGAAGATTTTTTTAAATGTTCGTTTGACCTTTACTTTGGAGCACCACATTGCTGTTGTTCATAAAAAGTTTGATTCTGATATCAGTTTGAAAATAAAATGATCGAAGGAGAATGAAGGGTAATTTGTCATTAAAAAGAATAATATTAATTTATGTTTCAGAGGCAATTATTAGATGCAAGTCTTGGCTTTGCTGCAGGAGTCATGATAGCTGCTTCATTCTGGTCGTTACTTGCTCCTGCAATTGAAATGGCAGAACAATCAAAAAATTATGGTCTCAATGGAGAATATGCATTTCTCCCTGTATCTGTTGGTTTTTTACTTGGTGGTGTCTTTGTTTACCTCACAGATTTGTTGATCTCTAGTTTTGGTCTCTGTGCTCCACATCTTCTACTAGCAATGCAAAAGGATGTCAATAAGCAAATGAAAAAAAGTGATATGAGTCGGAATCAAACTGTCAAAACACCTTTGGCATTAACTGTTGAAGGTATTATTTATAATCCTTTCAATGTTGTGAGTCGTAGAAGTTGATCTTTTTTATCAAGTTTTTGATAATGTTATCAGTGATAGGGTAACTAAAATTCACTTGAATTTTTGGCGTCATGTTTGGGTAGAATTGTGAGAAATCATCAAAATGAAGAAATGGTTTGTTTTGATAAGACAAAATCATCATTTTTGGTTCCTTTGTTAAAATTAAATGGCTGCTCAAGATATTTGAGTTGTTATTGACTTATCAAAAGTTTTTAAAAACTTGGAATGAAATTACGTCATTTGTTTTTAGATATAAACGACTCAAATTTTTCAAGGCGAAGAACCGTCGGACCTGACGCCAATCAAATGTTACCTCCAGATTTCTCGCGTCCAGTTACCTCACAACACCACTCACGACCCTATACAATGTTCTCGAGCAGCGATCCGACAAGTTTGAACTATCACCATGCAAGCAACGCAACGATCCCATTTTCAGCGTCGAATTTGAAGAATCCCCGAGCTCGGCCCAATGATTTCAAGAGTTACCCGAAATTTCAAACCGATAAAAGGCGACCAGCAAGCATATCAAATCCTCAGAACTTATACGAAATCGAAAATTCTAACTGCATGGGCGATGATAGTTATAATAGGAATGCGGAGTCTTTGGAGCGACATGTGAAAGAAGAGAATTCGGCGGATCAGTGGAAGAGGATCGTTCTACTAATTGTGGCCATAACTGTTCACAATATTCCAGAGGGTTTGGCCGTTGGAGTTGGATTCGGGGCTATTGGTAGTGCTCCTTCTGCTACTTTCGAGAACGCCAGGTAGGATTTGTTTAATTTGGTTATTATTTCACTTGGATTTAGGGGTTGCAATACCGGTTCGGTGTGCTATTTGCCAGTTTTATTAGAGAGAGAAAGAGTAAATACTACAACATATACATAACATAAAATTCAGTATAAACTAGATGAAATTTAATTTAGTTAGTCTCTTTTCATCTTTAAAATAAGTATAACGGTAATACTATAGTATACTACTGTATTTCTTATATACCTATACTTTATTATACTACACGATATTACTATACTACTCATACATATATTACTTATGTACTTATACTACGCATAATACGTACAATGCTACGTATTGCGTAGTATTAGTTATAGTGTAGTATATTATTTTATACCAGTATATTATAGTATGCTATCCACACAAGAAGGAAGTTTTGGCTATAAGTTTTCTGGCCGGTTGTCACCTGACGCCAAGACCTTAACCTTCCCACGGTGTGGATGCCGCCGATGGCTCCTAGGAGCTCCTCCGCCGCCACCCCTGCTCTGGTGGAGAGCCTACAGCACTCTTCCGGCCTTTACTCCGTTACTATGGAGAAGCCCGAGGGAAGGAGTTTGTTTCGAATTTACAATCTCCGACCTGTTGGTTCGCGGAGGTCATTTTATGTCACCTCTGCCCATTGTTGCCACTTGCAGACAGAGGCAGACTCAAACACATGCAAGCCAATCGGGACGCGGCCTAAAGGGCTCCCCGTGGTAACTTGGCAACTTGGTGGGGTAACATTTACAGGACCTGAAGAACTTACCGTCCACAGTGATGCCCAAAGATAGGATATCGTGGCGGAAAGTTACAAGAAGGCCTGACCTCAGATGAAACGGGAAGGAGGAGAAGAAGAAGGAAATATTATTGTATACTATGTTATAATTTTACAGTATAATTATGTAGTTTAGATTAATTATATATATTGTTCCTTCTCGCTGCCTGCCTAATAGGCTTTTAGTGCTTCTACAACCTAAAGAATTTTCTTCAGAACTATTTAGTATAATTAATATAGTTATAGTTGAGTTCTAATCTCATTTTTCACTATTTTTGGATAAACACAGGATACGGGAGGAGGATTTGAACTGGCGTCTACAACTTCTTGGTCTGGCACTTAACCACTACACCCACAGACCTCCCGCAACTATAATTAATTTTAAAATGGTAATTACAGAAAAAACTGTATTTAAACTTGTAAATACTCTTATTACAAAAATTGACAAATGTCTCAAAATACCGGTACTTGGTACCTCGGTATACCGGCATTGCAATCCCTAATCGTAACAAACACTTATGGTTTTGTGGGTATACAGTAAAACTTCTTTTTATGTAGTAATTTTATTCTCGAATAGGAAGCTTTCACTGTATATTACATTATCATTGGAGATAAGGTTTTGTTAATTTTTTTTTTTAAATCTCACAAAACCGTCGTGTTTGTTTTGGATTTATCAGAAAAGTTTACATTTTTAGATTTGGTCATTGGGCCCAATTTGATGGACTCATTACTTTCAGTTTGATTTGGTCATTTTTGGTGTTTTTTGTTTTGTTTTCTTGTTCAAAGTTTTTGTTTCAGTTTTACCATCCAACTAAAAGTAGTTTAAAAACAGCCTGACGAATTGGTTTTATCCTCCGGAAACATTGATAAGAAACCCGGTTGAGTGGTTCTGATTAGGATTACTGATTGAAAAGCGTGCGAAGTCGGTACTAAGAAGACTCGGAAGGTACTCTAATCCACTGTTAGGGGGCATACGGAACGGTTTTTGAAAGTGGCATAACTTCTCATAGTGACTTGGGATAGTTTAACTGGCGTAACGTTAGATGGCGGGATTCGTGCGGTGAAACGTTCTCCTCATTAAAATACTACAAAATGTGAGGCCTCTATGGGGAGGTCTTATATTATGAATGAGCGAAGCCGGTGGCCTTGGCGTCTCTTAAGTAAAACCTGATGGCGTTTGCGTTTGGAGTTTTCATCTGGGACTTCTTACATTATTCGGGGGACCATATCGTGAATTAATTTTAAAAAGTTCGATAAATGACGTGAATATAATGGTTTCACGTCAATATTTTACCTTTATGGAACGGAGGATTTAAAAGAATTTCGAAATTTACTTAGTTTACGGAACATGGGTGACTTGTGGGGATTCAATACGAAGCTCATTCATAAGGAGTGGGGAGTATGGAATGCAGCTGCGGAAGGCCTTTTCTAACGGGATCTCATTTTACTCTCGTATTCTTCGTCTTGTTCGTTCCTCTTGTGTTCCAGGATTCCACGGTATTCAACCTGGTGGTTGGACAAACTCCCCGTAAAGAAAATTGTTATGGAGATTTTATTTATTTATTTATTTTAATCTCTTCTCATTCCCTTTCGTGATGGTTCTGAATATGAATGGACCGTTGTCGTGGCAGATTCGTTTTAAAGGTGGTCTTTGCTGGACATTATGGTCCGTTTGTTTCATTTTGGCATTTATGCCCTTCCACCCGGTAAGAGGATACGCGAACAAGTTGGTTTCGTTTTAAAAAATAAAAGTCTTGGTGGCTTTAATTGTCAAGGTAGTTAACTGTCTCTTTGTCGGTGTGTCCCTCTGTGAAGATCCTGTTTCTTTTGGTGGTGGTGGGGGGGTCTTTTTATAATTTTTTATTGATATTAATTTAAACTTTAAAGATTTTGTTACAGTCTCCCGACAGGATGTTTGAGTCAAATGAATGTTTAGATTGTTGTAGTCATCTGGAATAACGGGAAGTCTGGGGCTGATTGATCAAAGATCCTGACCAGCGAAGAGTAGGTGATAGTTAGGGTCCCATTCTACATCCTATTATACTCAAAGATAAGAAACTGGATTAATTGATAAATCAGGCAAATACATAAAGTTTCCAGCGGTTATTCATAATCAACAACTAAACTCGGTTAATGTGACAAATAATTGAATATTTATCACATTTACCGGCTAGTTTATAAAATAGCCAACTCACAGTTGAAAATTTAATCAGAATTTGATCAGATGCTTGGCTTCTGTCACTTGTTCTTGTTGGGAGGTTCGTTCACTACTACTCGTAAGCACAACTGCTTGGTCAGACAATTGATAGCCAAGCATCTGAGCAAACTTTTAATAATATTCTCAGTACGAGTTGGAGATTTTACAAACTAACCGGTAAATGTGATAAATATTAATTAGTTTGTCATATATCCAAGCTTAGTTGTTGATTATAAGTAATCGCTGGAAATTAAGTACAGTGGAACCTCTCATAACGAGAAATTCGCATAATGAGCAACATGAATTGTAAAAAAAAATGTCTCTCATAACGAGCAATTTTTGGCATAATGAGCGACACGTACAAGGGGAATCCCCCGGCAGTTTTGTTGGTCTGGAACACATTATCCTATTTTACATTAATTTATGTGGAAAAAATTGTTTCGCATAACGAGTAAAACTCTGGAACAAATTAAACTCGGTATGAGAGGTTCTACTGTATATCTTTGTCCGATTTATCACTTTTACCGTAACATTCTTCATTCAAAATTCGTTTGAGACTTTAAATTTAGCTCAAAATTTGAAACTCTTAGTAATTTTCGGTTCGTGTGTTTCTGATTTTCCCGAAGAAGAAAATTTCCCTTTTGGGTGTAAGATTATCTGAAATAAAAGCTCTCTGTCGTGAATTAGAGAGAGAGACAGAATTATTTATGGGGATAGGAAGCCTAATTTTTTTTTTAATGATAGTCGTGTGTGCCTGACTTTCGGTTCACTGCCCTTATAACATCACACGTCAAACTCAGTGGTAGGCCTTTAAAAAAAAATCGCAAAAAGCGTTCATTATGTTACACACTTGCTGACGTTTCTCCTGTCGGTTCGTGTGACATTGACTCATTGAAAATGTTTTCTTTCCGTCTAATAGACTGAGTGTGTGTATGAGAGAGATAGAGAGAAACTTGTTACGAGTTTTCATCTCGTCGAGATGAGGTTTTTCTTTTTCCTTTTTTTTCTCCAAGCTTTCAAGGCCATTTTTGTAAATTTACTATTTGTCCTGCATTTTTTGTTTTGTTTTATGACTTATCACACGTATTTTGTATGCGCGTTCGCGTTTACTTTGTTTGGTATTAATCCGTTGAGTCTTTCGTTTTACGCGATATCCCTCGATTTATACGACGGTTTAAATTCATAAATAGAATGTTTTGGGTTTATACCAGAGGTTACCAAACTTTTTTGTGTCGTAGACTCCTTTCCACGATTTTCGGTTTTGGGGAGACCCCCTACTTCCTTGTTATTGATTTTTGTAAATTTCTCACTGTAGTGAAGTAAATTTTTGCCTCACTAGATACTAAATTCTTTTGCTTATTTTATAAATAATATATATGTTTTAATATTATAAGATAGTATAATATAAGTAAAGAGATACCATTATTATGTTGAGATCCGCTATCGTGGACCCCAAATTTCATTTTCGCTGACGTAAACCTCTTGCAGGTTGTCATAGACCCCTGGGAGGTCGATATAGACCACTTTGGGAATCAGTGGTTTATACTGAAGGTAAAACTGTCGTAATATTAATATATTTGATTTAAATTAAAGTTATTCTTTACTCTCTATTGAACTATATTCTATACTCAAACTCAACTCAACCTAGAACTCAAACTAGATTTGATTTGAACTAAAAGAATCAAAGAATGAGAATCGTAGTGAGTCTTAACCAAATAATGAATGTGACGTCATAAATAATTTTTTTATTATTCATTTCGATAGCTCACTCTACAGCTATGTGTAACAGTATGCAACTTGACGCCAGAATGAATCGATTTGAACCAAACTGTAACCACTCCCAGGAAGGAAATACTACAACTTTGAGGCGTCTGAAATCAATAATACTGCATCTGTTAAATATAATCGCGTAAATCGAGTCGAAAAGTAATTAGTATAAAATGAAATGTCTCTCAGAGTTATTGCATAGGGGTGTTGATGTCTTTTTAAAGTTCGAAGTTATAAATTTTTGTCGGAATTAAGTGTGTTGATGAGACAAAGCACACGAATTCCGAACGAATATAAAATATACTGAAAAATTATATCTAGAATAATATCTATAAAGATAGCAGTTCGAGGTATTAATACTTGGCTGAGTCCTTGTACTGTACTGACTGACTGCCAGTTGGTCGCGTGTAGACTCTTTCATACAAGTCTGCACGGATTGTGACTTGTTCGTTACAAGTTCGAGCTTGTCTTCTGCATTTGTTTGAGCGTGTTGCTTTGGCGCCGCCAGTTTAATTAGTTCACATAAATATGAACACAGAAACAGGAAATGAGCTACTAAATAAATGATTATAATAAATTTATTAAATAAATCCTGTCGCTCTCACTCCTCTCTAATGAACCAAAACCTTTTGCATATTAAAAAATAATTTTATTAAACTTTAATAAATTTTTTTTATAAGATGATAATTGTTGTGATACTATTTTAATAAGCCAACAATGTCTTTTTAATAACTGACACACGAAGTTTATAATTAGAAGTACTAAATCAACGCCGAGAAATTTGTTATATTATATTATACT
Organism: Columbicola columbae; assembly: GCA_016920875.1. Taxonomy (NCBI): domain Eukaryota; kingdom Metazoa; phylum Arthropoda; class Insecta; order Psocodea; family Philopteridae; genus Columbicola; species Columbicola columbae. The sequence continues at coordinate 3,911,496 of JADMLL010000003.1, read as the reverse complement.
CACCCCGGGATTCCAGATCGCATCCTTATTTCGGGTCACATAAAATATACTGAGAGTAATTAGCGTATAATTAGTGGTATTGTTAGCAAACTGGAGAGGTGTGTGGCTGAGTGGTCATACCACCTAACTATCAAAGTTATGGAGTTCCATCCAACATTGTTATAGCCAAGGGTTAAAAACGACATTAATAGCTAACAGATAACTTATTAAATACATAAACGTAGGAAGTGATAAGACTTTTATTTTTAATTTATAGTTTTTGGTTTTAATTTAAAGACACCAACATAGAATTCATTATAATATCGCTATATACATCTTGATGATTATTTATTTTATGCGTTTTATATATTTAGAAGTTGTTAAAATGTTTTATAGGTTTTAAACATGCAACTGAGTTATAAGGGTGAGTTTCTAACGTTTTGGTGTTGTTTCTAGGCTGTACTAATACATCTTGGCTGTATTTAGTATATTTCGCAGTAGGGATGAGTGTTATTGACAGAATTTTCTATCTGAGGTAGCTAGAATTCTTGGACTCGTGAACAAACATGATCGGAGGCCCTAAAATAGTGGGTGGAGTAGTGTAGTGGTTAAAGTTCCTGACTTTGACGCAATGGTCGTGAGTTCGAATCCTCCTCCGCATCCTGTTATACCCAAAAAAAGGGTGAAAAACGGGTATATGTAATATATTTAGTAAATGGAAATATATCGAGGATCAGAGGCCCTCCAATCCCGTGGGTCCTTGCGCATTGCTTACACTACTATGCGATACCTACGCTTCTATCTGAGGTACTATTCTTCTAAGGTGAGCTTTGAGATTTCTGAGGCTGTTAATATTTATATTATTAAGCGGGAGGCCTTTGTAGTAATTAAAGTGCTCGGATAGAGTTATGGTTGTGAGTTCAAATCCTCCTCCCGCATCCTGTTGTATCCAAGGGAGGCAAACGAGATTAAAACTGACCGAACTTCCTTCCACTGAGTATGTTTATAGCTTTCCATCTGGTTGAGACGTCTGGATGGGTTAAGAGGCAATCCTTTAGTTCTTTGAGCCAGATGAGTAACATTACAAGTTCTTCTAATTGATTTAGAGGTTTGTTGTTTTCCGTATTGTAGTTTTTGTCGTCTCCAACAGCAGCATATGTGATTCGTGGTGATGAGTGTTCACCATAACTGATGTTAGGGCTTGAACTACTCTTGCAGATTTTTTTCTTTTTAACTCTGAATTATTTAAGGTTGTTTTCGATCGTCGGCTTGGTAGACCACATTCTTAGACGCGGTTGCGGTCCCCTCGAGGAGTGAAGATAATTTAACCTGAGGAGAAGTTATTTTATCATTTTAATTGACATATATGTCCGTGCCACTGCAATATGTATGAACATATCTGGAAAGTTTTTAAATCTCCACTCGTTAAGGCCTTTTTCTTCACTCCGGTTTTGTTTGTTCTCTCTCTCTCTCTCTCTCTCGTTTTAAATCTTGTTTCAAAGAGCTGAATACGACGGTTGTTGCGGAAACTTCAGCGACAAGCTTTCACGAGGAAATCGGAAAATGTTTGGAATTTGATTGTAATCGCAAAAAGAGTAATGATATTAACAACTTAGGGCTATGCCCCTTGGCGCGGCAAGTGTCAACCTCTGCCTCAAAGGAAATGAATTAAATTTGTTTATATCCTGGTTCGCCGCTTTGAAGGTTTAAGGAAAATTTTTCTCTTTGGATTGCTGGCTGATTTCTCGGGTCGTGTTTTGACAATTTGCTTTTCATCGATTTTGGTGGGATGTCTGTCGGAAATGAGTTTGTTTAGATGGGTTGCTGTATTCCCTGTCCTTTCTGCGATTTTTTTTGATCTTTTTGATGTTGTCATGGCTTTGTTTGGTAGTAGTCATTCGCGAATTGAGCTCGATGAGTTGTGTTTTCCAAATTCTTTGTGAGTTGATCAAGACTGTTGAGAATATGGTAGATGATGTGTGTTTATGCTTTATGACTTAGGGATTTGTGTCTTTTGAGCTTTTGTACGTTTCCCGTTGTTGTTTGCTTATAATTTTCTCTGTTTCTGCTTCTTAGTTCTTCATTTTCCATCCTCAACCGGAAAACTTCAAGAATATCGAATTTGTAGTCGCAGTAACATTTTTCATGTCCCGTAGACACTTAAGTCAGTCACAGTTTGAATGCTGTATTCGCCTTTTGTTTGTTTGACTTTTAAGTCTGTTTTTTCAGCCTTTGATATTACAAGCTGTGAAAAGAAGCTCGAATTTATAATTGGTAGTTTGGCCTTGTCTGGTAGTTTCTTCTCTGAGCTTGTTTTGCTTTAGTCTTTTCTTTCTGTCCCTGTTTCTTTGTCATCCCTTTTGCTTTCATCCGTTTCCTTCAGTGTTTGGTTTCGCGTCCCACGACTTTGTTGTATTTTCATCCTCAGCCTCATTTTCTGTTTCTGTTTAGTTCAAAACATTCGTATGTGCAAGTCTTTCTACGTGTCTGTTCTGTTAAACTGTATACGCGGTATTTGACCTCCAAAGGCTTTCAGCTATTTTGCATTATGACTTTTACTTAACCTGATTCTTTGACAGTGAAACTATCAACCCCGTCTTCGTCTTCTTTATCTACCTCCGTGACGAAGATTAGAGATGATCATGGCGGTTACTACTATTGAGGTAGCTATCGGGCCTACGTCTTCAACCAGTTGAAGAAGTCGGTATTTCTCGTAGTAGGTCACGTGACCCAAATCGCGGCTGCGGTTTAGCTAATTAATTTTTGTGAATGGGTTTTGGGGACCTTTTGAAAGAAATTGGAGTCTCGTCTGCTGTCTAAAACCCGAATTTTCGAGGCTGATAATGATTTCTTTGTAGTTGGAAACGCTGTCTGGTGACATCGGAGAAGTTTAAGCTTCGAAACACTATCAGAAGGAAAATACTCTGAAAAGATACTGAAGTTCCTGTTTGACCCCCGTACTCCTATAAATGACTCATAGTCAAATGGTCACCAAACGGACAATCCTGGTGCCATACCTAAATCTAAAACGACCATCAACTCTCCAATTTTTATATTATTAATATTAACCCCCCCCCAGATCAAAATTATAAATAAATAAAATAAAAACACCGAGTAGATAATCTCTTATAAAGTAGACAATCTGATTTTAGTCTAAACGGAGAAAAAAACGACCGGCCTAAAATTAATTAACGAAGAGGTTTCTCATTAAGGATTTGATCGATTGATGGTTCGTGTGAAGCTTTCCTTCAAAGAAGAAGAAGAAGAAAAATAAAACAAATTGGAGAGTAAAGAATTTTAATCTAAGGAGCGGGGAATAGGTTCGGACGCCACTGTTTAAATTGCTATGCCTTCCATTTAACATGATTTTGATAGTAGGCTATAGTATTCGGTCTACGATTATATCGCGGTTAATTTCTCTTTTGGACGGTTGCGGCTGAGTTCAACGCTTTATTTCGGACTCCATCAAGGTAGTTTATTGAACTGGAAGTGTCTTCTTGTTCAATAAATTCTTTTCTTCTTCTTTCTTTTTAATTAATTCCAAATACTTTCCAGCTGGAGATTTTTTTCCCTTACTCTTTCTTTGGGAGAGTGTTTAAAACATTCCATGTTTTCGTACTTCTCGAAGACAGGTGGCAGATCGTTTTGTTGGGCCGGGGAAGGGGTTGGTTGGTTGGAAAGAACCGGTACTGAAAACCGCGAAATTTATTCGACAGATTTTCGTTTTTTATTTCTCCTTTCTTTTAATGACTTCATCCAGTTTTTGCGCGCCTATGCGTCTCTGTAAGAAGGAGAAAAAAGTGCCGGGGCTCCAATTTGTGGCTGTTAAAGGGGTTGCATAAATCAAAATGAGATGTCTTGTCTTAATTTGAAGCTGTCACAATTGAAATTCCTCCTTCTTCTTTTTTTTAACTTGTTTAGAAATGTCGTTGAGATTTATCTCGCGCGTTCGGGAATCTCACACCAATACAGCCCCCTTGAGCATGTCCATTTCGATGTGTTGAACCGATATCTATTGACTCTTGAGGATGTTTAAGAGTTTATAGAAAAAGGTTCTCAGTTTGGTAGGTGGCGTGGCCTTTTAGGTTTTTCTGTTTGGTTTAGGTCAAGAACAGTCGTGATTGGGGTTTGGCTAATTAATTTTTTGTGAATAGGCTTTGGGGACCTTTTGGAAAAAATTCGAGTCTCGCCTGGTTTCTAAAACCCGTATTTTGGAAGCAGGGTCTGTTCCAAAATCGCCGGGTTGTTGGTGGTAACGGAGAAACTGGTGGGAAGCTTCAAAACACTACCAGATGGAAATACTTTGAAAAGATATTGATAAGGGATTTGAAACAGAAATCATTACGGGAACTTTTGGGACAGACTCTGTATCGTTTACATTTCCAAATGATTTTGGTTTAGCTAAATTTAAATTCATGTTGAACAGGATGTTGTAGTTGACTCCATCGTAAATGAAGCAGATTTTAAAGATGACGAAGTGATGTTGGTCGAGTTTTTTAAATTTGGGGTTGTAATTGGCCTGTTGGGTTGATTGTTCTCAGCCAAAACTAAAATTGCTTCAGCGGTTCTGAATAGATAATCGAGAAATCAGCAGCATGGCGGCGTCTTGACAATTTTCGATTGAGAAATGAAAGCCTGTGACATTCAAAAGTTAGCATCAATTTTTTTTTGGACACAAGCACAGTTCGCAAAAGGACAGCTGTGAATCATACAACACAATCCTTTCAACAAATCAGCAAAAATCTTTTCGGGTAATTTTGATAACAACAAAGCATCAAAATAGCCAAAAGACAACCCTCACCTAACTTCTGTTGCTATAAATTGGCATTAGTCATGTTTGAAACAACTCTCAGTATTCTCGTATAGACAGGTCTCATTCCTAAATGAATGTCACCAAACCAAAATACTGCTGACATCAACTCGGAAGTATTTATGACTGCTAATCACCCTTTTTTTATCGTGTGTCTAGTTATTAAGTTAAGAACGAAAGGTTTGTAGTGTAGTGGTTAAGTGTCAGACTAAGAAGTTATAGTCGCGAGTTCAAATCCTCCTCCCGTATCCTGTTATACCCAAAAAATGGTGAGAAACAGGGTTAAAGCTCAACTATAACTATAATTTATTTAGCTAAGGGTGCCCTGAATCAAATATAAATATAGGTGACTGCTCAATTTCTCTTTTGTACTGGTGTGTATTGGTCGTTTTAATGTTATTACTAGAGTATCAATAGCAGTTACTACCAAAACGAGTTTCTGGTTCTTCAATGAAATCTTAGAGAATCTCAGATGAAGACCTAACGTATAGATATATCCACCAATGACTGAGAGCAGACACAACTCTCGAGAGTAAATTTTCGAAATAAAAAACTCGATAATCATAACAGTTTCTCATCGCCACAAAACTATATAAATCTTCATTTTGAAGAGAGAGAGAGGACGTTTATCTATCTTTTAGTCTAATTAGGCAAGAACTTTCAAAAATAAACAAACAAACAAGCCGGAAAAAAAACGAAATCAGCCTAGTCTACCAAACCTACTCTTTCGCAGTCGAAACGTCATTTCGTTTCACTGTCAAAATTAAAAAGTTAAAAGCGACCAGATCTAGAAGCAGACGAAGTTCACAACCGGGCAACGATTCTGTTGAACGTTTTGGGATCGTCAGAGCATAAAACATGATTTTCGCGCCTAAAAAAAAGAGACTCGTAATAAAAATCTTTCTTCCATAGTCTTCTCCTCAAGATGAACTATTAAACGTTAAATCGTACCGGCTAATTACACATAATGATAGGACCACGTACGAGTCTAAGTCTCGGTGTGAAACGATTTATTAAAAATAATAAAAAATAAGCACCCAAGAAGAAGTAGAAGTAGAAGATGAAAGGAAGAAGAAGAAGAGAGGGAGTGAGATGAGTTTCCTTCCTCCTCCTCTCTCTCTCTGTTCCCTCTTGACTTCGATATAAATTAGTATTAAGCAGTCGTCTTCATTTTCGGTATGCTTGCCACCATTTAGAAGAAAAATGGCGTTCAATCTCGCAGACTGTTTTCGAACAATCTTCTTTCTTTTTGTTTCTTAACGCCCTAATTATTTCCAACGACTATGACCATCAACAACGTAATTTAGCGTAAGCGTTCAACCGCCCAAATAGTTTTGCCACAAACTATGATTGTGAGGGGAAGGAAGGAGGTTGGAAATGTCCGAGGTGACCGATTTTGAAAGTCTTCGTGAAGGTTGGATGAGTTTTTTTGCTTTTGGGTTTTGCTAGATGAGTCTTTGTTCGATGGTTAGGTTCTTTCAATTGTGGAAATGGTTTTTGGTGTATTGTTTGTTGCTGAGTTAGCTTTTGGTTCTGATAGTCTTTGTAAAGCCCGATTTATTAGAGGGGGTGGCTAGAGGTTAAAATCAGAGTTTCGAGTCCTCTTTGAGGTTAAAGTCCGAGTTTCGCGAGTCCTATTTGGTCGCCACAATTCGCCTGATTTATCACTTTTACCATAAAATATATATTTCTGGCCCACCAAGTAAATTTTGAACACCATGGCGTCAGCACGTCTAATCCACCTTTTTTCGTGTCGGTGCCGGCGGAACTGACCTAAATAATTTCGCTAGGAGCCGTCCTTTTTTTGAGGTTCTTGTTTACTAATCCTATCGTCAGTTCCAATGTACTTCCGCTGAACAGAGCGCCACGACATCTTAGTGAGAGCATCATCATCATCATGGGCCGTCTCCGCGTCGAAGGCTGGCAATCAAAAATGCTATGGCGACCTTGGATGCTGCCGCTCTGAATAGGGAGGCGGATGTCATACAGAACCAATCTCTTAGGTTCCTGGGCCACGAATTTTTCCGTCTTCCGGGGCGTCGCTTTCCCTTTATTTTCTCCTTCATCCTGAGCTGGACTTGTTTGTTATTTTGCAGTATGTGTCCGCAGTATTGCAGTTTCCGGCGCTCAGCTAGAACGCTGTATTAACAAAGAACTTAGGTATGAGGTAAACATACCTCAGTGACGTCTTACGGAGAGTCGCCATAGTGGTCCGTAGTAGCGAATCACAACCTGTAAAGAACTCGAATTCATCCGAATATAAAAATCTACTTATTACTACAAAAGTCTGAAAAAAAAGATGATAGCTTTCGAAGGACAATGCTCCTAGTAATGAGAACGCACCCTTAAACAAGAAAAAGGAGTTTTGCACAAAACGCTCATCAAAGACCGCCAAGGGCAGGGCGGAGAACTACGGATGACCAAGTGTTTATCGTTGAAAATTCCTGACGTAGGGAGGGGGGTTCAATAGCCCAGAAATTAGTATTACTAACAGTTCTAATTGCTTTTTTTTTAATTGAGATGGTTCACATGAATGAAACATGTGTTTCTTTCTTTTTTTTTGTAAACTTCATTTTAACGCCGAAACCACTTTCTAGCGCGAAAACCCCGGGCACTCATTTTTTCTATTGCAGCATCAGGTTCTGGTCCTTTTTTTTGTTCTTGTTCCATGTCTGCAAGTCTATTATTCAAAGGTTAATTGAATAGTTAAATCTTAACGATTAGAACGTGAATCTGTTCTTTTGAGGAGGAGGTGGATGTGGCGGTGAGGAGGGAATAGTCCATCCAGTTTTACATCGAAATGTCTTCTTTTTTAGAAAAGGAAAACGAAGTGATCTCGTTCTTAGGTGTTCGTACACGTGGTTTGTTTGGATTTATACACGTGTCGCTCTGTGGAGACATTATTTTGGTTTATTGGTGGTCCTGACTTGTTCGCTATCAGTAAAAGATTCGGAAGGTTACGGATGATCGTGTGTCGCATATTTTGTTCGATGTGAGGACATGGCTTACTTTATCGAGTTAACGGAGTGACGTATTTAGTCCATAAAATTCGTTCTGATTTTGTTCTATTTCAGTCGCTGATTGTGGTTACAGATTGGTCAGCCGTCTGGGAAATGTGTGGGTTAAGATTCGTTTCATTTCAAACCTTCGACTGAGTGTATTAATAAGACAGAAGTTAGGATTCCTGTTTAGCCTCTGTTTTTCGTCGTGATATTTGTGTTTTTTAATAATATATTTATATTGTATGATCCCCTCGATTCTTACTAACACACTTACTGAGACGCAAATGTTATATTAAAAAAGTAAAGAGAGGCAGACGTATGTATACCGAGGTCACTTCCCCTTGTTCTTATCCAATATTTCCATTTACAGGGACATGGTCCATGTGATTTCTTGTGTACTAGGTATTGTCGGTTCCTTGTACAGTGGCCACAGACATATTCCTTCCACGTGTTGTTTAATTACTATTAGTTAGTAGTTTCTAAAGTATAACTACCCTTTATGAGTTATTTGGAACCGTACGAATGTATATCCATTCGTTTGTCAATTCCCTGAACTGTTATTATCTTTAGAAGACGAGTAGAGTGCAGTTAGACTTATTTTCGGCGGCCTAACTAGTCGTGTTCTGATTTTTTCTGAATCCTGGGCCTTTTAAATTTGGCGCCAAACGTTGAGGAAGAGTCCAAATGAATGTCCTTCTGGTTCTTAATATTTCTAGTCGGTCTAACAGCCTACAAATCAAGCCTCCGTTTTTAATCTTTATAAGCTTAAAATTCATAATTTTTTCGGCTGTTAGGCCACTTAGTCAAATATTTGAAACAATGGAAATGAGTACTGATAGTTCGTTTGGGCTAAGTTTCTGAGTTGCTGTCGTCTTGGAAGAATGAGCTAAATCGAGATTAACTCAATTTTGTAGACTGCAATATCAGAATTTGGCATATAAGCTGACAAAGCTCTTTATAGAGTTGTAGGCTAGTCTTTGTTTCTTTACAAAAGTTAGTCTGAGCGGTGTAACAGTTCAGAAGTTAGAGTTTCCGGTTAATTTTGTGCTTTGGTTGAGTTTGTTAACAAAAACCACTCCCATCTGGCTACGAATCGTTTTCTTTGACAGTTTCTTCTTCTCTGGATCAAAGACAGTAGACCTAGGAGCTCTAATCTAGAAATAGCATAAGATACGTAATTGCTAATGGAAATTAAACCTTAATCGAAGGACGCGACCCTCCGGGTACCTGTTTAAATAAATAAAGAGGAATTGTTACACGAAGTCTCGTCACTTTTTTAATAGACAGACCTCGTACCATCAAAGTCCAGGTTTTGCGATTCAATTAGGAGAAATATTAAGAGAGGAATGTTGGTACATCATGAGTAGACCCCGAAGAAGAAAAAGAAGACGAAGACTCAGTCACACCGAAGGAGAAAACAAAATACCAGAACGACTTCTTTTTTCTCTCTTCTTCTTCTTCATCATCTTTCATCTCGAAGTTATGTCTGTTCTTAGGGTTTCCCCAATTTCTTCATTAGGATATCGAAATAAAAGAAAGATAAAGGAAATAATTTTGGTTTTGAAATGATCTCGAGGAGGTAGAAGAAAGGAGAAGAAGAAGAAATGATTGATTTCGAATGAATTCACACGTCGGTGACCGTTATTGTTTAGCGTTGTTAATCCTTGTTGAGGTCCGAGTCAACACGTCCAGTCACATTCCACTCTAATAACTTCATTTCTCTGGCTTTTGTAACAGATGAAAGAATGTTTGGCGGAGAGGCGGAGGAGTGGTAGAGGGGAAGGTATTGGAGGGTATTAACTTGTTCAGAAATGTAAGAAAGGGAATAAACAAAAAGTGCAACTTGCATAAAAGACATTCCGCTACCTCGATGGAATTCTTTCATTCTTGGAAATTCCCCGAGAAATGGGGACAACAAAGCGAGCCATCAATGTCTGGTGGCATCTTTCTTTTGATACCTTCTTATTATTTGTTGTTGGTGGTGGTGGTGTCGTTGTACCTGGTTGATGGATGTTGTTGGAATTGGATTTAAATTTTTTTTTGTGTGTATATGTGTCCTGGTTGGGTACTTCTCGGAAGGTTTCTTGTTGTCGTGGATAAGACACCCGCTTCGAGGATGGTAGTCGCCAGTATTGTGTTGAGGAGAATTTTTTTATTGACCTGTTTTGCTTCGTTTTTTTTCTGATCAGTGATCATTGGTGTTACTACCTCTTCTTTTGTCTCCCTCCGCTCAATTTCTTCACTCTTAGACTGCTGCCTTGAGAATTTAAACACACTCTGGAATTATTGTATAGTTCGGTTTCCTGCACCCAGATTCAGCGAAAGAGACAAGACATGGGAGTGGATGTTTGTGTAACATGTCACATTACAATAATTACAGAACTAGGTAGTTGTTGAGCTTAACAATGACCAGCACTATTAAAAATTTTCGACCAACCGATGTAACACCCCAAAAGTAAGGACTAACACACTAAATTGATTCGTTTATGTAACGAAAATATCAGTAAACAGAAGTAACTCATAAACAAACTAAACAGGATATTCAGTAACCGTCAAAACAATCTGGTCTATTGAGTAGACCTTAAAATGAGCCGTGCTATTGGGCTGTAACGTGACTTAATAAAACCATTGAGGCTATGGGACGTTTGTCTGGCAGAATTTTCGGTCTCACGTTCACAGATTAAATTAGAACTAAAATTAGACTAATTAAATGGTCTGATAGGTTGAAATCAATAACCACAAATTCCACAAGGTGGTTTTGACTGACTGTTAATTTTTCTATCACGTGAATAACCTTTCGAGGTTATTTGTTTTAGGGTCATGGGGTGTTGATCTCAACTGATTTTAGCTCAAAGAAGACAGTTAACAGAACTACATATAGGAACCTTAAAATTTGGAGGATATTGTAGCTCTTTAGTTCTATTTTATAGACTATGGAATGCACTTTGTTTAAAGGTGGGCCACTCTAAGGCTTCACGACTGGACTGTATACCCTGATTGACCGAAGAATTGTAGTTACAGTTATAGTTGAGTTTTATTCCCGTTTTTCACCCTTTCTGGGTATAACTGGATACAGGAGGAGGATTTGAACTCGCGACTATAACTTTTTAGTCTGGCACTGGACCATTATACGACAGAAGTTGTGATGTGATAACCCTTAAGACTAGCCTAATGTTTTATTTCAGTCACCGAAGGTAGTTGTGAGTTGGATAAACGTTTGACAAATGTTTGGGTATTGATATCTCCTCAAGTCTATAACCGACCGGAGTAATAGGCTAGAAGTTGGATCCATAAGGAAGTTGTAAGAAATGTTTTCTACTTCCCATTTCGTCGGGTAGTTTGGTTCGGGAAAAAAGGAAGAAACTATTTTTATTTATAAAATCATAATTTCGGTTTCGCAATTTCAAATTTTTTGTTTGAAGAGTTGATTTATTAAAATTTCGGAGGCTGTTCCACATTCCAGGATTTTTGTTGTTGTTTGGTTCCAGTCAAAAAAAGGTGTTTCCGTGTATTAAAATTTTTTTTTTAGGGGAATTTCACAACAATTTTCCCACACCTTCTACCGATAAAAACCTGTAGCATAGACGAGAGAGAGAGAGAGAGTTATCTCGCAACACCATCGTTAGATCTAGACGTAGGGCAAACGCCTCTATTTGTCTTCAACGGAAGACATGGTTGTCAGCCACATTCACGAAGAGATGCATTCCTTCGATTCCGCAACCATTTTTTTCTTTTTTTTTTGCCACACTCCGGTTAGAAAGTACGTCAACTTCTTTTTCCTCTTCTTCACCATCTTTTCGTGTAAATTTCGCTTAGATGGTCGTCCGAAAGAATTTCGTATTCGGAATGGAGCGAGACAGAGAGATTTTCTGGTTAAGTAGAACAAATCGTAGTGAACGACGTTTTGAATTAGGTTTCCCAGGGTTCATTGTCAGTTTTTTGTTCAAGTGAAGAATGTCCGGCGCCTCCAGTAAACAACTCTGACTTTCCTCCTCCGGTTTTCTTCTCCCGACTATATCCCGCTATACCAAAAAAAATTTCAGGCTTTTCTGTCAATAATGAAGTTTTGTGTGTTGTGTTTATTTTTTAAGAAAACCAATTTTTAGAGCCTGGCAAAAAAATCTCATTCATTCGAAAATCTCGTGAAATTGTTTTTGAGGAATTTCTTCAAAGAAAATGGATGGCGCGAGGATATCAGGGGAACCGTCATAGCCTCGAGAGTTGTTGGTTTGATCGTGCGATTTTAAATTTTTTTACGGGCGACTCTTGTCAGGATCGGATACGCCCCTGAGATTGTGTTTGAGAATTTTTTTTCTCCTTCGGTCGGAGTGAATTATTAACCGAATATTTGCATATGGCGGCAATTTTCTTTCTTTTTCTTTTTTAGTCATTGTCCTTTCAAATTCTCTTCTGGTGGGAATAATTAGTTGTCTTGACTTCTAGCCTATTACTCCGGTTAGTTAAAGATTTGGCAGGATGCGGACGTTTATCCGTGTCTTTGCCCGAACTTTATTGACCTCCTGGTATTTTGGGTGACTGAAAAGTGACGTAAGCAGAAAATGATTTCTTTTTAAACTGCTACGAGTGGACTAGTCAAGAAATTTTTTTTCCTCACAAAAATCGATCAAATTCCAACCGAACATCCCACAGAGTCGAATAAATCACTCTAGCCTGCCCAAATTAGACTAGAAAATTGCACAGTATTGCACTTTGTTCAGTTTTTTTAGATTAGTTATCAGTCTGATGATGTTTAAAACACCACGTGAATGGATGGGTAAAAGTGGGACACCGTGGATCCAATACCAAGACCTAGATGGGAGGGCACTTAGCCAGATTTTGAGGTGACGGAAATAGACTAAACACTAAAGAGTGAAATATGGCAATGGTGTATTTTTGTGATTTACGGGTCGATCAGTTAAAACCAGTCGTGATTTCTGGGCTAATTAGACCATTTATATCCAATTTGAGTACCTGATCGGGTTCTTAGATCAAACCCCTTAAAGCTAGACTAAATACTTATTGTCTCGAAGTTTAATAATCTATTAAGCTTCACGACACCTATGATCTTCAGTAGCACTAGACCGTAAAATTAGTTCCTATATGCAAAAAGTTAAGCTGAACATGAGTAAAGACAAACCCGGATTGTTTTAATCTGTGCTATCAGGGAGGAAAGGTTATTCACTTGATGGAAGAACTAATAGTCAGTCAAAACCACCTTGTGGAATTTGTAGGTGTTTATTTCAACCCATCAGATCAGTTAATTAGTCTAATTCTAGTTTAATCCGTGAAGACGGGGACAAAAATTCTGTCAAAGATACCAGACAAACGTCCCATCGCCTCAAATGTTTGATTCGGTCACGTTATAGCCCGATAGCGCTGTTAATTTTTAGGTCTACTGAATAGACCAGATTAGAGCTGGATCTTGTTAAGCTCAACAAATTTCTAGTTCTTTAAAGATTGACATGTGACATATTAATATGACATGTTACACAATAATAGCGTTAAAATTGGTGGGAGTAGTTACAGACACACCGAAAAGTCTGATCTAGAAAAATGGTTAGCGGCTAAATTTTCGCGTCTTTTGTAATTTTTAAGAGCTAAGCGGTGACAGAATAGCTACAGCAATAGATAAATTTACCGGTTCTCGTATTTATTATATTTTCTGTCAGTGCTTGAAGGTCTGTGGTGTGATAGTTAAGAAGTTATAGTTGCGAGTTCAAATCCTTCTCCCGTATCCTGTTACACCCCAAAAGAAGATGAAAAACGGGATTAAAACTCAACTGTAACTATATCTATGGAATAAATATCTCTTAAACTGTGCAATATTTATGAAATAGATTCTCCTCGAAAGTGTGCAGTATTTATGAAATGAATATTGCTTAAAAGTTGTCAATATTTATGAAATTAGATATCCTTTAAATTATGCCATATTTATGAACTGAGTTTTCATCAAAAGTGTGCAATAGTTATGAAATGGGTTCCACTTTAAACTGTGCAGTATTTATGAAATTTATTTCTCTTAAAATTGCGCAATAATTATGAATTGAGGTTTCATCTTAAAGGTGCATTCTTCTTGAAATGTATTGCCATTAAAAGCGTGCAATATTTATGAAATGGACTCCTTTTTAAGTGTAGTGCATCTGTTACTATTATTGTTAGTGTTGATATTATTTTGGTTAATAAATTTGACTTGAGCGACATAACAGCATTACTACAATTAGCAACATTGTAAGAAAATGCAAAGCATGAAAAGCAAAATGCAAGGAAACTTGTCGCTTCATTATAGTAGCATGAATTTCTTTTTGTTGCCATTTTCTGTGACAAGTTTTAACCGCATAAAATGAAACCCAAGGCAAATCGGACAGAAACTAGGGAGCTCCTGATTGAATGGTCAAAGCTCCTGACTAGAGAAGTTATATCCAAGAGAGACAAAACGAGACTGAAACCCAAGCCAAACTCCCAATGAAAAGTGTCAGGCAAGAGTATCAGAATAACAGTTTACAAAGGTAGAATAACTTCACTAACAGTAGCAACATCGACAAATGTGAGAAGAAGGAAAGTGTGCAATATTTATGGAATTGATTTCTCTTAAAAGCGTGAAATGGGGACAAAGAGCATAAACTCTACTATAACTATATTGTCTGTCAGCAAATAAATTTGATTCACTTAAATCCCACAACGTCTGGCTTCGAAAAAAAATTTTTTTTTACAAATTCGAAAGTTCACTCAAGTGGCTCGAAATTCAGTTTGACAATGCCAACAGGACCCCCCACCACCAGATGAAATAAAAAATAATAATTTCAACTCCGACTTTCCCAAAAAAATGATAATAATAATAAAAACAAAATAAACCGGAAGAAAGCAAAAACCGTGGGAAAACCATCCGGGACTAAAACACGCGGACACAACCGGATTTCTCGTTTTCACAAACGCGCCTAAAAAAAAATCCAACCGATGGGTAATATAATCCGAGTGCTTTGACTCCTTTCGACCGAATGAATGAATTTTTTTTTTATGGGTTTTCTACAGTTGCCAATAAGCAACAATGTCAACATTAAATCATGATCACAAAAATAATTTTTCTCTTTTTTTTCTGCCGTGTGAGTGTGTGGTGTGTTGTGTTGTGTTGTGTGTGTGTGATGCCCTCGGAGTATGAGAATTATTTAGGAATTCCCTCGGAGGCATCTTCTCCTGTTTTTTTTTTCGAAACCAATTTATAAAAGAAAATATTCAAAACGTTAAAAGAAAAAAAAATTGATCAATTAATCAAAGGGATAAAAGGACCTTCGTTTAATAGTAATTAATCTACACTCTGCGACCGGGTCCGGAGGAAAAAGATATTAATTATCTACTGGGGAAGATGACCTTGTGGGGCCTTGAAAAGGAAAAAAACAAATATTTGAAATATTTACTGTTTTATAATACAGTTCGCCGGTAATTATTAACTCCGGGTTATCCAAAATCGCGAGACTGGTTTCCGTTTGGAATGATTTTCGGCAACCCAACCCCCCTCCACTCGTCTGTGCACACAAACACACCGAAGTCGGTGCACTTTTGTGATTCGCGGTAGCCCTCCACCCCACCGCTTCTTCTCCAGAACTCACCTCCAGGGATAAGAAAAATACGTTTCGGGTAATTACGTGGAGCCTTATTATCGGCGCGAGACTCCGGGCTCTGATTGGTTTGCCTCGTAGCCATTTTCGATTTCGAGAATTGTAGGGCACTCAACTCAGGAGAAATAAATTTTTGCCAATCGAGTTTGGAAGCGAGAGCTCCGGAACAACTGCATATTTCTCACCCGAGGTCACTTGAAAAGGAATCGAATGATGATTATGTGATCAGGCACGGTTGGGAGGAGAAGGTGGCATGAAATGAAAGTAAAGGTAAATTTGTTGTGCTGGAAGTCCGGCCGCGGTTTTTGGTTCGTCGAGACCAATATGGCGGCAAGGTTTTGAGGCCATTTTTTTGTGATTTTGATTTGGTTCAAAATTAGTTTTTCGAGACAGGTTCATAGTTGATAGACTCTAAACGGAAGTCGCTGATAGAATTTTATTGTTAGATCTCTCTCAGAAAGATCTAACTGCTATAGTATTTTTCTAGTTAACTACCACCTGTCTTCAACTACAATACACCAAGTAGTTGATCTAGCTAAAGAGCAGCTGGACATTAATCTAGAAAAGCATATCAATGTCTTAAACCTCGGGAAAGGACTTGTATGATTAAGTCAAACCATCTCTTTGATGCAAGGTCTGTTCCAAAATTCCCGGAACGATTTTCTTGTAGTTTTGCAATATTGCAGAACAAAGAGCTGGATAAAGAATTGGTAACAGTGTCTGGAAATAGAGGAAGAATACCTAGAAAAGTTCTGAAAAGATTACAGATGATTTTAAGTTATCATTTTTGGAACTTTTGGAACATATTCTGTGAATGTTGTCACAAAATGATGTTAACATTGTGACGTCAGTCGATGGGGTGCAAAGTTTTTTTAAGGTACACTTTTAACATTTGTAAAGCTTTCAGTTTTGGGTTGATAAGTGTGGTAGCCCAGAAGTTAAGAACTACCAGTACAGAAAAATGTGAGAAAATAGAAGTGGAAGCAACTGTCTAGCTTAGTACACAGTTCAAAGCCACCAAAGATACCACAAGGTTGTCGAAACCCTTTGCAAGAAGTTGGCGCATGTCGGCCAAACTCTTACACAGTCCAGAAGTCCGAAAATGCTTTCGGTTTCGAAGTCCCTTCATCGCGATTCCGGATATACTGTATAAGTGGGAAAGAGCCATAGCCTGCCTACTTGATGGAAGAGAATGGATGTGACAAAACAGTTGGCGGAAAACGCCGAAAAAAAAATATTGTGGGCAACCATATTGCCGGCGAATAAATTATTTCTCGCACATGGCAGTAATAAAACCAAATTGAATTTGGACGTGGTGGACCTCGAGGAGAGAAACCGGATGACCAGAATAGGTTTTGGAGGACCCAGGAGAAGGGGTTTCTCTCGGTAATGAAGGTGGTACAAAAGTGCCAAAGGATGAATCGACGACCACGACATCCCTGTTCGTGAACTTATAGGTTTGGTGCCATGTTTTAGTCGGTAGGAAGTGTTGGGGCCCTGCGCTTTTTTGGCGGGCGGGCGAGTGAGACGCGGGGTCCCAAAAGTGGGATTTTGTTTTTTATTTTGAATGAGAGGAGAAATGTGGAGGACGAAGAGAATGTATTGCCGGCGTGGATGATTCAACCTGAACCTGTCAGCTCGGTTTTGTAGGATGTGTGATGTGGGAATGGAAACGTTTCGTAAAAGAATGGTGCGTAGGGTCGATCGAGGAAGTGGGTTGCTGTAAGGATAACCGTATTCCCACATGTTCTTATCTAATTAGTGACTCGGGTTCGAATTTGGTCAATTTTTATAATCTCACCTTGCACCTTTGTCTTGTCATTGTCGTCGTCGTTGTCGCGTGTGCCACGAATCAACACCTCAAGCCAAATCCTTATACCATTTCCGTTAGCGAAGAACCACAGACCCACTATCCCTATCTTCGGGAAGAATTCGGCTGTTGGATTCACCTACGTTATTCACGAGAAAGTGAATTGGTCAACAGTGGCTACGCCCAAAACGCCTTTTCTCTGTGTTTTTAAATGAAAATTAGGTTGTCGTTTCCGGTTGCGTGGATACCGATGGCCACGTTTTGGTCATAGCTTTTATATTCTCTAACCATAATTTCGTTGCGTAGACGGAACGTTTTGCGGTGGTACTAACCAAAGCCTGTAACAAGGTAATGTTGCGTTGGTTTTTGTCTTCGGACTAACAGAATCATTGTAGACGGTTTCTTTCAAAACACTTGTTTGGAGACCTAATTTATGAACCTCGCTCTTCTGGTTGGTTACAAAAGTTCAAATTACAGACTGTTACAGATTTTGTTCTTCTTATTTGCTGTTTTTGGATGCGGGAATGTGATTTCTGTGACCAAACTCAGTTTTTGTGTTGTCATTCAAGCTTAATGTGGGGAAGGAGGGATAATCTTGAACACCAACAGGATTTGAAAAGTTTTAATAACAAAACAAACTACTGTCCTGTCAAAAGTAGTTTTACTATTTCCTTCAAGAGCAGAGAGCATGAATTATCTGGAGGTCAGAAGTCTGGGCTATTACGCCGGGTAGTCAAAGATTTGGGAGGATACGCATCCTTGCCTCTAGCTTTAGTACATGTTTTGCCAGCTTCACCCTGCCCTCCTGTTATCTTGAGAGTACGGAGTTATAACTCACCTCATCACTTCCTAAACTAAGTACTTTAGTATAACAGTCGCGGAAACCATCCTCCAGTACTATGGGAGGCCTATTGTTGAGTGGTCAAATCGCCTGACAGAGACAGTTGAGTTGTATCCAAGGGTGAATATGAGATTGAACCCAGCTATTCCTTCATCTTGGTGTCGAGCCATCTTAGTCTTTCTTTAGGACCCTCTCACTGTAATTCAGATACGGATGCTTGCCTACAGCTTGGTCCAACAAGCTTGTTAATCTTGTGTCATCTTCAGTGACTACAAAATCACAATACTGAGCTTAAATCCAGTGAAGATTTTAGTATCTTCGGTCAAACATTCACACCAAACTTGTGAACAAGCATCGTTTCCAAATATTTGACCGAGTGTATAGCTCAAAAATCAGAGCAACAAACAATCGCCAAGCTCCGGTGTAACATTATGAAGCTAGTGACACCTCCAATTCGTTCACCCAATCAATGAAATCATCATTCGTCTGTCAGAGTGCCCTTGTCACCTCTCCACCCCCGGGTGATTGACGTAAATTGACGTAAGTTAGGCTTGGTTTGATTTACAAGTTCCAACAAACAAGGTATTCCATTGAATTCGGTATTCGTGGCAGTTGTTAGAACTCGCCATTTTCTAATTTTTGCGGAATAACAAGAAGGAGGATGAATAAGGTGAAGAAGGAGGAGGAGGATGACGGTGTAGAAGGTAACGGCGAAGACTTTTAAAAGCTTTAAAAATGCTTTCGGTCATGAATCGGAGTTTTGGAAGTGAAAAACTTCGGAGAGTTTAATTAAATTAGTGTTAATGGAAGTGGGATAAAGACAAATATTTTCAAAACAAACTCCTCTAGTCATCGTGATTGGAAAAGAAACGTCTGGTATGCCAACCAGACATGGTCTTTCTAAGTGTAGGGGCCAAAAACCATTCGGCTCTCTTTTTTATGGAGATTAGTTTCGAAAAGTGGCTTTTTCTCAGAAACGGCACGGATTTCGTCGAGATGAGTTGGAGAAACGCGACGAAGGTATACAATAAGCGAAACGGTTCTACGAGGCGGTTCAGGTACCTCCGGAGCGGAATATGGGTCCAACCTGGTTTTCTTTCTTTCTTTCTTTCCATCCTCCGTTACGTTAGGAAACTTGGCATTCGTTTGGAATTTGTTTTCTTTTCTTCAATGGTATTTGAGTGTTGGTAGGGAGAGGCGGAGGAATTTTTTCGGGAGCTTTTTGGACGTGTTTGGGGGGGAGGTGCATCAGTTCCGGATGATAGTTGTTTTCGGGTTGCGTTGTCGTGTCAGAATGAGAACGATTTTGTATGCATTATGCATATCTTGTCCTAGTTGCATGTTTTCAAGAGGTTTGGTGACGAAATTTTTTTGTTTCGTTTTTGGTTTTTCATTTTTTGAGCGGGTTGTTGGGTTTTTGTTAGACTGGACTACGGTTTTGCGGCTGGAGAGATGGAATTCTTCTGCGGTTGGTAGTTCCGATCGGAAGTGTTATCCGTTTCCAAAGAAATCTTGCCAGAGATGAAGATAACGGTTTTTCCACTCGACGGTTTTTTTTAATCATTTTCGTGTGTTGTGCAACTTTTTGAAACGGTCATTTATTTACCGCGGATGGTCACTCAAATGGAGGATTTGCTTCATTTAGTACGTTTTTTTTTGCTCCAACTGTTTTCCTTTTTTTTTTCAATTTGGTCTTTTATTTTGTTTACTCGAAGCTCTCTCAAGAGGATAAACAAATGTTTTGGTTAGTTTTTGCGAATTGTTTCTACCAACCGACCGCGTTATGCGTCCCTTAAAGCCGGAAATCCTCTAAATCCATCTACCTTGTCCTCTTATTATCTTTAAGAGGTGAAAATATAACGCAGTCGCTATAAATTTAGTCTAATCTCAGGGCTAATTGTTGAGAGAATCAGTTCCTCTATGTAAACACTAGGAGGAACGTTACCGATTATTTTTAAGGAGTCATCTAAACCGTTCCTGGGGCTAGGATGCTGGTCTGCTCTTTAGACATAACCCCTCGAGGGAGGTGATAGTTAACAAGGGAACAACAGTTGGATGAAAGAGTTATCAAGTTAGTCAAAGCTACCTTCTGTCTGTTTTTGATTTGGAACTATTAGACCATTTAATTAGTCTAATCTTGGTTCTAATTTAGTTCCCCTATCGTGGTCTCTAATTCACGGTTAGCTTTCCTAATTTCAAGGTAGTGTGAGGTGACACTTGCTTTTACACGAACTCAGACCAACCTGAATCGGAACTCATCGCCACCGGAAAGAGTCGCTTCGTTGGAACTTAAAATTCATTTTTGAAGAATTGTTTTTATTATTTTCCTTGTTAATTACAACAATTAATTATCTCCTAGAAAACCTTAATTATCGAATAAAAAAAACTAAAAACACTCTCGGAGAGGGTTTCGTGCGAATTAAAGATTATCGCTTTGCCGGTCGGCTGGAGAATCCCATTTGACTGAACAATACTCGGAAAGGAGGGAGGAACACTTCTTCGGGTGACTCTTCAACACTCAAGGTTGAACTCAAAGATCACCCAAAAATCACACAGTTGTACCTATTTCATTTTAAACAACCGATTCATAAGGTATAGGGTGAGCAAGAAGTGTTAGCGAAGACTTTGGATGACCGTTTCACGAAACCTCCGTCCATCTCTTGGAGTGTCAGTTGGACCCACAAAAAAATCACGCGCTCTCTTTCATTTTTCTTGACACATTTTGTTTCTTTTTTTATTATCGCCCCGAATATTTGTTTTTAAATAGTTTGTAGGAGGACTTCTTGGAAATCTACTTCTTTTCTTCTTCCTTCCACAAAAGGACCCATTTTTATTTCGACAAAAAATAAATTGAGCGAAGGACTATAAAAATTAATTTATGAATTCCCAGTTTTGGGGATTTTTGCAGGTCTCGTGAACCGATGATGGCGTTTTCAAGGCGCCATTATTGTTCTAAACTTCCGCAAGTTTTGATTGTCGAAATTTTTTTTTAATGACGGATTCTTGAATAGATATTCGATTTTTAAAACCTGACAGAGAAACCTTTGGAGAAACATTGGTAACAGTTCTGTGTTCGGTAAGTCACCGGATACAGTCAGCTGGGTTGACCTAACCAACCCAACTCAGGGCTATCTTTTAAGGTTTGTGTTTATTTTTCTAGAAACTGTTTGGTATTAGTCCTAATATTTTGATTATGACGTAATAGTCTATAACATCCCCCGGTTTTTGTTATACTTCAACACTTCAACGTGCTCGTAGATTTCATGTCACCTTCAGTACATCAGTCACCAGATTTCATGTCACAACATTTCATCAGTACCATTTTAAAGTTTTGCTATATACAAACGGAACCGCAACAATAGCCCGAGCTTCCGATGACTATAAAAATGATTATAACTAAGCGCTGTAGTTCCCTGAATTGATCTAATTCTGCCATTTTTGTTACCCGGTATTTGGAGAAACATTAACAGCAGTTTACTGTTCTCTAAGACACCGGATAAAATCAGTTGGGCTGATCCAGCTAACCCTACTTAGGGATATCTTTTAAGGTTTGTGGTATTCACCTAAAAGCTGTTTAGTATTAGTCCTAATACTCGATTTTTGTGACGATATTTTCTTTAAATAGCATAATAACCCATAACCTAGGTCAAGACATTTATGGGTTAATTCCTCAAATCTTGTTACTCAACCACTTTAGGCACTGAAGTCTAGTAAAATTCCTACCAAACCTTAAGCAATGAATTAATTGAAAAGTTTAAGTCAAACTAACTTAGGTATCAGTGTTAGTAGTGTTAAATTTTTAACTGTTACGCTGTCTAGGTCATATTTTTGGAGAAATAAGACCATTTTCTCTTACTTTGTCCAGAGATTTTGTTTTCTTTTTCATAGATGAAGACATTCTCAGTGGTTTGAAGTTTTAACCAACAACTTTAATCGTACCAGTGGTAACAGTCGAGAAAATCTCAAAAGTCACTAGACTAAATCTTATGTTCTGGTCTATTAAGTCTCAATTTAGTCATGAAATATGACTGAAGATGATAAGTTTGGCGAGACGTTTGGGCAAATTTATCGACAGGCGTTTGTTACTTTTCAAATTAATAATTAACCAGTCTAATAGCCCAGATTTTAGGTCTGATAATAGTGTTTTGCTCGAGTTGTTGGAGATGAGATTAAGCTTAGTGAAATACTTTTGACCAGAGCTTTGATTGACTGACTCAAAGGGTAGTTGGAATTGTTCTCAAATTCACGAATTGATTTATTTTTACTGGACTCGGATTGGTTCTTTTGAATTTATTGTGAGAGCTGGTCTCGGAATTTGCCATTTTATGACACTACTTTGTGTCCTTTTTAATTTATTTTGAATAACATTTTTAGTGCAACCGAAAATTAGTTTATGGAAGTTTTAAGTGTTTTACATAGATAGTCACTTCTCTTCCTCTCTTTTGGATAATTGGCCTGCTCGACGTTTTACTCTTCTGAGAACATATTTGAGAAGCTACCCACTACCCCCTTCTTCCTTTTTCGTGCTGCTTCTAGCAGGGTCTACCGGAAAGTTCTATCCAATAATGTTACAGCAACTTTAAACACATTTTGCTCTCTCTTTTAATTACTGAAGGTATTCATGTATTAGTGCATATTTATACTGACCTAGTATTCATATTAGTATTCAAGAAAGTTAACTTAATCTGTTGTATTGTAACTTAACTAGACGCTGTTGGGCGGAGTGTATGAAGAAATATTATACTGACTTAGTTAACAACCTTACTACTCCTAACTGTCTACTACTATGTGTTGTGTTATAATCTATTTATCGGATGTCTGGAAAATTATTCTGGCGGCTTGAGCCTTTTCACATGCCCTCTTATAACCAGAAGGAAAAAAAACGGACAGAACTTTCCGGTAGACCTGATATTACCACCTTCTAAGGTTTTAGTTCTCAACCAGATGGTTCTTGTGTAGCAAGATTTTCTTGTTTTCGATTTGGTTGAGGGAGAGAAAACTGATTCTGCGAATGAATGAAAGATTTTCTTTCGAGAAAAAAAAAATTTCCGTTTGAAAGAAAAATTAGGGCCGAGAGATGAAAGCACGCGGATTACGTCACGTGAATGCGGAACATAATCATCCGCAAAACGTAGATTAGTGGACCAAGATTGAGGATGCTCTAATGAATTGCATCCGGACGGTTTGTGAACGTTGTAATCATAACTACAGAGCTCGGACTTCGTAAATGGTGACAAAAGCCAATAACACTGGAGGGAATCGTTGCGGTGGCTTTCTGTTCCCGGATGGAAACAGCGGATGATAGCCTCGGAGGATTCAGAAGGAAGGGAATGAATGAACGTGAATTGTTTCTTTAGGCCATGGCTGAAAGAATTTATAAAGAATGAAATGTCGGGCAGAATCGTGGAATCAGATTTAGCGGCTTCACATGATTTGGTCGAATTTTTAACGAGAAAAACGTTTAAAAAAAAAGCTCGGCAAGTTGAAATATCTCATGTGAAACAGTGTTGCCAATGTAAATGGCCTGCAAGCCATCACGTCTTTACATTCCATACCTGGGCTCGTAACTCGCACACACTCACACATAAAATCTGCACGACAAAATGCAAGTAAGGTTGATGCAAGTTCCGTTTCTTCATTCCTTAAAAAGCTTCTCTTGCATTCCTTTGTCCCCTCTCAGCCTCCTTCCTCCTCGGCCTGTCACCTTTTCCGAATTCAAAATCCTTACCGAGAATAATAATTGAACCGGGAAAGGAGCAGGAGTGGTAGTGGGAGGAAGAAGAGGTGGGAGCGAGTAGGAGGTGATGTATGTAAACAAAAAAGGTGTCATCGTTGGTTTTTCTACCAGAAGCTTTTGGTGGTCTTCTTTAATTTTAGTCATAATGTCGAATCTTAAAAGAAAATCAGACAAAACGAATTGCTTCTTGAGATTTCGGTACCAAAGTTTAAAATCATCAAATCTATAATGATGAGCTGGTTGTAGGGTGGTTGTGGTATAGAAAGGAGATGTGTTAAAGAAAGTTAGATGAGATAGCAAATGTATTCCTCAGGAAAGCCAAACCAGATGTGAAGGAATTTTTATAAGAAACCGGAAACGAATTGTCAATTGGTGCTCTACAGCAAAGTATGATCGTAATAAAAAATTTTCCTGTAGGAAATCTTAACCTCAGAAATATATCAATAACAACAACAGCGTTCTCTCGAGTTTTGGAAAGTGTTAGATCAGCTATCACTGATTCTTAATAAAAAGTTGTCTGAATCGATCATGTTAGGAATAGTCAACTTTTGACTACTACGTCTTCTATCACAGCTAAAGACGTCCTTAGTGGGAAGTTCCAGCCGAAAGGTTTCTCTTCCTTAATGGAAGATTTGACTTAAGTGGCGTGACAGTCAAAAGTGTAACATTACTAAGACTAAAGAGAACCACGAAAATCTAAAACTTACCACTCGTCTAAATATAAAATTTTAACCTAAACTACACCTCAGATCATGTTGTTCATAACTGAACTACCGAAAAATCGCTGTCGTGCTACTTCAAACCTGTTAAACTATTTGGATAAGGTTATGATTCTAGTGGATTTCGAAAATGGGTTCGGAAAGGGTCAGCAACATCTAAACTCCCAGAATTTTTATAATTTTTTGGAGCACGCAGTATTTAGAGGAGTTTTATGAATCTGTCACGGATACAGAAACCGTGGATGTAGAATCAATATCAACAAAATAATGACCGCATAACTTCGAATTCGTTCAATATACCGATTGGATCTGTGAGTAAGAAGCTTTCACCGCATACTAAGGAATGAGGTACTATTAAGGGAGGGTAGTGGGTCGCTTTATAGTCCACTACAAGTCATCTCGAACGTGACTATGAGGAAGGGAATAGTTATAAGAACAACAACAATAATAAAAAATCCTCAGCGATGAAGGTTAATAATTTTTTTTACTCGATTTTAATTACTTAATTAAATAAATTAATTAAAAACAGCCGAAAAAACGTAGGTTTGGCCCCCCTCCCTCCTGTGCCCGTCTTCCCATCTTCCGCCTCCCCGTAAAAGTAGAAAAATTTGTACGGTGCACGAAACGTGGAGCAAAGTATTTAATTAAAAGCAACCCAGGCGTGGGTTGTCAAAGAACTTAATGCCACATAACAAAAATTTACACATTTTTATAAAATATTCATTAATTAAAAGGAATTACGGGGAAGTCGTTAACCTTAACTTTAATTAATGTTTCGCGCAAAAGACACAAGTCTTTCGATGGTGGAAGGAGTGGTGGAGGAGGAAAGAAGATCGTGTGTGGTTCATTTTATTTTTATTTTTGTTTTTGAAATTTTATTTTCTCCAAAAATCAGGAATTTTTAGAGCAAACCTGAAAAATTATGTTTGTTGGAGTGAAGGGGAAGGGGTGTTAGGTTATTAATTGGAATTTTCCATGTTTACTTACTCTATGACATCGATTTTGGACTTTTGCGAAATGTCTAGACGGAACAACATTCCTCGTTTGGGCGTCTTCTTTCCCCGCGTGTGTTTGTTCGACTGTGAGTGTGTGCCTGGCTTTCCTACTTTTCTTCCGTCGTTTTGTTTTCATTTTTAACTTTTTTTTTGATGTTTTTGTTGTTGTCGGTCTATTTGGTGGTGGTGGCATAATTTTGGCTAAAACGACCTCCCGATTCCTTCTGGTTTGGTACGACTTGTTTCAATGTCTCAGCTAAGGAATCATCCTCTCTATCCGGGAGTAGGAATGTATGATACCACATCGTAGGAGGAAGATGGGTGTAAGATTTCAACCTTGGGGATGGAGGAGAGTGAGGGGATGAAGACACTCTCCACCCCCTTAAGCGGTAAGAGTCCTCAGGGACTCTCAACCAGACGATACCCGTTTGGGTGAAGACTATTTGTGGTTTCATCTTATCTACAAGTGTTCTATACTGTATTTGTAGGATATATACTTCCACCTTGTACTGTTTTATACTCTTTACAAACCCGGAAGTGTGTGTATTGATATAAATAAAGAAACCGCCTCCAACCCAGAGTAATATACAGAATTTCTACCCCAAAATGAAGTTCCCTACCCAAAGGGATGAATCCACGTGGCCCGTTTCGGTGTCCTATCATTAACGATATCCTACTGGATCATGTGAACGTCGGATATTTATCCTCAAGGTTAGAAGGACGTCTTAAACGCTTTTAAGTACTCAAGCCCAAATGGGTTAATTTATATTATTATAATATCTACTCATCTTAAACTAAAAACAACAGAAACTCTATGATTGTAATGAGTTTGTAAGATGTAGGCCCTAATTCTACAAAGATGCAAACAAATGGCGGGAAAACATTTTCTGTAGTTCCTACAAACCTTAATTCTTGACATTTGATCGTGATACAGGACGTCTGCGTTCATAAACTGTTTCCGGTAGCTTGATTTTCATTCTGAAATTTTTTTCCCTCGGAGTGGTTAGGCTGGACTTCTGGTTGGCCACCCACTTGTCTATAACTCAAAACCCTCTTCGGATTTTCCAACCACAATTGAACTTATACCATCAGAAGCGATTCGGGTGATAGATAGACAGAGAGGAAGAGAGAGAGAGAACGCATGACCTCAACACCCGGTTCATTTACATTCTTTAAGAACGCACCTAAAAACCGCCCACTTGAGGGCATCTCCTTCGCATTTTGTTTTTTTTTCCATCGATTGCTAAATAATAAAAAAAATTATCGAACCACATATGTAGGCCTCCTTTCTTTATTTGTCTTCTGCCCCGATTTATTTATTTATTTAGTTAGATACCTTCGATAGCGCCACCATTTCATGAGTTGGCTTAGCGGGTGTCAGGCCATCGACGACAGGATTAATCAATCAATCAGTCTCTTTTACTATCGATGTTTTCGTTTAATGTCGTGTCGCGAAAACCGTGCGAAATCAATAAATTTATTTATTTATTTATTATTTATTTTGCAAAAGAGACTGGCGATCGGATTTTAAATGATTTCATTAAGACATCAACATAATTGCGAATGTGTCAGGTTAGTGACACATCGTTGCAACTGTTTTGCAACATTCGGACACTATTTTATTTATTTATTTATTTGCACGTGTACGTGGAAGAAGTTATTTACATAAGGCGTGGCTCACTACCTTTTTTTTGCTTTTGATAAATTATCAGTTGATGATTAAACAAACGTGGCAGTAGAGATGGGAGTTTGCTATGAGGAGAGTGACGTTTTTGAGATTTTTGTTCGTTTCTGTCGGATTTGATTCCTGTAGTAAATATTTACAATTTGAATTTGTTACTGTTTTTGAAATGATTTTTGCTGTAGTCAATATTTGAATGATGTTCCACGTTATCCTGTCTTTGAATCGTCGCCTCTGTCCACCTCTCTTTCCGTTCGTCCCCAAACGACACGACAACGGAGGTCAGAGACTCGTCATAGCTTTACCCTCTTCGTGGGTATGTTCTCCTTGACACAAATACTATTCAAGGCAATTCCAGAATTATTAAATTATTATTTTTTTAAAGGAAGATGGAGGAATTATTAATAAAAGTACCTGAGTACCTTGAACGCGTTTGGCCAGTGTGGGATCGGTGTCCATTAAATCCCGCCTTCTTTTGTGTGTCTTTTGGAGAGGTGAATAGATTTTTGAGTTTTCTGGGTTAGACACCAAACCGTGCGACAGCGAGGGTTTGATTTGTTTGTTTTTGGTTTGGGAATTGATGAAGAAAGATTGTAACAGGAGTCTGGGAGGACTGTATAAACGTATGACAGGGTTTTGGATTTGTGGAAATGCAAAAAGATGAAAAGTTGGAGAGATGTTGGTAGGAAATTTTGAAAGTTTTAGCAGTGACAGTGTGTCTTCGAGTTGAGACATGTCCTTACATCTGACAGTCGAAGGAATCTGTTTTGTGGAAGTTTGGAAAGTGACTGAAGTTTTACAACAACCGGAAATAGTTATTCTCTGAGTTTTAATACAGTTTTCTACCCTCGAGTGTAACAGTTCTTTTACATTCTGTTGCATTGGGAAATAAATTTTTCATTAAAGTGTGCAATACTTTTGAAAGAAATGTTTGATGAAATTACTTTTAAAAAATTATCACAAAGTGTGCAGTATTTTTGAAACAAACTGCTGACGAAAGGTTCGTCATTATCGGTCAAGTTTGAGTTCCGTTTGTTTCCTCGAGAGCACTCCTCCCAGTTTTTGTTGTATTCTGAGATAAATTCTTCATAAAAATGTGCAGTATTTTTGAAAGAAATAGTTGATGAGATCGTGGATTACTTTTAAAAAATCATCGCGATAGTGTGCAGTACTTTTGAAAGAGACTACTGACGAAAGATCGTTATTAAGTAGACTTTGAGTTCTTTTTTGTTTCCGTGAGTCAATCTCTCAGTTTCCGTTGTATTTTGAAAACAAAATTTTATAAAATTGTGCAGCACTTTTGAAAGAAATAGCCAATGAATTTGGATTAGTTTTTAAAAATCGTCGTAAAACTGTGCAATACTTTTGAAAGGGATTGTTAATAAAAGTCCGTCTTTCATCCCTGAGTACAACAATACTCCCAAATTCTGTTACGTTTTAAATTAAATCTTTCGTAAGAGTGTGCAGTACTTTTGAAACGAGTTTGAGTTCCGTTCCGTTTGTTCCCTTGAGTACGACCCCTCATTTTCTGTTGTATTGTGAAGTGAATTCTTCATAAAGTGTGCTGTAGCTTTGAGTATGACAAAATATGGAAGGAAAGGTCTAACTCTCAATCATTACTTTAGTGGTTAGTCACTTTGGCCCCTCAATCACTCTTGAAACCTCTGAAACCGGAAATGATTTGATTGAAACCAAAATCTATAACAATCTGCAGAAAACCACAGCAACGAGTTTTTATTTAAATATTTCTGAATCAGGTGAATTTGGGTATTTAAACCCAGCATCCAGACATTGTATAATACTGTCTATGAAAAGAAATAATTTTAAAACCGGAAATGAATGGATTGGATTTCGAAACGTTCGAAACTCTCGTAAATCGTGTCTCACACGAAACAACAGTGTTAAAGGGTAAAGGAACTCAGAGGGAGGGGAGAGGGAAACGACAAAGAAAAACTCCCACGGTCGTTGTAATGCTTGCAAATTTATTAGCGACGCGCCTAAAAAGCGAAGAATTAAAAGCGGAGAAAAACGAACGACGAACATGTGACAGTAACAGAAGGAAGGACATGTCACGAGCTTGATGGAAGGTCTTTTCATATTTTAACGTGCTTACCAAACCCTCGAATAATAAAAATTGGTAAATTGTCGACGTGACGAAATTGTAATATTGTATTTATTCAATTACTATGGCGTGATCGTTTTCGAATTTTTTTTGCCGGGAAATTCAAATGATAATGTCAAACGGTTGTGATTTTCAGGAGCCACGTCCGTCCGTGATCGAAGTGGCTAATTAGTTGCCATAAGATTTTATTTTATTTTTATTTTTGTTTTTGGTTTTACGACTTGGATTCCTTTTTCTTTGAAGGCTTGCGAGCATGGAAACGTGTGATTTTGGAACGTAACGAATGTGGAAGCATGTGTTTTGTAATTTTCTCTGGGTGTGAAGTCACCTCTTTCCCCGGTTTATTAAAAATTCAGGTTCCGGGCGACCACCGACGCGATTTCTTGCTCTCGATTTGGATTTCGTGTTCCTCTCGAACGAACCCAATGTCGGAATTGGGTGGATTGATGAGACCAAGTCCACGAATTCCGAATTCCGGTCGTTCTGATAGCTACTTCGCTGAGTCCTTATACTGAACAGACTGGCTGCCAGTTGGTGGCTTTTTCCATTTGTATGCTTCGTGTAGACTCTTTCGTACAAGTCTGAGTGCATCTTCATGCATGTTTTGTGCATGTCTTGTGAGTTGTTCGTTACAAGTCCGAGCTTGTCTTTACACTAGTTTCTGCATTTCGTTGTGACTTGTTTATTACAAGTCTGAGTGTGTTGCCTTGGTCGCCACTGTTTCTATGGTCTAGTCTCTGGTCGCAGGTCGTGTTAAGTCTGTTGAGATGATTAGGCGAAGAGCTGAAAAGTTGAGGATACGTTGTCCAAACATTTTTCTCATCTCATCTTTGGTAACTAAAGTAAAGCAACATTATGTGAGCTGTTGGGTTGTTCGGAAAATGCCGAAAACCTGAACCAACCGGAGGACATGGTTAATGCTTTCAACCTTTCCTGAAATTTGGTCGTCTTAGTTTTCCACTTAGTTTCTTCCTTCTTATTCTTTCGATTACTATCGAAGGCCAGAAAGTAACCTTGTACATTCATTTTGATTTTATTGCCCTTGACTTCCAATAGTTCTCCATCTTTTCACTTTGCTGATTCCTCCTTTCCTGTGTCCAGATGTTATTCTCTTTCCTCTTCTCCTTCTCCCGGAAACGCTTAAAATTTTGCACTATTCTTCCATTTTGTGGTTAAATTTTCTCTTCTTCCGGTTTTCATCTTAGTTTTTTGGATTTCCGTTGTGTTAAAAGGTTTGAAAGTCTTGTCAGTTCCTTGTTCCTGCTAAATCTCAGTTAGTGATCGCTGTCTAGTTACCAATTCTTCCTTTTTCCTGTTTTGTCTTAGTCCTTTGCTTTCTCTTTTGTATTTGTAAAGCTTTGAAACTTTTTTCTGTCTCAGTTAAGCTCAAAGCTCCAGATCTTTGTGTATTTCTCAACTCTTCAATTTCCTGTTAGTCTTTTGCTGTGACTTTTGTTTAACGTTTGGAGAATCTTGCAGTGTTCCTGTCAGTGGGGTAAAAAATTCAAACCAATCTTTGGGCTAAGTCTTTCCAACCCTAGTGTTTCCGGTGTAGTTTTCCTTTTTCACCAGTTTTGCACCCAAACTTTCATTTCTTTTCTGTTTGAAGCTCGTTTCTTTTGTTTCGTTACTTACGTCACCTTCTGTACTTCTGAACTGTTCTTCTGTCTTTAATTGTTTCATTTTTTTCTTAACTAAGAGCATAAAGCCTTTGAACCGCAAATATTTGGGTCTTTATTCAAAATCGTTGTCTAATTTTCCACTAGTCCTTCATTTTGTTGTTAGATTTTCTTATTTTCCGGTTTTCTTCTTAGTTTTTTGGATTTCCGTTGTGTTAAAAGGTTTGAAAGTCTTGTCGATTCCCTGATTCCTGTTCAGCTCGTGATTGTTGTCTAGTTGTGAATTCTTCCTTTTTCCTGTTTTTTTGCTTTGCCTTTTGGATTTGAAGAGCTTTGAAGCTTTTTTCTGTCTCAGCTTTAGATTTTTGTGTGTTTCTAGTTTCTTCCATGTCCTCCTAGTCTTTTGCTTTATCTTCTGTTAAACGACTGTAGATTCTTCCAGTTTTCCTGTGGTAGGCTGAAAATCAAAAACAGCCCAAACGAAACCCATTTGTTCCGTCTTGTCTTCTACATCAGAGGTGCGCAAACTAGGGGTCGCTAAATTTTTATAAACTTCATTATGCCTGCATGGTTTATGTTGTATAAAATTGTATAAGTGTTGTATAAAAAGTATTTTCTTAAAATTATAAATAAAATTAATATGTGTCATATTTGATGATGTTTTTCGATGGAATGAAAGAAATTCGCGAACTATACTTCGTGTTTGAGAATATGTATCTTTGTCAAGGGGTCGTCAAAATTTTTCCACTGAAGGGGTCGTAGTCGGAAAAAGTTTACGCACCACTGTTGTATATCACCTCTCACTGAAAGTCTTCTTCATCTCTTAGAATCAAAAGATATTTTCTCCTGATTCTCATTTCTCACTTTCCCAAAAAAATCTCACGATTCTTATTTTTCTTATAAAAACGGAAAGAAAACAAAAACTTGAACAACACAACGAAATTCCGAAGCTCCGGGGCGCCAAGCCCTTGGTAAACAATCAAATCACATAATTTCACATTCCTAAACAAAAAAGTTAAAGCTCCACGCGTTACGAGAGAGAGAGAGAGACAGAGAATTTTTTTATAAACCTAGATTATGTGTAGAGCCTGAAAGAAGAAGAAAAATTTTTCGGAGGGAGTTACCCGAATAACGAAATCAGGATTTCGGTAGGAACCTATAACTAACCCCACCGCCCTCCCGAAAAATTTTTTTTTGGCTTGAGTTAGCAGCAGACAGGGCTATGACCACGGAATTGTTAACTGTAGTGTAATATTCAAAGAATTCAAAAAGGTCGTTGACTTACGATAATGAGTCCGACGTTGCCTGGTTTATTTCAGTGGCGTTTGTGTGCTTTTTAATAGTGAAACGAGACATTTCACCGACTTCTATTGTTTTCATTTTTCTTCGTCTTTCGTCGTCGTCGTCGTCATCTTCTTCTTCTTCTTCTCCTACTGCAAAGTGGTATGAAATGAAATTTTTAAGTTTGGTACAAAGACAAAAAATCTTCAGCATCCTCGAGTAGAATTCTTCTTCGTTTCTGATTCTCTCTAAAGTCAAGTTCATGAAAAAGGAAATGAATTTATGGGTTTTAAAAAAGAAAATCTGAAGATTCACTTCCGGTTTAGAAGTCACATTTACTTCAGTCGATGGTCTGTGAAACTGTTAAAAGCTCCAGATGCGAAGAAATGAAGGAAGCTGAACTAAACTACAAGAAATCATCACAGAAAATTAATCAAAGATCAGGAAACAGGAAGTGATTTAAGGACATCAGACTGAAGACGTACTTCCGGTTCAGAAACCACATCTACTGTAGTTGATGGTTTTTGAAACTGTTTAAAGCCCCAGAATGGAGTGAAAGCAAGGTGAACTCAGTTACAAAAAATGACGACAGAAAATTAAGCCAAGATCAAGAAACACTAACTAAAGTTACATATCAATCTGAAGACGTACTTCCGGTGTAGAAGCTACATCTCTTTCAGTGGATGATCTTTGAAACTGTTTAAAGCTTCAAGAAACAGAAAAATGGAAACAAGGTGAACTAAACTACAAGAAATTACTACAGAATATTAAACGAAGATCAGGAAACGGGAAGTGTATGTACAGTTTGCAAGGAAGTCAATCTAAAGACGTACTTCCGGTTCAGAAACCCCATCTACTTCAGTTGATGGCGGGCGAAACTGTTTAAAGCTCCAGAAGACCAATAGAAATGCAAGCCAGGTGAACTAAACTACGGGAGATGACTACAGAAAATTAAACGATGATCAGGAAACAGGAATTAGAGTTACAGTCTGAAGACGTACTTCCGGTTAGAAATCCAATCTACTAGAGTCGAAGATACTGAGTCGAGATAAAAGATAATGGTAAGACAGAATCCAGATGAAGGCTTTGAAGCTACACCACTCAAAAGGTATCTAATTTTTGCTGTCGTCAAGTTTTGGAAAGCTCTTCATGGAAGCAAATTTTTGGTAGAGGGAGGGGGTGGGGGAAGGTAGGAGGCGAACGTCTGAAACGAATTCGGCAACGTTTTCTTTCTTTTGACTTTTTTAAAAATCGCCCACTTAATCACCGGGTAATTTGGCCTAAACTCCTTTGCATTGTATCGTAATGGAGTCATTATGATATTGGTATTAATAACTATGAGGTGGGAGATAGATATGCATCGTTTAGATGAAATTGGTCCTGAGGAAAAGAGGAGGAGGTGGAGGAGGGGTGGGAAAGGGGCTGGTGGGAGGAGAAGTCAGTCAAAGATTTCGGACCAAACACCCGGAGATCTCATGTCGAAGGATTTGAGATCCGAGTGAAAGTGAGTCTCACCGCCCTGTTTGAGGTTTTGTAACGGCGACATTTTTCCCTCCGCGTAATGGTGATCCTTCTTGTTTACTGTAAGTATCGGTAATGAGATGTATAATCAGGTTTGGAGAGGATTTAGAGCTTGGTTGCGAATTTGGGATGTTGGATGATGTTTTGAGAGAAGGTGAGAGATATGTTGATGGGTTAAGCGAGTATAGAATGTTAGGGGTGCTGTTGCCTGCATCATTCTTTCATGCTGTCATGGAGTGACCTACTTCTGTGTCGTCTATCTGCTACCTGACGGGAGATGAGAGAAGAAGGAAATAGTACGTACCTATCTCTCATCGGTGTTCGATTCCTCCATCCTTTGTAGCTTTTGTGTGAAGACACGTTGACAGCCTTCACTGTTCTGGTGGAGTACTGTACTGACTATAACTTTCGTCTGAGCTTGCTGACACTCTTTAGTCATTTATTCCTCCTAAAATCAGACTAACCCCTTGTTCCTCAGTCATTAGGCCGCTTCCAACCCAAATTTATTTCAGCAAAATTTGATTCTCAAACAATTCACTGTTGAAAAAGTCAATCATGACGTCCCTCCAATATTAAAAACCAAAAAGTAGCAAAAGCTATCAGCAGTAATTGTCCAATCAGCTAACTGACTAGCTTTAACAGGCTTGAGGTTGTGATAATAACTCATCGCTACCTCTTTCTCTAGTCAGCCATCGTCTTTGTTTCTTTTACAGCCAGAACCAAAGTCTCTAGATTAACAATCAGATCGTTGAAGCTTTTCATTCGTTCCGGTCACGTGTCCTTGACTAGTTTGCGTTTCCTGTTGGCTTTTCCCGCATTATTTTTAGGTGAACGCCGTTCAAATCATCTCAAGTTCTCGCGATGAAGTATTTTTATTTTTTTATTTTGGGTCAAGGCTGTCGGGTTTT
The DNA here is from genome assembly GCA_016920875.1 of Columbicola columbae. Taxonomy (NCBI): domain Eukaryota; kingdom Metazoa; phylum Arthropoda; class Insecta; order Psocodea; family Philopteridae; genus Columbicola; species Columbicola columbae. The sequence continues at coordinate 3,876,858 of JADMLL010000003.1, read as the reverse complement.
TAAAAAAGATATCGTGCAGGAGACGGGGGGGTAGGAAGTGAGCTTTTTGGTTGTTTCCTTCGGTTTGTGCTTTAGTTGAATTATACAGACGCGTCTCGGAATCTCGTCCACACACCCATTTTCAAGGGTGGAGAAAGCTCGAAAAACTCGAAATCCGACCCCCCCGCTTGAACTACTCCCCACACGGCGTGAACGCGCACACGGTCCGACCAAATTAGGTCTTCGAAAGAAAGATGATTCATACAAGACTCTCCCATAACCGTTTTAGGAGTGACGTAGACGACGCTCGCAAGAAGCATTTAAAGAACTTTGGTTTGTTTCATTGAAGAAGACGACGGAGGAGGAGGAGGAGGAAAAGAGGAAAAGCATAATTGCTCACATGAACCGTAGATGTTTAATTGTTGATATGGTTCCTCAAACTCGCGCTTCCCCCTCCTTCCCCGTCCCTCAGAACCCGACAAGACAATGCAATTTTGACTTTGATTCCTTTCATGGTTGGAATGATGGCCATGCCAATCGATTGTAACGGCCGCCGACTAATATCCAAACCACTAAAAGTTCTTTTACCTCTTGTTAATGAATTATTTGAGGCAGTAACACCGGCTGCGGTCGACATTTTGCAATTGCGTTCGGAGCCTGATTGAGATTCGGTCGTCTCACCGAAGATTAGGTTTCCTCTCCTTCTCTAGGTTTCAATGAGACTCAGAAACGGAAACGCCGCCGTGAGGAGACTTGTTGACGGGTTTATCCGGTGTTGACAAGGTTCGTTGGCCATATTCCCGTTCCGACCTAATATAAATTGGGTGTTGAAGAATGGCAACGGGAAGTGATGTAGTCGAACGAACCTGATAAACTCTAAACGACACCTGCTGTTAGTGTTTTGCGTTTAAGATGTCTTTGTCAGGTATGGCCGTTTTAGTTCTTTCAACAACGATGTATGCGGATATGACTTTGTAGGTTTCTGTTTAGTCTTGTGGGCTGTCTGATGATTCGAAAGATTTCGCCGGCTGATTTCCTCATCCTCACCGCCAATGAGTTTGGGTATAAGTCTCATTATTGAAACGTTAGGGCATCTTGTCCCGATGAAACGAAATCCAACCCTGAAGATCAAAGTACAAAAAGCCGTAGATAAAAATCCGTCAATTATCAATGCTTAAACAAGTGCATCAATGCAAACGCACCTAAAAAAAAGTTTAAACTCTGCTCTCTCAAGGTCAGGGTTTGGTATAGTTCGTAATCTGTGCATGGTCAGGAACAGTCTTCTACATCAAGTCTTCGGGACTTTTTCTTACCTCAATCATCTCCTTTCCTTCTTTCTGTGGAATAATTTTCAACTGGAACCAACGCCCTGGTCGATTTTCTTTCTTAATACCATCACTACCGGAAGTGAATTGGGTCACCGATGATGAACCTTTGTAACTGTTATGCTGATACTCTTGTCTGGGAGTTTGACTTGGGTTTCAGTCTCGTTTTGTCTCTCTTGGATATAACTTCAGTATTCATTTCACAATTATTGCACAATTTTAAGAGGAATTAATTTTATAAATACTACACAATGTAAAGGAGAACTCATTTCATAAATATTGCACATTTCAAAGGAAAATCTGTTTCATAAATATTTCTCTCATTTAGAAGACAAAATAATTTCATAAATAGTGCACAGTTTAAAACGAAAAATCATTTCATAATTATTGCACGCTATCGAAAGGAATCATGTCATAATATTGCACGATTTAAGGGGAAAGGTATTTCATAAATATTGCACACTTTTATGGTGAACTCATTCTATAAATATTATACAATTTAAATGAAAACACATTTCATGAATGTTGCTCGTTTGAAAGGAAACCTCTTTTCATAAATACTGCACACTTTTAAGGGGAACCAATGTCATCAATATTGATCATTTAAAGGAAAATGTAATTTATAGGTATTGTGCGATTTAGAGTACTCATTTCATAAATAGTGCACACTTTCTTGAGCAATTTCTTCCATGAACATTCACACTTTTGAGGGAAATCCATTTCCTAAGTATTCCTCTTTTAAAACGAAAACTAATTCCATAAGTATTGCACACTTTAAGAGTTATTCATTTCATAAATACTGCACAATCTTAAAAACGACTCATTTCAAACATAAATCATTGGAGTAGAAACGAAACTCAAAACCACTGAGAACGACCTATAGCTGTCCAAACTTGCGAAACCTCTCACGCTGTTGGTATTTGCACTCACCCTTTTAACCATTAGTCTTATCTATCTAATAACTCAACAGTCAGGGCTATTAATTTAGAACCAAGAACCACGTCGGCTTGAGAACACATCAACAGGCCGTCGCTTCCGTCTTGATTCATTAAATCAAAGTCATTGGAGAAGAAAGCTCGAGGGAATGAAACCCCCAGAGTGAGCGAATGAGTGAATGAGAGAGAGAAGGGATCATGAAACAACAATACCATCAACAGAATCGGTGGTGCCAACACCACAAAAGCAACAATAACAACAACAACAAGGAGAGAAAAAAAAAGAGAAACAAATTAGTATAAAAACACGAACCTAAACACAAGAGTTCATCATGTTCGTATGTCATTGATTCAGATAATATCTCGCATGTTAACTTTTTTCTTTCTTTTCCCCGCGCTCCACCTTACGACTCGATTATTCAATCATCTGTCTTCCTCCTCCTCCTCCTCCTCCACCTCTTCTTCCTCATCTAGGTTTTGCTCCTTAGAGAGGATAAATCATTCGGTGCCTGAGAGCCTGAGTAAAAACCTTTTTTTTTCCATCATCTTCATCTTCATCTTCTTGTTTCATTTCCCGATCGAAACTTTCTAAGAAACGTAATAAAAGATTTTTAATAACACAAAAAACGTTCGAAACGTTTCAGAGAATTTATTCCATAAATTGTTTTGCCCACTCTCGAGCAAAAAAAGGAGGCAAAAATTCTATTTTTAGAACTTATGACACTTAATACTTGGCCAAATGAGCAATTTAGTAAGAATGCGTCGGTCATACATTAGCAACAACACACTCACTCTCGCATATATACTCGACACATGGAGGAACTCTTGAATGAAGCTTTTCTTCCTTTTCTTCTTCTTTTTCTTTTTCGTCTGTTGGTAGTTTTAATGATGGTATTCCTCTCGTCGTTATTCCACTCAAGTCTAATTTAACAGCCAAAATTATATTAATATTAACTATTAATATAATGTGTGGCGTTCGCCACATTCCTCATTCCGGAATGTGCACAGTGAAATAAAACAGCCGACAACTGAAGCCAAATTCATGATTCAGTCCCAGAGCTCTGCACCATCAGCATCTTTTATTTTCCATTTTGATTCTAAATTATAGTTATAATAATATTTTATATATCAGTATACATATAGGAATTAGTGTGGTCCATCATTCGTTCATCATCATCGATTCAACCTGGTTACGACATAATGGCAACAAATTTACCATAGTTTAAGAGGACTTCATTTCATAAATATTACACAGTCTAAGGGAAAACTAATTTCATAAATATTGCACGCTTTCTTAAGAAATTCATTCCATAAATGTTGCACACTTAAAAGGAAAATTCGTTTCAAATGTATTGCACACTTTAATGAGAACCTTAGTTCATATATTCAGGAATTCATTTCATAAGTGTTGCACTGTTACAACAAACACTCATTTCATAATTATTCCGCACTATCTCTTTCAAAAATACTGCACACTTTTACGATCGATTTCTTTCACAACACAACGGGAATTGGGAGGATTGTAGTCGAGGAAACAGAATTCAAACTCGTCTAATAATAACGAAGCTTTCGTCAGCAATATTTTTCAAAAGTACTGCACACTTATGAAGAATTCCTTTTGCAACACAACAGAATGTGTGAGAATGTAGGAGGAATGTCATACTCAAGGGTGTAAAACTGAATTAATACTCAGCGAAGAACTATTTCCTGTTGTAGTAAAACTTCAGTCACACTTTTCAATCTTCCGCATAATCGATTCTTTCGACTGTCAGACGCAAGGACATGTCTCAACTCGAAGACACACTGTCACTACTAAAACTGTAAAAATTTCCTAACAACATCTCTCCAACTTTTTATCTTTTGCATTTCCACAAATCCTCCATCATAAGCCCCTACAGTCCTCCCAGACTCCTGTTAAAGTCCTTCTACATCAATTCCCAAAGTCAAAAACCAAATCAATTCCTCACTGTCGCATGTTTCAATCGTTCATCCAGAAAACCCAAAAGACAGGATTTTGATCACAGGACACCGATCCCTCATCCAGTTATATCCAAAACGGGATCCTAACTCAACAGTCTCACACTACTAACCATAGTTACATAACCAGAGTGGTGTGTTGCCTAAGACTAAGTCCACTGCAAACGATAGGTTACTACACCACCCGACCGACCGACCCTTAAACCTCTCATTCAACCAACTCTCAATACCAGACTTCCGGTTTGTATTTTGTGTTTTTCGAAAACACCTTTGTCGCCTAACAATACTCATCGTACAGGAATTTGTCTCGCGTTTGTTGGGTGTGTCTCTCGGTAAAAATTCACACGAGCGATAAAAGCCTACACATTGTCTCATGGGCGGGATTTTCCCCGTGTCTCCCCATCTCCCCCTACTTCTACCATATGGAGGAGTTTGTGAATGAAGCTTTTTTTTATGAGTTTATGAATGAAATGAGTTGTGCTTAAAATTGTGCAATATTTATGAAATAAATTCACATAAAAAGGATACAATAAAAATAATTTAATTTAATTTTAAAAAATCATTGCGAAAGTGTGCAGCATTTTTGAAAGGAACTGCTGGCGGAAGCTTTGTTTTAAGTAATTGAGTTTGAGTTCAGTTTATTTCCTCGACAGTTTCTGTTTGTTGCACAAACATGTGACAGTTTCCTCCCAGTTTCTGTTGTATTGTGAAATAAATTCTTCATTAAAGTGTGCAATACTTTTGAAACGAACTGCTGACGAAAAATTCGTCATTATCAGTCAAGTTTGAGTTCCGTTTGTTTCCTCGAGAGCAATCCTCCCACTTTCTGTTGTATCCTGAAATAAATTCTTCATAAAAATGTGCAGTATTTTTGAAAGAGATGATTGACGAAAGTTTAGCTGTTTTTATTATTAGTCGAGTTTGAGTTATGTTTGTAGCTTTGGGTACAACAACAATGGCTACATCCAGAATTGGCAGCACTTTTTTTAAAACTTACCTGTAGTGTCTTCCTTTTCTTTCCTTTTAGACTTCCGTCTCTCTCTCTCCTTCTTTCTTCTCAGCCGATTTGTCACCCCTACCAACAAGAACTTAAATCAACACTCATGACACTGGGAAGCTTTCGGTTATTGCCTTTTGAAGGAGCCACCGTGAAATAGGCCTGCTTCTAGGCTACTACAAAGAGATATCATTGATAACACAAGATATAGACTACAATTCTGGTCTTTTATGTGCTAGTTGAGTTAGTAATGATGTCGACGACGAAAATTTATATTATAATATATATTGTGAAGTATTTTCCTCTCCTCTCTTTTGCTCTTGAACCAATCACTTCTAACTTCAGAGAGCGAGATGGGATTGAGTGTGAGAAGAAGACAAAGTGTTAGTGAGGAGAGGAAAGACGGGTTGTAAAACATTTCAAGAGGAAACCTAATCGAAATGGAAAGAGAAACACGAGCCCGAAAACCTGTAACAAGGACATTTTGATTCTGGGAGTCATAAATCGAAACCGACCTTGAGATCGGAATCGTCACACACTAACACACACACACATAGCACATGTGTGGACAATACTCGAGACGTTGAGTCAGTTAAATTTTCGGGAACCGAATATGAGTCTCGATTATTAATGACCTGGAATGTGCGCCTTACCGCGGATGGGTGTTTTGCGCCCCGCGAGTCACCGCGAAGAAAACATGTTTCCTCCGGGGTGGTGGTGGTGGTGGGGAGCCTGAACTAGACGGAAGTCAAATTCTCCGACGGTTTCATCAGCGAGTTTCCAGGTAGGCCGTGAGTGCGATTTGATTGCGAGGAATTGCGCAGCGGCCGTGACGTGTACGTCACCCGGAAGCAGACGACCTGGGAGAGATGTGAGGCGTCGGAGGAGACTGCGATCGGGTTTGGTGATCTCTGTTGGTGTGACTTGAGAAAGTTTTCAACCGGAAGTGGTGGGATTGTGTACAAGAAGTTTGAAAGCGTTGACTTTGGCCGAATCTAAATTTTTGCTTTTTCTTCTTGTTTGTTTACAATCATCATTTTGGTCGGATTTACAATAAGAAATCGCTGCTGCTGACTTTTTTCTTCTTTTTTTGGGGTGCAAACGTGACGGCGTTCGGTTTCTCATGTCTGAGATTACAACTCTCAAATTCTCTCGCTGTGTAGCAAAAACAAATCCAGACTTTGGTATGCTAGTCTAGCTGTCTCGAAGGTTTCATTTCAATTTTTTTTTTATTTGGCGTCTCTTTTACTTCTCTTTTGGCGTCTGACCATTTGCCACATGCTCGGTTAGGCGACTTTGCTGTGGTTGCAGTGAGCTTCTTTAAAGGGATCAAAAGTGACCTTGACCGTAAGAAATGAGTACCAATGAACCAAAAGAAACTAAGACTAACAGTTAACGGATTAGAAGGAGAAGGAGCAGAGGGATGTGGAATGGCTATGGAGTCTCCAGTCTTCCAGCAAATTAGTTATCTGGCGATAGTTATCGTTGATGACTTGCTACAGTTAGTAACATTTGGTTTGGCTAAAAATAACTTTTAGTTAGGATTGGGTTCATTCAGGTGAAGTTTTTGCCAACTTGAGACTGTGTCATGTTTATACAGAGGGCGGTATTTATGAAATGAAGTTTTCACAGGACTGTGCATTATTTTTGAAATGAATTCTTCTTTAAAGTGTGAATGTCACTCCATTCGTGATGACTTTTGCTATAATTAACACTTCGGAAAGCTTGAGGTTGTGTTATGTCCATAAAGTGTGCATTATTTATGAAATAAGGTTTTCACAGGAGTGTGCAGTACTTATGAAATAAAGCTTCCAACCAGAGGACTTATTTACGTACCTTTGTTTCGCCTGACGAATTTTTTTTTTTACATTTCCCTTACACGAGACACCATGTAGTCTGTCGAACTGGTCTGAAGACGCTAGGTTTAAGGAGCGGCTTAAGGAACGGTTTGGATAAAGCCCAAGAAGGCTTAAGAAAAATTTTTAAACATAGAACATAACAGGAAGTGCAAAATTACGAAAAAGACTCTGTGGAGTTGATAAACCTTTTCTCTGCCTCTTTCTTTCTGTCTTTTCTAAACCAATTGGAAATCAAATAGAAGAAGAACCGAACGTGTGTGAACGTGTTGGTGATTGAAGGTTCTCGTTGCTCCATTAAAGTCTTCATCTCGTTTCCAAACCCAGTTTCGTTATCTGTCAAATTGATTTTTAGAAGTGTTTGTGTTTGTGTATGTATATGTAGTGTGCGTGTGAGAAACTCGTGTGCACGTAGGCGAGTTTTATGTGCTGTCCGGAATTGCCGGTCTCTTTTGTCTTGTAGAGGATTTCTTGTCCCCACCAGATCTCTTTTTAAAGAGAATTTTGGGCTTTTAAATCTCTGAGGAAACTCTGTCGGTCGAAATTAAAGCTCTGGATTGGAAATTTTCTTTTTGTTAAAGCTCCTTGACGGCTGTCTGAGATGTTTTCTCTCTCTGTCTTGTCGAGGGTGAAATATACTAAAAAAAGCGTTCGAATTACGAAAACGTAGATAACGAACTGTGAACGCGTCAGCTGTTTCGTTTGTCAGAATTTTTTATATTTTTCCTGAAGTTTTCAAAACCCAAGAGACAGTCTCTCCCACAACTTAAGAATTCTCGTTTCCAAAAATCCATAAAACTCATCAGCAGTTCTGCTACCGTTCAAAAAATCTGGGGAACATGGTTTAATGAACAGGACAGGACACAAAAACAACAACTGAGAAGACGATCAAGGAGGACAAGTCAGGACAAGAAACCAAAACGATGGGGTTTATGGGTTACAAATTGAAAAGATGTTGCGAGTGTAAACTTGCTCATGTAGAAACCCGTCGACCATTCTTTTGAGAACCTCTTTCAAAACTATTGTGCAAAACCTTCTTCGTTCCCCTTCGTGAGTGACCAAACTGGAATCGATGGCGGTAAATTGGTTTGGTCTATACTTTGACTAAAGTCGGTAGAAGAATGTAAACTTGGGAATGTTAGCACCGAAACTATCTAATTAGTTTAGTTTTAGTTTTGATCCCGTTATTCATCCTTGGGTATAACAGGAGGAGGATTTGATACCACAGCCATAATTCATACAGTTGAGCACTTTAACCACTACACCAGGCCTTCCACTGAGGCTATCTATCCCAGTAGGCTATTGAAAAGGTGAAGAATGACTGACAAGTAGAGGAAAAAGGTTTATAAAGCTCCAGGACGGCTTCTAATTTGTCGATATTGCTAAAACTATTTTTGCAAATGGCTTGTGCGCCTAAAATTTTCTACTCGATTCTAAAGGACCTCAGCTTTGTTACTAATTCGCGGGTAATAAGTTTGTATGCCTTTAGCAAGGTTTTAAGGTTCCTTCCTGAGAATGTTGTGTGAGTTTTTGGTTTGAAGGAAATGATATGGGTTAGAGGAAGTGTTTCGAGAATCTTCTTCCGGTTTTTGAGAAAACTTTTGCTCGACTTTCAGGAAGCTTTTAAAAAATTTGAGAAGCCACCGAGTTTTGATCCGTTGTGGTGTTGACTATCCAATCTGTACTTGTCGATTGATACTCTTAAGGAGGAAGTCGCCAGGTTTTTTCTCAAGCATTCCTCCCGAGTGGTTGTTCGTCTTAGTTTTCAGCAGCATCCTTGATGATAAAAATGACGAAGATATCATAGAAGACATAAACCACTTCGTTCCATGACATGATTCTCTTAGTCGCATCTTTTTTCCTTCTGTCTGTCTCTCTCTTTTCTTTTCCTTTTCATCCTTTCCTCTCTTCTTTACTCCCCTTGCCCCGCCTTCTCTTTCTTTTTCCTTCTACTTGGGTCAAGACAGTGGTCTGCTCTAAGTACTGTAGCTAGACCTAAAAACTTCTGTACTTACACAAAATTTGGCAGTTGACTGGAGGCTGGATACATACATAAGAATCCTTCCGTAAACATTTTCCAGCGGCCACGTTATCAAGAAATCATTCGAGATTCTTTAAAAATTTCCTGTGGTAGCTTGACTTTTCCAACAGGACGGTCAACTTCCCAAAAAGAATCATCATCACCTGGAGGAGCAGGAAGGGGAATGGAGGATAGAAAAACGGAGAAAGAAAGAGAGAGAGAGAGAACGACGATAGAACTTGATGTTCTGAAATAAAAAAACCAGGTTCCCAGGATCGCGTTTCTCTGTCCTCATGCTCAGCTTACGACCAGGTCCATCAACGTATTTCCGCGTTTGCTTTTAAATTAGTTGAATTGGCGGTCTTTAGAAGGCATTCCATTCTATTACCTTGTTGGAAAATATTTATTTAATTTATAAAAATATTACTCTTGTGAAAGACATAGGTGTACCTGAAAAATTCCTTTTTTTATTGGTTCTGACTCAGGATTTCTCACGAACTGAAAATTTTTGCCGGGAAATCGTGCGACATTGCACATTGTTACCGTCCTGTTGATTCATACACCCCCTTGAGTAACCTAAATTCGTTGTAATGTTTCGTTTTTGGGCTAATACACTGTCTTAGTCAGTCTAATTTTGTAAATAATTTGCTTGGTTCTAACTCTGAGAAAGATTTGGTGAAATTGTTCTTGGCATTGTCTTGTCTATTAGACAGTACTCCGTATGGTGTTTGTCGTGTTAGGCTTTTGATGTTCCCGACAGAAAAATCTAATCAAAACGTAACAAAACTGATTGAATTGGAACGAACATACCTAAAACCAAAGTTTGGGTTATGAGGTTTCATATATGCTACTCAAAGTAGCGATCGAAGCTTTCATGAGAGTCCAGCTGAAATAAGACACAGAACCCAAAAAAGGCCCTCAACCAGAGGGAAGAAGAAGAAAATTTTCTTTTAGTCACAACCAACCCAACAGAGGATGAGGTAAAGTAACAAGAAGAACGAACAAACCGGAAACAGTCGAAAGCATTCTCGTTCGCTCTCCCATCCTCCGTATTTATACAGCAACAGCAAAATATCCATTAATAAATTGATTTTCCTCTTCTGCTCCGTTTCCGGATTTCGCATTCTTTTGAAATCAAACCTCCGCGAACTTTGACACATACGTCAGCATCTATTCTGAGTGAATCTCCTGTTGCCGGCCGAAATGTCGGATTCATAGCCTCGGAAAAAAAACTATTTAAATCAGACTTCCAAATTGGAAGCCAATGACGCACGCATTTTCGATCGAATTCTCGTTAAATGTTTCCGACAGCAAAATGAGATAGTGGGAGTTATGAACCGCCCTTCTCCTTATCCATTAGCTTTTACGAAAAGTCTGGTCAGATTGTCAGTTTCCGGGGTTACAGAGTAACTCGAGGGATTGGATAGCCTAGAAATTGGCATTTTATAGGAATAACTATTTGGAGAGCTGTAGGGTTAGTTTTGAGAATTTGGCGACTGTTAGGCACCATCAGTGGAAGAAGGCGTGGTTTTTGGAGCTTTTAACATTCACGAAAGTTTCGGTGCGAGCTAAGATAACATTACCAAGACTGATGGTAAGATTGGAGATTTTCGCGATTGTTACCATCAGTGTTAGTAGTGTTATTAGTAACCAATAAGTTAGATATGTCTTTTTGGGTTTGAAAGGCTTTGAAACTCTTCTCAATTTTTCTGTCTCAGCGTATTCTTAGCTGTAGGTCGTTGTCTGGTTGTAAAGTTCTCCTTTTTCATGTTTTCTTATTAGTATTTTGCTTTAGCTCCTGTTGAAAAGCTTAAAACTTCTCGGCTAATTCTCAAGATCGTTGTCTAGCTCTAGGTTTTCCTTTTTCCAGTTTTCTCCTCAACAGACTCAATATATTTGATTGCGAAACACATAATCACGTGAGCTCACGTCTTTTTGTGACTTTCAATGAATAAAACCAACATAACACAAAAAGGAGGCATAAAGTATAACTAAATGAACAAGTATGACTTAAAACCTAGCCTTCCTGAACGTAGGGTCGACCAGACGCTTCCGTGCTGCTGCCCTCTGGTGTTGGCCTGGTCTAAGAGAGGTCTGAAGTCATGAACCTTTGGTATTTCCTCCAGATCTTGGTGTTCTCTATCCCAAACTGATGACAACTTCTTTCAACTATTTTTGTGGATTTCCTTCTTCTTCTTCTAATATACTCTACGCTGAAGGCTTATCTTCTAAGTAAGCTGTCTTCTGCTTGTCTTCTGTTTGGTTTTTGTCACTCAATCGTAGGCATTCTTCTAACAGGTCGTTTCGTTTGCCCTTTACTTACAATTGGAGTTCTTTTGGTGTCCTCCATTAATTCGGGACGTACCACGGTAGTTTTAACGTCCATCTGAGAAACTTTCTCTGAAGCTGTTCGAACTGACTGTACTGCTTCCAGCCCCGAACTTCTCTTGCGTACGGCATAACACTATCTACTAGATACTGGAGAGCATGCGCGTTTTTTCTCCGGCTCCACACTTTCTCATTACTGCACTCGCTCTACTCTCCACAGCTGAAAAACTAAAAAGTTTCTTACGTCTTCTCTTAATAAAACCTTCTCTCATCTCTTATAAAAAATTTATTCTTCTTCCTTCACCACACCAGAAGTTTGTTTCTTCCTTCTCGAAACTCAAAACCCATTTTCGGTAGAAAGACACCGTCAGTTCATCGTAATATCAGTATCAAATGTATCAGCTTATAGACAAACATTTCCTTTCGGAATTTCAAGTCTTTTTAGGAGATATTAATTAATTAGAAGATAACCATCGGTAGGAGACACTCGAGATAAAAACAATATTTGCTTTATAATGTTGTGTGTGTGTGTGTGTGTGTGTGACATAGATACCGTACAGTCGATTTGAAATCACTTCATTTCGGTTCTAACAAACAGTTAACAGTTTTATTAATATAGAAATTATGTATTCTTACACCTCTCGTGAGGAGGAAGGGGGTTATGGCGACGGTGAAACGGCATAAGAGCCAATTTGTTGGCCCACATCTTCCAGATGTTTCTCTCGACGAATAGAAACTTGTCATTGTCCGATAAATTAACCAAATCACCGTCGAGAGATTTATTTTTCAATTTTTTTCTCTTACCCACCACTCGTCGTCGTTGTAGTCACTCAGGAGTTTATGTTGAAGAAAAAATAGGAACGGATTTCAGGCACGGAAGGTTCAGTCGCGGATTCTTGGAATCTTGTTGTGCGAGAGTGAGTTAGCTGGTCTTGTAATGGCACCTGCACTTTGATTTCTGTGTTTGGTCGATTGCGGAAATCGTGAATGAAATCGCTGAGGGGTTTTGTTGCTTACAGCCTTCAATGAAAATTGATATAAAATGGCGGATGAATCATTATAGAAATATTTTTTTTTGTTTGTTTCAGGAATCTCGCCATTGGAATCGGTATTCAAAATTTTCCGGAAGGTCTCGCCGTGAGTTTACCTTTAAAAGCCGTCGGATTTTCGCTATGGAAAAGCTTTTGGTGAGTCGACTTTTCCGCTTAGCAGCTTGTTCATCTCATAAGCCCCATTCTATCATAATAACCTTGACGTAACTTCGGATTTTGAATAGATAATATATATATTAGGTGAACCGGAAAATAATTTCGATCGTAAATATGACAATTTATTGAGTATTTATCACATTTACCGGGTAGTTTATAAAATATCCAACTCGTAATGACGGATTTAATCAAAATTCGCTCGGATTCCTGATTTCTGTTTATTCTCATGTATTCGCCGCTTCTTTTTGAGAGGTTCATTGACTGTTACCGGCAAACAGTCTACTTGTATTACCAGAATGTGAGAAAACTTTTATCAAATTCCCCATTACAAATTGGAGATTTTATAAACTACCCGGTAAATGTGATAAATATTCCATACTGTCCAACTTCTACCAAGCTGAGGTGGCTGGAATTTACATACATTCGCTTGATTTATCACTTTTACCGTGTCACTTAATAATTATGAAGAGAGTCTGATGAAAAAAACAAATCACACATCATCGCTGTTTAAGGACTTTTATTCAACTTCCACTGTCGTGGACATCTTCGATAGGCTGAGGAGATACTGCGATAACTCCAACAACCATTGGGAATACTGTCGCCATTCCTTTTTCCACGAACGTTAGTAGTTCCATCTGCCGTGCTTCGTCAAGTATAAAAGAGAAGTTACGTGGCAGGAATCCTCAGTCTGTTGAGGACTCCTACAGTAGTTAGGTTGACAAAAGGTTCAGTTAGTGTTGTATCTACCCAATGCTGTTGGGTTTTTAAATAATGTACGCGGTAGTAGGTCCAAAGTATTGAACAGAAATTTTAAAGAAAAGACAGACAGACTACTAGCAAAACAATTTAGAACCTTTCATACTACACCAACTATTTGATTACTCTCTTTGACTCGTTTTCTGTTTTCCAATATAATTCATGCGTACTATCACCAACACAACATTGTAACTGTTACTGTATGAAAATTAGTCGATTGAACATTTCGTCCAACTAACCGCTGTGGGAGGTTTGTTCAAGATGTTCACAACTTCTACGTGGACGAAACGTTCAATCGTCTAAGTTTCCAACAGTAACAGTTTCTGTGTTGTTTACCAGCGGTATTTGATCCCAAAGTGTTTTTACACTATGGCACTCAACCGCGAAAGTCTTAGACTAGACACTCAGATCATTTGTCTAGTCTTTAAGCCTCTAAGAAACTTTTTATTACCTAAAGCGTCTGCTTGGATTAATAAAATCCATTTCCGATTTAAAAATTTATTATTATTTACAGTAGTTTCAAATAGTGACATGTTTATCTATAGATAATTCAATAGATAAATGAATACATAGCCAAAGTAATGATTGAATGGAAAGTTTTTCTCGGAGTGAGGTCTGTAAGAAATTTAAATTTTTAGGAGGTGGAAACAAATTTTTATTTTTAACGAAACATAAATGAGCCAGCCAGACAGACAGACGGACGGACATTCAGACACTCGGAAGCTGTAAAATTATAAAAAATTGTTGATCTTGTGTTGGAACCAGAGCTTAGCGGTCGAGCGGTGTCAAAATAAATTTTCTTTTGATGTTCGTCATCCACCGAAGAAAATAAATTTTTCGCGTTTAGGACTCGGTCTGTATGTCCTCATCCTTCGTGTTTTGGATGCTGCGAGAAAATGGGAAAAATCTTTTGGTGTGAGAGAGGTTGAAAGACGGATAACGAGGCTGTGATTCGCCCCCTTTCGGGTGAAGCCCTCATTTTTGAACTTTGACCCGGGACTAAGGGTTCCAATTTTCGGCAATTTCGAAACCATTCAAACCGATTTCTCGGGTCTTTGACATGTTGTCCCTCTTTAAGGGAGGGTTTTCTCGGTGATGAGGATAACAATGGAAATGTCGGAGAAACGGCAATTTCACACGGGACATTTGATTAAAAGAACAAAATGGAGGGAGAAGGAACCGGAAGGGAGGAAAGAAATCCAGAAAAATTCCTTTGTTACATTTTCCGAGGAAGATTCCTCCGGTTCTCTCTCTCTCTCTCTCCATCCTTCCGGACAATCTTCCAACAAGTTTGTTAACTCGTCCTTGCATTCAGGCCTTCATTACTGAATCACTTCATGTCCTGCATTCATTGATCATTTCCTCTCCTCTTCCTCTCCTCTCGGTCTGACGTCACTCACCCAACTTCCGGTTACTCTCCCCAGCTTCCTTGCCACCGCCCGGATGCAGTTTTAAAAATATCACACGCGCATCTCTCTCTTCTCGAATGGAATCTGTATCTCTCGTCTTTACCATCTCCTCCTCCTCCTCTTCTTCCTCTTTCACACTTGTGACATCGTCACCAGGACAACACTTTCTCCTGAGGAATAGCTACGATTTCGATATGCGATTCGCATGTTTGTTTTCTAAGTCATTAGTCTGCAGAGTGACATCATCGATGATCCATTTCCTTCGATTCGAAAGGTGATCTCGGTTTTTAGAATGATTGCTGACAGAACCGGAAATGAGGCTGTTAGAAGGTGGTGCCAGAGTTTTGCGATGGTTCAAGCTTCTTGTACGGGGGTCTGTGCCAAAAGTTATCCAGAATATCGGCGTTGCCAACGGCAGGAAATGAAAAACGCGAATTCCTGATTGTTTAAAGCTCTAAGCTATCACTTCTGGAAAAGAACAACAGCCGAAATGATCCAAAAAGGGACAAGTTTTGCAGGATCTGTTCCAAAAGTTACCGGAGTAATCGCCTTTTCAACTACGAAAAGGAAAAAAATAATTCCGGAAACTTTTGGGGTAGATCTTACAAACTTGTCCCTTTTTGGATCAAAGCCGAAGATTTCTGCTGTTGTTCACTTCCGAAAATGATGATGATGATGATGTATAGCCTTGATAATATAATTATATCATTATTATGAAGGCAACACATCATTATTTCCGAAGTAACAAAAATTGAAAGGATCTGTCCCAAAACCTACTGGAATGCCGACGTTTTCAATCACAAAAAATTATTCTGGGCCTTATTATCTCTTGTTAGCCTTAATAATTTAATATTATGATGTTATATTATATAAAATTATATAATATTATATTGTTAAGGCTAACAAAATAATCTTCAATTTTGTCATTCATTTAGGTGAATCTGAACTGTTCCTTTTTGGATCAACGTCGAAGATTTTTGCTGTTGTTTACTTCCAGAAATGATGATGTACTGCGTTAATCATATTAATAATTATATAATAAGTATATTAGTATGACTGACAATAGCTATTAAGGCCCGGAATTTTTATTAAAAACGTCAGGATTTCGAGAGCTTTTGGAACAGACCCTTTAAACTTGTCGGATTTTGAACATGGTGACTCCTGCAGAAACAATTTTTGCTGTTGTTTACTTCCTGAAATGATGAAATCGTGTTTTTAAAAACCGTTTGCTACTGTTACAATGATTCCCATCACAAACTGTAACTGGACGTCCCTGTATTGTATCAGACCTATAAGCACACTAGAACCTAACTTCCGCCAATTCCTCAATTTCAGGTGCGCCTGTGACTCATCAATCACAGCGCCTTACTTAAGAAGTTACAGTCGTAACCCTCTCCCACATCCTGTTGTACCCCCAAAACGAGCAGTGTCTTTAAAACTCAAAATTCAATTTCAGGTATGGTCAATTGAGCGGCATGGTCGAACCTATTTTTGGGATTTTAGGAGCAGCAGCAGTTTCACTAGCAAAACCACTTCTTCCATATGCCTTGTCCTTTGCAGCCGGTGCTATGATATATGTAGTCGTCGATGACATTATACCGGAAGCCACTTCTGGGTAAGTACAAAAAAATTTCTCATATTTTCGGGCTTCGCGTCGGCCATTTTGAATTCTTTTAATTATGTTATTCTGCCAAAAAATACTCGGGAGATCGGTGACTTCAACTAATAAAAGAAAAAGGATTAGTTAAGGTACGGAACAAATTAGTCGTTTTACCGCCACTTAATTGGCTCTATAAATGTAACGAGGAAAGTCTTTTTTATAGCCGAATGATTTGCTTTTTTATAGCGCTATTTTTCCTACGTTCCGAGTTTTTAAAAATGATTCTGACATTTTCGGATGGAATTTCAGTTTTCGTCTTTGGGGACATACCTCCCATCATCGGTGTTACTATCTCTAAGTTCCGAACTTTTGGTTTGTTTTGGTTCAACCTGAGGTATCTGGGTCGAAGCGAACTCTATAAAAAGTTGTTCAAGGGTTTTGTCAGACTCTATTGTCATGAAGCTGTTAATTTGTCTTTAAAAAATTTTTTGAAGTCTAATAACCCAGAAATTAGGATTACTAACAGTAACATCCAACGATCGAGTATAATCTTAAATTCATTACTAACATCAAATATGCTAGAAGCTCATGAAGTCAGCAACGGATGCACAGATAATCATCCGTCTTCGGAATGACAGGATCTGTCCTAAAAGTTCCCGGAATCGGTTTTAATTTCGTGTTGTTGGGAGGTCTGTGGTGTAGTGGTTTAAGTGCCAGATTAAGAAGTTATAGTCTGAAGTTCAAATCCTCTCCTCCGTGTCCTGCTATACCCAAAAAGGGTAAAAAAACGGGATTGAAACTCGACTATAACTATAATTTTTATTTCTTGCTGTTGGCAACTCTGACTGATTTTAGTGATTGGGTGACGTGTTGACAACAGCGTATCGATAAAAAATCATTCCGGGGACTTTTGGTATCCCAGAAGTGAGGATAGGTCATTGAGATCGCTAATGTTAGGTTTGGTTTCGACTGTCTACATGACCTGTTGTCTGGTTTGTTAGCCTAGATATTAGCGCCTGATTGGGAGCTCTACAGGTTCATGGAGCTGAAGTATATTTCTTCCAATGCGGTCTGTCCCATTGACCTTTTTTTAGGACGGAAGGTTTTTCTAGATGTTTTGAACCATTAGCAGAACAATCATGTAATGGTGTTTGCATGCTTAGTACTCTGTAGGTATGTGGTGGTAAGAACCGGGTACCATGCCGTACGTGGAAGGAACTTTGGATTTAGTGACTTGTGATTGTGTTAGGTTTGATGGCAAGTGTAAACCAGTTGTGGTGGTTCACAGCTGTTGAGAGACTCAGACCATGGCAGCCATCTATCCAACTGGCTGTGTGCTAAATTTCATTCCGTTCGCATGGGTAGATGCAGGATTGTAAATTGTTTCCGACTGTTATCATGATAAGACACTGGTACGATGAGGTTTATTTAGTACGAGGGCCCCCAACAGCATAATTGCCACTAAAAAAAAATTCAAAATGGGTTAGCCGCCCTGCTGATGCTAAATACTGTTGGGTTTGACTCTCCAACAGCATAATCACCACCAAAGAAATCAGGAAATCTGTCGCAAAACTGATTTTAGTACGAAATGGGTTAAACAAAACATCTTGTTAGTTTTGGCTTTGGGTGTCGAAACTGAAGAGAAAGAATTTCCAGGATTTTATCTACGAGCTCAAAACGTCTTTAATGCCAAACATTCTGTAAATATTTACAGGAAAGACTATGAAGGCAAAGAGAAAAGGCGAAAAACCTGAATGAGTGCGGATTTAATGCGAACACATTCCCACAAATGCGATCTGACATTAGGTCCCTCGTTAGAGTCGCACTCAGAGGACAAGGTTCTGAACGTCACGAAATTAGTATAGTCGTCCACTTTTTGTTCTCTCTTTCAAATACTATACATATGAGTAATTAGTATTAATAATAACAACTATCAGGGAGGTGGAGGGGGGAGGTGGAGGGGGGAGTGTCCGTTAATGAGAAATCGTGACTCGTTTATCACATCCAGCCAAGAGGTAGTTACCCTTAGAGGTGGGACACAGGGTCATAGTGAATGTTAGCGAAGAGGGATACCCGGGTGACCGATCGGTTATTCCGATTGGCCGTCGTGTGGTCATGGACCTCGCGATGAAAGGTCTTGTCTTGTGTACCTAAAACGTATCATTGGAACATGGAGAAGAGAAGCGAAACTATTTTTATGTTCGGTTGGCAGAGATGTTAGGCCAACTCAGTTCCCCTCAAATTATAATAATCAAAACAATTGGTAAAGTTTTTCTTCCTGACATTTTGGCGAGAGAACCAGGTGTAATTTAGGTTTTTTCGCGACCTAAAAGGAAATAAAGAAACCAAAGCCCTCCTCCCATCTCCTCTCGTCTCCTCCTCGTGCCCGGGGAGGGGAATTCCACTTTGATTGCAGCCTTGACTATGTTTAATACCTCTCTTCGGATACTCGGAAAGAAGTAATTAACAAACCGACGGTTTTTATTGCTCTTCATGTTTATATCCGGAGAGAGAGACAGAAAGAGAGAGAGCGGGAGAAGGGAGGGAAAGTGAAGAATAGTTAAATACAGTAATCGACATGGATGAATGTTATAACACAAGAAGATATCGAGGAACCTAGGTTTCTGGCCCTGTGTCCGGGTTGAACTCTGAAATTGTTTCAAGGTTCTTGATGTTGGCAAAGATGTCTTGTGGAGGGTGGTTTTTAAGGGTTGATAGTTCATAACCATTAACTGCTGTTGTGGTTTTTTCCATTTTTGGTTTTGTGCCTGTCTTCAGATCATCACTGGTTCTGATCCTTGGTCTATTCAGTCACCTGAGGGGTTTGTTTGTTGTTTGGTAGGTTTTCGACCTCCTTCGACCTGAGTTTGATATCTCGGGGTTGATTTTCGAACACAAGACTTTCTATTCAACTTCTGGTGGGATGTCTTTCAAGTTTCCTTCTTTATCTATCTCCTTTCATCTGTTTTTAATTTTTCTTTCTTCTGGCGACAAAGATATGGAAGGTGTTTCTGGGCTGATTTGAGGTTCAGATGTTTTGCTTCATTGGGAATCCTTGGGAAGAATTAGTTTATCTCCTTCTTCTTTCCGCTGTCGGAGTTGTTTTTCACTATTCCATCTTCTGTTTGGATGTTTTCATCCGTTTGAATGTTAGTCTAAGGCTCTCGAGAAGAAGGTTGTAAAAGTTAGAAGAGAAAGGTGTAGTGGAAAGTCTCGGAAGCTAAAAGAAAAGCTTTGAAGGAGAAAAACACCCTGAAAGTCTGTTCGGACTGTTTTTCTCCTTCAAAACTTTTCCTTTTGGTTCTGAGACTTTCTACTACACATTTCTGCTTCTTCGCCCAATTTTTACTTTCGTGTCTCCTCTTCTTTTAAAACGCCATCTACTTTCCTACAGTCTAACCTATCTTTGGGTAGAATCCTCCACAAGTTTGATGTCTTTTCTGGAAGAAAATCCTAACACAACTCACCTAGAGCTTTAGGTTAAAACTCAAACTTTCCAACAGACTACAGGAAGGATCTGGGACAGCGTCCTTGATACAATTCCGTTTTCATTTAGTCTCAGCTTTCTTTGATCATAATTCCTCAATAATTAGCAAGAGGTAAAGAAAACTTAAGCAGAACATTCCAGAGGAAGGTAAACAGAAGAGTCTCCGAAGAGTCATGCCAAAGGGAAATTGATACAATAATTGGGAAACGGAATACAAATAGACAGAGAGACAAAGACCCTACCCACCGACACGTTGAGGTAGAGAATCACGGAGAAAGAAAGTCGGTTTCGGTTATTTTTTAAAAAGCATCCATAGTCCGACGTCGAAGTTTCATTTTTAGAATTACTGTTATTTAACATTTTGCACGAGCACACAAAAGAATGCAGGAAAGGAGTCTCTCGGACGAGGTTTTGCCATCCCTGACTACACACGTACCCTCAGGCAAAATGCATTCCTCCATTCTTTTAAAATATTCACTTGACTTTTAGCGATTACGACATCGATATTTAATACTCCATTTTCATTGTAATCTCAGTTATCATTCATTCTCTCTCTCTCTCTTTCGTTTTGACTTCTTCTTCTTCTTCCTTTCTTTATTCGACGGTTTCACGGTTGTTTGGTTTGGCCTGACCCTTAGCCACCCACCCTCACCCATTCCCCGTACCACCTTCCTCTCTTTCTGTTACACATTATATTGTATGTAGGCGAGAAAGGAGAAGAAGTAGAAGAGCACACGGCGAAATCGAGTCGACGTGGCAGGTTCGGTAAACATATCCGGTGCACATACCAGAGTTGAAAATGAACGATCACGGTCGGAGATAGGAATGCGATATTTTTTTTTGCAATGGGAATCCCTTATTAGCAGCCATTCGACGGCGGACATGTTTTCATCTTGCTCGCGCGGACGATTTTTTAATTTCCCTCGTGAATGCTTTCTTCTTTTGCTCTCGAACACGTTGCCTGGTTGTCTGATGATGCGGGTGACTGTTCTTCTGGAGTTATTCGCAATGGTTTTCCGGTGTTTTGACTGGTTGATCTTCATCTCGTGCAATAACCTAACTGCCTGGTTGGTTTAAACCTAACCTTGTCTGCCGGTGTCTGTAGGGTTTTGTCATGGTGAATCCTTTCTTCTTTGCTCTCGAACACTGCAGGAGACTGGAGTTTTCAAAATGTTCTCTGTAACTATGAGTACATTTTCCTGAAAATCTAAAAAATTGTTTTAGTTGTTTATATCAATTTGCTGTTTGCGTGTCAGTTGTCCGATTATTAACGGATGTCCTGACCATGCATACGTGAGGTCAGTACTACATCTTGTACACTAACCCAACTGTCTGGTCTTTTTAAATCCAACCTAGTCTGTCGGTGCCTGTAGAGTTTTCTTCTTTACCTTTGAGTACGTTGCCTGTTTGTCTGCTGTTGTAGATGACTGTTCTTCCGGGGCTCTTCAGAATGGTTTCCAGGCTTTTGGATGATTGGTGTTGTATCTTGGTCAATCGGGTCGTGTTCTCTGTAGCTTTGACCATACCTTCCTGATTCTCTTATGCTTGTTTTTGGTTGCTTACATCGATTGACTGTTTGCCTGTCAACTGTTCGGTTATTCACGTTTGTGCTGACCATGCAAACCAGTCAGTACACATCTTGTATACTAACCCATCTGTCTGGTCGTTTTAAACCTAACGCTGGTGGCTGTAGAGCTTTTACTCGTGGAGGCTTCCTTCTTTGCTTTTGAGCATGTTGTCTGTGTGTCTGATGATATCGACATCCTCTTTTCATTTTTCAAAGTGGTTTCCGGGGATTTGGTTTGAGGTTGGTATTCATCTTGTACACTAACCCAACATTCTGGTCATTTCAAACCTAATCTAATCGTCGATTTTGGTTAGTTTGGTTCAAACCCTGACCTATCTTCTTTAGGGAATCGGTTGTTGTTGTTTTCGGAGAGAACCACAGTTGATATCAATCAGAAAACTCTAGATTTCAGTTTGTGAAGACTATCTTTTAGAGGTAGTTGGTATGTGATCTAGCCCCTCTAGGTAGGTCCCCTCTCTCATCATTTATCTTCATTCTTGTTATGGAAATCAATGTTGGGACGTTCGGAAGAGACAAATGTTGCCAAAAATATGAATTTTTAATAAAATTTTTTGGTCGGCGATGTCGTCTAGTCTCCCGAAGGTGAGATATCGGTTATTGAATATGTTTTCCATAGTTTATCACCATCTGTCGAGACCAAAGTCGAAACACGTGTCTCATCTACATTGAGAGAACATGTTCCCGACCACCCTCTTCCTCCTCACTCCATCCAAATCAAACTGGGACATTTTACCCATGGATCTTGTGAACCTTGTCCTACCAACCATCTCTCGGGAATCCAAAATCCGTTAAAAGGTGTTAGTCATAACTCCTTGTTTAGGTTTTGTGTGAGAAAACGGACACCGGGATGGTAATTCCATAGTTCAAGGTGCTCCGCATTGCTTCGGCACCAACCAACCGGGAGAGTGAGAGAGAGAGATTAGCAAGGTGAGGTCGAGGATGCCGTCTGAAGAGGGAAGAGAAGAAGAAATGGGTTTGATGGTGGTGAGGTGGAGGAGGAGGAGGAGAGGGTATATCGTTTTAACGGAAGTTCCGCTGATTCAATTTCAAGGGTGACGTTGCCGTTTGACAGTCGAACAATTGGCAATTAACCGCCACGAGGGTTTCCCACGGAATCCATTGTTTACTCTGCTTCCCAGGTTGGTTCCATCGGTCCGTTGGTCGGTATTGCGAAAGTGTTTTTCGGTTCCTCAAAGGAGACCAAGAAGAAGACGGAGAAGTAGGAGGAGGAGGAACGAAAAACTGTTAACGAGATGAAAATGTTTTTTTCTTGATTGATAGAAGTCTTAAGGACATTGTTGAATCAGGTAAAGAGAGAGAGGAGGAGAGAGGAGAGAGAGAGAGAGAGAGAGAAAATGTTACATCTGGAGCAACTTTGATCTCTCCCGTTATTCACCCTTTTTGTGTTGATTCGGAAGGGATGCTGCATGCTTGCGTACCGCGTGGTGTTGTTGTTGCCTTCTCTTCCTTCTGATGCTGTTGTTCTTGCTCCCTCTCGAGCCTGTTGAGGAACTGTCATGTTTAGCGTAACACGATTCCTTCTTTTCTTTTTTAGTCATGTCTTTGGACTCGCTGGAGTTTTTTTTCTTTCTATCTCCTCGGTGGTGGTTCTTCCGGTTTTTTTTTACTTCTGACACTTTTTTGTCGGGGTGTTTGATTTTGAATGTTTATATTTGAAACTTCGAAGAGGGGAAGTGTTTTAATTAGAAGAAAGACTGATAGACGGAAGTCGGTTTTTTGAGAACATAACCGGAAGTTGGATTCTTAAACCAACCCCTAGGGGAATCTATTCTGAGTGGAAGTTATCGTTGAGATGATAGTGGTAGGAGGAAAAACTGACTTACCGGGAAAGGGTAGGAAGGTGACCATAGGATGCGGAGACCGTACGGACCCCGGGGGAAACCGATCTGATTTCCATAAAAACACACTGGTACCCTAATTTCCATAGAAGAGAGAAGTCGATTGCATTTTATATGACACTAACGCATTTAAAATTATGATTATGCTAATTTAGGTTATGTTAATTTGACCTTGACATTGTGACAACCTTCATGACGATAGTCTGCACTATTCGTCATGTTTTAATGGACCCTATCTTCGGCTGCCCCCCAGCCCCCGGTTTTTGTTCCTCTTTTCCTTTTTGTTGTCTTCGATTGGGTTTCCTTCCGAAGACAGAAGAATGTTTTGAGATAAGACGATCTCTGGTACTAACCAGTGGAATTTTGGTCTCGGAATGTCTTTTGGGGGTTTGTTTCCCCTTCCTTCTGTCAGGATGTCTTCTTCTGGACCATTTCGACGTTCTTCTGGCGTTGTCGACTCTCACACTACTCCAACACTGACTCTAAGTTGTTTTATTTTTACATCAAGGCCTTTTGCTTTGATTCAGAAATTGAATACCCATCGGCGACGTGGTTGGAACGTGTGGATTCTTGTCTTATTCAAGGTCCTTGGGGTTTGGAGGGAGGAAGAGAGGAGATGGAGTATGTTGAGGAGATGGAAGAGTCTTTTTTGTGCTGATTTTGTTATTTTTAACATCTCTCACGTGATGTTTAATCAGCGATTATAACTTCCCGTTTGGTAGTAACCAGTTGTGTTTGACTCGGATAGAGCTTTTACCTTTTGAGCTTGATAGAGAGCTTTGAGAGAGGCGAAATAAGCTTTTGCTCAGAGTTATGAGCTTTCTTTTACCAAAAAAATTTTTTAGATGAATATGTACTTGTTCGAGTAATACTGTAGCCTATAGCTGAGATATAAACCCCTTTTGTATTAGGTATAGCTTATAAGTCAAAGAGAGGTGTGACAACTTAAAAAATTATTTCATAAATATTGCACAGCGAGTCTTTAATTTTTTACTCGAAGGAAAGTGAGAAAGAAGCAAAAGTCATTTCATAAATAATGGACAATGGGTCTTGCTGTTCTATCACATGGACCAGAAAATGTCACTTCTGTACGTTCTATGTTAGGATATATGCTACGGTAAAAGTGATAAACACAGGGGAATATATATAGTTTCCAGGGATTATTCATAATAACCAAGGTCGGTAAATGTGACGAATTACTTATACTTCTGTTATATTTATTACATTTACCAATTATTTTATAAATTCTACAACGTATAATAGGGAATTTAATAAAGTTTTGCTCACATGACGAGTTGGGGATTTTATAAACTATCCGGTGAATGTAATAAATATAAAGTAATTCGTTACATTTACCGACCTCAGTTGGTACTTTCTCACTTTCCTTCGAGTAAAAAATTAAAGATTCGCTGTGCAATATTTATGAAATAAGTCTTTGAATTCTTACGCCTTCCTTTGATGTATAGGCTGTACTTAGTTCAAACGGTTTTCTGTCTCAGCTACAGGCTACAGCATTACTCAAACTACCATAATCATCTTCTTACAATTACGATGTTATAATAATTTCAGGTCTACATAGTATACAGTATATTCAGTTATTCATTCGGTAGCTATTTATTTATTTCCCGTATCATCCTGAAATTGTTTTAATTTGAAGTTAGTTCACTTATTCTCTTTACTGTAACGACGCTGTAGTCAAATTTTTGCAACTCTTGCGCCGTCCAGTCGTGACTTGTGACGTCCAGAAATGAGTAACATTTATAGTAGGCCTAACAGCCGCGAATTGAGAAGCACACAATGCTGTCTATTAGCTCGTAGGGGTGAGAAAGGAAAGGAACAGCAGGAGGTAAGGGTGACGGGAGTGTCAAAACCTGACAATCACGAATGTTCCAGATCATTTCCCAAAATGGGATTAATTCTAAACAACCTGGAATCCCATAAATTTCAAAATCTTTTTGTCATCGGGGCTAAGGGAGTGTTTAGGGGTGGTTTCGTTGATCGTCTCAAGATTTATGTTACACATTCAGCCCCCGTTTATGGCTAACTAAAAGGATGACCGCCATTTTTAAGTTTTTTTTGCAATAAACATCCGAGGCGGTTCAACAACTTCCAAAAAATCTTTTTTGATCTAATTTTCTTTTGTCTTGGATCTAGTAGAAGAAAGACTTACATGCCCATCTCTCTCTCTCTCTCTCTTTCTTTTGCGCGGAACTTGAAATTCTCGTTCTTTTGTTTTGTAGATCGCCATCGGTTCTCTATTATTCTTGACTCGTTCGGAAGTTATCCAAGCGAGTTTTTCGGACTTTTTTGTCCATGTTGCCTGGATGGTTGTGCTTGTTTCGTTTTGTTCTCCTTTCTGAAACTGTAGACGTTTTTTTGTTTTCCTTTTTTTTCATTTTCCGTTTGTGAACGGAGTATATGGGTAATGACATCCTGTTTCTTCTCCCTCTTGTCTCTCCATTTTCTGTTGGAATTTGATACTTTTTGGTTTTTGTATGGCTTCTCGATTGTCATTTTTCCACTGTTCACAGATTTTGATCAGTTCGTTTGGATTCTAGAGTAGATGGGAATAGTTTTGGAAGTGGTGTATAACTTGACAAGATTTTCTTTGCTGTTTTGAAAGCTTTGAAGCTTTTGTTCTGGTTTGTGTTGAGTCTTAGTGAGTGCTACTATGAAAGTTGTGACTGTTCTCTTTAAAATGGTGTACATCAAGAGCCACATGGTGAAGTTTGTTATACAGGGAAGCTTTGTAGTGTCTGGAAGCTTTTCTACTGAATCTACAAGTTTTGTTTTACTCCGTGCTAACTGCCACCCGTTTCGTCTCTACAACGAGACATTAAGTAGTTGGTCTGGCTTTAAAGGGGCTTTATATCTATGGATCAGAGTAGTGTCTTAGCCCCAGGAGTTGGATATCAGACGTGACTGGAGGTACAGTCTATAGAATGGACAAGATATAGTAGAAAGAGTAAGAGAGTAGACAAGGAAGAACTAGGAATCTCCGAACAAGATCTTCTGAAGCGAGATGTCGTGCGACAGAAGCTGAAAGCCCCCAATTCCAGGAGAAACCGAAGGCGAAAACTGGAGCGCGATGGACAGAAGAACGGAGGAGGATTCACCAGACAACGTATGAAGGAGTATTGGGCAAAAGGAAAAGCGACGACTAAGAAGCCACTGTAGATGGAACACAGCGGTCCTTAGTCGGCCGGAATGAAGAAGAAGAAAAACAGAGAGAAGAGAACAAGAGGATAACAATAATAATGATACCAATATGTAGAAATTTAATTCAGATCCACAAATTTGAAACAAAAAAATATTTGGACCAAATTTTGAAATTTAGAAAAGCTTATTTATCAAGTTCAGAGCTTTCAGAATTTTTTTTTCAATTGTAACGATGAGTTTATAAGGTTTCTTGAGGTGTTGGAGGATTGTATTAGCCAGAAACTTGTTTATGCATCGAAAAATACAAAAAATGTATATTCACATAAAACTTCTAGTTGAAGTTTGTACTCTTCCAGAAAGTTTTTGGTATCCTTTCTGTGTTGAGGTAAAGTTGAGCCTGAATTAGAAATTTAGAGCAGGTGTGAGCTTTCAGGTAGTGAAGCATGTTAGTGCTGTAGGGAATTCAGGGAAATGAAGCTGAAAAGCAAGAAAGTAATTAAGGGAACAGGGATGCTTGACTCTGGGAAGCCTTAAACCGAGATGGTAAGTTTCAAGAGTCAAAGATTCAATTTGTCCTTTGGGCACGAAAGAATTTACAAACTCAGAACAAAATTGTCAAAAACCAAGCACAAACTCTCAAAACGGATGAGAGGATCCTTGAGGTGGGTGTCTTAGACCAAACCCCAAAAATTAAGGAACAAAGAATTATGTTCCCTCCAAAAAAACGTTTGATGGGTATTGTGTGTGAAAGCAGCTGAGAAAGCTGACAAGGGAAACAGGAAAGGGCAAAAGGACTGGAAATCCAATCTTTTGTTCTTTTTCATTTGTAAAAACGGGAACGGAGGAAGCGTCCTAAGATGGGTATCCGATGCACCCCGAGAAACCAATGAAGCGTTACCTACACAAGGTGGTTTCATTGTTTCTCTCACACGGTTGAGACATGTGGAACTGGAGCAACTCGGAGAGAAGGGAATGAAGAACCGACTTTTCGATTATTTCAAATCTGTGAATAAGCCAGGGGTTAACAAAATTCCCCACCCCTGACCTCTTCATTATGGATTCTTTATAAGGCGTTATCTTTCCAACAAGAGAGAGAGAGAGGGAAGGTTGTATACTTGCATTGAAGAAGTAGTGGTAACACGATTTTTATTTTTCCATAAATGCGTTGCACATCGTTTATAAAAACATTTTCGGCATTGTGTTAGGAAATTTGAAAAGGACCCTTAAAGTGGGGAGGGAAGAGAGGAGTGGCAATATTTTTGGGGTTGAAGATGCTCGCAGATGTGATTTCTAATTGCTTAGGATCGGGATTCTTTAAGATATGTTTGACGCGGGGCACACGGCTCCTAAGGAAACACCTGGAGGCCTCCGGGTGGTGCACCTGGCCTTCGTCACGTAATGCTAACCTCTTGGAAGACTTTTTTTCTTCGACTTATGTCTACGCGGATTCAGGGTTGGTTAAAGTTGGAGGCGGAAGGAAACTCCACAATCAAACATCCTTTACATTTTGTCCCACACTGATCTCGTTTTTCTCGAACAAAGGAAGTTTCTGCCAGCTGTCCGCTGACCACCTTTCAGCGGCCATTTTCTTTCTTTTTGTTCAGTTATTCCTCCGTTACTAATAAGCATAAGGCAGGAAGAAGTAGGAAGAAAGGAAGGAATTAACGTGGCGTGGCGGTTTGGGAAGATTCGTGTGTCCGACCTTCACCCCCTAAAGGAGAGGATACGGGGTAATAATAATAAGGCTGTTTCATCCCTTGTATTATGCCGTACCGTAAAATAATAAATAAATTTTGTTGAATTATTTATTTGATTCGCTGACTTGAATTTATTGTTTTGGGAATTGTCTCCTGCGATGGTGTTTTGGTTCTGGGTTTCTGGGATGTGATTGAGGTTTTGGGGACTTGGTGGTGTGTTCGTCTCGTCTATTTCCATTCCTTTTCTCCTGTTTATGGGTTATACGTTACTAGTTGTGTTACTTATGCAAAACTTTCGGTTATTACGCCCCTTAAGTCAAATTTTTAAAGGATTTTCTCTCAAGTTTGGTCAAAAGCTTACCTGCTTGACAAGGTTGTGGTGGGGTTCCTTTTTCTTCAGACTATTTGAAGCTTTCCGGTGTTCGATTGACTATCTTAAACTTCAGCTTCTAAAGAAGTCTGAAAGTGACGCAAAAACCGCCAGTCGCCATCACTATGTGTCTGTTCTGTTCCTGCTAATCTTAAGCACAATTCAACCCAGGTCCTCCTCTTTCCTTTTAGAAATCAGTATCAAGTTTTTAGAAAATTGTGACCAAGAACTCACACTTAGTATGCCATATTTACGGCGAAAATTGTCGTGAACAAACATTGACAACATTGTCAACCTCAAAAATCTGAATTTTATAAGAAAATTCTAAAACTAATCAAATCGTCGACCAAGAGCAAGAAGCGAAGGAACCAATATATTGTGGTTAAGGTCAAGTTATCAAGCTCCAAATTTTAATCATTGCCTTTCCATCACCATCCTGCAAATTATCAGCTAGAATTTAGATAGGCCAACCGATTGCATTCATCCCAACAAGACATTTCCCGTCGTTTCATAATTAAACATCCGCAACAGCGACAGCAACGACCCTTTCTCAAGGACAAAGTGGTTCAATGACTTTTTCCCCCTTTTGCATGAGACAGGAAAGAAGAAATTAAGGCGAGATTAGTCGGAACCGAGTTCCAGAAAGTAGTTTCTGGCTCTAGACTGGAGAGGGTGGAAATTGGTAGGAAGAGAACGGGACAATAGATGGATGATAAAAGGCGAAAGAACTATGGTTCGGCTCGGTCAGAAGAGGTAGTGTGAATGCAATAAAACGGCAATCTAGGTCATGAGAACATGTCTGCACTATTTTAAATAACTATAACAAAAGGAGGGACGGACGTCTATTGAAGAAACTCCGTGAGAACCGAATCCAAACGGAGATAGTGTTTTCTTCCCGAAGTTCCCACGCATCCGTTCATCGGGTTTCTATCCATGCCTTTCAGCCCTTTTATTTGAAGGAGAAACCTTTTTTCGAAAATCATTGTTTTGGTATCGCGAGAGATTCCTCCTCCTGCAAGCTCACTTCACCCTGGTCCCAGGTTCCATAACCACAGTGATTGCCCTGGAAACAGAGCTTGAGGGGTTGGGAAGGAGTCTTGTGCCTTCGTTCCATGGTTGACTGAATCTCTTCCCCGTTAGTCTGCAAAAGTCTAAAATTAGCATGTCGAAGGAGGAAATGTTGACAATGGAGTTCCCGGCGTTGCGCAAAACGGCTGATAACACCCTTTCACACGGCTGCCCAAGCACCTCGTGTTTTATCTTTACTGTTTTTGTTCGCGCCTCCTTTCGTTGAGATAAGACACAAATAAGGGGAAAGAGAGACAACACACAACACACACAAACAGCGGAAAGCTTTTACAACTTTTGTTTCCATCATGACGGGATGGCGTAACTTGGGCCCATCCAATTTCTCGGTTCAAAGAGAAAGTCTCCTTGGAAATTAAGGTCAGAAAAGAGGAGAAAGGGGATGATGGAGCTTATCCTTACAGAAAAAGTAAAAAAACGTTTTCTACACTCTTGCTAAAGAAGGAGGAAAATTGTAAGACACCGGAAATGATTTTGCTGTTAATAATGACTCAAAAATAAAAAGTAGAACGTTGAAAAGGACATGAAAAACCAAGTCCTTCTAGGGGAGTGGGAGGTGGAGGAGATAAAAAGTGCAGAGACCAGATAAAACGAAAGTTCCGGATCGATTCCTCTCGTAGTCACACTCACACAAACCCATAAAAGAAAGAAAAATTTCAAAATTGTGAAGTCGTGAATCGAGAGAGAGAAGGAGGGCAGAGAGGGAGGTAAGAGGTGGAGGAGGAGGGAGGCAAAATGGCGATTAAAATCGATTCACATATTAATTAAGCCCGTGTTCATAGCCGTAAAGAGATAAAAAGACGAACAGACGGGTGAATGCATGGCCGGAAAGACGATTAAAGGCGGATAACATGTGAATAAATTGTTGGTCGGGTTCTGTTTTGTTTGGCTTTTGCTGGAGGGAGGGGTAGCCCCCGAGAGACAGACAGATAGAGAATGAATCACGTTGCTGAGAGAACGAAGAAAGAGTAGACAGACAGACGGATGGACTTTCCCCTGCTCTGATCTGAATGAACTTTGATGGAATTCGAAGAGAAGACCTAATTCGCGTATGTTTCAGGTACGGGAGGGGAGTGGAGGAGAAGAGAGATAGACGGACAGTAGATGGAGTTCATCCGAAACCCGATTCTCAGGCGAAAAGTCAAAACGATTTCATTCATACGACTTGAGACGCGCGCGCGATGGTTTGGAATCTGAAGAATTTCAAGTGGCAAGGATTGCTCATGTGGCAGGCTAACAGTCAGTCAGTCAGGCTGGCTGGCAGGCTGGCAGGCGCGATTCAATCGATACCCGAACTGACACGAAAGAAAGATAGATAGATGAAAGAAAAAAGAAAGTCTAGAAAAATGTGACCTTGACCCCCATCATTAGCAGTCGAAAAGCAGAACGATAAAACGATATGGGTGACCGATCACACGGATCATTCATTCGGCCGGCGGCCTCATTCCATGGCCACGCGGTTTCCCCTCCCGAAAGCCCTCACCTTCCTACCACCACCCCGTGGCCTCCTCCTCCATCGTCAGGTTCTCTCCTTTCGGAATTTTGGTGTCTCCTACGCGGAACTCCTATCTCGAATACCTTTGGAAATGGAATTGGAAAGGATGGAACGAGTAGAAAGTAAAAGAATGCAGTTTAGCAACGTCTGACGATTGGGGAGTTGAATGAACTCTAAAGAGAGAGAGAGAGAGAGAGAGAGAGAAAGCAAGGCCAAAGTATTGTTGTTCGAGGAATGTGTCCGTGTATCGTTTGCCTTGCGTTTTTCAATACATCAAGCGGTCGTCGCTTCGCCATTCTTGCTCCGCGACGTGGACTTGCCCTAAATTTTTTCTTCGGGGCCGGAGGTTCCGCGTTTTCATCTCTTTCTGCGTCTTTGGGGTCTTTTCAACCCTCCTTGCGACCTCTTTGATTCCTATCTGCCTATCCTCTTCTCCTGCCTAATTCGAATCAGGTTTATTAGTCTCTTTGCTTACCAATTACAATTGTTCCATTAAGTTCTCGAAAGTGTTTCACCACATACCTCTTAACTAAAGTTACTGGGAGTTACCAGCCTCGATGGAAGGCTTCCAAGCCTTTAGTGATTTTACAAAGTTGTTGTTGGAGTTTTCTTTCACTTAGACCTTTACAGCAACCAAAGCACACTGGAAGTTGGTAAAGTTTGGATGGCATTTCCTCTTGGAGGAGTTTTTGAGCAAAAATAGATTCTTGAAGTTGAGAAGCTTGAAGTTGCCTTTGAAGAAAGGCACTAAGGTAGTGCAAAATTTGTGATCAAGGATAGCTATAAGAGACTAAATGATACTAAAAGAGAACACACAAAACCAAATTAAATTAAATATACTTAGATTAGACCAAAAAGAAAGCTCAGAAATTGGAGATCTTTAAAGATCTAATACAGGATCTCGAGAGGTGGATGAAGATGCTCCAACAAAAAAGCGAAGGACTAGTAGAAAGTCTTGGAAGAAGGATAACAACTTGAAAGTTAGTTTAGTCTATAGTTTTAGTAACTTCTTCTGAGGAGTTCCAATCAGAACGGAGCTCAGAAGATAAAGGTTTTAAAAGATCTAAATGAATGGACAAAGAAGCTCCAGCAGAAGGTAATAAATTGTCTTGGAACCAGAAGCAAAAGGTTGGAGAAAGGAAAACACACCCAAAGTCTAAAATTTAGACTATATAAGAAGAGATAGACTAACTTCTTCAAAGGAAATTCAATACAGCTTTGCTCCCAAACCCAAGGTTTTCGGTTAGGCGTTCTCAACTCACCCAGACACCCAAACCAACCCACCGTCATGTCCTTTTCATGACGTCATAGCCTCGACAAAGCCCACAAATAATATTTTCTCTTTTCTGATTTTCAGTGGCGGAGGAAAACTGGCAACCTGTGCAACCATAGTAGGATTCGTCGTCATGATGTCACTCGACGTCGGCCTGGGAGGTTAACAGTCAACGTTCCTCGAGTCCTTCCCCCGAGCCATGTGTCGCGGGGAAGCGTACGCGTCAAACGACGTAAGCTCAGTGCACACCAAATCAAATGAAAAAGCCTTGGACGCCATCGTTATCAGTAACTTTAGTCTCTCTTCCTCCCGTTCCTTGATAATAATAATAATAATAATTGTAGTCAGGCTGATTTTTGAGTTAGCCTAAATTAACTTAAGTCAATATCATTGTACAGACTTAATAAAAATAGATTGTTTATATTTTATATTAATAAATATCTTGGACACACAACAAAATATAAATAAAATAAATTGAATTATTAATTATTATTATTATCATTGACTTGATAAAAGGTGGTTCATGCATGCTGGTGTTGGTGGTGGTGGTTTGTGACAGCTTTTTATGTTACAACCCTTTCCCTGATCTCTACCCCAAAAGAATTGTGGTTTTGAAAGAAGACTCTTCTTCCACCCTGCTTGTTGTTGTCGTTGTTGATTGTTAAAAATATCATCTGGTCTAACTTGCGGCTACAACTTCTGTTGGTAACTTTAGTCGTAAGGTTTTAGAGTCACCTGGATGTTTTGTTATGTTAATTAGATTACTAAGTTCCTTGGAATTGAGGTAGAGATGCCAGAAGGTGGATGGAGTTTTGGATGAAAAAGGAACTGCAGAAGACATAGCCCCGCTCTCCCTTTTCCCAAAAATTTCAGCTCTGAGTTCAGAAACCTTGTTTCGAACACCACTCGACATCCTCAACAGACATCATAATGTAAAGAACGAATATGAATTGCAGGGCGGCTGCATATCCGCGGAGGCGGAAGAAGGCGTCCATCAGCGTCTCTCAAATTAGAACGGCGCCTCCGCTCAAAGGCAACACACACATTAGGAACATTCCCAAACAAATAGCAAAACTCGCCATTTTGTTTTGCCTCCCGGTTTAAGTGGCGTAGGCAGCCTTTCTCTCTCTCTCTGTTTATGGGAGAGGTGGCTTCGAAATCATTTAAATAATTTTCTTTTGTCTGACAATTGGCCAATTATCCAATCCCCGCGGTTTCGTACAAATGGAAACGAGAATCGTTCCGACACATCCTGGACAGGTAGGTATCCGAGTAAGTAGGCGCCCGACGCCGCCCGCCGCCGCAAAATCCAACGTTTTGTAACCTCTAAAGGAATATAACTCGAGTGTTTTCCTTTTGTTTTCGCGACTATTATTAATTTTGTTATATTTATGTATAAAACCGGTGCTCTGGTATTTAATTTAAATTTAATAATCACTTTTGTCTCACTTTAAGAAGATGCACCTCCTCATACTAATCATTTCATAAATCCCATTAACGTATAATTAATTTTTTTGTTATTCCTAGATTTCAGCTCTTTTGAACAAAATATACAGGAAACAGAGCTCCACTAAGGGTTGTAGTCTTCTCCCTTCAAATCAAACACATGAGAATGTCATAAAAATGGCACTTAGGTCGTTTCATAAATAATGCACACCAATTTATCAATCAACATTTACTTTATTCACTGATATAGCAAAATATTTGTGTTACATAAATTATATGAACGCTATCTTTTTTAAAATCATAAGAAAACACTCTCAATTCATTATAGTAATATGAATAAATTAATCATTTTACAATATAAATAAAAATTTTGCTCTCTAGATTTGGGCATGTTCGTGAAATATAAGAAGACATACCACTTGACTTTAATGCTCGTATATTGTTTGAACTTTTATACTATTAATTAAAGGCTTAGGCTCGTTTGTTAGATGGTGGTAGCCATTCTATAGATGAAAATGTTCTTTCATAAATACTGCACAATAAATCCCATAAATCTTATTATTTAATTAGTTCAGTGAAGTCAATAATTTTATTCGGTTGAAGGAAAGTGAGAAAGACACAAAGGCAGTTTCATAAATAATACACAGGATGTCGTATTGTTTTATTTATCTACTTAAATCCTTGAATAAAAATTTAAGAGACTGTATGAGTTTTATTTGATCATAGAAAAGTAATAAAGGAATAAAAGTAGTTTCATAAATAATGCACAACGAGTATATTTGTTTTGTGTATTTATCTATTTATTCCCTAGCTACTTATTTATGTTACTTATTTGTTTTAACATAACTTAAAGAAAATTATTAGCTTAGTTATTACTTTCATTGCTACCAAGCTTTAGTCAAATTTCTGGAACTCTTCCGTCGTCCAGTTCTATCGCTGGTCGTATCATCAGTGGATGAAGGTTCAGTTTTGACTCTTTCCTTTGATGATGCCTGTAGCTTTCAACGTTGGGCAAATGAAGAGAATCTTTTCGTATTCCTCCAGAAATTTGATTTGAGGTACTTAATAAACAATAGCCGAAGGAGTAACGTTACTAACATTAGTAACAGTCTCGAAGATCTCACTAATTTCTTGGGATAGAAGTCAGTTGACCGTAAAGCCAATTACGGCCCATATTTCACTTTAAAAATTGTTTTTTGTTTTAATAATATTTATACTCATATTATTATATTATGTGTAATTGGAAAGGTTAATAATTATTGAGGAGAGGTGGTGTATAACTAGAAGACTCCGTTTTCTGCATGAAACAAAAATTTGGCAAGATACTCAGGCGACAAATTTCACCAACTCTGCAACCTTCTGGCATTTCTCTGGTACCCGAAATGAGATACATAAAAACAAATTTACAAAAATAGTGCCTTAAATACCTACTATTAGTCACGTGACATTTTATAGCTCACATCATCCGTATCTTCTGGCTAACTAGATGGAAACTCAGTAAGGAAGCAAAGCCCAAAGCCAGAATTTCTTGAGACTGATACAAACTAATCATCAAGTCCAGGCCAACTTATGAACCACACCGCCGCCATTTTTCATTTTTTAACCGGAAATCTTGAAGTTATGCGTGTGTGTGTATGCTTTGAGTGAGTGCGGAAACGCAGGGAGAAAAAAGCCCACACGGACGAACACCACACATCAATATGCGATTCAAATAAGTTTTTGTTCAAATGTTTTGACTTTTTTTTTGCTTTTTCAAAGTTCGAAAGACAATTGAGTCATTGACCTTAATTTTTAAACAAAATTTTCTGTTGCCGCCATGTTTCTCGTTTATTCCTCCTCCCTTCCGCGTTTTTCATTTTTTAATTGCGCACTTCGGAACTCCGTCAGTCTTCTTCCATCTCACCATCCCTCTTGTGAGTGAGTTCTTTTAGCAAAGTTTGACACCCTTAAAAGCTGGGAATAAACAAAACCCGGTGGTCCCGGAAATGGGTGTCGTTAAGGTTCATTTCCGGTCTTTTGACACTCTTGACATTTTCTCCGAGCACTAAAACAAGTGAAATTCCTTAAATATTTGAATCCTCGTGTCCTTTTGTAATCGGATACCTTAAGAAATGTCTCTTTTGTTTATATCGAAGTTCTTTCCCTTTTGACAACTTTATTTGTCTTTATACGTTGTCTGTTTTGGAAACAGGTTCTTCCGTCGTGTCGGGGAAAAAAATTTTTTTTTCTCGAAGACTTGATTGAACCGTTTAGAATTTACTCTCTGTTTAGTTCTGCTATGAAATTTTTAAAAGATGTTATAGGGCTATGTAGAAATAGACGCGAGTGAGGTGAGGAGGTGATAGTAGATTGTAAGAAGTTGCGAGTGTTGAGAGAATGACTCTAGTTTATGTAAATTTAAGCAATAAAGTTAGACTAACTTTTGAGAGTTGTATTCAAGGTTTTCTGTTTGTACTCTTTTGAGTATGTTTGTTACATCCTTCCCTGTGGTTTTGTCCCCATTCCTAAATCCTTTTTCATGTGCTCGTGTGTGGTATGTGTTTGTATGTTATGCTAGGAGAGGATTTCAAATTGTGGCAAGTCTCCAGGGGTTATATACCCAGGAGCTTGGACAAATAGGCGAATCCTCTTTATGGGCTATGGTCAGCAAAACCAGTCTTGGGAGTGGGTCAACCGTTTTAGAGTAATGGAGGCATATTATAAAGCTGTGAAAAATCAAACAGCATCTAAGGAAAGAAATGAAGAACTGGAGGAGAAGTAAGCCGTGGGTAACAGTAAAGATTTCACTCTCGAAGGGAAGAAAGTCATGTCTGGCATCGAATT
Organism: Columbicola columbae; assembly: GCA_016920875.1. Classification (NCBI taxonomy): domain Eukaryota; kingdom Metazoa; phylum Arthropoda; class Insecta; order Psocodea; family Philopteridae; genus Columbicola; species Columbicola columbae. The sequence goes on along the minus strand of JADMLL010000003.1, from coordinate 3,840,185 downwards.
GTTGTTGAGTTTCTTAAGACGATGGAATCAGCCAGTAGAAAGGAATTTCAAAAGACGCCAACGAAAGAGCCAAATCAATGAATTTTGATATCTGCAGCACCAGCAGTCTTTCATCTCTTTCCCCGGGAGGTGAAAGACGCTGTGTGAGGGACATCGACGATAGCATAGCCTTCGCCAAGAAACCCAAAGTCCGAGCGGACGACTTGAAAAATTCTGGCGTTTTTACAATTCGAGTCATCGAGCTGCACCTCAAAAAAGTTGACCTCTGGTCACTTTTTGTACAAAAGTTCGCTTCCATCCGGGCTGTCATTTCATGACTCATGCCGGGGGGACGGCCAAAAAACGACAAAAAGGTTTTTTTTCTTTCTTTCTGACATTACGATTGTTACGAAATGAATTATGCAAGAATGGTTAAAGGCCTGGAGTTAGAGGCTGAGGTTCCGTTGTTGTTGGCGTGTGGAATAATGTGATCGAGGTGCGGTTGACCTCAGCATTCCAAGCCAAACATACACGGAATGGAAACAAATAAACGCCGGAACGAACCGTCGTGCCTGATTCTTTCAACAACTCAAAAGGTGACTCACGGCTCCTGTCCTCCTCTCCATCCAAAAATAAAACCGAAAAATCGGGAAAACCAAAGTCAAAAAGAAAGTTGAAGACCTGTTCGGTAACAGTAAGCATATCAACAGACGGGAAAGATAGAAACAGACAAGGGATTAAGAAGCAGAGAGATAGAGAAAGAGATGGATAAGTGAGTAGACAGATAAACAGACTAACCAGAGTAACAAATAGAAAAACAGAAAGGAAAACAGACAGATGACAGACAGATTTTTGGCGGGTCGCGATCTTTCTTCTTCTTCTTCTACTTCTCAAGACGCATCTCTCCCAAGGATGTGTCAGGGAGATCGGGGAAGAGGAGAGGAACGAAGAGTCTGCTGGTGTGTCTGAAAGCCGGTCCTGTCATTTCGGTTGCGAGCTCCGTCTATTTCCGATCACGTGCTAAATTTATACACTTGAGACGGGGACGAGTCGAATCGTCTTGAAGAAGCCGAGCTTTCACGTGCTTTCACCTCTTTCCTCCTCGTCTTCTTTCTTGTAAAACCCTCGAGAAACCGACAAAAAAGCGTCGCGGCCATTTTCCCTCTCTCTCTCTCTTTCTCTCGTAATAAAAATAAAAATTCCAAAGAGATAATTGTTTTCCTTTTTTTAAATTCTCTAGAATCTTCTTCTTTTTCTTTTAAATATTATTTAGAGGTTATTCGCTGTCTTGTGACACGTTTTCTTATCTTTAAGCCAGGAAAATTTCAACTTTTTCAAATTTACTGTCGTTTGTGTTGCGTTATAGACTTTAAAAAGTGAGTAACAGCTTAATCCTAGGCTTAGATTGAGGATGAGTATGACAGATTAGAACAGTCTCATGAAAGAAGGATATGATGACTTTGCTGTTGTTCTGGCAGCCTCCTCCCATTACAAACGGACTGAATCATCTGGTTTGGTATTGTTACAATTTTCCACTACTAATGCCATCAATAGTTTAGTTCGGTATACTTTTAACCGGTATTTGTCTGGTTTGAACCAAATTTTACTTCCGCTAGCACTGTCAAATTAATGTTGATAGTTTACAAGTTGGAGTAATTTCTGTTCCAAGTTTTTTGAAAAATCTTTTTGCTGTTAGGTTTTGCTTTAATTAGTCTTTGCTAAGGTTCCCTCTTGGTCTCTATGGAAAAAAAAGAAGCGATTTAGGTGTAGATCGGAAGACAACTTAATGTCTAAATCAAGAACAGACAGTGAAGGACGTAACGAATTACAACCGTAAAGCTTCTAAATTCTCGAAACCATAAGTTAATTAACTCTTGCTAGGATCAGTTTTGGCAAAATTTTGCTATGGATACCATTTATTCTGGGTTTAAGCAACTTTCGTCCAATTTTTAAGTTAAACTTGCGATATGATTATTGTTGATTTGGTTTATCGATAAAAAATTTTTCTGTCACGAAGATTTACCGAATTGAAAGCTCATTATTGTTTTCAGAGGAAACTAAAAAGACTTCAGCAAAGGTTAATAGACAATATCAAGCTAAAATTTAAATTTAGGGAGGAGAACAGAGTCTACAATACTCACACGAGAGAGTTACAGAGGAAGAAGTGAAAGAAACCAAACTTTGTAAACTCTCTTCCTTTAAACTGCAGGTAAGTAATTAAATAACCTTACTGTCACTTTAATTATTAATTACAATTATGCATCGTGCAATAGCGGTTTATGTGCCTCTATCAGAACCTTCACCCGACTCATTTATAACAAGACTCAAACTTTCATTAAAAACTTTTCCATTTAATTTCTTTCAAAATCATCTTAAGTTTAAGTTTCTGACATACATCTACTTATCACAAAAATAATCAGTACCTAACATTATTAGCAATCAGACAAACGGATGAACAGACACGACGACGACGACGACCAGCAACGTCTGTAATTGGTTACAAGAACACAAGCCTAAACAGGAGTAATTTCAACATTCCGCAAAGGGCACTTTTAGATAAAAAATTTTTTATTAAAAGAAAACATTTTAAAGGCATTTAAAAAATTAAATCATACAAGACGAAAGAAGAGGAAGAGAGAGAGACAGAGAACAGAACCTGACTACGCTCTTGATTTTTTTTTCTCTTTTTTTTAATGGGAGACTTATTAGCGGCAGTGTTTTGCGAATGAATTCCCAAATATCCATTTCTTTCCGTGTCGCGTTGTTCATTTCACGTGACGTTTGAATTATAAATAACAAAACATATGTTTACCTTATGTGGAATGAGGAAAGTCGAAACGTTGTGAATATGAAACGAATCAAAACTGGCTAAATAACGAGGAGGTTTTTGTCGGCACAGTTGGCTACAGCTCTTTGCCGTTCGAAGGAGAAATGAAAAAAGTCGTACGTGCAACCGTTATTTTAATTTTTTTTTTTAAATTGTGATTCTTTTAAATTCTTTTTAAAACCTTTTTTTCACAAATCATGTAACAGTTTTACAAGTTGTCGATTATAATCGTTTCATATTTTTCATTTTATAAAAATAATTTGAAATCGTAATCAAAACCATTTTGACACGTGTGATGATTTAATTTGAATTTTTTTCTGTATTGAAACTAAAAATAACAAATTGACAGTTTTGGAACTTTCTGGAAGAGAAAGAGAAGAAAAGCGTCAGGAAACGAAATTACAAATTGTGCTTTTTATTTTATTCGATTTTATTATTTTTTCCTGCGCAGATAAAATTAGGATGTTCACACGCCCGTATGTAATAAATTTTCATGTGTGGACTATCATGCATTCGCTAGAAAATTATTTTTCTCTGTTTTCTAGAATTCTCCTTTGGATTACGATGTTTTCGTGGCAACGGTAAGTCAAGTGTTTGTTTTCTTTTTATTCGTTATTATAGAATTAAAACGAAATTAGTTTATTTTCCGGTCGTTTCGTAAGATTTCAAACCGGAAGTTGTGCAAACAAATAAAATGACCGTGATAACTTCGTCTTACTCACGATTTTATTCTCAAAACCCTGAAAAAATTTTATTCTAAACTCTTAAGTAGTTAAAAAAACCAAAAAAGGAATTTTTTATTATTCAATTATCTTTTAAAAAACAAATTACTATCGAATAAAAAGATTTAATTCTTTGGATGAGGTTGTTTTAGGGGGGAATTTTCAAACCTCACCAACCGGAAACGTTTGTCGTCAAAGGTTGGCATTTTTGATTTTTTGGCGAAGTCAGTTTTTTGCAAAGTAGTCGGTTTTTCAGTTTTTTCTCGCGTTTAATTTATTGTTTCGCCTTGTTTAATTAGTTTTCATTATTATTTTTCGATACCAAGTTACGTTTTTGAGTTAGAATCACGTTATTTAGTTAGTTTAATGCTTTTTTTATAAATATTTATCAAAACTTTTTAACAAATTGGCAAAAAAGCAAAAATGGCGTTTGAGTGAGTTGGAAATTCTTTGGTTCTTTTTTATTTTAGAGGAAAAAAAAATGTGTGGTGGTTGTTAATTAGTGTTTAAAGTTAAAATACGATCGTGAGTCTTGTGTATTTTTTTGTAATGTACGTTTTTTAAAGTGTCATCAAGTCGTGTAAATTAATTCCGTGGAATTTTTTTTTTCGTTAATAACTTTTTTTTCAAAGATGGCGGCTCGAAAGAATTTCGTTTTAAAGTTTTCGGGGTGATTCCAAGGAAATATTCACGGATGACGGTTATCGATGGATGAGGAATTGGTTTTATTTTCGGTGTGTTCTGTTAAGGTATAGAAATATTTTGCGTGACACCCTGTAATTAGACATAGTAACCCTACGATACCGGAAGTACTCTTTTTCTTCATATCAGTGAAAAAAAAACTGCTTTAAATAAGTGGCTTCTTTGAGTCGTAAAACTTACAGAGTTTATTTGCCTTCTTATTAAAGAATTTTAAATGAATCGCGGTATGATGAATAGACTGGTCGGTTGGGTTGATATGCGACGTTTTGGTCTTCTTAGAATTCTCTTTGATAAATAAGAAATTTTTCTCACGATGACAAACATGTACACCTTTAGACTTGGAAAAAAAATTTTTTTTTGATGGCCGTTCTCGAACTAGAGTGTTCCGTGAAAATTTTTCGCATTTTTTTCTGTCTGTCTGTCTGTTGTTTGTTTGGTTTTGGTTTGAGAGGGTTGATTGGGTTATTTGTTCCTCTGGGATTTGGGTCCACTCTCCGTATTGAAATTTTGAGAGAAGTCTGTAAGGAAACAAAACTGTTGGAAAGAATTTACGAGGCTCCGATGACGAATGCGAGTCTCAAATTTCTAGTAAGGCCCTTCGACGCCATTGCGAGTCTGACTGTCGGGATTTCGCATGACGGTTTTAGGTTGAGAATTGTTCGGTTTTTAAATTCTCGATTAATAATTCGTCTCTCACAGGAAGTCGATTCTGGTGTTGTTTTTGTTTGCTTAGCCTCTTGAACTCATTTTTTTGTCAGGGCCTTGCTTTAAACTATGACGTCACGATTGAATTTTTTTTAAAGTTAATTCACGTGATTATGTTTAAAACAAGAAACTGAAACAGGGCCCATAAGCTCAACTGCGGTTTTTTTTGTAATTAGTAAACGTTTTTCACAACTTCCGGTTTGATTAAATTAAATTTTCTCTCTCTGTGTGCCCTGCTTCGTCCGGTGGGCAAATCGTGTTTCGGGAATTTTCGATTCGTTCTGACTAAAAGTTAACGGATGTTGGTCGGTTAGATGAGAAATAGAGAGCAGTGTCGACCACGGTTCTCGTCTTAGCTTCAAGGTCTCGTTTCAGGGCCTTCCAGGTCCCCCGTCGCCTCCTCCTCCTAGTCGGATTGGGGATCCGCAAACGGATTCGGTTTTCAAGGCCCCCGCTGGTTTTGTTCCCACCAAAGGCCCATTTTTTGAATGTTACGCATGCGTACGAATTCCGTTTCGTGGTTCCTCTCTCTCTCTCCTCTTTTTCTTTCGTTTTGTAATTTGCAACTCGTTTTGGCGATTCTGAAATTTTATCTGGAATGTCTAATTTTCGCGGGTCGTTGACCTAATGGCCAAGGTCATTCACTCGGATTTCAAGGTCACGGTTCGTCTGGAACCTGAGTTTTTTGTGTCGTTGATTGGTTTTTATTCGTAAGGGGAGGGCACTGGAATATTTTCGGCAGAAGAGTTTTTGGGTTTTGTGTCTGATGAATTTGGTTGGGGGTAGAAAGTATTCGTTTCAAGTATGGAGGCTTCTTTCTAATTCAGCACTTCTTTGGTAGGTGATGATGGTACTTTATTTTGTTTGTTACTTGTTGTCACCATGAGAGGAACTCGTGTTCGCGTGAGGATTTGAATGAATGAATGAATGAATGAATGAATGGATAGGACTTTCGGCGAGGAAAAGTGAATTTGAATGAATAGATTCTTCTCTTATGGTGTGTGGCGCCCTTTGGCCCGAGTTATTTAAAGAGATGTCAACGGTTTACGGCCTAAAACACGGTATTATTACTGAACATGTACCATGAGTTGGTGAAGTGAAACACGTCGGCGTTCGTGCATAACGGATTTATGAGACGCGTTGCTGTCTGCCAGGAGGGGGGGATGAGGGGAAGCTGGATGATGTGACATCCCCTCTTCGCTTCCTTGTCAAGGTGGTCGCTCCTCAGGATCAGTTTTTTTTGTTTGATTATGGTTTCATTTTCTACTCATCCCTCTCCTACTCTAAATCTCTTCCTCGGTTTGCTAAAGACACCTATTTTGGTCCTTAGTTTGGCCAAAATTTGTTTTTCAGTTTTCTTCTCCTCTCTTTGAGGGAATGAATGCGTTGGGTTTTAACAGGAATCATACTCTTGCTTTCGACACAGGTTTGAATTTATGACCACACAAACATAAACCTTAGGTTAGGAGGTACTTATGACTCACGCAAAGACCCCAAAATAGTTGTCGAGGGAAAAACCCAAGAATGCATTTAAGGTTGTTGAATCAGGTCTATGGTTACGCACCCTGTGACGTCATCGAAACCGTACCTTAAAGAAAAAATTCGTTTTCATTTAGCGAAGCGAAAGATGATTCTCGAGTTAGTCCGTTTTGACTCTAAGAACCGTTAACGGTATGAATGAATCGAATCGTCCTACTCCTCCTCCTCCTCTTCTTCTTCTTCTGCCTCTTCTCCTCCATGGCCACCGTCGTTCCTCTTCTCTTCCTCTCTATTCCCTGCCTCCGCGATTGCTCCATAGGAGTGCTGGAATGTTGATGCATCTTGTGCTTTTTTGTTTCTAACAGTTCACACGTGGTCCCTGACTTCTTACTCCTTTTTTTTCACGTTTTTTGTTGTTGTTGTTGTTGTATGCGTAAGTGTGAGTGTTTTCCTTTTGGATTTGAACCCTTTTGGTGGTGAGGGAAGGAGGTCGAGGAGATGAGACATATTTGCGAGTCTTTTGTCCTTTGGTGGGAAATCGACTTTTTTTCTTTTTCCATTTTATTTATCAACTTGCTGAACGTGTTTGTTGTTGTTGTGTCGCAGGTGTGGGTCTCTGTCGAAAATATTTTAAATATTTTACCAATTTGAGGGTTTTTTGATCGATTCTTCCACTTCATCTTCTGTTTTGTTAGTGTTCACAGTTCGGTTGGCTTGGTTTTAAATATTCAAAAAGTTTTTGATTCTCTTTTGTTTGTCTCTCAGTGAGTCGAATCTTCTGTTGAATTAGTTATGGCGGAGGAAAGTTGACAAAAGGTCAGAATTTTTATATCAGAAACTTTTGGAATTCTTAGATGGTAGAGAGCCTGTTCCAAAAGTTCCCGGGATGATTTTAAAAACAAAATTGCACATACTGAATCAGTTTTAAATATTTTAAGAACTTTCGAAAACTTTTCTAAAATTTTCGCATCGATAAGAAGCTTATATCTCACACCAGCTTTCCTCCGGCCAAATAGAAAAAATCATTTGGGACAGACTTTTTGTATCCTTTCAGATCATTTGTGAGGTGGGTGTGCTTTGGGTTTAAAAATCTGAGGAATTTTTTTTCTGATATATAACTAAAAAATGCTGTAGTGATCCTTGATTAGGATTGTTCCTTGATTATTCCTGAGCTTTTTACTGGTCTGCTGTTGGGTTTAGTTTAACCCACTGTTTAAGGTCAGCTGGAGAGTGAGATGTTTGACCGTCGTTCTGTAGAACGTTTTAGTAAATCTATAGAACGATTTGGTGAACAGTCTGTTCGTGGGTCTTCCTCCTACCTCCCATAATCTTTAACCCCCATCGGGGTAGGGTGGGAAGATGGATGGGAAGGAAAGACGGTAGATCGTTACAAACATCACGGACCTGATTTCCGTGTATTTAAAAATTTTTGCGGCGTGACTTGCGGCTGGAATCCTTAAAGGTCGATCGCCCAAAAGCAGTTGAATGAAGAATCCTGATTGCACCGCTTCACTGAGCATAGGGAATTCGTTTATTACGACCACACCAGAAGTTATTTTTTCAAGTTTTGCTCGCCGGCCAAAAGCAAAAGAAAAGGGACAATAAAAGTAAGCGCCGCATAAATTTTTTTTTATATTCTTTTCGCCTCGCTTCTTCAATTTTTTTGTTCCCCGGTTGGAGTAGACGTTTTGTATCCGAAGGGTCTTCTTCTTCTTTATATCAGGTTTTTGCAATTTGTCTTGCTGACTCCTTGGTGTTGGGAAGGTGTTGTTCATTCCACTGCACACCTTTACCCAACCGTTTCATCAACTTTATGACCTCCAGCCAATTTCAGTTGACGGGAAAACAGTGGCGGTGTAAAGTATTTTGAAATGACGTAACATGAGAGGCTAGTTCTGGTAGTGGGTGTTCAAAGAGCCGAAGAGGAGGATAGTTATTCAAAACAAGAGTTGTTTTATAGATGATGTGGGAGGGAAAGAGTAGAGAGGTGAGTTAGAAGCTTTGAGAAAGACAATAAATTGGAAAAGGGATGAACGGAAACGGAAGCTTGGTAGTGTTTGAAGCTTTCGTACAAAAGTTTTCCTTTTGCGAAATATATTTACATTCCTTAGACCGGCTTATCGATTCAGCCTGTAGTTGTTGTTGTTGTTAATCAGCTTTCGGCCTTGGTTTAGGAGCCGAAGTAAACGAGATTTCACCTTGGACTCTCTCGCATACCGGAAATAACTGAAATAATTATTTAAAAGAAGAAAAAAAAGATTTCCTTTAAGTCGAATGGGAGTCTTTTTCGATCGGAGTGGTTAACCCTGAGGCGCCACCGAATCGGAAGGGTTCAACGACACCCTGAACCGTGTCTAAGGCTCCTCACTAAACTCCCCCCGCCAGCCCCCGCGCCCCTCCGGATCCTCTCGCATTCTTTCATCGTTGGTTGTTGTTTGTTGTAGTGTGTTTAGTGCCGTGCCTAAAGTTCTTTTGACTGTCTCGTTGTTTCGTTTCTGTCTCTTAGTGACAAGTTGTCGCTTTGAAATCAATTTGATTCCTTTTGTCGAGTGATTGGTTCCATCTACCCTCTCGTCGTTTGACAGGATTCAAAACGGACACATGCATACTTTCACATCATCATAATTGTTGCGGTGTGATTATGTTAATAGACTTCTCTCGTGTTCTTATTTAGAATTGAAGTTGATCTTGATAAGCATCCCTCCTTATGTCTTCTTCGCTCAGTTTTTTTTGGGTTGTCTTTCTTTTTTTAAAAATCCTTCCCCCTTCGCGACGACCATCTGCGAACGCATCGAACGTATAGAAAAATAATAATAAGCTCTTGTTAATATAAATTAAAAATAATAATGGGACCCGTATGTGTTTTCTGTAGGGAAGAGATAAGATGGAGGAGAGCCCACTTCCGCGATATGTGAAGGAGGGTAGTTGGTTTCGAAAAGGGGTAAAATCTATTTCGAGAGCTTAATCCAGCATCAGGGAGTCGGGAAGAAACTATTTTTAAAACTTTGTGAGAATGTTTGTTAATGATTTTCATTAGGATGATGGTAAGAGATGGGAAAGATGGTGATGGTGATGTTGATGATGATGAAGACAAGGAGACGGAGGACTGCGATCCCGGATTGGGAAGGAAGTTGGAGGAAGGAGTTGAAAGAGATGGAGGATGTGTTCGGGATGGGGGTTGGTTGGGGGGGTGATAAATTGATTTCGACTCGACGCACATTTCAACGGAATCATCGATTGCGAGGTCAATACCGCAGTCTTCTTCCGCACGCATCCAACCGTAAAATCAAAACTCCAATCATTTACCACAAGGACCGCATTTTGTGATTTCTTCATTTTGATCGTGGACTATTTCCCTCCTCATCTCTTTCTATCTTCCTCTCATGTTGTCCGACTCTTCCGTTTCCACTCTGTCTCTATTTTTTCATCTCTCGTTTTGGTGGTTTTTGCCAAAAATGGCGGCCAGAAGTTGAGGATTGTTGTTTTGGGTTACTTTCCAAAGTTTGGTGACTGGTGTTGTGTTATACTTGCGGATACTAAAGAATTTTCACACCTTCTATTTGTCCCACTGTTCTTGTTTCTAGGGTCTCTTATTGTGTGTTATACTTTTTGCTTCCTTCTCTTGACAAGTAGATGTCTCTCCACGTCACTTGCCTTCGGCAGAATTCGACCACGGACCACTGAGCAGTTAGCAATTGTTGTGCCGAGTTGTCTCTTTTAAAAGAATCGAATCCATTTTCGAGAACGATAACAAGAGAGTTAGTTCACCGCACATAACTCATGTTCATGCCAGGCAGACATGATATAATGCCGAATGCCGTGACATAAGAAATCCTCGGACGGGAAGCGATTAAAGTTGAGGTTGATGAAAGCCTAGAATTAGAAGACCACCCCCGTGTTGCGTTATGTTTGTTTAATTATCGTTTGTAGACTCGGGTTTATGCGAATATAATTTCCTTCCTCCACCCCGCCGCCTCGAACCTTCCCTCGTCCACAGGGAAAAGAAGACGTAACTCACGAAATGATACTTTTTTATTTATTAATTAATCTTTTAAGACCCACAATTGTTCAAATAAAAAGAGGAAATTCCCTTTCATCTTTAATTTACACGGTTTATCTTTAATAACTATCTCCACTCTTCTGAGATTTTTTCTTTATCTTCTTTGTTTCGTAAGTATCTCTTCACCTGATAATAACTAACCTATCACACACACGCATCACATTTTTTTTTTTTGGGTTTTTGTTTCCCTCCGCCCCGTTCGGCCTCATTGTTGTGTGTATGGTTGTATGTGATGTTACCCAAGCCCGAAAGTTGTTTTGTTTGTCGGTGGTGATAGGGAAGGTTGTTTGTGTGGAAGGAAGGGTATCGGATCCTTGTTTGGTGGTACGTGGCATGGTTTTTGGTTTTTGCTGTTCGGTTCCCCGGGCCCAGCGGTTATCTCGACCGAAGGATTTTTCATTTCCATTTAATAATCAAGGTCGGATGTAAAAACCATCGTCCATTCAAGTTTAATGACCGTTATATCTTTATGCATTCATCTTCATTATTTTCATGGTGTCTTGTTAAACACTTCGCTGCCTATGGGGGCCCTGTTAGGTTTTTTCTTCTTCGTCTTGTTCTTATCGTTAGTCGAAACCGGCGGATTGGGATTTGAAGAAAAACGCTTTTGGGGGTGTTGTAAATGTTTCTCCTTTGGTTACTGTTCTGAACTGGAAAACATTCTACCTTCCCGATTTTATAGGGTCCCGATGACTTATCTTATCATTTGGTTTAAAATTGTCGTTTTTAGTATTTACGATTGAATCAAATTCTTGATTGGCATTATCAAGCCAATTTGAACGATTTCCTCTGATTTACTCTACCAGACGAACTTGCCTAGATTCCCCACGTCAGGCTTACATAAGCGAAACAGTTTTAAAAACATGGGAATGCGAATTTGTTTTGAATGAATTTTTCGCGAGAATTAGTACGAATGAATGTGAATAAATAAATCATTTTCGTAAGAATGAAAATTACTGCTTTAGTTGAAGTTTTGAGAAACAATACAAATGGAATAAAACTAAAAGTTTGAATATTTTGGGATAGTTGGAAAAGTCCAACGACAGCAGAAATATTTTTTACTGTGATTGATTCGGTTTGGTCCTAACCTTTGAAGCTTGGCTGTGCCTTTTTAATCTTTGCTCGACTGATTATGGAAAATTCAAAAGTTGTAGAATTCAAAAATTTGTTAGATGTTGTTCTGAAGAAGAAGAAAGTTGAGAGACGATAGCTCTTGGTTGTGGTGTTTGGAAAATGGATTTAATGTAATCATGATTAGAAGCGTTGATTTGTTTTAAAATTTTTAAATTGTTTTGCGGGGGGACTTGTTAAAGAACCTCCTCACCTCTCAGAAGCCTGTTACGTCATTGGGGAACGGCTCTTAACTATTATATGATATCAAGCTTTTGAATGGTGTATTCCTTCGGGTTGATGTTTTTCTCTTAAGAGTTTAGGAAAACGGGGATATTATGGGGTAGTTTTAAAAATTTTGGCTTTTTGAGGCGTGATATTGGCTTTTTCGAAGACGAAAGTTTTGAGTTTCCCAAACAATTTCATTGAAAAAGGAAGAAAAAATTTTAATTGGATTGGAGTCGGGGAGTAGACACAGCTCAAAAGAGCGAGAACATGGATTCTACGCCTGGAGCAAGGGGAACAAGTCTCCGACGTCAAAGAAATTTTTTTTTGTTTATTTTGTTTGTTAGAAAAATCAAATTTGAAAAAAGAGGCGGTAAATCAATATCCAATTAATAAAGTCTTCACGATCAAAAAGTGAGTCCCGGCAATAATGTAGGCGTGTTCCCTCTCTCTCTCTCTCTTTATTAGTCTTATGGACGAAATAAGGTATGTTAGGAAAGCGATGGAGGAAAAGTCTTGGAAGTGTGGGAGATGGTGGTGGGGGGGTAGAAGGAAGTAGATCGGAAAAATCCAATCAGGACTTGTTTTTCTTTCTTTCTTTCTTTTTGTGTCTAATGAAGGAGTTTTTTTTATTCTCTTTTTGTTTGTTTTGAAGGGTCTTCCCAGAGCCTTTTAGCCACGTGAGGGAGTTTTTTGAATTGGGAGCTTTGTTACTTCTTTCTCCTCCCTGTCTTCTCCTTTTTCTTCTTCTCTTCCTGGTTTTAATGATCAGTTTATTTTCTCTAGTCGTTTTTCCTTCTTTAATTACGGTATGGTCACGTGTGAATCCGGGTTTGTCACGAGTCGTGTAAATTTTGATTTTTTGTTCCGGCTTTTCCCGGATGTTTTTGTGGGGCTTTAAACGTTTTGGGTAATCCTGGAGTTTTGTATTTGGACTCTAATGCTTTTTAGGATCACTGTGATTATTTTGGGTGTTGAATTTCTTTCAAAACACAAACTTAAACTCAAGAGACATGAAGATAGTTGTTGATTTTTGTGTCTGTCTGTTTCCTCGCAGATAGGGTTTTCAAAGGATTAGGTTTTCTTTAATTGCACTCAATCGAACTCAGGTGATCTAATTATGATCTGACTTACATCTCGAAAACTGTAACATAACTTAATTCCAATTGTGCGAGAGCTTTTTCGACAGCATTCGATTTAAATCAATTTTCTGAACGTTGTTTTTGCCCGAACGGGGAGTGTGGCAATGACGAATGGCTCACGGCGAACATCTCTTCCTCTGTTCAAAAGCGAAATGAAATCTCTTCTGTACGTTTGTCACGTTTCAGCAAGTCAGGTTTCCTTGTTTTTGACGTGTCATAAATTTTGAGCTTTGAAAAATGTGTAGACTTTGGTATTTTAACCGAACGCCTGAACGGTAGAACGTATATACTGGAATTAAAAATCGAACTTGAGAATTTGTGGTTTTGAGGAAGACAAAATTTGAGTTTTTTTGCCCACTTTTCTCCCCAGAAGTGGTTTGGTTAACGGGTGCGAATGCGTTGGTCGTCAAATGTATCGCATCGCATGTGAAAAATTGTTGGAAAATAATTAGTCCGATTGTTTACATATGTTTTTACCACTTTATAGTTATTACAGCTCGGTTAATGACAATAATTAAGAGTCTTATTTTCGGTGATTAAAGGCTGTTTGCTCCTGAACACTTTAACGTCGTCTAAAAGGGAAGAAAAAAATTTGTTTGCCTGCCTGTTTCTTTTATGCCGTTTGCCCTCGTTCGAATATTTCCGAGCTTTCGGCTAGTCTCTTCCGGTTTTATCCCGGATGGCGTCCTCGTTTTAAATTTGGCAGCTTTCGTGCCAAACAGTCAAAGCAGTTAAATCGTTCGACATCGATTTTGGTGTTTTTTGACTGTCCTGCCGAGTGATAGGCTGATATTTAACTGGGAACGATATCATAGCCTAGACGAACCCAGTCAGCTTCTACTGTTTCACTATACAAGATTGAAAGTTTCTTTTAATTTAAGGATTGCAGATAACTGCAGTACGAACGTTAAAAATTTATTTATTGATTTGTTTTTTGGGTCAGAAAGCAAAAATTTAGCAAAATGGTTTGGGTTTTTATTTATGCGAGTTCTCGGGGACTTACCATTCGGTTGAACAAGCTCAGGCTGCCAAGGTTCTTTGGCAGAAGTACTTGTTTTGGATGCGTCTCGTGGGAGCCAGATAAACGCCCCAAGTCTGCTCTTATGTCCTCTTTACGTTATACTTTATTATCGGGTGAGTTAAGGTTCTTTGCCAAATGACTACTGCAGAGGACTGGTATAGAAATAAAATAAATATTAATTTTTTATTTATTTATTAAGAACGAAATGGAAATAAGTTGTTAAATCTTTAAATGGAAATGAAATCAGATTTATTTTTATGTATATGACATTGTTAGTAGTAATTATTTTAAGTATTAATGGGTTTTGGGTTTTTTAAATGAGTTTGTAGAAAAAAGAATTTTTGCGGTTGGAATTTGACAAGTTTTAGGAAATAATGTGGAAGAATGAGTAGAGGCAGAAGGTGATGTCAGCTTTTGTGGGCAGTGTTTGATGGTTTGCACGATTCTTAGTCAAAAACTCTCAAAAGTGCAGTGTCACATGCAAAAATCACGTCGACGAGATGTCAGTACACCGAACATAACATGTGTACACGTGTGGAAAAAGCTCGAGACATGGGAATTGAGAAGTTTTGAGAAAACAAACCGGAATTTTCATTTGTTGTTGGAAAATGGAGTTGAGTTACAACGAGGATTCAAATTTAATATTTTGCTCAAAAATTTATTTGTTTATTTATTTATCGGTTTCGAAATCAAACCATCGAGACGAAAATTAACCTAAATTCCAAAAAATTTCAGGTTATCTGAGATGGGCGACGAAAAATTTTCGAAAAAGCTTTTCTAATTTTATTTACGAGCTTAGTTTTGTTCGTCGGTCATGTTTGTCGAGTTTCCGGATTATTTTATTCTTAATGACTGTGAGCAAATCCAACGGGCCGGCGATTTGGCGCCCGAAATTTAAATTTCTTTCTTTCCTCGTGCTCGAATCCGTGGTCCTTTGTAATTAGCCGATGACAAAATTGAAGAAATAAATTCTTTCGTCAGCCTAATTTCGAAACGTTCGCTTAAGAAGCAGCTGATGAGATAAATTTTGTGTTTTGAAATTGGCTACGGCGTTCGTCTCCGGACCCCGTTCGTCTGGGTCACTTGGGGTCTGCACAGGTGTCGGTGACCGACCGGAGTTTTTGTCTTTCTTCCTCTTCCAAATCGTGAGGAGCTTTTATTTTGTTTGTGTAGATGTTTAGTATTCGTGTGCGTGTGTTGTGGTGGAGTGTGTGTCTTTGACGGCAAAACTGGTGGTGATGTAATTGAATAATCCTCCCCCTCACTCCGATTTGTCCTTCTGGTGTTTGATTATGGTTGTTCTTTTGTGTCGTTTTGCCTCTTTTTGGATTTCGTCTTTGGCGGGATTTATGTGTGTAGATGTTTGGTTTCGCAAACCGAAATTTGTTTTAATAAAATCGATAATATTGGTTTTAAATAATTAATTGTCGTGGGGGGAACTCGTGTGGGACAAAATTTGAGTAACGCCATTTTAAACCACAATTTATTTAAAATTAAAAGGATCTTACACTTCTCTAGCGAAACCAGCCCACTTTTTGCTTATACATTTATGGGTAAGAAAACAGGAGGTAAGAAGACAAGATGTAAGAGGAGAAGAGTGGAGAAGGAAGAAGATTGGGTGACGGAATGAGGGTATTCCAGTTTACAAATTCTCGTCGGTCAAATTTTTCAAATTGGCAAAGAAATTCCGATGACAAGTTGGAAAAAATTCGAAGCCTCCGCCTCTGGCCTCCGGCTTTTAATTTCCCCTCCTTCTCTCACGATCTCTCTCTCTCTCTCTTCTTCTCTCTCTCCTCTCTTGACACGAAAAAATGAGAAAGAAAAATATGCGGATGGCCATGTTTGTTTTGGGCATGGAAAAGTCTCAAGCGGAAGCCGAGCGAAGCGGACGTTGAACACAAGTCAAATCGCTATTGGTCGATTTTGGAAGACCAATCGAAGTGCCATTGGCCCATCTTAGGACTGATCCTGAGGCGAGAGATCGGGTATTGGCGAACCTCTTTTCCACGCAGATCAGGATTCAGATTTTGTTTTGAAGGCACCCGGACGAGAGTCGGTGGGAGCTTTTTGACTTCCCTTCCCTCGCCATTCCTTGTCTCTCGGAGTGACCAAACAAAGGAGAAGAATTTCGGTGATGGTAAATGGGTTCGAGGATGTTTTTTGTTTAATAGTTGTTAAAGGTTTGTTGTAATTATTCCGTTGTGTTATTTCTTATTATTCCACTATATTTAAGACAATTAGATGCAGGTAATTGCAACATCGGCATTAATTCGTTTAATTACTGTAGACCAAGCGAAGAAACTGGTGTGTGTGGTGTATGAGGTGTGAGTGAGTGTGTGGAGCCAGCACCGTTGAAGGACGAATCAGGTGATAGAGAACTTTCTTTATGAATCAATCATTGGAAGGTTTTTCTGTTTTGTTTTCTGATGGAGTATTGTTCCCTCATATGTCTTGCCTCCTAATCTCTTCTGAATTTTTTGTCTTCTGCTAGTATAAGTTAATTTTAATTAGTTTTATTTTTATATTTTTTGAATTCAATTAAAAATTTTTCAAAATTAATTTGAGATTTAGAATTATAGATGAAAAGACTGTATGACATAGATAAACTCCTTCCAGGAGGTTACCTTGAGTAAAAAGCTTCTCAAAGGTCTACAATAACAACAGAAAAAGACTTAGACAACCAGAAATTAAATCCGAAAGCTTATCTTTACGTTTGAGGTGCTAAAAATCACATAAAAGGTTAGATATGTGAAGAAACTCAAGCTGAAGTAACCAAACATGAGAAATAGCTTTAAAATTAAAATGGCGGATTAATTTTTTTGGTGATTGTTAATGATGACAATGAATGGAAACAAATTTGATGGTAAAGCTGTCACGGATGCTGCAGACGGTAAAAGGAAGAGAAGACACGATAGAAGAATATGGAAATTAAAGATGGAGGTTGAACGGATTTATAACCCACAAAATGGTTTTGACAAATTGATCTAATTCAATATTTAAAAGACGAGGAAAAACGAAAAAATTTTTTTCTGGAACGGAAGCTAAATCATTAATATCATCACTGACTCATGTAATCGTCCCCAGGAAATGCTAAAAATATCCAAAAAAGAAGGAAGATGAGCAGAAGTAGATTTTAGGGAAGATTTAAGTGAGAGGATTAAAGCCGGCCATTGTTGTGGTTTTTGAAGAAGGGTGGAAAAGTTAAAGAATCGCCAACAGAAGCCAAAATATTTTTTTTTGAATAAAGAAACCGGGGGTGTCACGATGACAGAACTAAAGTCTTGAATTTGATTGTCTTCTGGTTTGGTGTTGACGATGACGGTTCCAGAATTTAGGATGACGACATGAGTTAGTCATTTAATGGTGCTGCTCCTGTTTCTTTGGGTGTAAGGTGTTCGTGAGTATCTTTGAGCTTTAGTTGTCAAATTGAGATGTTTCGACATTTTAAAGGGCAAGAGAATGGTCACCAGTTGTGGTGAGCTTCTGATGCCACTTGGTGGGTTTGCTTTCCTTCCGTACATTGTTATTGTTGTGGGAAAAGCTTTTTTGTGATCATTCTAGTCGGAAAACTGGAATTTTGACATTTTTGTTGCTTTTTTGGAGGGAGCTAAACACTTGTGAGCTTTTCTTCGAAAGCTGCTTAGTCGTTTCTGCTGTTTGAGATATTTAAATAGTTTTGGGTTTTCTTGCTTCAGTTTTATTCGTTTTCCTTCCCTCGCTGTCGTCTCATACTTTTTCATCTTCATTTTTGTCGTTCATAGTGTTACCTCATCTAAAATATTTTTCTTGTGCATGAAAGCTCTCCATTTGGGGGCTCATACTTCTCTCAGCTAAATTTCAATTTTTAGACCTCTCTCGAAAGCTTTTCACTTATTTCAGTTTGACCAACTACAATATTGTTAAAGCTCATTTGTGTCGTTGTTAATATTTTGATTTTTCAATTTGGTTAAAGTGAACTGCAGCTTTTTTCCTCTCTTAGAGTTTTTTCCTTTATTTGAAAAGTTTTAAGTGCTCATTAGACATTTGAAAATTTGTCACTTTGGAGTTTCGAAACTTTTTTGTTGAGATAAAAGGGGAGTTTTATTTATTTAACGTTTGAAAATTTATTTTAAACGTCCCTTTAAACTTAGAAATTTATAAAAGCTTAAGACAATTAAGTAATAAACGTTAAATTTAATGCTCGAGTTTATGAGGAGGATAGTAGTCTAGAATTATGAATATTTGGAGGTTCCTGAGTGTTGTTGCGCTCTGTCTTTGTCTTTATTTTTTTTTAATCTGATCAGTCGAAATTTTGGTGAATTCTTTGATTTTGTTGTGGGCTTTTGTTGAGCTTTTATTTTAGTTTGATTTGTCGCATAAGAGTGATTAAGAAGTTGGCTATTTTGTTTGTGTTTGAATTTTCATTCACGAAAAGGGTCAGTAGAGACTGGAGAAACTCTAGCCATCTAGGGCGATAGGTTATGCTTTAAGCAAAAGCTCAGTGCAAAAGATTGGCTTTGATGTCGTAGGAAACCTTATTTAGGATCGTTTAACTTAAGAGAGCTTTGAGTATTGTATATGTGAAATAACAGTCTCCATTTTGCCCAAATTCTACCAAAATTTGTTGGTTTATTTAATTTTTTGTAATTAGTTATGGCTGATCCCTTCAAATATTGAAAGGTTACAGCTTTTAAGAACAAGAAAGTTACCATGTCTGTACTACAGCACAGGTTGTTGAGACTTGTACTTATAACGTGTGGTTAGGTGCTCTGTTTGCTAATTTAGTACAGTTCTCGTCTATTGAAGGAAGAAATTCTTTGTAAAACCTATTCAGGAAAAATCAAAATTGTATAAAAAATTGAAAAATGTTATAAATTTATGTTTTTGAAGGGGTTATTGGGCTGTAGAAGATCTGCACAGATTCTAGAACCTTGGTTAGAAGGATAGATTATAAAAAGGCTTTTCCAAACCTTATGTCTGCACATTTTTTGTAGTTTGGAATGTGTTCGTGTTTGAATTTTATACTTTTTGCATTTTGAAAGCCAAAAAATTTCCAAAAGTTCTTGATTTGAGCTTTGATACAAACTTTTAGGTTAGGATTTGATATTTTTGAATATTTTTTGATCTCCCAGATGGATTTTGTGATTTTTTATGGTTGATTATTGTAGAAAATACAGCAAAAAATAAAATGGTAAATGTTTTTTGTGTTAAAAATGGTTTTTTGGGGCCCAAAAAAATCAAAAAAGGTTAAAAATAACTGCGACATTTCATTTAGACGTTTTGTAGTCTGTTTTCTTGTGCTTTAGAGTGATAAAAATCATTGGAAACAAAGAAAATAAGGTTTGTGGTCGTTTTCGGAATCGAAAAATTTCAAAAAAGATTTTTTATTAGCATTAAAATGGCCGAAAAAGCGGAAAATGAGAAAGAAATATTTCGAAAGAGGCCAATTTCGGGTTGGAAATGATGAAAAAATTTGCCGACTCTCCTCCGATTTTTATTTTATTTCTCGGGATGGGGAGGTCGGATTTGAATTTTTAAAAGCTCATCGGGTAGCCAAAGAACAGTAGAGTCCGTGGGTGCGAAAAAAAATTTGGATTTTTCACCGGGAAGGGCTGGAAAAATGGCGTTGAAAATGGGGAATTTCGCAGTTGATTAGTTGTCGAGTTGGCATAATCAGTGGTGGGGGTAATGATGTTGCGATCTTATAATTTTGCAAAATGGCGGACCAATCAAGTTTTTACGCGAGGTCCCTCCGTGCTTCAAGGATGTTGGAAATAATTTTAACGTGGGTAATGTATCAGGATGTGTTTGAGGACTTTAAATTTTTGTTTTCGTTTAAAGGGACGAAAAATTTAAAGAGAAAAATTGTTTTATTCGTCTTTGAAGCTTTCGTCTTTTGGTTTGGGCCGGAGTCACGTGATTGTAAAATTCATTTCATCTTAATTGTCGATGGTAATATTTCGATCAGTTTGTTGTGTTTTTTTTTATTTGTCGTACAGACGTGGGGATGTAAATATTTATGGTTGTGTACTGAGTAAAAGCTCTTCTGGTTTTTTTTGGTGTATTGCGGTTATCGTTTGAAAGCTCGAGAACCCAGAACAGTGGAAAGCTTTTGTTTTGGTTTTTTCATTATTCAAACGAATAATAGAGGCATAATACTGATTTTATCGGTTTGAAAGAGGAAGAATGGAATAGTTGGGGTGTATAGGGTGTCGGATAACAGTAATTAATTATTTTTATTTAAAAGTCCCATATGTGAGCCTGTTAATTGAGACTGGTGTGTGTGTCTGTGTGATAAATTTTATATAAAATCCGTCTTAATCTTGTTTTTGTTTTAATTGCCTTAGTATTTATTTATTTTTATTTTTAGATAAAAATTGCTGATGTGAAACGATTGGAGAGTTGGGGTAAGTCGAAATTTTTGTTTTTTGCATTGGAAAATTCTCCCATGTCACAGGGTGAGAGGTTTTAGTTGCGAGTTTATATGCTATCTTGGATTTGTCTTTTGTTCTATTTTTCTATAAAAATTTTTATACCTTGGAAAGGGTGGGAGGTGAAAATGAGTTAAGAGGTTTTATCTATGTATAAAGGAATTCGTTGGTGTCTTCTGGTTGAGGTTGAGTTTGAGGTTTTATTTTTATTTTTATTTCTTAATTAGGCAGGTGCGCGCTTACTTGTTTATGTCTTTGTTAAATTAACGTTGACTTCCTCTTTGTCAAGTTGGAATTCTAGTTTTAATTGAGAAGAAGGGTCGTTGGAAGTTGTTTAAAAATTTGAAGGAAGGGCTTTGTCTGTGACTATGGAGTTAGAGGAAAAGAACCGTTGATTAAGATACCAAATCCAGATAATCAAAGGGAGCTTTTGCAGCATCGTTTTTAAGCTTGCTCAAATGATCAAACTATATCTCTAAGTCTTGTGATTTTTTCGACTTGGGCAAATTTGGGTTGAAACAACTCCTCTCCTGCTGAGAGTATCGAGAGAAAAATAGTTTCGATAACGAATCCTTTGTACTGCCTCGACCTTTTTTTTACAACTTAGAACAAAATCATTTATATACCTGAACGAATGCGGTAACGGATCGATTCTTCAAAGTCGATTTATTTCACTATTATATTTTTAACTTTTGTTGACTACCTTGAAAAGCTCTGGAGTTCCTGTGAGTATTCAATGAAATCGGGATCGTGTTCCCCTGTTCGAATGTTGTCACTGTGATCGTTGTTATTTGTCTGAACGAGAAGGATGTCGTGTCAAATTTTGGGGCCGAAAATGGTTTTTAGAAAAGGTTTTTTGGGATAGTTAAAGGTGAGCTTTTTTATTTTTATTTGATTTTAAATCGTTGACTTGATTTTAATGGGGTAAAGTTTTATTTCAACTAGATAGTGAGAGAAGTAGAAAAATATGGCGGAGACTTTTTTTATTTATTCAAAACAAAATGAGCATTATTGTGATTGATTAAGCCACAACATACAGCCCTAATGACGAAATAAAGAAATCAGAAAAAGGATCCCATACCAAGAAAAAAGTAAAACGGCCCCCCAAAAAAGCATTTAAACACTAGGCACAACTGATGACATATCCTTATCGATAAAAGAATGCAGAATACATGAGTTGTAAATTTGCCTAAGGCTAAGCCTATGCGCAACTAGTGAATTAAATTAAAACTGGGATGACAAAATGGCTGCCGCCAATTCGACGAGATCCGCGTTGTTCGGTTCGGACTCGGTGAAAAAATTGAAAATGGAAGCAGACGATGGGACTAAGGTAATTAAAAATGATTTGATTCTTTTATTATTTTAACAAGCTTTCGAACGGTGTAAATTTGAAGGTTGTCACATGAGTCTATGGTTTTTAATCGAGCTTTTGCGCAGTTTTCCCCGATCACCTTCGAAGCTAAATAAGACAAGAAAATGTGTTTTCTTAAGGAAAAAATTTTTTTTCCTTCGTTTTCAGACGAAATTATTGGATTTTTGATTTCGAATTATTTTTCAAATAGTTGAAAAAATTTGATTGTGTGTAAAATTTATGAAAAATTTTTTTTTATATTTAAATATCTTAGATAGCTCTGTTATATCCGCTTATGTAAAATGCGTAGATATCGTAAGAGTGATTTAAATCTCGTTTCATAGCTTTATTGTAATATTTATCAACTAATTTGAATTAATTAATTATCTTAAATTTGATTTTTGGTTTCTTTTGTGTAAAATTTGAATTTTTTGGGAAAGGAAAAAGGGGTACAGTTGTTTCATCAATTTCTGGCTAACTATGATTATGGTTTGTGAATAAATAATTATTTATTGAAATTTAGGGTATTTTTTTGGGAAAAGATTGTAAATAAATTTTTGTAAATTGTAAAAAATATTTTTTGCCACTTTTATCGCACAAAATCAACAAAATTTTATTTTTATTTATTTATCGTGATTGTTTGTTTATAAACAGTTTTAAAAGAACAGCAAAAATATGAACAAACAAGATCTGTCTTGAAAATCTTAGATTTTCTTGCCCCCTCAGTGAAATTCTTTGGTGGTAATAATTCCCCAAAAAAAGCTTTGAGTGTGAATTGGAGGTTTGTTTATTTATTTTTATTAATAATTATTAAATAATAAGTTTTGGGAACCAATAATTAATATGACGGGGTGAGAGGTACAGAGTATATGTTTGAACTTTGAAGAATTTTTTTATTGTTTGGTTTAGTGTTTATTATTATTATTTTTGAAGTTGTAAGGTTTGTTGAGCTTTATATTTCGTTTCGAAAGCTAAAAGTTGTAGAAACTAAGTCGGTGAGTGTACGAAATCGAATTTCTCTAACGTACATAGTAGAAATAAAAAATTTGAAGAGGTTTCCCGCCTTTTGGTTTGTTTACTCTATGACTGGCTTACCATCGGTATTAATTGACTCATCTGGAGCTCCATGACTTGTCGATTGTAGTGTGTTGTCAAATCGATGTGAACTAATTGTTATTATTTAATTATGTAGAAGGTTTTATGGTTGTGTAAGGTTAAGTTTTAAATTTCCTTTTGGTTTATCGTGGTTGGTATGGATTCGAGAATTTTTTTTTTCTCGAAAACGGGGTTGTTTGGGTTAAGAGATTGTTGTTAAGTCGTCCAATTCTTCAGATTTAGAGAGACATGATGAGTACTAGCAGGCGGTGGGAGCATCATAAAAGAAGTGCCTCTCATAATATGAACTAATAGATGTTGTTAGGAGTAAAGTTGGGAGAAGGAAATGACGAAAAAAAATTTTTTTTCCTTTCGGTCGATTGTTGGTCGCAAATATAATTTCGGATTCAAGTGTTGTCTTTAGCAAACAGAATTTAAATTGCGGTGTTTAACTTTTTTTTTTTGTGACATTTTGCCGCGGGTCTATTTGTGGGATTTTTGCAGGTGAATTCCCCAGGTCACATTGGCAGACATTTTACTAATAATAAAAAAGAGAAAAAAAGAAAATGGTCGCCATCGTTTCCCTGGCATAGTCTCGGATCGAATCCGGTAAAAAGTGGGCGTTTTTTAAATTTTATTTTAGGGTTTTTGTGTTTGAGTTTTTTTTTCTTTCGGCTCTAGTCGAAAGCTTCGTCAAAGCCAAGAATTTGAATTTCTGGGTGGAAATTCGCCGAGACGAAAAAAATGTCCGAGACAGTAATGGAAAGAATTTCATAACCTGATGTTAGAGGAATGTTTTATTGAAGGGACGTGTGAGCGTTGAGCAAGCAGCCGTTTGTAGAGTCATTGGAAGAGAAGTAGAGAAAGAAAGAGAGAAAGAGAAAGAGAAAGAGAGAGAGAGAGAGAGGTTACGAAACATCGAAGATCTTACAATAAGTGGGAATGTTCTGAAAGGTTTCGAAAGCTCCTTTTTGTTGTTGTTACTGAGTGAACTTAGGTTCGAAGTTGTGAATTGTGGTGTTGAAAAAGTTCTCTGGTTGTCTGTCTTTTACCTTTATGTTAAAATTTTGGGTTTTTAAACATCTTGTCTGTGATGAATGTGTAAGTCGTGAGGAATTTCCCACGAACGCGACTCTTTGGCGGTGGAATTAAAGAAACCGAGTCAATAACTCTCAGATTAAAAGAACATCCGGTAAAGTTGGTGAATACAGCTAATAAATCTTCCAATTTCATTTCATTTAAGATTGATTGAGAATGAATGAGTGAGTGAGTGAACACCATTGAAAAAGCAAAAAGACTTTGTTTGGAAAGATAAAGCAAAAGTGTACGGAAATCAATCGGTGGATGGTCGATTCCACGAAAACACAAATTGACGAACTCTGTCTTTTAGTTTTGTTCGTCAGCATCCTCTCCTCTCTTATTCTCCCCGCCCTCCTGCAATTTTCACCTATTTTTTGTTGAAAATTATTCTTCTCTCGTCTCCCCTGGCATTCATTCATGATACTTGTTGACTCTGATTTCTTGATTTCTTATCGGGTCGGTGGTTCGAACACAGAGCCGTTCATTCACGTTTTTATGAGTAGTCACATGCTTGAGGGAAGCAAAGTGGAACGGACAGGGGAGTAGGAAGAAGGATAACTTTGATTCGGTGATTTTTTTTTGCGTTTCCGAACGTGTTTGGCATTCGCGGTTGATAAGAGTTTGATATCACTTGCCGTACCCTTTATTGTTTGTAGTAACTTATCTTGAAAAGTTTCTCTCTCCTTTTTTCTCCCACTTTGAGATAGGCAAAGAAAGTGCTCATCTTCAACATCTCTTGCATCCCAACTGTGATTGCTCTTTCACCTCTTCGTGAAGGTCCGAATTTAGTGGTGAGAATGCAAACCAACAATCAAGAAAACTTTCGTGAGGTTTTGCTCTATACAGAATGTCCTTTCTCAACCGGAAGTGACTTTTCGAACTTTAAAACAGGAATAAAAATCAGTCATTGGGTTGGTTTGGTTTTACCATTATTCCCGAATTGCGAAGAGTGGTTTTAAATTTCTTCGACAAAATATTATGGATACGTGTCCGAACGGGAACATGTCTTCCGGACTGGGTTTGAACACTTAGCCAAATTGACATGACAACGTCCGGTACTCCGAAGACTGTTACAAAGCTGAGTGAGAAAAAGAA
Source organism: Columbicola columbae (assembly GCA_016920875.1). Classification (NCBI taxonomy): domain Eukaryota; kingdom Metazoa; phylum Arthropoda; class Insecta; order Psocodea; family Philopteridae; genus Columbicola; species Columbicola columbae. The sequence continues at coordinate 3,815,182 of JADMLL010000003.1, read as the reverse complement.
TTTGCTAGGAATTTGAATAAACCATAGACGACGACACGAGTGGCTGCGAACCAGACATCACGTGATTTGTTTCGGTCTACCTTATTCTCATAGGTATTTCAATCTGGGAAGGAAGGGGGTTCCCCACCAAGGTCCGAGGTCAGGTTTTGATGTAGCCAAAATGTCATTAGCCTGCATTAAAGAAATGAAAGGAGGAAAATTTTTCTAAACTCTCTTGCTGAGAATTAGATTTCGATGATAAAAGGAAGTTAAAAGCTTTGGATCGGAGAAGTCTGGGAAGTCAAAGGAAGATGAAAGCAGAAGGAAAGGGAAGAGGAAAGAGGATAAGAAGAAATAATAAAAAAAAATTGATTAGCGGAAGTTGAAAGGTGTCGTAGTGAGTAGACCATTTTGATTTAGAGCTTTCGAACTTTAAAAGCTTTGAATTTATATGAGAGGAGGAACGGGTGAGGGGAGGCTGTCTCCATTGTGTGAATCTTTTGTTCCTCTCCCCATAAAATTTAGTTTTAGATTTTGGGGACTAATCAGATAGTTTTCGTGACCAACTGTTCGGGCGGGGGGAGAGGGATGCCAACTTTTATCTCTTTTGTTTTCGATATTTTCTGACAGTCGTTAACCAGTCCTCCTCGAAACAAAAGTGTATTTTGATCCTGTCGGTGACGTTAAATGCACCTGAGAGCTTTCCATCATTCGTTTATTACCTTTTAACGGTGACAGGACTTTTTCAATAAATGAGGGACCGCAATTCTCTCGGATTTGATGACCTCAGCGAATACGAAAAAATAAATAAATAAATTAGAAATAAAATAAAAACGTTGGGCTTTGAATTTGGGTTAGGGTTGTTTTATGACGTCACAACCTATGGAAAAGCTTGCTGCCTCTCATTCTCCCTCTCTTTGTCTAGTCTTCAGTTTCATCATCTAAAATGTTTTTCCGATTTTCTTGGTCGATGTCCTATGTTTTGATGTGTCTTCGATTCCTTTTTCCTGTTTTTGCATTGGTTTGCTGTTGGAATGAGGAGGGAGATGGGTTGGGTAGACTCCAATTAGGCTGTGTGAAAAAGGTTTAGAGAAGTTCTAACATTTTGAAACTTTTTTTTTGCTTTTAAATTGGATCAAGTCGAGTGTCTAAGTCTCGGTGAATGGAAACCTCCTACCACCTCTCTCTCTCTGTCCGTCCGTTCATCCGCCATTACTGGATCTAATCGGTCTTGAATTAATTAATAGAATTAAAGCGCAATTAGAATTTAATTAAATGCACGTCTAATGGCCTAAAGTGCAAGCCATGCAAAATTAAAAATTGCTAATAGCCCGTAAAAATAAGGGAACAAAAAAAATTCTTTTTGGAACAAAAAATGGCCGAACTCATCGACTGTGGAAGGTTCGAGTATGTTCTCGGTCTTCTCTAACCAGTCCCATTTTCTACTATTTTCCTCTATCAACATCTACTCATCTTTATGTTTTATCTCCCATTCGTATAGACATATCAACTTTCCAACTCCATCCGGTGGGCCAGTGATAGTTTACCACCTGACCCACCGAATTCGTTTCCTCTTCGGTGTGCTGTTGGTCCCGGAATTAATTGATTAATTAATCCATTTCGGGGGGAAAAGAGGATCATTAAGAATTGGCGTTTTGAAAAATTGGTAATTTTAATAATTAAAATGTTTAATTGGTCAAGAATTGAAAATTTAAATTATGTTTTTGGGGGGCGAATAAAGAAAGAAATTAATTTGGAAACAAAAAAAAGTAGGAAAAGGTGAAGAATTAATTAATTTATAGAATTTTTCTTTTTAAATGGAGCGAATGAAATTAAGTTTGACGTTAATTAAAATGCGCTGATGATTTAATTAAAATTTGATTGGTGTGTGTGGTTTTTTAATAAACGTGCGCCGGGGTTTTCGACGAATTTTTTTCCTGTTTGTTTTGTTTTTGCGCATGCGCCAATTTTTGGTACGAATATGAATGTGGGTTTCGCGCCTGGAATTCGAGTTGTGCTATGGTGTGTTATTGCTGCCATTTTGGTTGAGTTTGTTGTCCTTTTCCTTTTGGGTCTGGGCTTTTTTTTGCTGTCGTTTTTCCTCCTTTGTGATGGATTTTGTTTGTTTTTCTTTTGTTTTGTTTTGTCTCTTCTCTAAGAGGATGTTCTGAGGTTTTTTTTGTTGGGCTTATTCATCTGTTTGTTGGATCTTCATTGTTTGGAAAATTTTTTTTTCTATGCTGTTGAGTTTTGTTGTTTCCTTTTTGTGTTCTATGATTCATTTTGTTTTGTTTCTACTTAGATTTCAGTTTTCTTGAGATTCAGAGATGTTAGAGTTTTTCTAATAGTCAGAATTTATAGTTTATAAGTTTGTCGGCTGAGTTTTCTCAAACATTACTATGTCACAATCTTTTCTTCACTGAAGTAGTAGTCAAGATGTTTTACAAAAAGACCATTTGGTGTCAGTGAGGTGATTCTACTATTTGCATCTTTCCCATTTCTGAGGATAAGAGCTGGTCAAGACCTTCAGATATAAACCTTTTTTTATACTAAATGTTTGTCGTAGCCATATTATAGTTATAGTTGAGTTTTAATCCCGTTTTTCACCCTTTTTATAACAGGATTTGAACTCGCCAGTATAACTTCTTAGTCTAGCACCTAATTACTACACCACAAACCTCCCGCTGTCGTTCCCATATTAAAAACAGCTCATAGTTGACTTGGAGGTAAAACAAGTTTCTTCTTTAGGAAGTACATGGGTGACCCAGGTAGAGAGAGCTTTGAGTATCTACAACTAAATGGTGACTTTCATTTCATTTTGTACAGCAGAAGAAACTCCACTGTCTACACACTATTGGCAAGACAGAGAGGAAGCCGGGGAAGGGGGAATAGAACCAGAAAGAAAGAGAGAATAAAATAAGAATTCTTTTTCAGTTTTTGTCCAGCGAAAAAAAAGGAAATAAAGACAAGAGTATATGAACCGAATCGTCTAGCCGAGTGGGCGATGACCCATATAACCCACTTAGTCGGTGAATATTAATAGACCAGCCAGAGAATCGTGTGATTGCGGAAGTGCACCAAACCGAAATTTCTATTTCGGTCCCCGCAATTGTCTCAGATTTCGTTAAACAACGGAATTCTTTTGCCCCCCTTACCCTCTCCCACGACTCCATCAGCCCCTCGACCTCCTCATCCGAGAATGCGACAATGTTCTGGGTTTTTTGTTTTCATCTTTCTTCATCTTTCTCTCTTTCTGCTCTCGACTTCTTCTTCTTCCTCTTTGATGAAAATCAAATGAATTTCACCCAAAATGTGTTGTCATGCGTTTGAGTTTGGTGAAGAGTTTTTGTTTTGATTTTCTCTTTTGTTGTTGTTGTTGTGTTTGGTGAAAGCGTTTGAAAGTTTTTCCGTCGTCTTCTTTCCCCGCGAAGGAATATTCTCGATCTGTGTTGTGTTTGTCGGTGTTGTTGTTGATGTTGTGGTGGTGTTTCCTCCATTGTTTTTCATTTTGATTTATCGATAAAAAAGCGGTTTTTGGTTGGATAAACTTCGATCCGGGTGATGGCTTTGTTTTTCGACTCTTTTTTTGCTCGCCATTGTTGTGTGGTAATTATGCTTTGTCTTGCGGAACTTTTACCTGGTTTCACTTTACACGTGAAATATATATATATTTTTAAAGATGAGGTTTTAATTAATTAATTTAATTAGTGGCTTTGAGTGAAGTTTGTTTGAAGTCTGATTGGCTGACGAGAACGGTTGGTGTTGTCTTGCAATTTATAGAACCCGCCATCATGAATGGAATCGTTTGATGATGGGGGAGGAGGAGGAGGAAAATTAAGAATAACAATGGATATCAAGATGAGTAGATCTGGGTTAAGATCAAACACTAAAGTCTAAACACGAGAGTGGGGTTCCCGGTGAAATCACCCAACTGAAATCTACTATATCATTCAGAACAAGGTCCAATTTCGCTGCTGTATCCTGCGTTGTAGCATTTCAAAGACCATCAGAATCTTGTCAGGTTTATCTCTTTCGGTGTTGATAAACCAATCCGTGCCATGGAAGGACTCAAATGGAGGTTACTGGAAAACAGTTCACACCTGTCTGCATTAGCCACCACAAAGGATTGTGTCTGGATGGCCTAACCGCCGCACGGTCGAATTCGCAAAATACTAAAAATCTTATTGTTAGACTCTTTTTCTTAACGCCGGATTAGACGAGCGTAGTTGATGGCTTCGAACCGGATCAAAGGTTTCAAACTGTTTCTTTGCGGTTTTCTTTTTTCTTTCGGACGATGGTAAGGAAGCTGAACAAAAAGAGAAAAAAAATTATCTGACACTTCTTCGCCGCATAAATTTAAAAAAAGTTTTCAGGTCGTAAAAAACTGCACTAAAACCGTTTTTGTTAATCCTGTCTTTTCTCTTCTTGTCCTCCCCGAACGGATATTAAATGAGGATTTATTTAGTAGCGAATCTTTCTTTTGTGGCGATGTGACCGGCCACCTATTCACAGCCGCCTCTGAAATTTTTTCTGGTCAACTGAAAGCGAATTGGCAATTTTGCGTGTGTGTGTGTTGTTTCCTTGCCGATGCGTGTGTGCTAACCCTTTCGCAAGTCATTTACCAAAAAGTTATTTGGCTGACAGATGAAATGGTGGCGCCAATTATAAAATGGCTTTTGATGAAAAGCGCCGTTGACGTCAGTTCGCCGTCTACTGAATTCTCACCCATGTATAACTTTCGGAGATTCGGATGCTGGGAACGAAGGTTGCCAGCCATTTTTACAATGCAAATATCTCAACAAAGGAACCGTGATGAACTGTGTTTTGTGCGATTATGCAATAACGGAATATGAGAGGATTAATTGTCGATCGAGAGGAGGATAATCACGTGTAACTTCCGGTGAGGATGGTTTTCAGAAGTTTTTAACACGAGGAAAGGGAATATTTGAGGTTTTTTTAAGGTACTGCCTTCCTGGGCTGTCACAATTCTTCTTTTTAAATGAGGAAAAAGATGGTAAAATTCATTATTTATCCACAAAGGCTATTTTCTGGGTCTTATAGTCTAGGTGTAAGAATCTTTAGTGGTTCAGAGCTATCAGACATACTCTGAAACTACAAGACTATTAGAAGAATGCCAAAGCTCAGCAGTAACACACCTGAAATACACAAAAGCTCTTTTCTTGTGTGTGCAGAAATGTCGACAACTTTGAAGTTTTCCAAAAAGCGTTCGTAGATACACACCCCCAGTTGAAAAAGAGAAAACTGTTCTGTGATCCTCTCCGATCCTCAAATCCAGCCCAAGTCAAAAAAATGAGGAAAAATCAGTAGGAATGTCGAACCTGAAAACAAATAAATAAAATAAATAAAAATAAAAAATCGTGGTCGGGTGTCTACGCGTTCCAGGTTCAACATCTACAAATAAAGGAGTCTTGATTTGCTAGTTCGTGATTGAAGCAGGGGAAGTGTAGGTTATGAAGGGGCCGTATATGGTCCACACACCAATTTTCTTACAAATCTGAAGGTCAGAGAGTCAGTTTTAGTTTTAAGCTAATTAAAGGAGAGTGTGAAGAATTCGAATTCCTGAGTCGTGGGCATTTTCGTGCCATCACACGAGTTTTCGCGTTGAGTCCTTTTGACTCCTAGACTTTTTGAGTTGCTTCAGTTTGGGTTTGTATGATGTCTTGTACGGTGTACAAAACTCTTGAGCGTTTTCCAAGAGGTTGTGTAGTTGACAACGTTTGGGCTAAGGTGGGAGGAAAGCTGCTGCATCTTTCCAACTCTCGAAGTAAAAGGTTTAGTAGCTCAAATGGGTTGAAATCAATTCCTTACAGTTGTGTTGAGAGTTTAAGACCAATGATTAGGCTCCTAGAAAAGTGAACAGTTGTGGAGTCTGGTTAATTCTCATATAGCCCGCTGTTACGAATTCAGAAGAAGCGATCACCTAACATGATCTTCTATTTAGTCTTTTCATTAGATTCACGGTTTAAATCTGATCTAAAAAGTTAGCTGTTCCCATAATTCAGATCAATAAACCGGAGCTAACAGCTAACTCGACAACAATAGTTGCAAAACAATTCGATGAAGTGTAAAAAACGGTTTATGCGGCGAGTGTACTTAGCGAGAGCGTCACAATGATACGTAACGGAGTGGGTGGGTAGGTGGAGAGGAAGAGAGGAAGAGGACGGGGGGAAGAGAGAGGAGGAGAAGGAGGACAGAGAGGAGAGAGAGGTCCTCTGTTGATGAATGAAAAGTTCACAAATGACATTCTAGCACTGAGACCATTTAAAATAGATCAGTTTGGAACACTTTCCCACAGACGGCTACGCGGTGCTAGTGCAACAGTGGCTGCCATTAATGCCTTCACTAATTTGTTTTTTCGCGTTTTTTTTTTTATTTTTGTTTTATTTTTTGTCTTTTGGCTCGTTTTGATTTATGTGTTTTGGTGAGTTATGCCAAAGAGTAAGTAGTCGCCAGTGTACACGTCAGAGTCGAAGATTTTTATTTTATTTTTTTGAATTTTTGGGGCGATGGCGTTTCGGTTACTTGCTTTCGCATTCTTTCCGCTGTCGCGACGATTTTTCTGTTGTGTATTCTTTAAATAAATCTCTAATCGCATTTTGTCAGGTTTTTATAGTGATTTTGCGTCATCTCCGTTTTATTTTTGTGGGTGGGAAGATGGTGGTGACGTCAGTGATGAACGGGACACGGTGACTAAAAAAAAGCTAAGAGTTTTGTGAATGGAGGTTTTACAAACAGTTTTCTAACACCAGAATGAAGAGAAGTGAAAATCGGTCATTGATAATCTACGTCGTGAAATTGTCCACGCACTCAAATCACATGCACGACCATACACACCAGACATAAAATTTGGAAGCTACGAAACGCCCTTGACCCAAAAAAGACGTGTATACTGTATACATATATAAAAAGTATATTAGTTCTTTTTTGTGAACGCCAGATACGATGTCGACTGTGAGCATGCGCATTAGTAGAAATAATAATTGTCAAGTTGCGTATGCTCTGCGCGACAAAATGCCTTGATAAAAATGGTTTCCGGTGGCGGTGAATATAGATTGGAATGAATGATTCATAGACGGTGTGACATTCGGTTTGGATTTCATCCACGAAATTGCGACTTGACATTTGGGAATTGGCAAAAAAGAGCTTTCAAGTAGGGCCGAAGAGAAGTAGAGGAAGTTGATGAGTTGGGGGTGATAGAAGTAGAAGAATAGAGAGAGGAGGGTAGAAAGTTGTTGTTGCTTTCTTGGGTTTTGTTGATCATGATAGATGGGTTAGGTTGTCTCTAGTGAAGTTTCTAGGTTTTGTTTTTGAAAGCTCTCGAAAGCTCTAGGTAAGACCAGTTGTTGAAGACTTCGTGTCATTGTGACGTCTTGTTGGGTTTAGTTCTAGGTTTCAGTATTGTTCCACTGTGTTTGTTTTTGTCTTCACTATACTACAGTCGACTGTCCCAATCTTGGGTTTGGTTAGAATGTCTTGCAATAGTAAAAACTGTCGAATGAGCTTTCGATAAGATCTGGAATATTCTTTTTGGGGTATTTAAGTGAAGTACAGAACTTGGATATATTAACTTATCCAGTCGACTGTGAGCTACCATGATTTTGTTTTCCATAGACTTACCATGATAACCCCAGTGCTAACACCTCATTGGAAGTTGTGGTCTTCTCCCTGAAGAGTTGGTGTTGATCATCTTTCTCCAAGTTTTTGAATGATCAGTGCTGATCTTAACTTTGGATCTGTTTTACTTCCGATTTGTTGACATAGCTTTTTGCTACCCTCAAACGCTCTTGTTTGTGTGATTGCCTACACTTATACGGTTTATATTTTCCTATCAAAGCGTCTTCGTCCAATTTACCTCTGAATTGCTGGTCATAGAACCCCAGAAACCGATTTGAGAACCAACTTTTGAAAGAAAAAAACGTTTTAGAAAGATTCGAAATGAATAAAACCAATCCGGAAGCTTTTTAGCAGCGAAAGAAGTAGCTCTCAAAGGTTGTGAACACAGTGAACCTGAAAATGAATGAAGTATCAAAATGAGGAATTTGAAAAATGTAGGAGGGAAAGAAGGAGAGATTAAAGATGAAGAGAAATTTTTTTTTATAATCCAAATGGAAACTGCGCATGCGCAAATGGTTATGGGTTCCTTATCAGGGAATGGCGTTTTCACGACTTTTAAAAATATTTACATAAAAATGGATTTTTAAATATAAATTTTTTGCTCCCTTTTTAATTTTTAGTTTGGTAGTCCTGTTTTCATTTATTTATTTATTTTCACTTATTAAGATAGATATTTGAAGGATTAATTCGGTTGTTAGGTTTGGTTCAATTACGTTTTGAAATTAGGTTTTCCCCAGAGACGCGAACACGATTTTCAAAAATAGAAATAGGAAGAAGAGCATATGCAAGTTTGCAACCAAAAAAAAATTTTTTTTTTCGCGTTACATTAATTTTGAGTGACTGGGCGCTGCTTTCGAAAAAAAATAAATTGCTGTGAAGTTGGCACCCTGCCAGAGCTTTTGAGCTTTTTTTGCCTTTCCTCGAGTGCAACGGAATCAATTGAGATTTTTCGGTCAAAATGGAAACGCAAACGATTTCTCACACGGGGCGTTCAACCTAAAGATCTAAATGAAAATTTTTTTTCGTAGGGAGGAGGAGACTTTGGGAGCTTTGCGAAGTGGGTTTTGAGCTTTTGTACCCTTTTTCCTTATTGCTCAGCGGTTGAATCGTTCGTGCCATTGGTGTTGTGATTGTTTGTGAGGTAAATGCCTGGGTATTGAGGGGTGAGAAGTATATGTAAAAAGATTAAAGGTTTTGGTGCTTAGGACAGTCAAGCCCGCAGAAGTTTTGGGTAACTTAGAAGCTATGATTTTTTTTGTTGGGTAGCTTTGTTGCGGTTTTCTCGAAAGCTCCTAGGCAATACTTGTTTATAGTTTGTTTAGGTTTGTCATTAATTACGTACTGTTGTTCTCTTCAAAGCTTTCGTTTGTTAAGGGTACTTTTGGCTACATAAAACTATCATCTTAGTCCTCTGCTGTTTTTATAAACCCTAACAGTTTTAAAAGTGACGTATTGCCGGTTAGTTTGAGCTGTTTGAAAGCTTTACTTGATGTATTTGGTCGTTTCGGCTTCTTTTAAATCTCTTTTCTTTCTTTTGGTTTTTCCCTCGTGACGTAACGCTTCAATATGTATATATTTTAATACTTCAGAGTATAGTTTCAAGGTCCTTAGAAAACCATAATCATAAACTAACATGTGACAAATCATGATGAAATGGCTAAACCAACAAACGTTAACGAGAAGGTCTGGCTGTAGATAGCGGGGTGGAAGGTTCGGTAATGACAGATGGATGTGTAGACTAGCCGCAGGTCGAAGAGGAGTGTCGATGACTTTCGGTTGTTACTATGAACCCCGACAGTGTTGAAAACTGTAAAATTAGAAAGCTTCTCTCTAATAATAACAAGTAAATAAATAAAGCAAAGTTTCAAGTTCAAAAATATGTATGATTCAGAAAAATCGCTTTGGTCAAAGTGAGTTCACATGCACTTTCCCACACACTCACACTCAGCGTGTTATGATGTTGAAAATTTCTATTTTTAGAAGCTTTTGGTTTGGCTTTTGGAAAGCTTTTTCTCAAAATGAAAATTTGAAAATTGTTTCTGAGAATTCTTTGACAGAGCTTTTGAAAAATTTTCTAATTTGACAAAACAATCGGGATGGTTGGGGGGTCTGTTTCGTTTGATTTTTGAGCGGAATCGAGCTTTCGAAATGTTAATTATTACTTTTCTCTTTGATTGCAGATGTCTCCGAATGACGACTGGGAAACTTTTTGAAGGTAAGGAGATGACGATTTTGTTTAAGGTTTGGTTGAAATTTTGCTGGCAATGAGTGGGCGGAATGTGGGAGGGCCCAAAGGGAAGTTTTCCTGTGAGCTTTCTCATTTCCTTCCTCCCCCAACACATAAAGCTTTCTATTGCGTCACTTTGTTTTTTTTTAAGTTAGAAAATTAAATTTATTTTTAGAATGCTGATGCGTTCTGACCGATGATGAAGTCTTCATCGGGTTTCCTCCTCCTCCTCCTCTTTCCCGTGGGAGTGCTTGTACGAACTGTGTTGTTTCGTTGCAGTCTGTGGCGAAAATTTTGGGGCGGGGGTCCAAGGCGTTGACAATTCCTTTCGACAAAACGGCTTCAAATCCGGGTTGTCTAAACACGATTTGTAAGGCGCGTCGGGCATTTCATTTTCAATTTTGTGTTGGTTGTCTCATTGAGTAGGTTCGATAAGCAGTGTAATCCCTCCTACGAGAACCTCCTCATCAGTTTTCCCGTCCGGTAATTACTCCTACCAGATGATTTTTCTCACGGGAGCTACTTTCCAATCCGTTGGAAATGATTTTGCACGCGAATTTCCGCGGTCTCCCGCCTTCGAACCGGTTTTTTTGTTCCTATCTTCAGGTCTTGGATAAAAAATCAGATAATCTAGACGATTTGATGGTCGAGATTGTTTTTTTGTTTTATTCCTCTCCTCCCATCTCCCTCCTCCTCCTTATTAGTGTGGCGTGACCAAAGTTGAAATTTTTTTTATTTTTAAAAAGTGAAAACTTTAGTCTTCTTCTTGTTGATGTGTCCTCCTCCTCTTCTTCCCAAAGTTTGGTTTGAGACATTCTTGGAATTTTTGTTGGGAGAAGATTTTTCTGTGAGAAGCTAAGGAAAGAAGGTGAAATTGGGGATCACGAATAAATATTGACATTTTTCGAAGAAGAAATTTTTGTTGATAAGAAAACGGCCCACCCAAAAAAAAGGAAAGCAAAAAAAATTGCGGTTTGTCACAAGATGGTGACGACGAAGTCAAAATGTTTTTGCCGCCTGGCGATTTAAAGAGAAGGAAGGAAGAGAGAGAGAGAATGAGAAAAATTTGTTCCCGAGAATCCCCAAATTCAAGGGTCAAGGTCAGTCGTACCTGGGTCAAAAACCGACCCTCATCTTTCTTGCTTTTTTAGTTTTGTTTCTTTTTTTACCGGTTCATTTAATGCGGGGAAAAAATGCGAAAGGAATCTCGTCCTCACCTCCTCCTCCACCACCACCTCACCATGTTTTCCCTTCTCGTTTGGTTCGTCGCCCAGGCACGAAAGTGGCAAACTAGCTATAGCAATACCTGCCGAAGGAGAGGAATTCTCTCTTTATACGTGGCGTCGTCGTCGTCGGTCGTCGATACCGTGTGAAAATGAAATTGATGGCTTCGTGTTGGTTCTTCCTAACGAACCGACTCGTCTCCTTATGTTGAGGAACTTGAATTGGGGGGCCCTAGAAGGGGCAAGGCGGGGTTGGAGGGGCCCTTTCGTGGGATTTGTGATAATAAAAAAATTTGCACGGTGCATTTGTGCACCGCGTCGGCGTTTGGTTCCATTTGTTTACCAGCCTGGCGTCAACCTGTCCTTTCTTTTTCCCTTCTTCTTCTTCTTCATCTTCCTTGATGATCTTCTTCTTTGTCTTTTTTTTTGTTTTGGTTGCCACATGATTCTCTCTTTCATTCTCCTGTTTTTCTTTCACGGAACTCTGGGTGGATATATCGTGAGAGGTTTTATGCGCAATTTTACGAAACCGGAAGTAACTCGTTAGTGTTTAAATCGCTTTTCTGATGCAATTGTTGAATCACTTTGTCTGTTGTTGTTTTTTTTTCTCTTCGTGTACGTGACCCGGAACTGTTTAAAAGTTCTTTGACTAGTATTCTTCTTCGCGTTTAAACGAGAGCTGCGAAGCTTTTAAAAAGTCGTCATCGTGTGCGACGAAAAATGGCGAAAGAAAGAAGGAGAGACGAAACCAAACACTCGGTTTCGGTTCTTAATTTTGAAAGGTTTGCGAACCTGCCGAAGAAGTTTTGATAACCACTAACTAACTCGTAACCTCTTTGACATGAAAACTTGATTAACATTTCAGACGGTTCCCATGGGAAACACTGGACCTCGATTCTGGTTTTTTGTTGCGCCCGTGTTGTCGTGTGACTGGGCTCCGATTTTTCTTTTTTATGTCCTTCCTCTACGCCCCACGTTCTTGAACTTCCTGGGGAATATTTTCTGGGGAGGTCGGTTTGCGCTTTTCTCTTTTAACGATTTTGGCATGACATCAAACGGTTTTTGTTTATTTCCAAGCATAAATGGCGGTTTTTCGTCAGAAACGTGGGCATCGTTCACCGCAACAGAAGGACAGAGCTTAACAGAATTAAGACGGAATAGAAAAAAGAAAATGGCGTCGACGGCTCATTCATTCACCCAGTTCGTTTGGCTTATGTTGATCCGTGTGAATAGAAACTCGGTTTTGCGAATTGAATACAGGTTGATGAGAATAGTTGGAGGAGTGGCAGGGGAGTTTCAGGTATGGGAGGAAGGAAACGGATGCGTGTGAGTTAGGAATGCAACAAAATGCATCCTGAAAAATTTTTCGGTTTCACAGACGACAACAAGAATGTTGAGTTCGAGACGGTTTCTTGTGTGAAATTTATAACTTTTTCAAAGTCTTGCAAATTTTTTCTGGCCTGAAATTCGCCAAATCCTGCCTGAATGACACAAAATTATATCAAATAGCTCTCGTTCAAGGTCAGTTTCGTCGAATGGGTCCACGTGTAACCGTCGGTGTTAGGAAGAAATCCAAGTACATAATTAAAATGCGATCTCCAGTTGAAAAAAAAAATCGCATTTCCATTTTTAAATTCCCGACTCCTTCGATTCGCTTTTCAGGTTCACAGTTTTGGATTTCAGGTTGGCGATGGAGCGCAAAACGAACCCTTTTTGTCCTTTGTGACTCGTTTGTTCCGTTCGTTTCTGTTGTATGATTGTCTCTTTTGGGTATGGGTCGTTTCTGACGTTCCTGCTGGGCTGTGACTTCTTGTGACGGTTTCTTTGATTTTCTTTTCCTCTCTATTTTCTTTAGCTTTTTCGAAAAATTTTAAAATATCAAAAACCTGAAGCACACGCCTGATTTTTAAAGCAAAAATTTTGCAGTACCTCAGAGTTTAGGTTGAGTCGCGGGTTCAGTCTTCAGAATTAAGGTCGATGTCAATATCCTTCTCGTCTTCCTCCCCCACTTCACCTTCCTCTTAAAGAATTCGAACTCGTTCATTTAGATAAACTCAAATTTGGCAAAGGTGAGAGAGAGAGGCAGAGACAAGCACGGTCACACCGCGAAATGAGGACATTTCCCTGGTCATTTATATTTTCCTTCTTACTTCGTACCTGTTTGTTGACACCGTTGCCCGTCGTCATCATCACCAGCTACCATTTCACGATCGGAGGAATTTTTAGGCTTCTCCTCCTTCCCTCCCTCCTCCAAAAAATGTTTTCCTCGTGTGAAGAAAAATTTCTTTTCATTCGCGAAGAGTTTTGAACTTAACCGCGTTTCACCTTTTACGAAGACTTGGAGGAGAGTGATAGAGGAGAAAGAAGGAAGGAAAGGAGGAAGAGTGAGGGAATGGAGCAGTTCGTCCGTCGGTCGGTCGGTCGGTCGGTTGGGTTGCTTTAGCGCCGAATCGTCTGAAAAGTATGAAATATTTAAGAATGAGAGAGAAAAAAGTCGATGATGGCCTTGTGGACCTGCAGACTATGGGAAAAGGGCAAAGAGAGGTGGTGGTGGTTGTGGAGAAGGGCAGGTGGTCGCGGGGGGAGGGCACGGAGGGAAAGAGAGAAAGAGAAAGAAATGAGGATTGGAAAAGAATGCAGAAAGGAATTCGTTGCCTTAAGGTATAATATTATCTCAGTTAAAACTATTTAAAATATAAAAAAGATTGCATTCCGCGTTTTGTTTGATTTGAATTATGCATCTTATTAGGATGTGGTTTGAAGTTTTTTATTTCCTCGGTCGTACCTACCTACCTACCTACCTCTCTTTCTCTTTCGGTTTGGTTTTCGGACGCGTACCTTAAGAAAACCAACACCCGCGGTGGATTCGGTATCGATTTACCACGTTTTCGGAATGTTTTTCTTTCTTTCTTTTTTCTTTCTTTTTATTTCGCTCTCAGGTAAGGGAACGACGTGATTTGAAACACTGTTCTTTGGTAAACATTTTATCAGCAGTGCCGCAGTTAGCTTCCACATTTTCCCCACACTCAGAGGGAAGGTTGTGAGGTAGGAAACCACGAGAGAAGAATACTATGGATGGGTTTCTATTCGGAAGACTTGGTATTCTGGTTCGAAATAATCAGAAGACAGACTGAACCTGAGTTGAGTGATAGCGTACAGGTGGTGCGATATGCTTGAGCGAATAAAGTAAATAATCGTTGTCGTACTCCGGGGCGCCATGTTTACAGCACAGAGTATGAAATAAATTGTTTTTGACGCGCCTAAGAATTTTTTTTAAGGTTCGTGGGTGTCTCGAAAGCTCTCGTAAGGTGTTTTAAAGCATTTACACCTGATATCGAGTTTATGGTGTATGATTTGTTTGGGAGGGAAGGAGAAAACGGAAGTCGGAAGTAACTTTTTGAATTATTTCAAACCGATTTCAGTTTCGTCTTGGATTTTGAGGGCGGTAGGTTGATGAGGTTGTGTTTGGTGGGTCTTACTTTATGACCGCCTTAGGGAAGCTGTCAAGTGACCTTTTGAGTCGTCAAAAAATACTGTTATTAGGGATAACAATTTTGTTTTTCCTTTTGATGAGTGCCTACAATCGTTTCCGGTTGTTGTAATCCGCGAGGTTTCACCAACGAAATGAATCCATTGCGCGACACCTGTCTATATAATGGATGTGTTTAATATTCAAGGCTGTCTCTCTCTCTCTCTCTCTTTTCTTTCTGTTTCTCTTCTCTTCCTCCTCTCTCCTCTTTCTCGTTTCTATGTGTGTCTTTCATGTGTTTAAGTTGTGTCAGCGACACGAAGCATTTTTTTTATCTGGGTTACGAGTTTTATTCATTGATGAACTCCCGAGATCCTTCTGCGATTGTTTGTTTAACTTTTTTTGTGTGTTATTGTTGTTTGTTGCTTGTTACTGCCTCAAGACCGGATTTCAGAATGAAGTCATCCGTTTAAAACCGGCATCCTGTCGTCGTCGTCGTCTTTGTTGACGCCGTCTCACTGTCGTCAGAAGTTTTGAATGGACTCGATGAAGTTGGAACTTTTTGTTTCATTTGTGTCGTCAAGAAGACTTTGAAGGAGTTTTTGGGAGAAGAGAAGGAAAGGAAAAGAAGAAAAGACGTGGGGTCGTTGTGTCGAAAAACCTACTCTCGTACGATTTCATTCATTTCCGTTTCCATTGATGATTAAGGCCATTGATTAGGGCAAAAGGGCCCCGAGGTAGTACCTCCACTCGGGTTTACAACCCCCGGAGACTGTTGTTGACTTTAAGGGGAAAGAGGTCGAGGACGGAGCTAGAGCACGATGGTTTGTCTTCCTCCCCACCTCTCTCTCCCCGACGTCACCTTTCATTCATGTGGAAACCCTGTGAACTACCTAGAAAAAGGATCCAACTGACAAATGGTAAGGACCATCGAAAACTTGGGTTTTTGTACCGAATCTCTAATGAAGGAAGAGGAGAGAGAGAGAGACCGACATGGGGAATCGAAGTATAAGATCAGACAATGGCCTTAGGATGAAGGAACTTCAAATAAATCATTATCGAGGTCCGCGGTTTAAAGAAATTTTTTTTCTTTTTTCCGTTCATCGTTAGCAAACGGAGGAGTTCGTATGTTAAGCATGAGCCGACGATTGGATTTCGTTTGAGGACTCATTCACGAAAAATCGTGCCTGGTTAGTGGTTTCAAAAACCTGAAGGTTCGTTCTTTCCACGTCTCATTTGTGTTTGTTTTTTCCGCCGCTCTCCATCTCTCGTTCTCTCTCTCTCTCTCTTTGCTCTGTCTCTGTCTCTCTCTCCCTCGCTATTCGTCTCTTTGAGAAAATTGCGAATTTTGCCCGATAGCGGTTTGTCACGTAGCTCATTTGCAGGTTTTTGCCCTTTTCGAATATTCTCTCTCTCTTTCTAGAAATCGCATCGTTTTCTCTTGGCTTTTTGCTTTGACTTCTTTCCTGTCTACGTTTTCTTTTCTTTTGTATGTGTGTTTGAGAGAGAGGGATAGAAATATTTTATTTTGTTTCTGGTTAGTTGATTGTTACCTCTTAAAGGTGGGGATGAGTTGATTCGTTTCGCCAAGACTATATCTTGGGTCTTTCACCCAGAAACAAGTCGAAGAACGCCTCAAATTAATTTGGTAGACTGGGCGAAAGTGAGATGAAGAAATGATTGTTGGGAATGTCTGGGAGCGTGTTGTGCAACTTAAACTGCTCTGGGAGGTTGTTATGAGGTTCCGGAGGAGACAAATTCTCGAAGTATGCGATATAGAAAGTGATTCCGATTTCGTTTCAAAATGTCATCGAACCAAAGACCCCGGGTAACCCAAGGACATGGAATATTGGCGAAGAGGATTCACCCATCCGGCCCCTCGGGTTCTTGAATTGCATCTGAAACCTTAAGAAGACCCCACCACCGACTCGCCAGACTTGGTTTCGCGTTGGGTTCTTAGCAGTCGGCGAGAACCTGAGAATCGTACCTGCAACTTGCATTCGGAAGGTGGGAGAGAAGACCTTATCCGGCTCGGTTGCATATTAATGAAACGGAGGAATTTTTCCTTCGACTTTGTGTCTCGCCTAATTGCTGATGAATGAAGTGCACGCATTCAGGTTTCTTCTCTTCTTTCTTCTCTCTTTGGACGTGTCCGGAAGTCAACCAACTTCATCGAAATAGTTTAAAAAATTTTTTTAGGAATCCTCCGATTAGGGTAATGTTGGACTAGGCTCTCTACATGTAGTAAGCTCCGTAGATTCATGAAAGGTTGCGTGGTTGACCACTACCTCATTTGAGCTAAAGATGAGGAAAAGACAAACACAAAAGAAGGAAAGTAGTAACAAATCATAGACAAAACCTAGTACCAATGATTAAGACGATCCAAACACCAAGTGACGAAAACAGGTTTCTTCAAGGGTGGGGTGAGAAGGTCTTAACTACCAGCCACCCCCACCACTACTACCATCTATAAACTAGCAGAGAAGCAGAAGAAGAGAGGGAAGAAAACGGATTAACAAAAGGCGAATCATCCGAACAGCTGATTGAACAGTTGATTAATTTAATTAGACTAAGTTGAACGATCTAATCCATTTGTCTAGCACGGGAACGCAAGGTCTTTGCTGTTTTTTGAACTTTTAGGTACTAATTTCAAATGCGTCACTATATTTTTAATTAATACATCTAATTAATACATTTGCCCTAATTTTTTCTCAGCCTAATTAATGAAATAGCCTAAAAAGAAAAATTTTTATGTTCTTTCTCGAGGGAACCTAAAAAAAATTTCAAAGATGGGTTTTCGTAAGGATTTTGTATTAGTCGGAATGCTATTTCCGGTTTTGTTTTTGGCTATGGATTTGAGGATAGGAAAAACGTCCAGGAGGAGAGACCAATGGGCGGGAGTAAAATAGGTCTTTTCTTATCTTTAATCTTTATCTTTTGTCCAATTAAGATGTTTTGAAGTCTGTTGTGACGTCACGAGTCAAAGAATTTGGTTGGATTGATTGGACTTTGGATTGGATTTGATGAGTTTTTGCCTTCGGGTGAAATTGGTCAAGGGGATGTTGGGAAGAGAGAGGGAGAGAGCTTGGGGATAATTGGAAAATGAGTTTGGTTTTGGGAAAACGATTCTGGGAATGTTTCTCAGAGAGAAGGAATCAACACGACCGAACTGGTTTCGGAGAGGATTTGGTTGAATTGTTTGGGATCTGTAGACAAAATGGAAACAAAACTATGGAAAGAGAAATAACCCAAAGCAACATTTGGAGTATGGGTAGAAAAGGAAATAGAGAGAAGAGAAGGAGAGCATAAAACTTTTCTCCGTTTTCTAAGGGGATTCAGTTCTTCTTATCACCACACAATCTGTTGTCGATATAAACCGGAAACAGATTCTCTTAGAAAAAGAGATCTCTCCCATCGCCTTCTACAAATTTAAAGTCGTGGAAGAGGATGGAAAGCCTCTGCGGTATCGTGTTCTCCTCTTTCCTCGTCTTCGGTTTCTGAAAATTCCACTAATGACGACAGAACATCGCCAGAATGCTAATAATTCGTTTTGTCGTCAGTTGGCAGGCCTGTCGTCACCATTTCGCCTTGAAAGTCAGTTAACACCACGCGCACACGCACAGAGAGCAACAAAGGCCCGGACTGTAGTCAAGTGTGCTCTTTCCTTCATTCTGACTGGCACCATATACACACACGTACGTCAAGAATCTCAAAGTCACGATCGTACCTGAGGAGAGAGGGAGAGCGCGCGGGGGAGGTGGGAGAGGAAGAAAAGAATTTCGCATCCCGCGGCTGACGATTCGAAACGATGTTACGACGTTTATCTCTTCACCTGTCGCCGGTTTTATCGTGGTTGCAGGGAAATTCGAATTGGGCCGTGTCCCTCTCTCCTGGCGCTACTTCTCCTCCTTCCGCGCCATCGACGCAGATCATTGTTGCCAACACAACACTTGAGGAAAAGAATTAGGAAAGATTTTTGAGTTAAACTGAAATCGATGACGATGATGATGATTGCGCGAGACCACACACGCTTTCTCGAGGAGCTCTCTGAAAACGTCGCATCAGAATACGAAGTCTAAACTTCAATCTATCTCTCTCTCTCTCTTTGTGTTTCTCATTCTCTCTCTTGTGTTTGTGCGGATAGATAGACGGATAGATGCCACGGACCTAAAAACTCTGGCGCATGCTCCGGCGAAGAGAAAACGACAGTGCTGCTGCGTTGCTATTACATCGAGTCAAGTTAGGCGAAAGGTGAAGTGTCAATTGGCGGCGTTTTTTTTTTAAATCTTTTTTTCTTTTTGAAATTTTGGTTTTTCTGTTTGAGGTTTTTCTTTGGTGAGTTTTCCGCCATTTTGTTGTTTTATTATACATATTTAAATCTTTTTTTTACTTATTTGGAAAGCTTTTATCGGAGTTTGAATTATTCTTTTATTTTACCAAAATTTTCTGTTGCCTTTATCGTTGCTTTTACCCATATCATCTGTCTTTCCCATTTTGCAATTTGTTTTTGGATTTGTCATTAGTCAAAACGTACAGACAGAAGATTCTTTTCTCTCGAATTGGAGGTTTAATTTTGGTTTGAAAACAAAAAAAGATAAAAACTGAAAACGTGAAACTTGAAATCGTCGAACGAATGTAAGCCTAACGATAAAGTGATTTAAATTTTTTTTGTTCTTTATCTTTTCAGGTTTTTGTCGACGGAATTTTCACGGGAAAAGAGGAAAACACGAGACGGTTACTAACTAGAAGAAAATACTGACAAAAGGAAAAGGTTAAACGAAGGACGAAGGAAATAGGAAAAGGGACGAAGTTAAATTTTTCTTCGGAAAATCTTCCCCGAGACTCGAGGATGGGAAAAGTCTTGCTCGTTTTCGTCAGGTTTGATTTTTCATTTAATATTGTTTTGAGTATTAATTGGAAATTTTTTTTTGATTTTTTTTTCAAAATGGAGGCTAAGAAGTGACGAGGAGGAGAATGTGTTTGACAATTGATTGGAAGGGTTTTAAGGTTTTTTGTCAGTTACGAGCCTTTTTGGGTTTGGGAATTTTTTCTTTTTTTCTTTTATGAGGATTCTATTCCTTTCTGAAAAATTTTTGGGAGTTTTGGTTTTTGGCAGGGTAGGAGAGAGAGGGGGAGGGTGCTGTAATGACTGATTTCATTCTACTTTTTGTTATTTATTTATGTATTAATAATATCACGAATTTGAAATTAAGTTTCGATTTAGAGGAAGAGAGAGAGGGGGTGTGTTTGGGAGGTAGAGAAGAGGGTGCAGGAGGAACAGAGTGGAGGCGTTAAGTTCGATTTGTTTTTTCCAGTTTAATTTTAAGAGGAATTCAATTTAAGTGAAATTTGTATTGGTTCTGGTTCCAGGAGCTATCCTAAACCTTTTATGTCTCGTCTTCTGTGTCACAAAATGGCGTTTGTGTCACTTTAATAATGAAACACGATTCCGGAAGGAATGCATAATGGATTTTGGTGAGCGATATAAGCGATGACAAACCAACATACAGCTCATGGTGGAGATTTTTAACGACTCAACCAGAATCTTCGAAAGATTTCTGTAACTGAGGTAAGGATCTCATTCATGAATGAATCATTCAATCAATCAGTGAATCAACGAACCTTTGACGTGCTCCTTAACCTCAATAAACACTCTCATGAACAACAAACCCAACGAGTATCACAACCAACAAAAGGACAGTTACAACATATAATCAACTTCCTTCCAACTTCCTCAAAAAGAGGATCAAAATCGACTTCCAACCAACCCCCTGCCCTTCCTCACCCTAAAAACCCCAACAACGGAAGACATCAGCAACCATAATCTCATTCAGTCTAATCAATCAAGTTGAATTTGGGATTTGGATTTCCTCATTTTTATTTTTGCAGGTCAAATGATAAATGAAGAGGCAAAAAATGATCTATGTATCGGAATCGGATTCGTTATTAATAAATAAATAAGTAAAAATGAAGAATGAAGAGAGAGAGAGAGAGGAAAAATGTCGATATGGGGTGAACTTCGACTGCCATAATTCAGAGATAAGAAGGAAATACGTCCAAAGGTCACGATTCATTCATTCGATCATTCGTCATTCATACAACGAAACTGTGATTGACTTTGTTTTCGGAGCGTGATTCCATTATCCTCAAACATTTATTTATTTATTTATTGAGAAGAGGAAATTTTTATTTATTTCGGATTTTGAATAATTTAAAATTTTCCGCGTAAGTAGAGATGGATTTTGTTTTTGAATTAATTTTGGTTTTTCTTTGATTGGTTCTTGATTGGTTCGAATTGGTGGGAATTGTGTTCGGGTGTCGTCGTCGAAGGTTGTTTGAGGTTTCGTTTGTTTTCGGATTTTTTCGGTTATCTTCGTCGAGAGGTTTTTAATTTTTTTTTATATATTACATATACCGAATAGAGTTGTTATTTATTTATTTATTTATTCGGAGGTGGTCGCGATTTTATGTTTTTGTTATTTGCAGGGGTTAAGATCGAGAGGTCGATGGAGGAGGTCAAAGGTGAACCGCCTGATTGGGTCAGGTCACGCGAGGAAAATTGGGAAAATCGGTTCAGAGGAGGAGGAGGGAAGGAAAGAGGTTTTGTTGACTATTGGAGATAGTGACAGCGGAAGGTTGTCGTTAGGAAATGAGTTTGTGGTCTCACTCAAAAAAAGGAGGAAGAGAGAAGGCGGTCATCGAAGTGAATAAAGTACTACAGCGTCTGTTCCAAAAGTTTCCGGAATGATGTTTTTTAAATCGCGTATTCGATATCAGTATAGAGTCTTTTCTGAAGCTTTGGAATTAGGCAACTGATATAGATCTAGTTTTGAAGCTAAGGCCCTCCTCCACCAAGTGGAAGTTGTTGAGGTTACAAGAAATCATTCCGGGAACTTTTGAGACAAATCCTGTAGGACGGTTTAAAGAGTGAGGTAGGGAAAAGATCCAACTAGAAAGGAATAGTACTGAGAAGGTCTGGAAAGTTCTGAAGGTTTGTCAAAAGAGAGAAGACGGAGAAGAAGTGAGTATCTGGAAAGAACCAGTAGAATTCCACAATTCCTATTTCCAGTAGAATAGAACACAAACTCTTAGGAAGAATTTTTAAAGACAGAAAAGACCAGGAGTAGATACCAAATCCATGATCAAGCGGTGAGTAGATAAATAAGAAAAATGATAGAAATGATAGCTTGAAGAAGTAGAAATTGAGGGGACATAAGAGGGAAAGATGATAAAAGACACCGGAAGTAGAAGATGCAGATGTGACAGTTCCATCAAACCACGAGGATTCAGGTTTGTTCCAAGAACGGATTTCAGGAATTTTGGAACCGGAGGATGGAGGCGGGAGAGGAGGACGGCGAACTGAGTAGGAGAGTCAGTCAGGAATGCAGAATGACATCATCGTCGACGCGCGCCGACACCGACGCCATCTGTCGTCATCATCGATTTCAATGGAAGTAGAGTACAAAACTGGTTTTCACAATGATTTGCCAGATAGATTTTGATACTCTGAGATCATTGTGAAAGCTGATTTTGTTGGAAAGACTTCATTGGAGGCAGAGGAGGAGGAGGACTGGTGCTGGTGGTTCTTCTGGGATTCCTAAGTGTCCAACCTTCTTCCTGACTGTGTCAATAAACAACCGGAAGTTGGAGTGTGGTTCTATTTCTTTTACTGTATCCATCTTCCTTCTTAGTTAGTATCAACTTGATTTAGGTTTCCACTTTCGTGATTTTCATTTCCTTTAGAATGTTGCTTCCTTGTTTCTGGTAGTTAGAGCTTTTTTCTGAATCTAGTTTTGTTCCTTTTTCTACGTTAGCTGAGAAATTTTCTTTTTCTTTCACCCTGATTTTGCTGCCGCTTTTTACTTCTACCAGTCTCTGTCTTTTGCTAAACTTATTTCGATTTTAGGTTTACTAACCCATGTCTGGGTTTTTGTCTTAAAATATATGCTGTTGTGTTTGATTATTGGGGGATGCTCCCACAGATTTCTTCTGTGTTCTTAAAAAAGCCTCTTTTCATAAGTTGTGCACAGTTATACTTAGAATATGTCTTGAAAACGATGCATAGTTACAGAGTTTCGTTTTATAGTGTACATTATTTAAACAATCTCCGACAAAGTCTTGAATGAACTTACGAAAATCTTTATTTCATAAATAATGCACACTGTGGGATGAATAATCAATATCACACATAACACACCCTTTATTTAGGAAATTTATTTCATAAGTAATGCACACTGGAACGGAGGTTTAGGTTTATGGCTGTTTCTAGGGTCTGACAAGATTTATTTTGTTGCTGTTGGTTTTCTGACTAACTTTGTTCGGTTTAAATTCTAATTCTGAGAATGTTTGTCACGATTTTTCAGGTGTCAGTTGAGGATTTCTAGTTACATTCTGTGAGAGAGGCTGAAGTTGTTTATTACTGTTGGATTTTCTCGAGTCGACTTTCTTCTGTTTTTGTTGATGAGAGTGAGGTTCTTGTGTTCATCACATGTTTGTGCGTCTACTTTGGTCAGATTAAACCTCTGTGTCTGTTACCTTTCTCTTTCGAGGTTTTCTTTTGTTTGCTGTTGTTTTGGCCACCCAGTTTTTGATTTTTTATTTCTTTTTTTGTGTGTGTATTCCTGTTTGACATTTGTTGTTTATCGCTGTTTTGTTTCTGCGTCCGCATTCTGTTTGTTATTTATTTCTTAACCCAATCTCGTTTCTTTTTTGCCAAGAGCTGGCTCTAGTCTTTGTGTTTTTGTCTACTTTTCTTGGTTTTTATGTTTTGCCATTCTGTTAATTTATTTTGTTTTTTCTTTTGTCCCTTCTGTCTCTTATTTCGTTGTTTCCTTTCTCATCTGTCGGTTTATTTCTTTTTTCTATTGCCTAATCAGTAAAAACTTTTTGGTTTTGCTGCTTTTAGATGCTGCTGGGATCACCTTGAGTTCATTAAAACGTCGTTAATGACTATTTGCTGCTACACACTTAACTACTACATAAGGAAACCTGCCAATGATCTTGTTCTAGAAGTAGGAGTCATATTTTAATGTCTTCTGACTCGATGGGAAAGCTCGTCGGTTTCGTGACAACACGTCGTTTGAAGATTTGTTACTTAAGAGTCTCTCGACATCTACAAGATCGATTAATGAGGATCAACTAAAATGAGAAAGGATGTAGTTGGTAGAATTAGTATGATAAAAATTAGGCTAAAAGTTAGTCTAGATGTTCCTTCTAGGAGCCGTCTCAGCACCACTGATGACGAACTCCATTTCTATACTCCGAGCTTGATTACTCAATCTGATCTCTTCCGAAAACATCAAGTCATTCAGACATTAATTAGAAATCAGTTTAACTAATAAACGATGACAGATTCTAACAAGTGGAGCGATTGAACGATTCTTCGAAAGCCTAATCGATAATTAATTAATTAAAAAACCAAAATAAATTATAATTCTTATACTTTTAGCATTTGGCCGGAGGTCTTCTCTCGGATTTGGATGGAAAAATAAACGGAAGTGACAACTCAAAACCACAACCAAAGCACGAAAGCTCTCAATCGACTTTCCTTTCAAAGCGGGATCTTGATGACGTCATCAGAGGAGAGAGTGTTTATGAATCATCGAGTAATAAATGAGAAATCGATAAATCGTAAATAATGATCACTCGATTAGGATAATGATTATGATGATGATGATGAATCGTTTGGATCGATTAATTTATCAAATTCTAGGTTGGTGAGGAGTGGTTAGTCGAAGAACGGACGGAAGGAAAAGGTTTTACGTCGAGCTGAAGACGCGACGCTGTTGTGGGATCAGCACTAAAATTCGGAACCGGTTTCTAATGAATTCTTTTTATATTCTGCTATATTTATTACACGAAGAACATGATTGACATAATTAAAAAATTAGGATAATGACTTACAAAATAATTATTTTTAAAGCTTACGAATTGTGAGAAAGACAAGCGCTTGAATCTTAGAAACTCTTAAACTAAATAATTTGTAAACAGTTTTTGTGGTTACGTGTTCGAACTTGTCTGTCAACAGAGAAAGTTTTTTGTTTGATAAAATTATTGGAAAGCTCAAAAGCTCTAATTTTTTTTAAGGTTTTTGGCAGGGGTAGATAGACAAAGGACCGAGAGAAAGGAGACTTTTGTTACCAGCTGCTGTTAGATGGGTGGTTGTAATGATGCTGTCTGATTTTCAAATTGAAAAGCTCTTAACAGGGGAGAGTATATCCAACGAATCAAACTCGGATACCCAACTGAATTTTTGGGAAAGCTAGGAATTGGTAAAACCGACAGAAGCCTCGTGTTTCTTCTTGAGTCTACATCATCTATGGTCTCAGAGTGTAGAGTCGGTTTTCGGGGTTGTAAATTAGCGAGCTTTTAAAATTTGAGTAAAGCTCATTAAAGCTTTCAAAACGACTTAACAATCGGTTCGGAAGTTTCATGTTCCGACTTGTATCACCTAACTGAAGGGATGGTGACGACTCAAACATTTTGTCTTTGAGGTGATATGTTGAGAAAGCTCAAAAGCTCCCAGTTTTGAGATTGTAGTTCTACGACAGCCTTTTTTGGAACGATAAGGGATTGATAAAGCTGTGGGGGAGTGAGGAATGATAGATGTCAAGAGTTTCTGTTGTCTATAACTTGTGTGCGATTAAATTGTTGACTTGTCAGAGTTGAAATCTGTTTAAAAGCTTTTAAAAAACTTGGACAGGAGTTACAGAACTTAAGACAGTCAAACAGAAAAGGTTTTAGTATAAAGATCTGTTTTGAGGTTTCATAACCAGCCCTGAGAGGAGATTGTAACCCATAAACCGTTCTGTTTGGAAGGTATAATGATTAAAACAATTTAGAAGATTCAATTTTGTTTTATACAGAACATACAGTTTCTGTAGATTATATATGATGTATCGTCAGTTTTTATTGATCCGCAATAACAATATATTTACGTGTTGTCTTTTGCTTATGAGAATAGTTTTAATGAACATTCCGTCAGAGGTTCGGAAAATTTTTTTGTCAGAGCTATGGAGTCATTTATTAGAAATACTGGAAGAGACTGAATCAAATGACACATCTATTGAATCGGGAGGAAGAGATAGTAAAGTTGCGACTTGATAGGTTACTGGCAGAATTACTGTCTACGCTGTTGGACAATTATGCGACCGTCTAGTGGTTTACTCATTCAAATAATCGTTTAAGGAGCTGGATAAGACATGACTAATAGCTCAGGATTAGAGCTTACGAAATCCAATCAAAACACAGAAGCAGTTTTCTTTAGAAAAACAACAACAGCAACTGTCGGATGTTATTATTAACACGATGAAGAAGAAGACGTTCATTCTGTTCTAGGAAATCCTTTCATTCCGCTCTTAATCAGTCAGCAACACGAACATAAAGGAAAAATGAAACATAAAACAGAGGACTATAAAAGCCTGACAACAACAGTATGGATGACAAAGAAAAGACGAAAAGGAGAGAAAAGTGAGTCAGTCAACCGAAGAACGATGATGTATACAGCTTTGATGACGTCATCACCATTATAATGAAAAATTTTCCAAAAAACTGTCAGACAGATAAGTCGCGATTCGAAGAAAGTCTGTATGGATGGGTTGCGGGAAGTGACAGCATCACAAAGTGGAATTTCATCACCGGATATTGCTGAGGGAAAGATATAAATGGAGTTGGTCGGTCACGTGATCTAATAAAAGGAAATTTAACCAGGCAGACCTAAGATGAGCGCTTGGAGACTTGGATACAGAAGAATAACAAAACAGAAATTGTATTTCTGGTATTTTGATAAAACAACTTAACTTTTTAGCTTTTATTTATAATATACACTAACGATATACTAAATAGTATAAAATTTATATTTAGAGAATAAATATACAGTTTAAGTAACTCTTGGTACCTGTTTAGGCGAAAGAAGGTTCTTTCTTACTTGTGTCCGTTTTCGTTTTTTTAGGTGGAAGAAAAGGAAAGTAAGGAGAAGGACGGAAATGATTTTCGCCTACGTAAATTGGTAATTTAGAACTCTAAGAAATAACGCGCCTACAAATCAACTGAAGTTACACTGCGCGAGCCTACGGATGCTGGGTATTGCCTTTGAAACTGTAAACTTAATTCGAAGGGCTGGTCCTCAGTTCTGCCAACTGTTGTCTGGGTAACTGGAAACGTTGAAAACAGGCTGTTGAGGAGGCCAATACTGGTAGGAATTGGTGAGGTATTGACCCGCGTAACTTTGATAACTAGCCGGATAGAACGTGGATGTTGTGATGTAGTCTTCTTCTGTTGTAGGAGACGAGCATGAGTCTCCGAGTCCACCGCGGAAGAACTTTGAAGATGAGAAGGTGGAAGACATGGTGGAGGGACTCAAAGGCGTCAGCTTGGTGAGTTCTTGGAACTTTTTTCTCTTTCCTTCCAGATCCGGATCGATTGTCTGCCAGATTCCGGCGGTGAGTTTCTTATCCTCGTCTGTGGGATTGTTGTTGTTGGATTCTGGCGGTGGCGGCGGCTCGAGTTTTCCTTCTTGATTGGGAGGAAATTCGCCTTCTGTTCTGTAGCACCTGAAAAATTATGGAATTTTCGTTTTTAATTTGCTGTCTTAAGGAGGAAGTTAGAATATTAGAAAAACGCACGAAATGTAATAAAAAATAAAAAGAGTAAAAGAAGGAAAGAAAGAAAGAAAGATAAAGACAATGAGAGAGAGAGAAAGAGAAATAGGTTTGAAACAAAACGCTAAAAGGCCTAAAAGCAAGGAAACAAACCAGAAGAATCAAGAATGGAAAGCAGAAGGAGGAAAATAAGAAGGCGCAACAAAAACACTATAAAGTAAACAAAAGAAAAAGGAAGATCAGGGACCACACTACAAAGAAGATAAAAAGGAAGAGTGAAAGGAGACAAAAATATAAAGAAGACAAAAGGAAGCTGGAATTCAAAATTTCAGACAAATTTTAATACCTAAAAGCAAACCTGAGAAAATAAAAAGAAGTAGAGAGACAGATGACCATGATATATCTACAACAAATCCAAAAGAAGGAGAAGAACAAATTACAGATAGTGAGTCAAGATGTCACACTCCAGAATAAAAGACAAGAACAGACAAAATGGAAGATGAAGAAAGAAAGACGATAATGAAAATAGAAAGAGAGTGAGTGAAAGGTAGACAGAGTAGTACGTAGAGAGAGGTAGACAAAAGCGGAAAGGAAACGAATAGAAGGAACAAGAAGTACAAAACCGGAAATGGTCATAGGTAAATCCCTCACCATTGCTGCGTCTGAAGAACATAATTCTGCTCCGGAAGATACTGATCTAGTTCCGAATTGTCCACCAAGCCTCCTGGCTGCATGATATCATCCCCAAAGTCTCCGATATCGAAATTGGACTGATTTTCAGTCGAAGTCACACTGCTGCCATCTGTCGTCGAGTGGGCTAGGTACATGGGCGAAGGTCTGGAAACTCGAAAATTCTTCAATTCTCCAGGTGTCGTGGGCGGAGTGGGAGGTCCTTGGGTGCTGTGAGGAGACCTACCACCGCTGGATGGACTGTCTTCTTGTTTGAAGGACCTAAAACAGTACATCTCACAGTCAAGCTTTCTTTTAAATAAATGGAACTCAGACACTGTTTCCGGTGTCTAACGTACCTGAAAATAATGTTTCCGTTTCTCGTTGTGGTCTCATGGGTGCATTTTGAACTTTTTCCTTCTCGGCTGGTATTTGTAGTCCGGATATTTTTTCTTGTGTACCTGTCGAAGTTTTTCCGCTTCCGTTATGAACGGTTTTTTACCTTCGTCTGAGAGGGACCTGAAATTATAGAAAAACCCGTTTCAGGTTCAAATTTTGGAAGTCACATTCATCAAAGTAGTGGGCCTTCCAAAAGGGAAACAAAGGATGACTCACGGATTTCTTGGAATAATCAGGTTACGTCAGCACCAGGGGTGAGTAGAGACGGTGCAGAAAGGAAGAAGAGGAGAGGAGGAGGACAACACTGCGGATACGAAAGAAGAAAAATAAAGGAATGAATGGAAGAAGTTATATTTGGCATAATTTGTGTGATCAGCTGCTGAGATATCAGTTTTATGACTTCTCTTCCTCCTCCTCCTCCTCTCGGGTCGTTATCAGCCCTCCTTCGAAATTTCCTTAGGACTGACTGACTCCATGCCTGACTGCCTGCTTGCCTGCCTTCTTATCAAGCGCCAACTGCTGAGGTGTTAAACTATTTGATATCCGAAAACATGTTAACGGATGTGTGCGTATGTGTGTTCGGGTGATTTATCAGTAATCCTTTCTTGTATAGTAGGTGAGGGAATGAAATGGAGACGGGGAGGGGGTGGTGGGTGAGGCATTTTAATTTGGCTTTAAAGATTGTGTCTAATCCTTGTCAGTTTGGTGTCTTGTTTGGCCATCTCATTACCTCCCTGGTCTTCTGATTTTGGTTGGGTTTTGTATTTTTCTTAGATCTATGTCTGTGTGTTTTTTCTGGGTGACCTCTGGTAATGTCTAAGATCTCATTAGTACTTACTGAGTTTCGTTTTTGGTCAGAAAACTGTTGCAAGATAAACTAAATGGTAGGCCTATTTCCTTTAAAGTCATTAGTTAGAGGGAGGAAGAAATTTCTCTGAGAGTTGTTTCTGAGTGTTATCAACCAATATGGCCTGACAGAACCCCAATATAACCCAAGTGCTGCTAGAAGAAGGAATTGTGAGTCTGGTCCAAGTTGCTGAACCAACTGCAGCATTGTCATATTTCTCCCTCAAGTAAATGAGTCGGTTTTACTGTCGAACATTGTCGGTTGCTTCCTTTCTGTACAATACACGTTTCTACCTTAAAACGACTACGATACATCTTACAGGATCTGTCCCAAAAGTTCCCGAAATAGTTCAACATCAGTCTACAATCCTTTGAGAACTTTTCAAACCTCTGTCCCTTCCTCGGTCCCATTCAAAGCTCTCCATTGGAAGCTCTCTTCTCCCCCTCCCTTCTAGCGTTACCAATTGCAAAGATAATCATTCCGGGAACTTTTGGGACAAACTTGTTTTTCTTCCTATTTTTCCAAACTTGAAACGATTCGTTAAGAGTTCTCTGAGTCAGCAGTCGTGGGCGAGATACTGTGGCTCTTGGTATGGCAGCACTTCCATGGTATCATGTTGTTGTGGTTTTGAAGTTCTTCACCCCTCTCCACCCTTCCCTCGATTGACGTAATTCTTCTATGTGCCTTTTCCGGCGACGACGGATCATGTTATTATAAAAATAAGTGTGAATGAGTCGTTATCTGAAATTCCCACGAAAATGTTTGCAATCACTTATCACACATGAGAACTGATTACATGTTTATTTATTTATTTATTAGTTGATTCAACATTAGTAAAATCAACAGAGTTCGCGAGAAAATTAAGTAATTATTTGCCACTTGGAACCCAGATACCTGACACCTGTTTCCCGTTTCCGCTGTTTCATCGACAAACCTTCCCCAAAAGTTAATATGAATTTTATGACGTTTTACCGCCGGAGAGCTTCGCCTTACACTCCTTATGCCGCTGCTGTTGGTGTTGATTTCGTGTCTTTTTGATTACTTATATCCTCCTTATTCCCCTTTGGTTTCCTGATTCTGGTTTGGATTCCTGATTGGGTAGATCTGTTGTACATTTCGTGACAGTCACCATAGGTAGTGTTAGTAATGTTAGTTGTTTAACTCTCATTTTCTGTTCTTCCACTTCATTTCTGAGGTCTAGACGATAAGGTTGTTCAACGCTTTCTTGTATGATATCACGAGAAGAGGTACCAGAACACGCGTATAATGATGATGATACTGAGAACTGAAGCTTCCGACCCTGAATCTTGAAGACATCGTCGAGGAAACTTCTGTCGTTGCTGTGGAAATGAAAAAGTTTGAGCTGTTCTGTAGGGAGACTATACCAGTTAACTCGGTTTGTCTTCTTCTTCCCTGTTGTGTTATAAATTGTCCAGGAGGTATGTGCTGTGTAATTTGAGTTCTTTTTCTGAAACTGTCCTCTCTTCTTCATTATCCTGGGGCAATACCAGCGGAACACTGATCATATCTCTGACGCCTAATGAATTTCCTCTTTGATCCAACCCAATTTCATCATTTATTAAGGCTGACCAAACCCAACCTTTCGACTTCCTGTATGGTGTCAAGAGAATACACCCATCAGACAATTTTTTAATCACTATCGCTTACACTGAAAGCTGTCGTCGGAACTAGATTTTCTACCACTGAATATGCTAACGCAAAAGATCTTGGATGAGAGAGGAGAAAATTGTCTTCTTCTTTAGAAAATTTGACTCCAACAGGGTACTGCCCGACAGAATAACACTACTAACCGTGTCTGAACCTTCTTTGTAGTTTCCTTAGGGTTGTGTTTGAACCATTCGGTCTTGGTCTAGGGGGTGTTAGTCTTAACTACAAGCCTGGATCTTCAAGCTTTCTCATCCCCTCAATCATCTTAGAATGACTATTCACGTTCTGTGGTTTTTCTCATTCGCGTCTTTCTACAACCGAAGTTCAAAAATGTCTGGAATGTTGAAAATTCCCTCTCCGTCTGCCGCCCCCCTCATTCCTTCCTCCCCAAGAAACAAAAAAAAAGTTTGGAGATTGAAGAATTCAACTTGAAAATGAAGGCATCACGAAGAAAACTTTTTTTTGTGTTGTTAATGTTCTTTATTTAAAATAAATGGTATTTATGAAGTGTGAATTTGGATTGTAGCATGGGCACACCCCTCACAGAATGAAGAAGAAGAGAGAGAGAGAGAGAGGGAAGTAGAAGAAGAAGAAAAAGCCGCTCAAGTGGTTCACGATCATCTGCTAATGCTTAGCCGTCAGCCTACATGTCAAATCCAAGTCAAGTCAGGAGGAGTGGGGCCTGGCTAACCCGTTATGTCAATACCATTCGGTCTCTGAATCATTTTCGGCCACAGCCAGCCTGCCTGCCCCCTTCAGCCCCCTTCTGGGCCCCCAGCCCCTCTGTTCGCCCGCCTGCGAGCCACTTGATATTTTTCAACATTCAATATTTTTTTTATTTATGTGATGGTTTCAATTTCTCTGTCCGTCCGTCCGTCGTCGTCCCTCCTTCCTCTTCTCCTCCGAAAATGTTTATTTAACATTTTAGACACTCCTGTTGTTCCTTCCTTGGCTCAACCGAGTTTTTTGGAGATTTTTTTTGTATCTTTAGCGCCGACACTGAGTCAGAAATTTTTTTTTGTTTCTTTTTTAATGTTTTGTATGTCAGCCTCGGGTGGTTTTTGACTCTCTGTTAGGCTAGTTGGGTTTGTATGGGTTTCTTCCTTCCAGGAACAAAATTTTGAAACTTTGGGGAATATAGAAGAAAGAGGAAAGTGTTAGAAGTGTAGAATGCTGTCAAAGACGCGAAACCCTTCTTCTGTCACTGATATCAGGTTCATTCCAGAACCTGCCAATTCAGCCAATTACGTCATCCAACCCTCCGGTTTTTTGTTGACGTCTTTGACACCTCAGGTTCAAGCTTCCGCCGATACGCCGACAAAATTTCTTCCAGGGACGACGACTTATTTACTCGCGAGGATTTGTTTGTTCCGGCAACGATCTCTCAACCGGATGACGGTGAACCTTCACACTTGGGTGTCAGGTGTTTCAAGTTTGGATTTTCCACCGCCACCTGACGTCAAGTTTTGGTTAAGTTTGCATTTTTTTCTTCTTGTCTTGGGATACGTGTTTTTGGGTGTTGGAATTTGGACCTGAACCAGCCCAGCTACAGCAAAGATAGCATAAATGAAAACTACTAGAGGAACATGACAAGAAGGAGAGGAAGAGAAGACCGAAACTCTAGAGAGAGAAATAAAAAGTTTCCATGACTTTGTTTTAGAATTTTCATCCTGGATCTCTCTCTCTCTCTTTGCATTCTTGGTTCATTTAGCACCAGGTCGACAACCAAATACCTAAATGGTTTAAAAAGTAGTCGCTTGCCGATGATTGGTTAACGAAAAACCCCAAAAAGAATAAACTGTAACGCTTCACTTACTCCTCATTACATAAATAAGTTAATAGATAGATAGATAAATTGGGTTTTGAAAGATCGGAATGCTATGTTGTACTTACCTCCAAAGCTTTCCCAAAGTTTTGGAAAGTTCGGCGTTGTGAAGTGCCGGATACTGATCAGCCAACTTCCGCCGCGCCGCCTGAGCCCAAACCATAAACGCGTTCATGGGACGTTTCACGTGTTTCTTCTTCTCTGAGGTCGTCCTGAGGAAGACAAAAGACAAAAAATTTAAATACTAATGAAGGATAAAGAGGCCTTCTATTTTTCCCTGTCACGTGACTCAGTTTTCAAGAATTGGTCAGCCTCCAACCGACTCGAAAGAAAAATTGCTGACGAAAGGGATTTTCGCGTGTGGAGGAATTAGACCACTTATAAGACTCGTTCGTGTGTCCGAGAGTCACAAGTGGTTATACTTGAAATATTGTGGGCGACGAATTTAATGAGGACCACGCCCAGGACCCACGAACACCCAACAAAAGCTCTTAGATTGCCTCGATCGCTTGCTCATTCAAGTTGAAGTCAAGATTTTGACCTGAGGAGTGTGTGCCGGTCGGAATGACTTCAAGCAAATCGCTTTCTGTCTCGAAAACACAACAAAAAAAATTTTCGTTTTCATTTTCCTCTTGTAACTCCTTCCTCCTCCTCCTCCTCCCCTCTTCTTCCATCTTAATTGATCAGAAATTGTGTGTCTGGAGCCTGAATTTGAAAGGGTGAAGAGAGAGGAGTGGAACTCATGTTTACAACAGAAGGAAGAGATTTTGAAGATGTTTTTGTTTCTCTTCAGATGAGGAAAAGAAAATAGTTTCTACAAAATGAAGGAGCAAAACGGGCGCAAAAGACAACAGCTAGAAAGTCCTTTATTCGGCAGCAAATAAACTGTTGGAAAGAAACCCACCCAAAGAGACGAATGTGGTAAGTGAAATACAATCAAAACTTAGCCACAGTTGTGTTTATCACCAACACAACAGCAAAGGTGATGTAAGAATTCAAGATGACAACAGAAAAGTTGATCTTCCTTCTCTTTCTCCCTTCATACTCACTACATCTTGAAAAAAACAAAACAGCACACAACAAACAGACAACTTAAACATGTTGGAAAGTAGAATTCTGTCTTCCTAAATTGCTGAAAGAAACACCGAAGTCTTAGACACACTACAGGAACCGAGTTAAAGCTTCACTCCATGTTCTGAGCTAGGTTTGCTGTTGCCTTTATTTTGTGGGGTTTAGCAAACCCTTCCAACAGGAAACCCGAATGAGTGGAGGATGTTCAGGTGACGGTAAAGCAAAAAAAGGTTGGATAGGAGTCCTTCAGTGGTTTGGAAACATGTTAAGATGAATGAGAGAGAAGAGAGGTGGGAGTGGGAGGTTGGGCGAAAGATGAAACCATTTCGGAAGTTTCTTCTTCTAGAGAGAGAGAGATCCGAGAATATTTTTCTTTCTGGTTGTTGAGGGAATGACGAGGCATTAATTATCATTTCGTTTGTAACAAAAACCCTGGAATTTTCGCCTGGTTAATGTTTAGTACCTCGGAGCCAATTAGGACGGACATCAAACGATGGATGACTCACCCTGAGGACCTCACAAATTCTCTTTTTGTCCTGTTACTGTCCTCCAACGGCGGAGAAATAAAAAAACAAAATTTTCCTTCCTCTTCCCCGACCCACTCTCTCTCCATCTGAAACTGAAACAAAGTCCTCAAATTTGATTCCCATCGTCAAGGTTTCAACCCAGAACTAAATTTCTAAGCTTTTCCTCCATGTTAGTTGTCCTTCCTTCCATCCAAGTCTCTCTCATCCCACTAACAGCCTCTTTCCCTATTAGCAAGAGCTACGACTACTCTCTCTCTCGTTTTCTATATCCAAATTTTGTTCCAGAGGATCTGAAGTTGTGCGATATAAATTTATGAGTTTTGAGATTTTCGCGGTCGTTAGCATTAAAAGTAAATAATGTTAGTATTCTTTTAGTTGTTACTGTTACTCAAGGCAAATTTTAGGAGGAATGAGAGACTTTACTTTTACTTGATTCAGACGTTTCTCTCACGTCGAAAGCTGTTGATATCTCTAGAGGTTTTGAGTTTCCACTCCAACAATTGTTTTATAGAATGAAAGCATGTTGAAAGTGTGCAATATTTATGAAATGAATTCCCCCCTAAAGTGTGCAGTGTTAGTGAAATTTATCTCTCTTAAAATTGTGCAATAATTATGAAATGAGTCTTCCTTTTAAACCTACAGTGTTTATGAAATGTGCATTATTTATGCCCCCTTAAAAGTGTGCAATATTTATGAAATAGATTCGTCTTAAAGTATGCTACATTTATTCCTTTTAAATGTGCAGTATTTTGAAATGCGTTTTCCCTAAAGTGACATGATTCATCTTAATGGTGTGCAATAATTATGAAATGAGTTTTATTAATACATTTAAATAGCAATATTTATGGAGTGGACTCCTCTTAAAATTGTGCAATATTTATGAAATCAATTTCTCTTAGTGTGGTGCATCGGTCACTATTATTGTCAGGCTCGATATTACTCTATTTTGGTTAATAAATTTGACTCGAGCGACGTAACAGCCAGAAGAATAACATCACAACATTAGCAAGTGTAAGAACACCCGTCGCTTCATTATTATAATAACATCAAAAGTCAGTTTGGGAAGGGATTTTCTATTCGAGGTTTCACCGCATAAAACAAAACCTGAGATAAACTGGAAAGAAACTTGGAAGGTTTGGAGTTGAGTGGTCAAAGCGCTTGACTAGAAGAGTAACAGTTGAGGTCCTGTTATACCCAGGAGTGAAAAACGGGATTACTGTCTACTCAAGATTATTGTGACTTAAGTTGAAGGAATGGGATCGTAGACTCCAGTGTTGGTGTTTTAACACAAAACCGACGACTTGGTGGCAGACTTTTGAGGATTTTATCCCCAATCGGCCGGGCCGCACCCAAAAACAATTTTTTTGATTTATCGGCTCATTTAAAACCAAAATTTTGTTCATTTAAGTCTGTTGACGTTCTGTTAACGGAATAGTCATGTTGTTAGTATGATATTTGTTAAAACCACTGCATCCAACAGCGTTTAGGTATGTTACAGTACAGTTGGCTAAATGATTTCCAACCAATACAGTGGGCTAGGTTAGCATATATATACTAAAGTACACAAAGGGATTATGGTGAGTTACCTTATAGACTTTTTGGTTGTTCTTCTTCTGAGGTTACTACTGGGAATCTTCCCAGGTTCCCTACAATGGCATACTGAACATATATATATAATAAGCTATTTTCTGATTCTGCTAAGTAAGAGAAAGCCAAATTTTGCGGTAGATTCACTCTTTGACTAAGGCCGGTCTTCCTTTTTGTCTTTTTTCCAAGCTTCTTTCAAATTTTCATTAGTGAGATTTGCTACCGCTATTGACCTCCTAAGGTTGTTTGGACATCTTTCCATTTGATCTCGGCTGGTGACCATGTTCCCAAATATTGGACGCAAAGTGTTCTGCCTTTGGACAAGTTTCTTGAGTTTGGCCAGTTCCTCCTCTTCATCTTCGACAGTGTTGACAAATTTGTCTAATGGCTTCTGACATGGCTAGGCTGTTAGTTTCCAGAGAGGAAGAGACGTTCCGGAGCATACTTTTGCTCAGCAAACACATAACATCAATCTGTCATAGAGATTGTGCTTGCGGACAACTTCTGACATGAAGGGAGGCACCGCCTTTTTTCTGGTCATGAGTAATAAGAATGATGCCTTCAGGTTTTAGGAGAGCGGAGAAGAAGGGAAGCAGAAAACACCCGGTGATCGAGGAACCAAAATTTTGCGGTAACGCATTCAAACTTGCTGTAACATTATCGGACGCAGCTTTCTGGTAGACCTAATATATATACTGTATATAGAAATATATACAGTCAATACAATCCAACAAACCGCGGTGTGTGTCCACTACGACCACCACGACTCAAACAACGTTAATAACAAACACGAAAACCAATTACCCGGGACGGTCCTTAGAAAGCGATGCCATAATGAAGTTTGGGGTGTCGGTGGTGGTGGTGGAAGGCGGGGTAGAAGTGACCCGTGAAATTCGAGGATTTGACATGACCTCAATCGAAGGGTATCCGCGTAAACCTTCAACAGCCCATAAAAAAAGAAAGAAAATTTGAACGAACTCGATTTATGTACCGTTTTCTTCTATTTTATTAATTAATAAAGAGGAGAACCACCTCCCGTCCTCACGCACTCACTTACTTTAGTTTCGTTGTTCTTTTTATTTTATTTTTTATTTATTTATTTATTTTATTTCTTTCGAGAGCTTAATTTCTTCATTTATTAGAAAGTTTTATTGCTTGTCGTGATTGTCCAATTCTTGTAATAACACGTATTAACATTCTTTTTTGTTTTCAGGACTTTTTTTCTGTTTTTTATGTGAGAGACGTTGATTACATTATTAGCTTTCGGGGGAAGAAAAGCCTCCACCAACCTCCCTACCTACCGCCCTGCTTCCTCTCGTCTCAGTTTTTCTTTTATTTCCTTTTTTTATTGCTTAAAATTCGTCGATAAAGCACGACGGCCATTTTTTTTGTGTGTCGTTTCTGTTCTTTCTTTCCTCTCCTCTCCTCCCTCCCTACCTCCTCCTACCTCTTCAACTCAGTTTTCGAGTAGTTTCGTTGTTGTTTCCAACTTAAACTGGGGGCGGGGGACGTTTAATGAATGATTGATTGATTGGATTTAGAGTGATTGAGGTTCTTTTTTTATTATTAGTCCTTCTAGCGAAGAGATTGCGAAATTCCAGGTGCTGAATGTTCTTCTCGGTTGTTTTATGTTGTCGGGTGGAGATGAGGAGGATGGAGAGAGGAAGGGAGGGAGGTAGATTTCTCACTTGATCACTAGGCGACCACTCTTTGAACTAGACCTCCTACAAGATTTCAAAAGTTTCCTACAAAACACTATTCCACGAATTTGGCTCAAAGCATATCACGCAGACACCAAAAGAGGACAAGACACCAGAAAACAAGATGGCGGATCAAAAAAAGTCTCACCTCATTAAAGAGCACGAGAACGACCGAAAGCGTCTCATTTAGCATAAATTTGATGAAAGTTTTTGGTCAGGCGAAGTGCGAATCGGTTCTAAACAAAAATTTTTTTCAAATAATCAAATTAAATATTTTTACTTTTTCAATGCGGGGAGGGGTCGAGGGGGCCTCTGTGCCGGGCGGGGGGCAGACGCACCGTCGTTAAAAAATTTATGTCCATGTTTATGCAAATTTATTTCGCGCAAACATTTTAAACATTATAATTGAATTAGTGGCTTCTCTTTTGGGTTTCATTACAGTTTCTTTTCTTTCCTTTATTTTTTTAACGTTTTGAAATTATCACCATTTTCAAAATGACTTTGGCGCCAAATTTCGAAGGTGAAAGAATTTAATTTTTCTTGCTCGAGGAAAATTTTTTTATTAATTTTTTGTTTTCGTTGGAAAGATATGGTTTTGGAGGCCAAGAGTTCGTGGGATTTTATTTTTCTCTTGATCTTTCTGCTTAGAGATCCTGGGTTACCTTGATTTGGGTTGTTTTAAGGTATTCCGCCAAAGTTTTTGGGTTCGATGATTTCGGCCAGTTTTGGAATATTTGAGGTTTTTACTACACACGTTGGGGATGTTATTCTTCTGGCTGTAACGTCGTTCGTGTCAAATTTTACTTAAAAAATTATCAACACTAACAATAATGGTAGCAAACTCATAATTTAAGAGGAAACACATTTCAAAAATATTGCACACTTCGAGGTGAAATCCATTTCAAAAATATTGCACAGTTTAAGAAGAAAATCATGTCGTAAATATTGAAATCAATTTAAATATTTGGAAGGATAACAGAAGACTCGAAACCGACCCTCTGCTTACATATCGGCTGACATAAACCAAAGTTTGACTTGGGAGGCGTCACAGAACTACATCACTGACATCATTAATTTGGTTTTCTTTTTAGCCGGGAAAATGTCGACCGTCGTTAGGTTTTCTCAAACTTTCGTTTTGGGTGTACTTCTCCTCAGACTGTCGGAACGGACTGAACCATAACACGAAGATGTGATTTCTACAGAACCCAAAGAGTGCTTCAACACGTTCTTGTAAGGTATCACGAGAGGAAGTATCAGAACACCCGAATAATGATGACGACAGCGAAGAACTGAAGCTTCCGACCCTGGAAGAAAACTTTTGTAATATCTGTTCAAAGCATTCCGTAGTGAGACTATACAGGTCAACTCGCTTTGTCTTCTTCTGTATTAAAAATTGTCCAGGAGGTATGTGCTGTATAATTTGAGTTCTTTTTTTCTAAAGCTGTCTCTCTTCTATCTTCTCTCCTGAGGCAACACCTGTCGAACACTGTCAATTTCTGTGACGCCTTGAGAATTTCCTCGTTGATCAAACCCAATCTGCTCAGATTGTCTGATCCAACCCAACCCTTTCTGTATAGTATCAAGAGAGAAGCTCCCTGAGGAAATTGTTTAATCACTTTCGCCTACACCAAAAGCTGTCATCTGAACCGGATTTCCTTCCACTGACAAAACATGTTGGAAGAGGCAGGACAAAATTGTTTTCTTCTTCCATGAATTTGACTCCAACAGGGCGCAATAACATGACTAACATCTTTCTTCCTTCCTTCTCTTCAGTTTTACAACATAGAACTGGCTGTTTTTAACAACTTTAAATCTCCAAACACGAAAACGAGTCAAAAAGTCAAAAAAACGCCTCTTAATGTCCTCAAAACAACCTCTTCCTCTTCCTCCTCCACCTCCCTTCTGTCACCTAATGAGGCGAAACATTTTCGAAAAGCTTTAAAAACCTCCTTTCACGAAATAAAAAATTTTTTTAATTTCTTCGTTTGTTATTAAAAATTAACGCCTTTGTCTCTTGCCTCCCGTCCTCCATCCCTCCCCACCGCCCTCTCTCTTTCACATAAATAAAATTCCTTTTACCAAAAAGAGAAGGAAAAAATTTTTCGTTTTTCGAAAACGCGTTTACGTTAACGTAAGCGACTTTTTCTCCTCCACAAATTGTTTGTTTAAAAGAAAAGTGCTAAATAAGCTCATCTCGAAGATTCTTTGTTTATCAATTAAAGTCACTTTTATTCCTTTTCATGGGTCCTAACACGCACGCGCAGTAAGTCGTTGTTATAATTAATTAATACCAACAGTAAATAAGTTTTATTTATTTATTTATTTATTTCGGACTTTGATTTGAAGGAAGCTTAAACAAATTTGTTGTGCTTCGTCTGTCATCAAAATTTTTCATTTTGAATGGTAAAAGCCAAGAAGTTGAGACGAGAGAGGGATGGATTTAAGGCGCTTTTGCCCCCTTCTGTTGTGGTGATGTTCGAGAGATGATGATGGAGGAGAATTCCGGAGAGAGTGGGTCGCAACGCGCCCCATAGTCATATTCCAGTCTAACTTAGATGGGTTAGGAAGGGTTGCACACAACCCGGAGGAAGGCGGTTCTGCTTAAGCCGTGAGGAATGGAAGTCGTCTCATCTTGTAAAGGTTGGGGCAAGTAGTAGGAGAAGGCGAGATAGTCGTGGAATGGATCTGCTCCACTGTGAAGTTTCGAGAGAGTCGACCCCCTACATTGTTACCGATATTTCCAGCAGGGGCACGTTCAGGTCTCCAGAACGTCTGTTGCAGCCAGAAGCTCACTGTGCCACTGGTGCGGGAAACTGAATCACAAACCCCGCGAGTACACCGAGCCACCACACTATCCAATGAGTGCAGCGCTAGGATCTGAAAGGGAGGAAGAAGGCGAAAAACGGCCGAGAAGACAGCGGCGGATGTTCCCAGCGCCTACACGGTAGTAGTGTGCGCTCGTCCGGTCGCCCATGGACTCACCTCGAGCCGTAGTTCAGTGACAACCCCAAGTCGTGGACTTGCGTTGAAGTTCCAACATGGCTCGAGGCCGGAAACAGTGAATTACATCAGCGATCTCGCCCAGGAAGCATGGAACTTGACGAGTTGGGAGAAAAATAGGCTCCCACAACTGCTCTCCGAGGAATCCTTCATCTGTGTGCTATTATAAAGCTGTTTCCTTGACCCTCTCCTGGGCGCCTACCGAGTAGGCGCTAAGTCCACGACTTGGGGTTGTCACTGAACTACGGCTCGAGGTGAGTCCATGGGCGACCGGACGAGCGCACACTACTCGCCCATAACGCCCGTTCCGGCTCAAAGGGTCCGTCTATTGCTGGTCGGATGCCTTGACCACCTTCCGAAGGCAAGGTTGATGCATTCGCGTTGGAAGATGGCTCGGCAACGACGCCGAAGACCAGATGCTCGAATTCTAAGCAGCTCATCGGGAATCTAGAGATGATCTCCGAATGGAGATAGCCCGGGCCGTCGGGCTATTCCTACCTATGGACCTGTCTATTCCTCATGTGTAATGAAGACGCTGGTGGTGTCAACGGATGGGAGATGGTGCAGAGTATTGATACTCCATACAGCCGTCCATGGAGGGTATGGTTGAGCGGATTGGTGGCGCGGTGGAAGAGCAAAAGTATGTGGCTCCACTGCCCGAGATGATGCCCCCCCACTTGTGAAGCTCCATTCAACAGCAGGTGGAGTTTCGAATCCCACCTCAGGAGTGTGGCACCCTAAGCTAAGGGGATGGCCCAAACTATTGGGTCACTCTTTACGAACCTTCCGGTAATCTTTCGGGAGATCATTGAGAGCGAGAGAAACTGGCCTGTATTCTTTTTCTTCTGCTAGGAGGTGATGTTTCTAAAAGAGGAGGCCGAAGAAGTTCAGAAAAGAAAGGGTCGCGATACTTTCCGGCCTCGCACCCCGATCTAAGTTGGGTGAGTCAAACGAATTACAAGAAGGCCAAGTGAGCGTGGTGGTGGGACTTTGACTATCTAAAGTCACCGGATGAGAGAAGATTGCGCAAGTGTAATAACGGGTTCTCGGGTCTTCCCTCCTGAGCCTAATAGACATTCACCCAGAAGTTTTAGTCGGTGCTAACCCGTCATTAATCCTTCCCTCCTCCTCAAAGGAAGACCTTCAAGAGGTGGTTTAAAAAATGGACAGGGAAGGATAAAGAGAGGAAATAAATGGTTTCATACCGCTGTGGAGGATTTAAAAAAAGAAGAAGAAGCGATTATGAAGAAGAAAAAAAAATTTTATCTCGAAAGCTGGTAGGTGAGTCTGATAAAGGACCTTGATTGCCCCTAAAGTAAACAGTTTTGGAGGGGTATTGGGGAGGTTGAGGGGATGGACCGAGGTTTTAGCCGATAAAAATTTGGGTACAGTTTCAAAATTTCTGTCCTCTCCTCTTGTTTTTATTTTTGGGTTAAGTTTTTACATTTTTTTCTTTACCGGAAAATTTGAAACATGGTCAGTCGATTCGGTTTTATATAGCGCGACAAGATTAAGAACATACTGAAATCACAGGAGTTTCTGCTGAAAACCAGGCTGAAGACCATCGAGATCATCCACTCAGCATCACTCAATCTTTCGGTCCTAGTTTTTGACTCAAGCCTGCCTCCTCTTGAGCGCTGAACCTAAGCATATTAGTGCGATATTGTCTCTGCATGTCATTTCTAGTTGTAGGTGAACCAAAGTGATTACCAGTCTCTAGCGTGAACCAATATACAGTAAGATTTGTTTATCAATATGTAAAAGAGGACAGGCCGAGGAGTAACGAATACCAACAATGAAAAATTCTCAGATTGGAGGAAACAAAAGACAAAAAAGCGGAAATCTGATTACAAACTAGATCATCAGATCCGAGAGAGAGAGAGAGGAAGACAAGAGTTGTGCGATTGGTTTGGTTCATGATCACAGACAAGAGGAAATCAATTTTACGATTATAAACTCCCACGCACTCAGCCAAAAAAGGAAGAAAATGAGGAAAGAAAGTTCTTTGTCGAGCAAACTGTCCGCCCGTCCGCATGGTCATCAACAAGAGAAAGGAAAATTTCACTTCCGGAATCATTAACACCGGGTTAAGCTCTTCGGGGATTGAGTGACAACTCAACTAACCCCCTCCATCCCGGTTTTGACCGTGTTTCGACATCTCTCCAAGGACGTCTCAGCACTTGGAACCAGTTCAACCGGACGTATCGTAACAGCTCATCTTGCGGGATGTTGTTATACCAAAACCTTTTTGACCTCAAAGCCAAAGCTCTCGGATGGATGGATGGGGTTCCAAAATTCGCCTCGGGAACCATCATTAAACGCGATAAAACACGGTCTCCTCACACCTTCTTCACCCTTTGACCTCTTTGTTTTCTCAAGTCATTTCGAAAATGGCCTCATCCTTCTACAAAAATTAGATGAAATAATCTCTTTAAAATTTAGCGCTTAGAAGAAGATGAAGAAGAAGGAGAAGAAAGAATTCCAGACAGAAAGACGCGCCTTTCGAATTTTGACCAGTGATAAATCCTCATGTAAAGACGTACAGAGTCATTCCGAAGCCGGATTCTCTTTTCACCAATTCTTTCTTCTCTCCCTTTCCCTCTGTTCAACGTCAACGTCAACGTCAATGGTTAAATACGTCTGACATCAGTTATGTAGGCTCGGCTTTTTTCGTTCAGGCTTGTTTAGTAACAAAACCGCCCGGGAAAAGGCTCCGTTTCGTAATCGCCCATCTGGTCCTGGTGGTCTGTCTACTACGTCGATTTTGGAAAATTTCGCTGGGTGTTCTCCTTGCTTTCGAAAGAAATGGATGAAAACTTCAAGAAGGAACAATCCGAACCGGAAAGTATTATCATATATACGCTACGGTAAGAGTGATAAATCAAACAAGAATATATATAATTCCCGGCAATTAATCATAATCACCAACTAAGCTTGGTAAATGTGATAAATATTAACTGTTAGGTGTAGTAAGCCACAAGG
Source organism: Columbicola columbae (assembly GCA_016920875.1). Lineage (NCBI taxonomy): Eukaryota > Metazoa > Arthropoda > Insecta > Psocodea > Philopteridae > Columbicola > Columbicola columbae. The sequence continues at coordinate 3,771,775 of JADMLL010000003.1, read as the reverse complement.
AAAAGACCCAAAGACCCCGTATAAGACCCAAAACAAGCTGCAAAGAAATGGAAGGAGAAACAGGTGATGGACAATAAGAAGGCGAAGAAGAAGATTCAAGTGAAAGAAACAGAGGTTAAATAGAATACGGTGGGAGAAGATACAGAGAACGGTTTATGGTAAAGATGCAGAAGAAGGTGCACAAGAAGACAAACGTGAACAAAACACAAAGAAAAACGAAAACACAAGAATGAGAGTGGAAGAAGCTTCAAGAGAAAGAAACGGAGGGGAAAGACCGAAAAAGGAAAAATAAGGTACATGGAAGAGTTAATGGAAAAAACAAAGAAGACACAGGCGAATGAAACGGAAAGGAGACCAGATAAAACACAAAAGAAAACAAGAAGAAAGTGCAAAAGAAGACACAGACGAGTAAAACGAAGTAGAAACAGAATAAGAAAGATGACATCAGAGAAAGACAACCAAACCAGAAAGAGGAGGAGAACGAGTGTAGAACACAGAAGAAGACTCCAGAAAAGACAGAAAACAACCAAAAACAAAAAAGAAACAAATGTCACGATATACTAAAAACCGATATACAGTATAAAATATACGACACAGAACAAAATCTCTAGCTTAACAGCAGAAGACAAAACCTTCTGAAGGAAAGCGCGGGAAAGTTCAAAACCAGGGAAAAATGTTAATTCCTACAACCACTCCATCTTTGCCAATTTTTCTTCTTCCAAGAATTAACATTTTCATTCTCAGAAACCTTTCTTTGTCCTCTGTTCCAGGAATCTTCTTCTTCTTCGAAACCAGACTTCATTTCCATTCTCGAAATTTCCACGATTGACTTTGAAATCTAATTCTTTTCGACAGATTCTAGTTTAAGTCAATGAAAGCGCTTCGTAATCTCTCCTTCCTGGAACTTGGTCCTACCTTTCCGGCTCTTGACATTCGAAAAGCTTTTCTTCTTTTAGAAAATTTTCTAATTTCGATCACGAGAAAGGTTTTACGTTTCCGAACTCCTCCTCCGCCTCGCTTCACATCACCTTCTCCATTTTATTCTTCCGGTTTGTTCTACTTCCGACGCTAACTCTAACTCCTTTCATCGTTTTGAAATTTGACACGTTTTGACTTGTGCGACACCCCGTATATTAAAGGTCCACGATGTGGGTGTAGCATGTCGTGACCCCTTCCAAACACTCAAATTCACACGTGTCGTTTCGCTTTCTTATTCAACACGTTTTCGGCAATTTTTTATTTTATTTCTTACAGTCGTAAATGGCCAGATTCTTTCTAAAATATTTCTCTCGTCTGGTGGTCCATCTGCAGCATCCCTCCTTGAAGAAGGCCAATGACGTCTCAACCGCTAGACTAATCGTTCTCCGTTTCTGTCAGGTTCATTTCGGAGTGGTGATGTTAGTAATAAGCTTTCTTCCTCCGGTTTGAGTATAATATCTGATGTATAAAACCACGACGAGAATTTTATAATATAATTGAAATACTGAATCGAGTCGATACTCTTGTCTGAATATTATGTTGTATTATATATAAAGTAGAAGCGTGTTTATCTCTGGCGTGGTTAGATACAACTTTATTTAATTATTATTATATTATAATATAATTATAAATATTTTCCTTTCATTTTTAAATATTATAAATGAATTTTAAGGTGTTTGGATTGCTATTGTTCTATTTGTAAACCGTTTCAACTGCTTTCGGAACTCAAAATACCGGAAATAAAAGTTTTTCCTTCTTTAAAAAAAATTTTCCGCTTCAGGTATTTTTACCTCTGATGACATTCTTTGTGTTGTTGTATTGTACTGCTCTACAAAAGAAAAGGCGAACCTTGTTGGATATGTAAGTCGTAAAAAAACAGTTAATCCAGTGTATACTGACTCCAGTGTATCCAGTGACAGCAACTGGAACTACCGAAAGTTTTCCCTCATTTTGAAAATTTTCTATTTCGAGTATTTTTAGTTCCGAAGACATTCATCATGTTGCTATACTTTTCAACAAAAAATAGATAATATTATCGGATATGTAAGTCACAAAAAGATAGTGAACCCAGTGTAGAATATGACGGGAACTGAAAACACCGGAAGCAAAAGTTTTTCCTTCTTTCTTAAAATTCTTCATTTCGGGTATTCTTAGATCTGATGACATGCTGTTATAGCTTATTGTACCAAAAAAAAGGAGAGCAAATATTGTTGGACTTCGAATTTCCGGCAACCTAAGTCGCCAAAAAATAGGAAATTTAGTGTAGAGCACAACCGGAAACGGAAGTTTTTCCTTCTTTCTTAAAATTGTCCATTTCACGTATTTTTAGTTCGGTTGACATTATATCTGCCGCTCTACTGTACAAAAAGAAAATAGGAGTATCGCCGGATATCGAATTACCGGAAATCAATTGTAGAGCATAATTGAAACGGAAAATACCGGAAACAGTTGAAAAATAAAACGGGAAAGTCCTATCGTGTATCGAAATACCTGAAATACAAAAAGAAGAAAAACTGCCGTTTCCGGTATTTTTAGTTCCAGTCATGGATTTCTTTTTTGGTGACGTAGATTTCCGGTGATTCGATATTCAATAATATTACCTATATTTGCTATCGAACAATATAGCAACATAAAGAATATCATCCGGGCTAAAATACTCAAAACGAAGGGAAAACTTCCGGAAAATTTCCGGTATTTTCAGTTTCGATCATACTCTACAATAAATTTCCGGTAATTCGATATCATTCGAATAACAGCCTCCCGCTGTTTCTTTTTATTGTAGACAACGGCAGCATAATGAAAGTTTCATCAGAACTCGAAATCCCGGAAATAGTGAGTTAAAGGAAAGACGAAGAGTATTTGAAGGAGCTGAACAAAGATAATCTTGAAGAAGTAGATAATGAAGATGGCTTAAGACATTTGACATTTGAAGTAATTTAAATTTGAAGTCAAGTTTATTCGAAACACTTGGGGTAAAGCAACATCAAGTGTTCAGCTTTGTTAAGATACATACAGAAAACGAGACAGAAGGAGAAGTCATGTATAAGTCAAAAGGTTTACTAAACCACTTTCAGATGAACCTGTTGCACTGAACACACAAATGATGATGAGAAGGATTGTTATTGGACATAATGGCGACCAAAACGTTTGAAAATACATCCCATGACGTCATACATAGGAAGAAGAAAAAAAAAATGAAAAGCAGAGGTGGAGACAAAGGATTGAAAACGACCAAACCCAAAAAGGACGAATTCGAAAAACTGGAATATTCCATTCGACAACAAATCAATACAAGAACAAGTCAAAACCAGAAAAAACTGTTCCAAAAGTAAAACAAAAACAAAATGGCAGCAAAACCCTAACAAAGCCATGAATCCTCGGGTACAAAATCACAGCCGGGTCTCTCTCATGGGTCACGATTAAAGAAACCCTGACTCAAAGCCTTTTATCAATATTTTCAGGTTGATTTCCTGACTTCCCTCTAAACCGTGGGAACCTGAATCTGAGAGAACTGATAACGGCCATCTTCTTCCTTCCCCCTCACCCCCAAAAATTCTTAATCTCAGGTACAATAGGATTAGGACTTCAAACAATCAACCGGTAGGAAGAGGGAGGAAGCTTTCAACTCTCCTCCCCAACATTCTTCTTCTATCAGTCACAGTCATCAGCTCTTCTTCGTCATTTCCGTTTTCTAAATGCTCATGTTTCCGGTTTTCAAACCAAAATAAGATGCAACTGTCCAGGAAAATTTTTTTGAATAGAATTGTTTTGGCAATGTAAGGGGGCTGTAATCAAACCGGAAGTCCGAGAGAAAGAAATTCCCTCACCCAGAATTAACGACTTATGGAGAGGATATTCGAATTTCTAAAAAGAATCTTGTGATTCTACAAGCTTTCTAAAGCTTTCTTCTTCCTCTGCTGATGTTGGAAGAGCCTAAATTCTTTTGAGCTCAGGAGATGAAAACAAAATGAAAAATCGGAACTGTTTCCGGCTTCAAAAAACCAAATGAAAGGAATTTATTTGTCAATTTCTTCCCTATTTCCGTTTTTCTTTCTACTTCCGGTTAGTGTTGACACCCTTTCCTAGTCTTTTTAATGTTCTTAAATAACCCAAATCACCCCCTCCGATTAAATTTTCCAAAGAAACATTGATCGTGGCAAGACCGGGAAAAATTTTTTACTTGCTCATTTGTACCTTTGTTTTGAACCGGAAGTTGGGAAAACAAATTTTTTTTGATAATAGTCCTGTCAAACATCCGTTTCTGAAAGGAACAGCTGAAAACCTTTAGGAAGATTAGCTTTTTAGATTTGGTCGTTTTTCCTCATATTTATTTCCGGTTTTCCAAATTCCAAAATCTTTTTCTATTTCCAGTTATTCTTAACACCCTCACCTTCCTCTTAGACTAGTATTTCAAACTAACCTTTCTTTGGGCATTTAATCCGATTAATTTAAATTGTTCGCCGGAAAAACTGACCAAAGAGGATGGCGGACGATCAAAAGAATAACCGGAAACAGAAAAGGATTTTCGGAACTTAGAAAACCGGAAAAAAATATGAAGTCTAACTTCCAAACTTTCTAGAGGTTTTAGTTGTTACTTTCGAAAGCAGATGTTTGGCGGAAGTAAACTAAAAAACTGTCTCTCAACTTCCGGTTTAAAACAAAACTTGAGAAACCGGAAATAGATATAAGAAAAAATGATGAATGCTTTCTACGGAAGTAAAAAATTACGTACTCCAAACTCTGGTAGCAAAGAAAAATTTGGATGTTCGACCACAATAAGAGCTGAAGGAATTGCTTAGTCCCTCATTTGTACCTTTGCTTGCAACCGGAAGTTGGAAGAAGAAAAGGTTTTTAGTTTCATCAGAAAAAAATGCTTCGGAAGGAAAAGCTATAGACTTTGGAAGGTTTTGAAAAACGGACGTTTTATAACTATTTCCGGTTTGGGATATTTTTAAAAATATTTTTCTACTTCCGGTTGTTGTAAACGCCTCCCATTTTTCTGTTTGGTTTGTCCAACACCGGAAAATTTGCTTGAGTATGTAAGTACACCGATTGATTGAAGAGGAAAAAATCTTTACGTGTCCGTCACCAACCGGAAGTTGTGAATTTGTGAAAAGGACGAAAGAAAACCAAAAACACTTACTTTGTAGGACTGGGAACGAGAGACCAATTGTAACCCTGAAGAACTTTGGTGACAGCTTCGTTGATTTCCGCTTTTTCGAGAAGCGAACCTTTCGGATCCGTCAAAGGTTTGCACGGATTGGGAACCGTCGAACCTGTTGATGTTAAATTGGCAGCAGTTATCGTGACGATAGGTAAGTTGTTGTTGCTGCTGTTATTTGCTGTCGTCGTAACTTTGGGCGAATTGCTTTCCCGCGAACTCGTTTTCCGTTCCATTAAAAGGTTTTTCAGTTGTTCCGAACTATCACAGCTTTTGAGTTCTTTCACTTCCGCGTACAGTTTTCCGTCCATGATTGGGTTTCCCTGTTTTTTTTTCTTTTACCAACTTCCGATGTGAAAACTTTTCTCAAACGACATAACTCGCGAACGATAAATGATAACAACAATCACCGGATGGTTCCATCGAAGAACTTTTCACCACCTTCTTCTTACCCGGTTCGTTTTTATTTTTATTTTTTACTTCTGGTTCACCACTACGAAAAATGAAAAAAGGTTACCAAAGAAGATAAGTGAGAGAGAGATGAAAAGAAGACACAAAAATTGGGCGGACGTAGAGGAAACGGCGAAGACGCAACACGTTTACACTAAGTGACGAACACACAGAAACTAACGCAGCACCATGTACTCCAGTTGAGATGGTGCTTGTTAATAAAGTAGGGAAACGGTTGGAGTGGCTCAGCCCTGGCCTTGGGGCTAACTGATAACTCGTGTTCTGTTTATACACAAATCTTGTGAATTAGGAAGGCGGTGGGAGGACGTAGGGAGAGGGAAGGGGCCCCGGTGGTCTCTTTCTCCGCGTTTTTATTAAAAATTCCTCTTCGTACCCAAAATATTTCCTTTTACATGTTTCATTATTACTCCTCTTTCAAAAGATTTTCTTCTCCCCGGCCTGCGACTTCCGTTTAGAGTTTTCTTTTAAAATTTTCCTCATCCTTCTCCCTCTCTTTGATGTCTCCTCAAAGGTCTCTCTGCTTCGTCTTCAAGACTGGGTTCTGTGTCAAATGAAATCGAGAAGTACGTATGAAAAGCTTTTTACAATTTTCAAAATAAAATTTTCCGGTTTCCTGTCCAACCAACCTAGGTTGCCTCTTGATTCTTTTGTTTTAACTTCTTTTCAAAGCCTTGAAGAAATTGCTTCATCAGCATCACTCTGTTGTTCTTCTTCCTCATTCAACTGTATAAAAAAATAAAAATTTCTGTCGTTGTAAACCATCCAAAAAAGTTCCAACGCCTACAAAAGGCACCCAGGCACTTCAAACAACAGCGAAAAACACCTTTGACTGTCTTTACTAATAAATCTTCTGTTGTTGAAATGTTGTGCCTAGTTTTTGATTCCTCCGATAGATACGTGTGAATGACAACGCTTTTTCCACTTTTCAAAATAAATTTTCCCAAATTTGCAGTTTTCCTTCCATCAACCTAGGCCGCGTCTTGATTTCTCTGTTCTTAACATCCTTCCGAAGTCTTCCACCATATGTTAAGAAATAGTTTGATCAGCATCACTTTATTGTTCTTCTTTCTCATTCACCTTTTTTTAAAAACAAAAATTTCTGTTGTTGTCAGAAAACCAAAAAAACTTCAATCAACAGCGAAAAACACCTCTGAATGTCTTTACTAATACATCAACAGGAATCAAAAGTCGAAACGTGTAACAAAAGAAAAGGATGGCAGGTAACTCAACACCAACACCAAGAAATTCAGCAAAACGGGAGGTGAAGGAGGGAGAGGGAAGAGGTGGAGGAAAACGGAACTCGAGATTAGAATATGATGGACATTCGGGAATGAATCAATTTCCTGGAGCCGTTGGGCTTTTCCAAACTCTACATCTTCCAATTTATAACAAGAAAAAAGGAAATTTTTCTTCTCTCTCATTCTCCTTTTGGCTGTTGGCTGGAAAATCTGATTTCCGGTTTCTGTCTTCAGAGGAAAATGTTTAAAAAAAATGTTTTTCTCTCGTGACAGACAAATGAAATAATCTCGCACCTAAGCACAACATGAAATCTATATCCCAATCGATTGATGTTGGTAACGTTAGTCTTTTAACTGTTACTCCGCTAACACTGACCTTAAAAGACGTTATCGGTTTCGACTCCTCTACCAAAAATATGACTTGAGTGACGTAATAACCGACCACGTCATTAGAGCCGAAGGCAGGCTGATCCTCAAGATCTTTATTGAGAAGCCCGAGGAAGCTGCCCAAAATAAGATGAGAAGACGACCGAGTGCTTCGAATCCAAAACTGGAGGAGATGCGTAATGGATAGAGCGGATTGGAAGACACTCCTGCAGGCACGGCTGTAGTGCCCAACAAAAGAAGACACGAAAAGAGACATCAAGTAAGCCAAAACGAGAAGAAGTGGCGTCAAAGTTATCATAGTCATAGCCAGTAGCAACCGAAGGTAACACCCCCGCGACTAAAAATCATCATTAACATAATAAATGTGTGAATTACATTTGGACAAGTCTTCACACGCACTGAGACATAGTTAATGGTTTGGATGGTGCAAGATGAGTGACGGTCGAATAAGCGTAACGGTTTTAGAGCCTCACTCCTAGCAGCATTCACAACACTCATCAGCAGAGGTGGATACCAGTTTGCAAATGGTCTTCCACTCATTCTGACACCAAAAACATTTCATCTGAAAGAATCTTCGACCAGCCAATCAGACTATCGAGTGAGTGAATAATAAAAATTTTTCTTTTTGTTTAGAGTTATTTACATAAATTTAAATCCCAAGGTGTGACTTATTAGTTGGTTCAGGTTCTCTCCTAATCATATGAGTTACTAATGAGGTGACGTTTCGCCCTTTTTGTTCATCTCCTATCCTTGGAAGTCTGTTAGCTGACGCCAACGAGTTTCCCAATCAAAATGAACATAGAAAACGAATTCTGGGAAAAATCGGTTTTCGTTTGTTTTCGGAGGAAAAAACCGAAACTGTCATTTCTTTGGAAAATTCTTTTCGTCTAATAAGTACCAGTAACAACCTGGAAAATTTAGTTTTAGCTGCGTAGAATCAAAATCGCTCTCTAAACACCTCTCCACTACTCTTACGGAGCTATATTTTGATGAATTTGTTACGCAATAGTTGTATATGTTGGGTACTCTATGGTGGTAACGCATGACGTCATCCTGTTGTCTGATTTTCTGTCTTTGTTTCCTTTCGTTTTCCGGAGAAAGGAGTCCGCAACCTCAAAATCTTGACCCATCTATTGTCTGTAGATCATGTAGACTGTTTGTGTTGTTCCTGTTGGCTCCTGTCTTGCTGGTTTCATCAATTTTTTGTATCCCTAACAGGCTTCTTTCAAGCTCTTTCGAAACCCAGATTATGGTTCTTCTCCTCCTAAAAGCGTTATCCAAGGCTGAAAGACTTAAGAAATTTTATCTTTTGGGTACAACAGGATGTGGGAGAGGATTCGAATTCATGGCCATAACTTCTATAGTCAGGCGCTTTGACCACTACAGCTCTCAGAAATAAATCAAAACTAACTTATCAACCAACCTAGACTTAGTTCTGATAGCGAAGGTAGCAACAACTTCAAACTTTCAAAATATTGACGTCATATAGCAGCAGCTCAAAAAATTATTTTTGACTCGGACAACAAACAGCCGAACAAACGAAACATCAATCAGTGATGGAAAAACTGAAACAATTTAAAAGCGACAGGAAACAGAAGAAGAACCAAACAAATCACAATAAAAGCGAGAGAGAATGATAGACAGAACAAAACAATGCACACAGAAGTAGGAAGTTCTCAAGAAGTAGACGATTAGAGCCTGACAGAAACAAAAGATTCCAGAAAATTCAGAAGATTTCGAAAGCATTTCACCAATAACTTCTGGAAAGCAGTTAGAAGAAGGGACAAAAGAAGGAAGACAAATACAAATAACAGTAGATATACAAAAAAGGGTGAAATCAGAGAGAGAGATGAAGGAAACGAAAGAGCTTTCGAGAAGAGCTTTATAAATGACGGAAGGTGAAGAAAAATGTTTCAAACCATTTCATCTTTCGTTTGGGCAAAGGACACGCGCCTAAAAATTTTTAATTACAAAAATAATGTTGATGAAGAGGAAGGAGCGAAGGGAGGGGCAAAAAGTCTTTGATTCTGAAAAGATTGTTTGTTGATTCCTTCAATCCGAGATTTTCTTTCGCGAAAAAATGAAAATTTCGAGTTGAGTGGGAGGTGGGGGCGATGGTCGGGAGGGGTTTAGAGGCAAAACCTCGTGCCAAAAACACTTTTGCTTCTAAAAACTGGCCGATGGAAGTGGGAACCAGAACCACTCCTTCTCGAAGGAAAAGCGGAGGAGTTTTGTAGAAGGTGACTCCAATGCGAGCAAAGCGGAGGAGTGGTTAGTCCTCGGGACTATTGGCCGTCAGTCACACAAAGAACACCTCCTAGACGTAGATTATTATTTTCAAAACAGACTGCAATTAACAATGCACCAAGTGCAGTTTCGATTCTTGATGACTGATACCCCCACCCTTCCTCTCATCCTCCTTGGTTCGCTCCTTCTCCTCAAGTTGCTCCTTATAAAAATGATTTTCCTTTCCTCTACCTTCCTCCAAAAAATTGTATCTCTAATTATAGATGTATTTACGTATATATTGGACCTACTTCTCCAATCTCTGGTCTAATTAGGCTAATATCTGAAAGGAAGCCAAAAGTAACCCACAAAACCTAAACGTTAGGTCAATCGAACGACCTCCTGCCGGTCTCGGTGACCTGTTTTAGTTTCATTTTAAGGGCGAAATCTACAAATCTGATTCTTCAGAATAGTTTCATGACGTCATAGCCCATAAAATTCGCCTAATTTAGTGAAATCAAATCAGGATTAGAGATGAACCAAAAGCCTACCAGTGCCATCTCCACCAATCAAATTCCCGTAAGCCTATTTTGTGCTTACTCAACATTTTTGCTCTTTGTTCGGACACACTAATCCACTTAAGCTAACTGTTAGTTCTAATAAAACAAAAGCAGGTAATGTAGGTTTGAAAATACTAACAACACCATCATCGAGTTCGTTTCTGTAGTTAATCTCTTTCAGTTTCCTCGAAAATTTCTAAGAGTCACGTGATTAGAAATTCTCTTCCGCAATTGAAAGTCTTGAAAAAAAAAATCGAGTTCGCAGACAATTTGACGATTTATTTATCACATTCACCGGCTCGTTTGTAAAATCTCCAACTCGTAATGTGAAATGTAATAAAAGTTTCCTCAGAGTCTGAGTTGGAGATTTTACAAACTAGCCGGTAAATGTGATAAGTATTGAATAATTCGACCCATTTACTAAGTTTAGTTGGTAATTATGATTAACCACCAGGAATTATTGGTCCTATACTCTCCGGATTTATCACTTTTACCGTGACATATATAGATTATGTGTAATGTCGGTCAGCTATATACACTGAAGAATCAATTTTTGGGATTGTTGGACTTGTGCTTAGAACTCGCCGACGACGATGTATGAAAGGTTGAAGTTGCAGGTGCGAACGTCCTGGAAAACTCAAAATAGGACGATGAGCAAACAAAACGAGAGAATGACTGGAAGGGTTTTCCTTTGGAACGCATCTCATGGAAGTAAAGGACAACCTCGACAGTAGCGCCACCTAAATCTACCCCCTCCTCACATACACACATTCTCAACAAACCAAGTCAGGGCCGAAGTCGCAAGTTGAACTGGGTCTCGATGTCACGACGACAGTCCCCGCCTCTCCACCCCAAGGTTTGTTAATAAGTCGACCAATAGAATTGTCTGTTAGGTTAATGAGTTAATAAAATTAATTAGTAATTGCGACTTGTTAATTATTCTCCAAGGGAATTGCAACACTTCTCCGGCCCCTCCCATCCCCGTCCATCTCTCCAGCTTCAGGAACACAATATCGTCACGTAATCTTTTGTTTGGAGGAGAATAATCATCAAAGACGTCATCGTCACCCGCCATTTTAGTCGTTCCATCATTTCCATGAAAATTTTGGAAATTTCGGAGTCGGTCAGTCTTCTCTCTCTTCCTGTTCCTCTTCCCTGGTTTCTTAGTTAGTCTTTGACCACTTTGTAGAGTTTGGTTTGCTCTTGTTTAAACATTTTCATTTCCGGTGCCTTTGTCAAATTAGCTAGGAAGGTCTATTTGTTTGTTTATTTTGGTAAATTTGATTTAGTCGAGATACCCAAAGACTAATTCCGTCCCTCAAAAGTTTCTTCCTTTGAAAAATTTGATTTTCTAATTTTAAATGTTCTTAGGGAACGAGAATTAACCGGAGGGAAAGAGAGGACGTGAAAGAAGATTCAAAAACTTGACGAGCGACCACAAACAACATTTAGAAAGTTTTAGAAACGGGAAGTTCTGACGAGAATCTGAATTGGTCAAAGTTCGCTGTTGGACTACTGAAGATGTCAAACCAATTGGAATCGTTCCACATCAGAGACGTAACAGACTAACTTATAGCCTAACACTTTCTTGCATCTTTGCTATGTGAAACAGTTCAGAAATTGTAACTCCTGGCTACACCCAAGTAGAAAAAGACATTATTGTGATAGGAGTGGGTCAGCAGGTCATCATTAGCCAGGTTTCCAGACTGAACACCACGATTAGAATAAACAAATTGAGCAGCACAAAAGACAGGGAAAAAAAGACAAAAAAGTCAAAAGAGCGATTAAAAGACGGAGAGGATGAAAGAAGACGAAGAAGAAAAGAACTTCGGCGAAATGTAAAGAAAAGGAGAAGAGCAAGGCGAAGAAGAAGATGAAGAAAAATCCGGTCTATCGTCCCGTGAATTTGGGAAATGTTTGGACAGGCGGTGGATTTGTTGAGTTGATTAGTAGATAATATTAATTTCAGGGTGAAATGACAGCGTTTTTGAATGATGGTACAAAGATCCATTGTGGAGTCACGTTCCGAAAGTGCGAGTCCCGAAGACGAATCATCCGACCGCTTTGACTCCATTCATACACCCAGCGACCGACTTAACTCCTACGAGGTCCCGTCCAAAACCCTTCCAGTCATTCTCTCGTTTTGTTTGCTCATCGTCCTATTTTGAGTTTTCCTGGACGTTCATACCTGCAACATCAACCTCCCATACCTCTTCATAGACGAGCTCTTCTAAGCATAAGTCCAACAATCCCCCAAATTGATTCTTCAGCGTATTAGTGGGAAATTTAGTCAAAGTTTGCTCAGATTGCGAGCTGGATATTTTATAAACCAGCCGGTGAATGTGATAAATACTCAATAATTCGTCACCTTTAAGCTTAGTTGGTGATTATGAACAATCGCCGGGAATTATATATATTCACCCGATTTATCACTTTTGCCATAACGTTCCATAGGACGCTCGTAGCTGCAACTTTAACCGCTCGTATCACTTCATCTACGAGTTATAAGCAAAAATTTGAAGAATTGATTCCTCGACACCATCATGGAGGCCATCCTGCAATAGTCCTGGATGTATCCTACAGGAAAATAATGAAAATGATGTCGAAAAAAGAAATCGCTTAACAAACTGAACTAATACAATCAGAAAAGAAAGGTGGCTGCCAGGAACTCAAAAATAAGAAGATGCTGCTAGAAGACTGCAACTAAGAGAACCAAAATAAATAAAGAAAAGCGGTGACTGATAAAGAAGACAGAAGTAAAGCAGAAGATGAAAACAAGAAAAAGACAAACACAGCAGAAACCTAAATTCTCATCTTAGTACAGTTATCACAACTCTTAAAACTGAAATAAATCATCTAACCTTCAGACAGCAGTCAACAACATCTTCAGTTTGGCTACCCAAATCAGAAACCAACGAAACCAACAGCACACGTCAAAAAGGAGAGACAAAGATAACAGAAGAGATGGAAGAATAAAACCAAGCACAGCCATTTCGGAACCAAAGCCAAAGCCAAAGCTGCTCAAAGACTTCTTAAAACCCCGAAAAGACTTGAATGAAGTTGAACACTTGAAGAAGATGGAGGAAAAAAAATTTCGAAGGAAGAACAAATCGAATTTCAACAATTTTTCTTTCTTGCAACATCATTCCATCATTGTGGAGTAGAAGGGAGTTTGTCTCGAACCGCCTGGCAAGGGGTACCTTTGAACCCTGGCAATATTCACAAGACACCAATCTTTTTATCTAAATATTTTCAAACAAATCGAGAGAGAGAGAGAGAGAGGAATCCAGATCACCTGTGTCAATAACGATCATTCTTCCAACCGATAAGTTGATTTAGAGATTTATAGCCGACCTGAGGGGGAGAACGCAAAACGGAGAAAAGAATTCCACGTGCCAGACCCGAAATAATTGTTAATAAGGCCCAACCTGAGAAAATTTCGCAAAAACTCCGACGGTAAGTGAACGACTTGAGACAAATCCGAACGGATGACGTAATACCGAGGTTCAGACAAGTCTTGGGAGACTCCACAGGGTGGCGGGAGCCCACCTTCTAAGGAACCCTAAAGAACCCGACCGGTGTGTCCTCCATGTCCTGTTTCTCATATGGCTCCTCTCTCTCATTATAAATGTTCCGTGTTCGAGTCAAATCGTTCGCACGGGATGTTCTCATAATAACCGTTCAGGGTCATTTCCCACAAAGCTTTAAACACCGACAATTAGGGTGAAAAGGGATTTTTGACAAACGCCGCAAGAGACCTGAGGCTCTGCAACAAGGATCCATCTCACGGCTTGTCTTCCCTCTTACCACAAGTCGGAATCCTGTTCAAAGGAACTTGGTTCCGGGTAACAACCCCCGCGTGACGGCCACACACACCTTCAAAAGGACATTCCTCCCACTTGGATCATAGAAAACCACCCCCAACGCCACGTTCTACCATCCCACACCGGAAACCAAACCAAAAATTCACCAACAGTCAGACAGATGAAACCATCATCGGTCAGTTTTGACTGTGGGAAATGCACTATCGCCCCTCCCTTCCCATCTACCTGTTTTACGAAACCTGAACCTTAAAAGAAAAATGATTTGCTCAGATCAATTATAAACAATTACAATATATTTTAGGAGAGAGGTCGGGGTGAAGGGGGACAGAAAGAGAGAGAAAAGCCACAGGGTGTCAGTGAGTATCGAGTATGGTGGTCACGATGACATGTAATTGGACCCCGTGACCTCAGCTTGGGTGCTTTGGAATCCGCTGACTCACGAGGATAAACAGATCCGATGGAGCGGTGCCTGCCTTTGTGTCAGTGAAAACTGCTAAATTTTAATTCGCTTTTATCATAATAATAATAATAATAATAACTCGGATTTATTTTAATTTATTATGCTGACTATTTTTCTCATTGTTTACATCTCCTCAGCCCTGCGTGCTTTCTTCTTTCAGGTACCGAACCTGAAGAATTCGGGAATCGATGATGGTCGATTGAAGTTTCGTCTTTACATCGGCTCTCCCGTTTATTCCCAAATGTTGGAGTTTCTCTTAGTTATAGAGGTTTGTTTCATCGCCATTTTGGTTTTTAAATACCTGTTATTAATTGTTGCTGCTGCTGTTGTTGCTTAATCTTTACTCTCTCCTAAACCAGCAGCATAGAACTTTGAAACTAGCTTTTAAACCTTTAAAGAAAACTTTTAGAAACCAGCAGAACGGAATTTTGGAATATCGCTGTTGCTTGTTTTACTTCTTCTTCATCACTTCTCATATTTTAGATGTTGCTGTTGTAACATCTTATCACCTCAAAACAAACAGAAGGTGATTGTTAGTTCTCGAATGAAGTAGAAATCCTAAAAACTTTTGATTCCTCTGCTGTTGAGATATTTTGCTAATCTCACCACTCTTCCAGTCAACTCCTTTCAGCGAAACCATACAAACTATTCTCTTGGTTGTTCTGTCGTAACAAACACCACCTCACACTTATTAGCTACTTCTTCACTTACGAGCTTGAAATAAACAAACAAACAACACACCACACCGTTGTTCGGTTATCCTTTGATAAAAAACAGTCAGCAGTCGAGTATTTATTGATAAAAATCAATATCGGTCCTTTGTACCTTGCTCATCTTCTCGACAAAGAAAAAACTAAACAAACTCGATTGTCGTTGTTGTTGTTGGTTTATTGTCCTTTGTCGACATCTAATCATAAGTGAAAATAACAACACCAAACAAGTTCCCTCATGTTCTGTTCATCTTCTATAACTTAATGCTGGTAGAGTAAAAGAAAAACTAAACAAACACCGCTTCCGGTTGTTGTTGTTGTCGGTTGTTTTGTTCTCGCTATTTCGTTTCATGTAGTCAGTCGAGAAACTCAACCCACCGCGAATTTCCGGTTAGTTGCCTTTCCTTTGGAAACAGATGAAAGACACTTGAAACTTTGTTGTTGTTTGTTGTTGTTGTTGATTCTCTTTATGGTTGTTGCTTCCTAGTCATTGCCAACCATCGTTAGAATGGGAAATATTAAAATAAACCTTTCTGCCTCGGCTGTTGCTTTCGATTCACCTCTTTCTTCATCTGACCACGAAAAATCAACACAACAACCCTCCAGGCCACGTTTCCCGCCTCACACTTCTCCTTCCTACGTCCCTGTTCTTCCGTCTTTCAAAACATTTCATCGACTTCATTTTCATTTGTTGATTTATTGAGAAGAAGAAGAAGAAGAAAAACTCTTCGAGATGATTCCGGTAAACAAATCGACAAAGACACTCGAGAAGTTGGCAAGTTTATAATCGATTATTTATTTATTTATTTATGGCATTTTATCATTTGTTTAAATATTTAATAGAACTGGCCGCCGGATGAAAAAAGATAAAAAATTGTTTATTCGAAAAGGCAGTGAAAGAAAATAAACGAAATGGAGTCCCGAGACCATCAAACCCGTGACATAATTCCCGGGACAACAGGAGTGCGTTTTAGGAATTTAAAAATGATGACGTCATACACACCGATAAAGATGTGTGACGTCGTTCCGTTGAATTTGAAAAAGGAAGAAGATGGTTGGTGTTATGGTCCTGGCGGAGATGGTGGTTGTTAGAGGAAACCATTTCTAATTGTTATTATTTTGACAATTTCCTTCTAGTCGGGGTTATAAGGCAAACAGAATCAGTACTGTGCTGTTGTTAGTCTTATTATTGTTCTTTCTGTTGTGGTGGTTTATAGCACTCCTCTTGAAGATGAGTTAAGTTTAACAGGATCAGAACAGGAGGGGTTACGATGGATCTTAGTTTTACTTAGTTAAGTAGTCAGATGACACATGAATCAAGCCACAAGTCCTTCTATCAAAAGGTAGGTACCCCCGTTTCTGTCCAAAATTTACAAGATGGCGCTTCCAGAACACAACTTCCTCTTCTGAAAATCAGCCAGGAACGCCAATTTTGCGTTCTGCTCCTCATTCAAAAGGTTCAAAACTTAATCCAAAAACTCCTCAGCTTCTTTCGTCTTCTTTTGTTTACATAACTTCAAATCGGACCAGACACACTGGAGGCTTCTTTTTTATCATCTCCTTCCAGATGTAAATTAAAGAGAGAGAGAGAACTATCGTTGAGAAACCCAAAACCCACTTTCGAACCTGGAACTCAACAAAAACGTAGGCTTGGCCTCGGCCATTATTCAAACAAAATTTACACAAATAATTAACTCAGGTTCCCGCTTCTAGGTTCAACCACCACGAAAATTCTGATTTCAGGTATGTCCTTCCACCTCCCTCCTTCCCCGCGCCTAACCAGGAAACAACCTTCCTGTCACCCCTCCAAGAAAGGTACTACAGCTATCAGGTACGACTAGAACCCCGACAAAAGGGTTGAAAGTAATAATTTCAGCTTTTCATCAGCAAACAGCAGGAGAGAGAGAGATGGACAGACAGAAGAAAACAGAGAGAAAGAGAGGGGAAACCAAAGAGAGAGATGGAGGGGAAAGCAAGTCATAAAGAAATGTTTTGTTTCGATTACCGGTATTTAACAGATCGATCGTCTTCAATCTCGAAAGTGAATATCTCGAAATTTCGATAAATCGAATATTTCGAACCGACCGCCGTCGGTCTTCTCCTTGTTCTGATTAGCATTGTTAACATTTCTTCGTCTTGTTTTGTTTTAATTAAGTTGAATAAGTCGAGTGCGGTTATTGCGACGGATCATCGTTTCAGTTCCTTGTGTTAAGAGGACGAAGAAGAAGAAGGAGGAGGAGGAGAAGCTGAGGAAAAACTTCCAGTTGGTGGCCACTCAGTTTAAGGACACTTGAAGCGGTCGCTTTTCGGTTTTTTTCTTCTTCTTCATCTTCAACATCTGGCTCCGTTTAAAAATGACTCAAATGAAGAAAGTTGTGTAGGTATAAGGTTTTGTAAACTTCCGGAAGAGAAAGAAGAAGAGGAAGCGGAAGAGGGGAAGACGTTGTATATTTCTACCAGTTTAGAAAATTTTTCTGGAAGTCTTTCGTGAAACCAAATTGTTTGTATAAAGTCTTTCTATGATAGGTACCAAGCTTCGGTACTTCTTAACCCATCTTCAATAAATGTTGAGCCGAAGTTTTTCTCAAAACCACTTCCGGTAGCTTCCTCAATGTCAAATTCTAGATCGATCAAGAAATTTTCAACACAGTTCCGCGGTAGTATCTCACATTCATTCTTCTCCTACAGTCAAACTAACCAATTCCCAGAACGAAAAGACACCAACAGCATAATATGAAGAAAAGGTTCTGGTAGACCTTTCAAAACCCTGAGACCCCAAATCCGAGTTTGATTTAGAAACCAGAAAACACTCACCGTCCTTTCAAGTAACGACTTTGTGAGGTTGTCGAAGGAAATTGTTTCTCAAACCGGAAGTTGATAAAACGCCACTTTTTCTAGTTTACAACAGCGAGGAAATCCTGTTCCGGTTTTTTTTCGTCAACAGTCACCGTTGGAAAGCTCAAAACGGTTTTCTGAGATTTTTATTTCAAATTTGGATATCGGCTTTGGTTTCTGCTGTCGGAGGGGGCAGAAGAAGAGCTTTTCGAAAGTTTCTAAAAGGCGTAAATTTTAAGTTGCGAAAGCTATTTTAAGTCGAAAGGTTTTACTCGTACCACACAAAGGAATCATCTCTTCGATAATTAGCCTAAATTAGCCCGAGTCAGCCTAACTCGAGACACAGTTTGGGAGGAATGGAGTTAATCCGTTTTCACATTGAGGACATCCCCACGGTGGATGTGTGTTTTGTTAAAGAAACGTGGTCTTGCGCTCCGCTCGCTCGCTCTCTGCCAAGATGTTAAATCTTCGGGTTCTGGCGACCGCATAAAAAGAAAGAAAGAGAAGGCGGTGGCGGTGGGGAGTGAGAGAGAGGAGAACCAAGCGGAGGAGGCCCCAACACAAGGTAGGGAGGCAAGAGAGAGAGAGAGAGAGATCCTCATCTTTCCACATCTTTCTTCAGTTTTCATTTTGATTTCGACACACGAATTAATTAATTTATGGACGCAATTTTTCGAGTGTGTCATGTGGGTTACGTTTAACTTACGGAGTTTCGGAGTTGCGCGTTTTCCTCTCGCGTCCGTCGCTTTTCCTCGATTTTTCGGTTTCGAATCGAAATTTCCGACGCGAGTTTTCCTTAATCAATCGTAATTATCGTATTTTTGACTATCACCTACCTTAGTGAGACCAAACACAACATGGCGGCGACAGCAGTAGTGGATTCGTGAAAAAATCGTCTGCTTTTCAAACCTACTTAGCTTATGGAATTACCAATCGCTGACAACCTAAAACAAAACAAAAATCAATTAAACTAATCAATTAACCTAATCACACTTCACAGAACACTACACCCCCCCAAACCCCGTAATCAGTAGTTAACAACAAACGTTAAAGATAAAATTTCACTTTAGCTAACAAACAAACAAATTAAAAAATTTATTTCTCCGGCCCAAAGTCTAAAATCAAATTTGAAGTTTTTTTTTTAAAGTTTGGAAAACCAATTTTCCCTCACCGATTGATTTCCCTCTCTTCATCCACCATTCCCTTCGTCTTCGGGGTGAAAAAAATTTTCTTTTCCTGGGAGAGAAGAAAACACTTAAAAACCTTTTCGGAAAACTCTTCGGAAAATAGTTTTACAGTTGGTAAACTTTAAATTTAATTTATGAAATTTTTTTCTTATACCAAATTTCAGTTTCGAAATAAATTTTGTGTGTTGGTGTGTGTCGGATGGTCGAATCATCGGAGAGGAAGAATAAAATTAAATTTGGGTTTAAAGTTAAAGCTAAAAGCGAAATTTTAGTTTTGAGCGTGATGGATGTGAATGTGTGTTGCTGGATAATTTTAATTTTTAAAAGGTTATAAATATAAATTTGTGAAAAATGTGAGTTTGACTATTTATAAATTTGAAAATTTGCGTTAACTACAATTCTACGAATTTCAATTTCAGGAATTAATTTGGGTTTTTTTCGTCTGACGTCATTTCCGGTGGGTTTAAATTAAATTGTAAATTTTTCTCTGTTAATTTGTTTGTTTTGTATTTTTCTTAAATTTAAATTTGATGAAATCGCCAAATTTATTTAGAAATTCGTGTCAAATTTACGTCGACGCACATACAAATAAGAAATTTACGCTCGGTCGGACACATGAAATTGTGCGTTACTTATGAAATGAATTCCTCTGAATCTTAGTGATGGATACATCTTTACGAATAACGTTTTTCATAAGTAATGCACACTTCCACCAAGAATTTGGCTCAAAAGTAATAAGCAATCGTATGAAGACTTTTCCAAAAATATTGCACACTTAAAACGGTGACTTTTTTTAGTAAAAAGTCTTTAAGCTCATATTCGTTTGACGTCATTTCCGATGGGTTTAAATTAAATTGTCAATAGTTCTCTATTAAATTTAAATTTGGTAAATGTCAAATTTATTTATTGTTTTGGGTAGAGATTCGTGTCAAATTTACATCGACGCATACGCAAATAAGAAATTTATGCTCGTTAGAACATAAAATTGTGCAGTACTTATGAAATGATTTCCTCTACAATCATAGCTCAAATCAAAACCCAAATTAGACGTGACGAATACACCTTTGCAAAGAACTTTTTTCATAAGTAATGCACACTACCACTAAGAATTCGGTTCAAAAGTAATAAGCAGTCCCTATGAAGACTTCCATATATACTTCACACCCAAAGCGGTGACTTCTTTTAGGCAGGTCAAATTTTATGAAAAGATTATTTCAAAAGTACTGCACGATTCTTTAGGAATCTCATTTTCGTTTGACGTCATTTCCGGTGGGTTTAAATTAAATTGATAATCGCTTTTCTTTTTCTTCTAATTTAAATTCGATGGAAGACAATTTTTTAGAGTCATTTTATTTATTGTTTTTGAAATTTTCATTCAATTTCCGTTTCCGGTTTTCCAGATTTAGCAATTTTACAGCTTTTCCGTGGAAAAATTTGTTTTTAATCTATGAATTCGTAGAAATCCAATCGAAAGACCAATCTCTCGAGGTTTTGTCATCTGTCCTTGACGTGATTTCTCGATTTGTGTTCTGTTTTCCGTGCTATAAACCTTTAAAACTGTGTTGTGAAACAGCGTCATTTTGACATAAACAACTTTGACGGCTGTTGGTAAAAGGGAACTAAGCAGGTAATTAAGACAGAACAATAGATCAGAAACTGAAGCAAGGACAATGATGAAAAGAAGGAAATAGGTTCGTACCTGAGACAAAGGGAAAGTTTCCAATCTCAGGGTTGTCCGGCGGGCAGGAATCCAGTAGTCGTGGTGCGTCAAATGGAGTGACGGCTTAGCCCCGGTCTCTCCTAAAATCATAATCATTTTCAGTTATTTAAATATAACCCAGTAAATAATTTACACAATTATGACAACTGTATAAGATTAAATTTGTTGATACAGTAAAGATACTAACGTACAGATACTTTCTTCCTGTATTCAAATTCGTTATCGCTTCTTCTCTCTCTTTTGTACGTTTAGGTTCTAATTGACTCATGAATCATCTTTCAAATCTTTCTTTGTTCCAACTATCCTTGTTTATCACTTCTTCACTCATCTACTATGCATTTATGAGTTATGTCTTATCATCTCTAACAGTCTCTCGACTCCAATCTCAGACTTTAAAAACCAAAAAGCAATTAGACAGAAACTCCAGAAAAAGGATACTTAATTCAATTATTGTTATCAGTGTTAATTAGTTTTAAAGTTAAATCTGTACTGAGAGAGGAGAAAAGGCACTGGGTCTTCAAAATCATCCCAACTCATCACCGGATATAGTCAGAATAGTCAAATCTACAAGATTAATGATGGGGCGGGACTTGTGGCTAGAATTAGTCGAATTAAGGCTGCTATGGGACAGTCGAGGATGAGAGAGAGAAGGAGACAGGCACAGGCGTGAGTGGGAGGGCAACATCAAGACACATGTCAGAGGAATAGAAGTGATAGGTGATGGGATAGATCAGGCATATGAGAGGATGAAGTAGCGACGGCACGGATCGTAGCTGCCAGCTGCGCCGGATTTTTCTTTAAGTCCAATGAGTTGATTAATTAAATATAACAATAACTGTTAGATGAACCCGAAAATAATTTCGGTTCTGTGCGTTTTACCTAATATATGTCACGGTAAAAGTGATAAATCAGTCAAATGTAAGTAATTTCCGGTGATTATTCATAATTATCAAATAAGCTCGGTTAATTTGACAAATTATTTAATTTTTATCACATTTACCGGCTAGTTTATAAAATATCTAACTCGTTATTTGAGCAAACTTTGATTAGAATCTATATTACAATTTAGATACTTTATAAACTAGCCGGTAAATGTGATGAATACCAAATAATTTGTCACATTAACCGAGTTTATGTGGTGGTTATGAATAATCGCCGGGGAATTTTATATATTTGCTTGATTTATCACTTTTATCACAACATATATATGATAAAGCTTTGTAATCAACGACCTGTAGACTCTGTTTAAGTTTGTAGTATACCTTGTTTTAGATACCAACCTTTCTGACGTCATCCTGAGAGAGGGTTATAGGTCTGTCGCTTGTTCAGCCAGAAACCCAAACTACGTTCGACCCTTTTTCACTCCTGAGACCAACAGCTTTCAACGTTGTAGGTGAATGAAAACATTTTTCTTCTTCCAAAAACATGACTTGAAACGTGAACTAACCTAAAGAACAACAGCAATAATATTAGTGGTAAAAGTATCTTTCAGTTCTCAAAGCTCATCTTACCAAAGTTTATCGAGCCACTTCATAAATCTCTTCAGGAACAACCTAAAGCTTTTAACATAAGGAAACAGCGTTAAACCCTGACATGAAAGTCTTATATCTTAAGTCTTACAGTCTTTATAATCTGTTCGAAAGCTCCAATTGATGGTAATAATAATACCGACATTTTTGTTTCTTAAATGATTATAACAATCTATCAGGGATCGGAAGGGCAGGGACCTGCGGCACACCAAAGCACCAATATAATTATATTCATATTAATATAAATATAATTAGAATTTTATTTCCCTTTTTTTCTCTTCTTTTAAGAGTTGTAAAATTTTTGTTCTCCGATATTATTGTTATAACAGCATGTCAATAGAAAAATAAATTTTTCCTATATATATTTCCCATAATATTTATACTCGTGTATTACATAAAAGTACTATTTAAGTTAAATTTTAATGTGCGGCCCGCCAAAAAAATTTTAATTTAAAATGGCCCGCCGTCCAAAAAAGTTTGCCGACACCTGATCTATATTATTAACCTATACACCCTTCGTCCAGTTTTTTTTTCTTACCGTCCACGTATCAAAACACTGTGCAAATTGTATATATAGTAGCTTAATTATGAGTAGCCACGGGGGTCTACACAATATTATCATCAAACCTATAGTATTAATATACTGTAAATATTTTTACGTGTCGAGATATTTTAATGCCTGAAACGGTTGTTTGCAGAACTTTACAAAGACTAAAACTGATTCATATATACAGTATGTATTTCTTATTGAAATTGATTATTTTGCCTAATATAATGAACAATAATTACTTACAGAGGTGTTAATCGTCTTTCATGTTGCTGACTAGCCAAGCACGTCTTTGCTTCTTTTTACCAAACCAATGTCTCCTAAGCTTCTCTAGAATTTCGTTGAAAATTTTGGGGATGAGAGCTCTGAACTTTCTACTCCCGTATTCCTTTATATACATTGTCTCAATAAGCTATAACGACAATAATGTGTTCTGTAGGTCTATCTGAATAAACAGTTTCCTATCTTTTATATACCAACCTTTCTGACGTCATCCTGAGAGAGGGTTATAGGTCTGTCGCTTGTTCAGCCAGAAACCCAAACTACATTCGACCTTCTTTCACTCATGAGACCAACAGCTTTCAACGTTGTAGGTGGATGATTTCAGATTCCATGGAGACTCCACTATTGAATGACCTCTCACAACAGCTTACATTCCAAATATCTGCGTCTTCTTTCACCCAGTTCACTTCTGTGGGAGGCTTGGTGTAGTGGTTAGAGCCCCGACTACAAAACTTACGGTCGTGAGTTTGAATCCTCCTTCTGTATCCTGTTGTACCTAAGAGTAAAAAACGAGACGAAAACTAAAACTAAAACTAATTAGTTCTTCTATTACATGTCTTCTTTCATTTTCCCCAACCTCCAGTTCCCAATTTCAGTCCTCTGGTATAGTCTATAGATAAACAAACACGATCCTCCTTCCAACACAGACACAGATAATTAAATAACTCGTAATGAGGAAAATTGAATTATGACGTCACACCTGTTACAAAATTATTTAATAACTGTTAATTAATAATCGATCTTAATTAATAATTATTACATAAATTCATTTTGTCACGACGAGACAACCGTCTAAATATTTGTTTCCCATCGTTTTCACGTCAAAACAAAACTCCATTGAAGAAGGAGAAGGAAACTTTCACGAAATGAATTAGAAACTTAACTCGAGCTTTCTAAAACAACAAAAAAATTTTTTTGTTTTTACAAAAACAGGTTTCTGGTTAAGCCCCGAAGCTTTAGCTTCTTCAATCATAATTTTTCTGTTATAAACAAAAACTAATAAATAATCCCACAAAAACCGTTTTATTTATGGGAGAGCTTTCGAAAAAAATTTTTTTTGTTTTGTTTTTAGTCAGGACGTGAAAGGAGGTTATCGGACTTTTTTTCGAATTTGAAAAATATTTGTTTATGAGACTCTTTTCCCATTTTCACCCTCGAAGGCTCTCATTCCACACCCTCGGGATCTGCGAACGGGGGATGAGGACACCAACAATAATTTGAGGTCGTATTTTTCGTTTTTCTTCCTTTTTAATGGCTGGTCGAAGATAATCCTTTGAAGAGAAATCTTGTTTTGAGTTTATCTACTTTCTAAAGCTCTTTGTGGGTTATGATTATTGTTGTGCTGTGAAGGGGTGTGGGTTTGTTTCAACTGATTTTCTGTTGCGCGAGAGGAGTTGTACTGGTCTGAGAGGTTTGGGTGGCTCCTTTGTGCTGTTTTCGACTTTGTAGAGAGTAGGTAGGTCTTTTGTCATCCCAAAAATCACTACAAGACATGTAAATATTATTTAAGACTTACAATTGTGACGTCATTTCCTCTTCCACTTATTTCCAGCTCTTGATTGTGGGTTAACTTGAGTTATGATTCTTTCTTTTCAAATAGAAGACCAAAGTAATGAGGATGTTTACAGCATCAAGAGGTAGCCAGTTGACAGTAGAATGCAAGGCTCTCGAAAGCTTGGGTTAGGTTTTGTTTATTCCTTCTTCCACTTGTTGTAACTTGTTTAGTCTTTTATGGTGGATGGTTAAGCTTTCTTTATAATGTCTTCTCTGGTTTAGTTCCTGTCTTACTCTCTCTAAGGAATTCCTACCATCTGCACTTAAGACAAAAGTGTTGGAAGTGCTCTTGGCGCTAACTCTTCTTTGGTAACTGTAATTGCTGATGGTTAACGTACACACCAACAATAAACGATGAACTCTGAGGTTAGTCTTGTGTTGTATCTTATGACCTGTCCTGCTCTTTCAAAGTAGTTGACACCTGAATGTGATTTTGCATCCTTGAAACACTTTTTCTAAATCTGTCCACCTCCTCACTTCACTTTTATCTTTCTAAAAATGGCGGCTAACCTTTTTCAGCACCATCTCCTACATCTTACCGTCAATTCTGCCACTCTTCCTCAAACTTATGACGTCATTTTACGCTCAAACCTATTAAACACTGCTTTTGGGTTCAGCCGTTTTCTGACTTAATCTAAACACCAAACGGACTCACTTGACAGGAGAGAGCAAAAGTTCTAATTTGGTTCTACTTAAAACTTTTTCCTTTTCATTATTTGAAGGGACAGATACAGCCACCAACAATCCAACCAAAACCGAGAAACTCCACAAACAACCCAAGAAGAGGGCACAACAGCGACAAAAAACCGGAAGTAGTTCGAAACGAATCTCCCTTTTTCAAAAAACAACAATCAAGAGGACAGGACAATAAGAACAAAAAAGCTCCAAAAAGCAGTCTTCACAATTCAAAACACCAAAACACCCAACAAATCGCGTGACTAAATCGTGGTAAACAATAAAAAAAATTTTTTTTTATAGTCACGGACGGGGAAGCCTAAGGACCCTACAAAAATTAAAATTGTTGGAAACCCAGGTCTCATGTTCCCAATTTAATGGGCGAACCACCCACAGGAATGAATTCAACCGTTCACAAATATTAAAATAAAACCATTTTTGACAACTATGGCGTCCTTTTTGCTCCTCAAAACCCCCCTCCGACCTTCCCGTCCCTCTGGACTCGGGTGAATATCTAAATCGAGATTTTATTGCGTCTCGACGACAAACAAACAGGTTGAGGGAACAACGACAAACATGAACGGACACAAACATCTGGACGTTTTTGTTTTTTAGAGACTTCTGGCTCAGTTCTGGAGGAAGGTGGAACCCTAAAAACAAAAATTCTTAGGTTTGATGCCTAGCTTATGTGTTTTTGCTGTTGCTGTTGGGTTTGCTAATAAAGCAGACCCATCTTTTAACCCTTTTCTCCCTTTTTGCTAGGTCACTGACTTTGGTTAGAACTTATTACTCCAGCTTCCGGTTGTATTTCAACTTATCTGAATACGAGTTACCTGTTGCGTCAGTGCAACACGACATTTTTAACCCTAACTTCATGACGTCATAGGTCTCGTGACGTTTTTAAAGGTTTCGAATTGTTTCGCATCGAAAGTCTAGACGTAGCTAAGTTTGTAGTCGTTCCAACTCGAAGACTCTTGAATCCGTTTTCGTTCGTCCGCAGAAAACCACTCTGCTGTCTCGCCGTCGTCTCAGAAACCTTTCACTGAAATTATTTAAGAAAGAAAACCAAAAATTTTCAGGTTCTGTTGAGTGATGTGTGTGTGATTTAGTGACAAAGTAAATTAGTTAGAATTTAAAAAAAAAAGAGGAAACCAAGTGAAGTTAAAATGTACAAACCGGAAACAATCGGAGCAACATCCGAGGGTGTCGAAGCTTCAGGCACGACGACGTCGACAACAGCATCGGCGGTTACAAATCAAACTTCTGGTAAAGATACACAGGAGAGGGAATCCGTTCATTTGGATGCTGCTGTTGGGAAACTTCTCGAAGGTGAGAACATTTTTTTGTTTTCTTTTGGGTGATTCTCGCAAATTTCAGGTTCGTTGCGACATCGACAAATTCTCATTTTACGCGACTTTCACATTTTCGCTTTCTACTCTCCTACAACAATTCAAAGATTCGAATCTTTATCTCGTTTCTACGATTTTCTAAACGTTTCCTTTATCTAAGCAAGTCCCTTTCTAATAGATAACTTTCCAAGAAGTGGATAAAATTTTACATTGTTTCTAATTCGTGGACTAATCGGTTTATCGATAATTCGAAACCGATAATCCAGTTAGAATTTCTCGTTCATTTTCTAAATTATTAATAATCTCATTTTCTAGCCGGTTACGCGAGTTAGTCAAAGATTGCGGGGAGGAAACGGAAGCGAGTCTCATCCCTTAACACAAGGATTGCGTCCTAACATCATCCTAAGTAAGCTTAAAGACAACCATTCCCACTTCCGTCTCAAAATACTGCTGAAATAAACGTCAGATCTCGTTTTGTGCGGTGGCCACGTTCACAAGGAATCACATTAAAAGAGACCACTTTGATGAGCCTATCGTTTAGGTGACCAAGCCAACCCCCAAAACACCGAGATAGTTGCTGCTGTTTGTAGACAACAACCGCACAATTTTAAATCAATAAATCGGGGAGTGGGAGATAATCCGCATAAAAAGAAACTCGAGTGGATGTTTATGTAGGTTTATACATCTCGTTTATGTTTGAAAATTCCGCCGGCTTTTTTTGAACGAAGAGTATCTATAATACGGCATCACACAAGTTGGACGGAACGTTTGGCAAAAGTCAGCAGCAAACAGTTTTATCACCCTAAAGATTGACTAATAGCCCAGAAATTAAGAGCTAACTAACAATGTTAACAACGTCCGTGAAAATGTTAATTGCACGACAATTTTAAATCATGTTTCTGCCAATTTTTCTTTTTTGTTATTCGACGAAACGAAATTTCGCTTTTAAATTTTTTTAGAATCATTCACGTTCCCTCACTCTCATTCGAAGATTTTTCTCTTTCTATTGTGGTACAGGGTGTGCTGACTTTGAGTGATTGGTTTGCTATAAATATTTCTTTGCGTTTATAGAGTCTAACTGAATCACTTTTACTTTACACCTTATGATTGGGTCTCTGTGACATTTTAGAGAGTCCTTCCCTTCCCTCCATTTGTGTTTTTCTGTCGTTCAGTATCAGTATCAATATGATTACTCTATCATGAAGAATTATCAGATAGTCAAACAGCCCAGCAGCTATACCTTAGCTATCTTTGAGAATCCTCATTTGGCAGGAGGTCTGGTGTTGTGGTTAAAGTACTTGACTGTAGAAGTTTACTGTGTGGTCGTGAGATCAAATCACCAGAGGGCGAAAAACGGGTTTAAAACCAAAACTAAACTAAACTAATTTTCATCATTTTTGTCTTCACCCATCTTCTTGTAATCAACGGCCAACTTCTTCCTCACTTCCCGCTTCTGATCCAGGTTGAAAGCTTAGTCAGTGACATCCAAAATGACGAGAAGCGCTAAGAGTCTTTAAAATTTGATTTGCTGTTAACAATATTGGCTAGTACCACAATATGGATTATGACCGGCGAGGTTGTTTGATTCTCCAAAGATACAGTGGTTTCTGCAATATTTGCATTCTATGTAGGAAGAAACCCATTCTGTAGCCACTCTCCCAATAAGACTGACAAACTTCAGTAAATTGAAATACAGTTTCTCTGTCTGACAAGGAAAATAAAACAAGACAATACAATTTCTGGTGGTTACTGATACACACCAACTATTCTTGGTAAATGTGACAAATTCTTGAGTATTTATCACATTTACCGGCTAGTTTATAAAATATACAACTCGTAATGCGCCAATTAGTAAACGTTTGCTCGGATATTTGACTTCTGTCACTTCCTCTGAGATAGCCTCTTCCTGTTGAGAAGTTTGTTCACTGTTACTGGGAACACAGCTGCTTGGATTGGTTGCCTTTGGTCAGAAAAGTAAGAGAAGCCAAGTATCTCAGCAACCGTTTATTAATTGGCGCATTTCAAGTTGTATATTTCATAAACCAGCCGGTAAATGTGATAAATATTCGCTAATTTGTTACATTTACCAAGATTAACTGGTGATTATGAACTATAAATGTGTTAGCTCCATTTATCACTTTTGCCAAAACATATCTACGATACTGACAAAAAAGAATTAAAGTACTGAAATCAACATGTAGGAAACACCGGTCTGATGTGGTGTGCCTCGAGGTGTACATAGTGTTAAGTCATTCAAAAACCAGAAACGATCGCGAATGAAACTCAAACGAAAACAATTAGAACAAGTGAAAGAGAGAGAGAGAGAGAGAAGGAGATGGAGATAGGGATAGAGATGGATGGAACGGAGGAGTCTAAAGGTGTCGGCAAGTGTCAAAGGAAACAAAAAGGTTAAGATCACGGTAACCGGAGATGGTGGCCGGTGTTGAGTGGCTCAAATAGTGCGAACTGAAGTTCCATTCAAAGTTCGGGCAAGAGCCAGCCAACACAGGACTCCTCACAACTTTTCACAGAAACTCTTTTATTCTCGATAAACAAAGATGTCACTTAAGAAAATCTTGCTTCGCCGCCATCATTACAACAAAAATGAGTTCCTTATCGAATTATTTAATCATTTCCTTCGTTTTCTTTTATTAATAATATTCTTCACGTCTGTCTTGCCACCAATTAAACCACGTGCCTCCCCATTTTTCTTTTTCCCAATTGCTAAAACCGTGGATATCAAAAACGTTTTCGCCACAATTCCTTCATAATCTACCGTTTCATTGTCATTCATTTATTTATTCACTTGGTCAGTCATTCATTCACTCACTCATTCATTCATTTCCCAACTGTTTTCCTACTCAGCTCGGAAAGATTCTTTTTCTTTTCTTATTCGAAATTCAACGCCGAAGAGGACAACAAAAAACTCAAATGTCATCGTGTGTGAGTGTGTGATGGTGCTCATATGTGTGCCATGCTTATTCCAATATGGCTGAATCAGTGATGTGGGTGTGGCTTTCATGCATATGGCACACCCGCTTGGAATTTTTTAGACTTTGGGTTGACGAATGAACCAAGAAGTAAACGTTGTTTGGCTTTTTTGATCTCACTCCTCTCCGTTTGGGGGTTAGCTGATGATCACACCACCAACTTTATGTCTCAGGGTTCTGTCTACTTTCCTCCTCCACCATCTTTTTTGGTTTAATCACAAAATTGTTATGTAGTTGTGCAAAAGGTGACAGTTTCTCAATTTTGAAAAACACAACCCCCATTTGAGCTGACTCAGTTAGAGGCTCTAACAATACCTGGAATCGAAAATCATCTTCTGTTCAAATATCCACAAGGGTTTTGGATTCGTTTCCCGCGATTTAGGGTTCTGGTAGGACGTTATCAAGTTTAGAGCCAAATGAGTAAACTTAAGATGAGTTCTCTAGATTTATTAAGTTCTAAGGCTTACTCATTGTGCTGTGTAGTTGTGTCATTGTGATAGTACCGAGGTAAGTCCTGCTTGCATTTCTCTTTCAAATTTGTTATACCTGTAAAGAGGAAATTGATTCTACAGATACACTACAGCTCTCAACCATTGAATAGTCATTTGTATGCCACAAAATAGACGATGCTGAAAGTGGATAATATTTATTTACTAATAAATAAAACAGGGAATACGAATATGTTTGTCTACCGATGTTGCTAGTTTATTACTCTTGCCTAACTGCCTAACCCAAGACCACTATCTCACCCTTCAGTTCAATTACTTGACGACTAAAATAGAAAATGGCCCAAATTTTAACATTTCTTCAGATATCACGATTAAAAGCAGGAAAATTTAGAAAGTAAGAGGTACATCGAGAAACTAGAGCGATAGCTGAAGAGCATAAAGAAGTGGACTGGTAGCGTTAGGCATAAGTACAAAAAATTTTTCCAAACGGCTAAATCGTCAACTAAGCGAGTATAACTTTTGGTTTTGTACCTGTTTTGTACGAGTAACAGCAATCGTTCATCGAGTTTTCCAGACTATTAGGAGACATCCAGTTCAGAGGTTAAACAAAATCTCCTCCTCCTCTTCCTTCTCTCTTCAACCAAAAAAGAAAAACTAACTAACCGTTGGCTAACTCGAGTCAAAAACGGCTACAACAAAAACAACAACAACAAAGAGAAAAACATCAAACACCCACAAAATGATCCGTCGGGATGCTGACGAGATTTAATTTGTGCCCTCAAAGACTTTCGATTTTATGGAATCAAATAATCGAGGGCCTTTAAACCAAACAAACTTTGAAGTCAAAAAGTTATTCCTTCCCAATAAACAAACAAATTTCCGTTTCTACGTTTTTCTCTCTTAATGTCTTCATTCCCCTTTCCCACCTTCTTCTTCTTCCTCCTTTCCTGTCTTCGACAGCGTCCACCAAAACAGGTTTCCACTAATTGTGCAATCACGGGGTAGTGGTAATGATCCTGGTGGTGAAGAAAGATGAAACGCGTTTCGAGAATTTTTGGCAAAAGGTCATCCATCAATCCATCCATGTATGTATTAGGTGTAGGACAAGGGCACTGGCTGATAGTCTGATGCCAGCTCATTTGCCAAGTGTCTGGTTTTGGGCGGCCATTGTTTCTGTTTTGTTTTGTTGACGGTGTTCGACTAATAAAATAATAATTTTGCTTCCAACGAATTTTTTTAAAAATTACCTTTGCTGCCGTCGATCTACCGGAAGTCG
This sequence comes from Columbicola columbae, assembly GCA_016920875.1. Classification (NCBI taxonomy): domain Eukaryota; kingdom Metazoa; phylum Arthropoda; class Insecta; order Psocodea; family Philopteridae; genus Columbicola; species Columbicola columbae. The sequence continues at coordinate 3,740,366 of JADMLL010000003.1, read as the reverse complement.
TTGAAGAAACAAAAGAAACTCAGGTGGATGTTCGATTAAACAAATTTCGAACCAAAAAGAAGTTTACAGTCGCCTTCAGTATTTAATCTCCAGTTATAGAGAAGCGATGGAGTCAAGTTTAAGGAAAGTTAGTTCAGTTAACTAATCATACAGTTTTGGGTTAGACAGAACAAGATGAAGTCAAAAGAAAGAAAACAATTCGAGAAATGAAGGCAAAAAGAAGAAGATTACAGAAAACAGACAAGCAGACCGAAGATACAAGACCTATCCGGTAGGTGATGGCACAAGAAGGAAAACCGTTGTTCAGATGATTCAAAATTGAAAGGGAAGTTGTTTAGATCAGCTACCTGATGATGGCGAGACCTAGAAAGAGGATTGTAGCCTCCGGAAGCAATCCAGGATTGGTGGAGTCTATTGGGAGAGCACTCACACACAGTGAAGACACCATAAATTAATAAACAAATCAATTAACAAGTTTTATTTGATTCGAGAGAAGATGAAATCGAATTTAGAAACTTGAATCCATTTGTTCCCGACGACCTGACATGTGTTGGCTCTTTCTTACGAGTCTTGAACCTTCCATCTTTCGTACTTCTGGCTTTTCTCCTTTTCATTTATAGTGATTCCGTTTCCGTTTTCTTCTTTCCTCGTCAACTTTTATTGTAATAGTAAGAGGATCTGTTTTCGGTCACTACTTCGTCTTCCAGATGGATTTAACTCACCACAATGGCGACAAATCCACATTCTCAAACGCGACCATAATACCACACGAAATCATTTCTCAATTACATGCACCACGTGTCAAAACCTCATGCAACATTCAAGAGTGTAAACGAAAAACGCTTCGACAATTAGATTTCTCAATATTTTCCGTGCGAAACCTTAGGTTTTATGTCAGGTACACCGGTAGCAAGTCACCAAGTGGATGACGGGAGAGCAACAACAACCCAGGGTCGTTCTGCCTGATTTTAATGATCCGTTAAATCTTCGTATGTTCGGTGGTCGGTTTGGTGGTCCACACTTTTCGGCATTCTTCACCTTCCCAACCTCTCTCCTTCCGAGTATTTCATTAATTCGTCTCAATACGTGCAACAGTTCGCCATTTTTGATCGAATAATTTTCCGTTAATTGATTTTGTTAGTCAAACGCGACAGAGAAGAAATATTGTTTTGTTTGATTTAACGGCATTCGAAGTGCGAGGTACGCTATTTTGATTCCTTCCATGTTTGATTTGTGCGATTTGAGTGTAAAGTTCTTGTGTACGAGTTGTGAGCTTTCCGTCGGAACGAAAACGAGGGAGGAACAGAGTTCTTTCACATTCCGTCGGCAACCAATCAAAGTCGAACTCAACAATCTCCATCATCTCTCTGTCTAAAAATTGAAGAAAAAAAAAAAAACGAACAACCATCAACTGTGACACAACAACCCAAAACCCATAGTCACAAAGTCATTAAAACAAACAAAACCAAATCGAAATTCTTTTTAGACGTAAATCATCTAAACAGAACAGACTGATGATAGATGAAGATAATAGATCATCTACATATAATCCATACAGATTCTTTTAAAACGTTCAAACACAATCAAATCCCTGGAAAACAGCAACAAACAATTCGAAAAACCCTCCCAAAATCGCGCTGACATCTGCTGACAACAGAAAACAAATTCGCTTAATCGCGACAAAGGAACTCATTCAAATCAGAAACAAAACCTAATTATAATTCGGAAATCTGTTTAAGAAAGAAAGAAAGAAAACAGAAAGAAAGGAATAATTGTTCGGGATTAATATAGCGGATAACGAGTCTTCAAAACCGGAAAACAAAAGAAGAAAGTGGAAGGGCAGGAGGAGAGGAAAAACTGATGAAGCAGAGAGGGGCGTACCTGGAAACGAGAAATTCGGGATTTTTCAAATTTTCGAAAAGAGACCCGAGCTAGACGAAAAGGAGACACGAACGGGTGAAACGAACGCCGGCTTCCTTCTCCCCGACCTCCTACTCCCACTCATCTCCCGTTCTCTCCGGCCCCAAAAATAATTTTCGGTCGAAATGAGAATTATAAATTAGTGGAGGACATGGAGCGTGCAGAATGGGAAACAAAGGGCCCCTTTCACCAGAGGCTCCGTCACGGGGTCTTAATTTCCGCCCGGGGAATTTCTCGTATAACGACTCGATGATAGCGAAGAGAAGAAGACCCGGGATCTTCTTATAAAAGACGACGTATCTTCTCTTTCTAATTTGTTTTTATTTTCCCTTATTAATTATTTTCATTTAATAAGTGGAAGTTTTTTTTGTTTCATTTTGTCTACCCGCTCCCATAACCCTCCACCCCCTCGCACGTCTTATCTTCCACTACCATCTATCTAGCTCCCAGAAAGCACTCACCACTCTCTCTCACACACAGACATCTTCAGACCAAATTATTCACTTTCAAAGCGAATTGCCGGAAGGGAGACAACAACAACAAAAAATGTTTTAACAGATTTTGGAAGAGGAAGACTTGGAGATTGGAAGATGGACTCGAATCAAAGTAGGCAAAAAAACAAAAGAGACCCAGAAGATATATTGCGAAAAAGGTGGAGGAAGTTGGGTCATCTACTTCTTTAGATGATAGAAAATAAACAGAAAATTGTTTAAACCAATCAGTCAATCAATCAATCAATCAATAATGGTTCCCTCGGGGGGAAAATGCTCCCGAAAAAATTCTGTCTTGCTGTTGGTTGAGTGGGTTGCTTCAAACTGATGTCATCTTCTCTGGTGTCTTTTGGCTCCCCGGTTAGCTTTTCTTAGGTAAATTCCCAGAGCCCGAAGTGAAAGAAACAACATTAAAGAGTATAGTGTTATACTATATAATATAATATAATAAAAGTAATATGGAGTAACACAAAATGTTTGGGACGATGGATTAACCGAACACAACAGTCGTCAGTCGTAGACAAGAAGTTAAAGGTACAGTTCAGTGCTTCTGGAAGGAAAACCGGTAGACTAACCCAATTAGCACTAAATTTGATGTTGTACACAAAATTCAGAATTGCTGTCGAGTTTCCTGCACCGGAAGTGACGGAAATTTTAACAGTTTCATAAATAATAAATTGACAAAAAGAAAACCAAAACACAAACCAGAAGACTCAGCTCCAATCATCCAAGAACCTTCTGAAACTTGCACACTACAGGACACCGTATATCGCGTGTTTGTAGCAGACGCCGTGCTGTAGACGCTTTGCCAGAAGATGGATTCAGTACAGCAATGAGCCTGTGTCAGGGCATCAAACCAAGACAATATTTAACGACCAAAGGAAGCGGAAGGAACACAACAAAAGATTCAGTATACAGACCGGATCAAACGATAATCTCCCAGTTTGCAGGAGGGCCTGTCACGGGGAAGGGAAGCAGGGAAAATGGAAAAAGACGGAAAGAAGATGAAGAAGAAGAAGAAAAACTAAAAAGAAAGCAAACCGTGTGGAAACATCAATAATATTTTTAAGCAATAAAAATACCTTTTCTGTTTCGGAGCGAGACACAAACAAACAAACAAATGAGTCAAGTCGCGCGTCGGTCATGTCTTCATCAGATAACAGACATTTTTTTTTACTTGCAACAAGGCCGCAGCGACGGGAGACGGGAGAAGATGGTAGAGGTAGTGGTGGTGGAGGAGGAGGAAGATTTTTTTCTCTTCTTTGATTTGACTGCGTTTCAATAATGCCAGATGAAATGAAAACAAGTGCACCCAACTTTGTCTGGAGATTTTGTAAACACAAATACGGGGTGCCCCAAGGGAGGTGGAATAGGAAGAAGAGGAGATGGTGGTGGGGCCTCAGCTTTGTGTAACGTGGAACCGTGTGAGGAGATCCCGAGCCCAAAAAGTTCCGGCAGGTCTTTAGAAGATAAAACGAATACAACCTTGATGATTGGGTCATCTTCGGCAACCGTCAGGCTTTTCATTACCGTCTTTCTCGATTTCTGATGGCGTTTTCCTCACTTCCGGTTAGTTTCTGTATATATGAAACAACTATCCCCCGATTTTGTTACAATAACAGTTCCTTCAGCTTTACCATCTTTCATTTTTAGTTTGGTGGCAATTGTTGAATTGGTTTTGTTTCTAAAAATCTTCAGGTTTCTAAATATCTAACTTGTGATGGGGAATTTAACAAAAGCTTGCTCGAATTATGAGCTGGCTATTTTATAAACTAGCCGGTAAATGTGATAAATATTCACTAATTTATCACATTTGCCATGCTTAGTTGATGATTATGAATAATCGCCAGGAATTATACAAATTTTTGTCTGATTTATCACTCTTGCCGTAACATATATATAACTTTACTTTGCGGTTCACATAATACAAAGTTCATCTGCTCTTTCTGTTAGCTTCTAATTCAGAGGTGATGCTTAGTGATTGTGTTTCAGTTCGTGTTTCTTGTAGTTGTTGTTGTCTTCATACGGGAGGTCTGCTGTCGAGTCGTCAAAGGGCCTGATCATCGCAGTTATAGTTAAACGTTCGAGTTCATCTCAAAAATGGGATCAAAACTCTAATTGTTTTCCTGTGTCCTCATCTTCTTTCTTTTATGTTTTTATACTAATTGGTAAACATAAACTTCAATTCTGTCGAAACTATTAACATATACAATCCTCCCCACCGACGAAACCCCTCAGTACCATTTTAATTGATCCACACTCAGCATCAGCGCTCCCTCTCTCACCTCTTCCCATCGACATCTCAATCCTTTCAAAATCCTTTTAAGAGATTTCGTGACATCCTTCCCTCTCCAACCTTTCATCTTTTACTCAAGACCACAAATTTAAAAGACGGACTAGAGCTTAAGGGCCGCGTTCCGGATAATAAGACAATGGAATTCGGTGAGCAACAGGAGCAGGAAAGAAGAGCGACAGAAGAGCGGAGGAGGAGGAGGAGATTTCATTCGGTTCTTCAATCTTCGCCTAATTGCAGAGGCGGAGAATTCTCAACTCTTTCCACCACGAGAAATCCTTCGACATCTTTGACAAATTTCATCTCCCGCTACCCCATCAACCCTCTCACCCACCCTCCTCCTCCTCCATCTTTCTTCTTTTCTTCACGTTTGAACGATCTTTTAATTTATTACACCCGGGTAAAAAAAAAGCAGAAGAAAAAAAAATATTGGACAAAAAAAAGGGATTTCCATGGCGCAGAAAGAAGAAGAAAAAAATGGGAGACGGAGGAGAAGGAGCAGGGAGGCGGGGAGAGGAGAAAGGAAAAGGAAAGGAGGGAATAAGGCGTCCGAAAAGTTTATTAATTACCCGAATGAGTTAATTAGAGCTGGCGTATTAATAAATTAAGAATATTTTGTTGGAAAGCTATCAAATTAGTAATTATCTTAATAATTATCAATGAAACGTGTCCTCATTAAATTTTCTTTCATCGTTTTACACCTCATTTCCAAATCTGTTGATTTACGCGACGTGGAAACGTTATTTCGGGACGGATTCACCGGTGAGAGAAGGCTGTGAGAGTTAGTAAGAGAAGGAGGAGGAGGAGGAGGAGAACCAGGATTCCTTTCCCACTTCAAAGGAAATTTTTCGATTCCGAAAAAAAAAGTTTTTCGCGAATGACTTGACGCGATTTTTTTGAACTTTTTTATAAAAAGAAGAAAGGCGGGAGGAGGTGAGGGGTTGGAGGGGGAAGAGAAACGTGAGTGATTTGCAACTTTCGCTTTGTTTTTATATTAAAGAAAATGCCTTCGAGTTTGTGTCACTGAGGTTCCTCTTTCTCTCTCTCTCTCTCTGTCTTTTGATTTGATTTCTTTGACTCTTCATCTCAATTCTGTGCTTTCATCTTCGTTTTGGGTTTGGTTGTTTGTGTCTCCCACTGACATAATTTTTGTTTTTAGCACATTTTTATCTGCATCCCTCTTTTTTTTTCAATTTATCTATCTTCCATCATTCATTGTTGGTCTCGTTTCCTTCCCACTTTCATTCAGTTTCAAAGTTGTCTAATGTTGGTGATGGTTTAGTTTGGCTATAACGCCGTCGGACCCAAATTTTTGGAAAAATAAGACGATTTGCTCATTCAGAGGTTTTTGCCAAAGTTAAAAGCTGTTGTTGCTCGCTTTCTGTATATTTTTATGACTTCTTTCTTCTTCTTTCACTATTTTATTCTTCTACTTCACTACTTTTGTCTTCTACATTCTTTTGCTTGTCCAAATTCTTCGTTTTCATTTTAATCCCTCAATTCCCTTTTGGGATTGTACCCTTTCTGCTGGATAATTAGAAAACCAGAAAATTTTGCTACTCAAAGGTGAGCTAGCCTTAACATTTCGGTAAATTTAATGAAGGAAACAGAAGAAACGGGACCTTCTTCTACTGATGATGCCTACAGGTTTTTACTGTTGACAAAACATTTAGACGATTTTTTCAAAAATTTGACTACAGTGATGTTACTGATAGAACAACATTAATAATGACAGTAGTCAAAATGTCAAAACTTACCTTCTAACTTCTTCGTGTCTCCATCTTTTACCTAAAATTCGGTTGGACTACCTTCCAAAATAGTTTCTTAAGCAGACTACAATTTTTGATTGTGATCAAGTACAGCTGATTTTCCACTGACAAACTTTTCGGTACTTTTCTCTGGGCAGCAGAAAGAGTAGAATACCTAGCAACAACAGGAATGATACTGAATAAATGCGCATTGATAAACCTTAACATAACCCCAGCCAATCACCGAAGAGAGGAAATAAAAAAAGCAAAAACACAAAAGCGGGGAAAAAAGAAAAGCACAACAGCAATCACAACTCGAAAAACTCAGAGGAGTGGAAACTTAGATAAGGAAACCACAGCAGACATTTACTGGAAAAAAATCAAAAAACTTATCGGAAGTCGCTCACCAAGAAAAATTGTTGGAAAATCAAAGTCACAAGCTAAACACGAAGGATTATTCAAAATGGCGACATCCCTCGCTTTGTGCTAAATGAAAATTTCTTCTTTCCCCGAAGAAGATTGGAAAGGAAAATCTCCTTAAGACGTTAACGGAATCCAGTTCCAGCATCCGGTTGGCTGGATCGGAACGAACCACGACGTCATTTCCCTTTTTCTAAATTTGGCGCCAAAATTTAATTTCTGCGGTTTGTTAAATCCCGACCTCCTCCCCGTTCCGGGTTAGCTGTTACAGTCATTTATGTGGAGTCGTCAGATCCTAACTGGCAGCGGCATCTTTTTCATCTCGAACTCTTCCTCCAGGGTTCATTTTCATCCTTCCTCCTCCACCATCACCGTACCCCCCTTAACTTCCCCCAACAATCCTAATTTGTTCAGCCGGGAGATCTGGTTCCGACTCAATTAGGATGAAGTTGATTGCCATGTGATTGGAACCAAAAATCCCTTCCGTCTTCTTCTCCTTCTTCGTTCTCGTCTTCTTTCCAATTTTCTCACGAGGTTTTCATTTTTCCAGGAAATTCGCTGTTGGACGTCATTTTGAAGATGCGTCACCACAGTTTGTGATTATTATCTTCCATCAATGATTAATTGAATGATTAGTCAGTTTTGTGTTTTGTTTTGCGGTGATCGTGAGTTTACTTTTTTTTTCTTCTTTTTTGGTTTTGTTTCTGATAAAAATCTCAGGTTCCAAAGGGGTGTCCAAAATTTTGTGCTGCGTGTCTGGGTTTTATCTTTTCTCTCTCTTGTTCCGTTTAATACATTTTACTCGTGTCACGTGAATTGTGTTCAAAACCTACAACTGAATCATATTTGGAGATGATGTCAAAGTGATCCTTTATCCAATGCTTTTATCTACTTCCATCGTACCACTTTCCTGGAAAAATTTTTAATTTTGAGGGGAAATAAATTTTCAAAAATTCTGAAAGTCTACCAAATTTAGTTTTAGTTTTTCTCAATTCAACTATCAACCATCCCCTAATTTCAAGACAATGACTATTTGGTTTAGCTCTATGTAGCTTTCTATTTAGTAAATAGTTCAGTGTCTTAACCCTAGGATAAAAGAATTTGCGAATTCGGCTAGAAAAATATAGAAAATTAATAAAGAGAAGGAAGAGGAGTAAAATAAAAAAGATATTAGTCAATGGGAGACTAGAAATTTCAAATTTTCATTGTTTCTAGTTGAAAAACTTAATTTTTGGGACATCAATTAAAAAAACGGTTTTCTACCAAACCACAACTTCGTCATTCTTTGTCCTGAATCGTCTTTCAATACAAACATTCTCAAATTCTTAATCTCTGCTGAATTTTTAAATTTGGGAATTTTAACATCTACCTGTTGAAACTTGTTTACTGGTTCTTGCACCATCTCTCTTAAATTATTTATTTCTATTGTAAATATTCTTTAAAAATTTGTCTTCGACAATACTCATCGATGTCTTTGTCTTGGTGGACAAGTGGATGAACACCACTTTGGCGGTGAGTGGATGTTTTTGTCCAAGTCTCTGTAGTGGTGGTGGTTTTAATCCCGTTTTTCACCCTTTTTTTGGGTATAGCAGGATGCGGAAGGACTATTCGAACTCATGACTATAACGTCCAAGTCAGGAACTCTAACCTCAACACTACGTCTCCCGCGCGTCATTTTTACACATATATTAGCTGGACAGGAGAATAATGTTGGTTCTGTGAATTACACCTACTACATATCTTACGGTAAAAGTGATAAGTCAGGCGAATATGTTTATGATATCGGGTGATTATTTATAATCACCAAATTAGCTGGGTAATGTAACAAATTACTGAGTATTTATCACTTTTAGCGGCTAGTTTATAAAATCTCCAGCTCGTACTGGTGAATTTAATAAAAGTTTGCTGAGATTCCTGGCTTCTATCACTTCTTAATCTCTTGTATCGACCGCTTCTTTTTGGGAGATTAGTTCACTGTTACTGGCTAGAACAGTTAACCGGATTGCTTGAATTTTGTCAGAAAAGTGAAGCATCTGAGGAAATTCAGTTGAAGATTTTATAAACTAGTCGGTAAATGTGATAAATATTTGTGGTCACATTTACCAGGCTTAGTTTTAAATCAGTGGAAGGAGAACCACCCACAAGCACTTCAAAATTTGTTAATTGACCACACCGCAGGCTTCCCTCAAAAGTGTTCCAATTTTATAAGTTTTGTAAGGTGCGTTTTCACCAACCCTGCCACTACAGTTGATGGTCACAACTTATTCGGTATAAGGAAGAAATAGTCTGTTAACTAGAACTAGTGCTTAAAGATCTTCTGACAGAGCAACACGTGTAAGATACTTTGTCTGATTTTAAAATGAAAGGAGAGAGAAACCCATCCTTCGTCTCATCTTCAAGCGTATTTTCCCCTTGAGAAACCGATATGAGAAGTTACCAGAGTTTCAAAAGCGTCCCCTCAAAAACAAACTTTTTTATTGCTACAACAAAACTTTTTAAAATTACCGGAGCCGGAAACAGATCACCCAACAAAGTTTCGATTCTAAAGAAGAAAGATTCTAAAAACTTGTATCTTATGTCTTTCTAAAATTATTTTTTTATCTGAAAGCTGGTTAGTTATCTACAAAATTTGATTTTGAACTTAAATTGTTTTACTCATCTTAAAATTTTCTTTTTCATTGATTTCGATTCCTGGCCAAAGACATAAATTGAGAAGGAAACTTTGCTAAGTATGAGTCAAAAACTTTTCCTCTCCCAAAGCTTTCGAACCTGAAATTCACTTACGACGAAAATTTGATGAATTGATCAACAAAGAAACAAAAATGAAGAAGAAAAGCCGGGAGTTGAATGAGAGAAGAAAGTAAAACCACCGAAACAAAAGTTCCTTCCAAAAATTTTCCACCCGACAAATATTTTCTTTGTTTTAAGGTTACGACTGGACAATGTTACCCGTCACTCACAAATCCGGATCAAAAAGGAAAGAACACATAAAACGTCCGATGAACGCTTTCATGGTGTGGGCACAGGCGGCCCGACGAAAATTAGCCGATCAATATCCGCAATTACACAACGCAGAGCTTTCGAAAACCCTCGGAAAACTCTGGAGGTAAAAACCAAACAAACAAACAAACAACCTTCTCCTCCCATCATCCCCATCCTATAAACATCAGAGAAACTTTTTTTTGTGTCGAATTATCTTTACTTCATCCATCCTCCGCGTCGCCATTTTTATTTTTTGTGTCCTCCTTTCTCTTTGTAGGATATTAAGCGACGAAGAAAAATTACCTTTTATAGATGAAGCTGAGAGACTGCGGAGTGCTCACAAGAAGCAACATCCAGATTATAAGGTGAGGATGTGGTTTTGATTTTTAGATTTTAGAAAATTTTGATAGTTACCAGGAAGAGGTTGTGGGTGTCTTTCTTTCGTCTTCGTGGTGTCTTCTAATCAGGCTCTCAAACAAATTCTTGGAGTGGTTTCGTCAATGACTAGATTTTCATACAGAGAGGGAGCTTTCTGAAATGTAACAAATTCATAACGATTTTAGAAAGAATTCTAAGTCAACAATGAAACCCGAAAATCGTTTTAGAATTTGCGATATCGATTCGAATTGTCTAGAATCTGGTTCTAATCAATATGTTGTGGCCCCGTTTAGGCTAATTTTATTGTTTGTCATGTTTAAAATATCAGTACCAGCCAAGGAGGAGAAAACCGCCAAAAAGCTTGTCTAACAATATCGTCACTGCGGATAGCGAAGTGCTGGACCGTCAGCACCCTCGGCTCTCTACCACGAATCAGATTCGTGTAGGTCTTACCCGGACACGAGGTCTCCGTTGGGCGATTGCCAAAAGGCCTACAGCGGAGATTCCAGATCTCCGGATTCGGCGAAAGGTTATCTCTCCGACGGTCGAGTCGAAGTGTCTCGAACGTTTTCCGACGGGAGATCCTCGTCGTCCTCACTCACCGAGTCGAGAATGTTCTACGAAACTTCTAGAAACTTGAACGAATCTAGGAATTATATCGGAGACGGGAAGTCCTTCATGGATGGAAGGAATTTCGGTGAATGTTCGAAGATTCATTCTCTATGTGATAGTCATTTGGTTTCGTCGAAAGCTCACTTGCAATCGCCGACGAGGTAAATACTTCCGTTCTTTCATTTCTGGGATTTCGTTCTTACCTTCCGCCTCTAAATTTTTAAAAACTATCCTCAGGTTCGTCAAACTAGCCGAAACTTCACCGAGGAATGACTGCTCATATGGGAAAATGTACGACCCAAGGGATTCGGCTTCCAGTTCGGAACCTCTTCGATTAGAACCTGAAAAGACATCACCTCACTGGTAAGTACTCACAAATCTCTCACACACAATCTACCTTTTGAGGGCACACTTCCGGTTCAGCTCTCAGCCATTTCTAAACCATCTGTTTCAGTACATACGGCCAATACCAGTTCATGGGCGAAACATCCCAATATCGAACCCACCCGGCGAGCTTCGTTTACGATCCATCCCCAGGTTCACATTTAAGAGGTCCAGCTCCTCCCTACCACGGAGGAAGTGACGTCACTTTCAACAATTATCAATATTATCAGTATCCACAATCTGGGCCTTATTACTGCTCTCCTAGATGAGTACTTCCGTTTGAAATAAAATTTTTATTAGTTGACAACAAGCAAACGAGTTTATAACTGTATAAAAAAATTATAAATAAATAAAATAATTGTTTTTTTAAATAATCATCTATTTTTTGTTATTTTTCTTTTATTCATATTAAACCGTATAAACTCAGTTATAAAATCAACGTATGACAGAGAGAATAATAAAAATTAATTGAATTCATCTAGATCTTCACAAATTTATTCCTACGACAACCGATATTTATTTTAAATAAGTGCAAAAAATAATTAAATAAATAATCAATTCGTTTATAACAAAAAAAAAGTTTCGAAAGCTGCGCAGTGGTTTCAGGCGGTCTACCAACTGTCGTGTTCTCGTGCACTGGGATTGCATAAACTTTATACTCCAGGCGGTGGGCGCTCCAAAAATTAATTAAAATTTATTTAACGGTCTTATTTTTCAAATTTTCTGTGGTGTCCTGAAAATAACTAAGTCAACAAACATAAATACAATATTTAAAACAAGTCAACGGTGGGTATACATAAAATATCGAGGTCGAAATATTTTATTTATATAAAAATTTGTCAAAAGTTTCTCTCGCGAAAATTTTGAAAGTTTCCTGGTTAAAGTGTCCAATTTAACCTGAGAAAGAAAAATCAACAACCGTTATGTGTGTGCGCGCTCATGAATAAACACCACATGTGAGCTTAAATTAATTTAAAACTTTTAATTAAACGTTATAAACATGAAACAAAAAATTAGACCCAACACTATCGCCACCACCATCACCATCACCCGGTAGACAGTATCGTTGTTTCTGTATTCACGACTGTACCAAATACTTTTTGTGTTATCTTCCATACAACACAGCACACATGAACGAAATTGAAATATGTTTGTTGACTTAGGCATGAGTATGATAGTAACTCTAGCAGCTTATAGAACACAAACTTGTCATGGAAGACAAAAAGGCTGCTACGAAGACATGAAAAAATGTTGACGAAGAAGTATTGCTTGATGTTACGGTAATGTGGATACCATGTCATAGAGATATACAGATGATTATGGTTAATTAATTATCTGTCGTTTGATTGATGAGTATTACAAGAGAAGCTCTCAGCTGATAAGGAGTGTAATGTATTGTATATAACTCTCAACTGAAATTTGTCAAGATATTTACACTTCCATGAAACATATACTGTATGAGACTAGAATCGTTCTTATCAATGATTACACTCTTATTGTGATTACATAAAGCGAGTTAAATTCTATAAGACATTGAATTTCTTTATATTTTTAAATCAATCAGTGTGCAATATTTATGAAAAACCTTACTTCTTTCAAATCCATCTACAACCAAAAACCAGATTAACCCATTTAATGACATGATCCTCATTTATGAGATCGAGTACTTAAAAGTGTTTACAACGTCCTTGTGACCAGAGGATTAAAAATTCGACACAGTAGAGTGTAATCAATGTTAGGACACCACAACCGACTAGGTGCATGCATCCTTTAAGAGCATTTTCTGTCACTGAATAAAAAATCAGCAGGTTACGGGTTAATAAGATTCAAGTCATAACACAAATAACCCTTTTGCACCAAACACTGACAAATGTAAAGACCGCCTGTAACCCACGCGAACACACCGAAGACTTAACATAGAGAACACTTAACAAAAAAAATTTACACCACCACGGACACACAACAAAAACATGTGCAGTTATGTTCTTTCAAACGCTTAATTAAATACATAAAACGACATTAAATAAATAATACAACAGAAAACATCTTCGACGGCTTCATTTTGTAATTATGACCAAAACCAAAATCCCATATCAGCCCGACTCCCGTCCGACATCCAAAAATGACTGGGACCCATTCACAAATATTTTTTAAATGTTACGTGTGCAATTTATTTTTCTATTTAAAAAAATTATTTCATAAAATTTTTGTATAAAATTGATTTCGCTTATAAATTTTTCGATTAGAGTCCGCCTAAAAAAAAATTTCGTTTCGAAGGAGGACCTTAAAATAGAGTAAAAAAATTGTTGAAGAATAATTTATAAACCCTTCCTCCTTGGTACTTAAAATTTTTTAAAAGGTTTTCCCACTTCCGCTAAATTTTTTTGACTTTTTTTAATAGTGATAACTGCCTTATTCCGCTCCTGAAGCAATTTTTCCTTTTGATCTTAAATCAAAATTCAAATTTTCGTAAACGCGATAAATTTTAGCAACAAAAAAATTTTGTTTTCTGTTTAGGTTCCAATTTTGGGTTGTGACAAAGATTACTATGGGAGTAGGCACGTGTAATTTTCATTTTGCACGTGCACCTAAGACCTATTTATTTAAAGTGACAGCAAGAAGCGATTAATTTGATTTGTTTTCAAATACGCTTAGGTTTATTGAATTTTCATTCTGTTGAGAGGTTTTGAAACAATTTTATAAATGATTTTATAAACGCCTAAAAACATTTTAAGGCGCGTTTTAGTTTAAAATAAGTTCTTCATTTCAAAAAGGAAAATTCGGGCTTTGAGTTTATATTTACTGTTTGGAAGTTGAAAATTTTTTAAAATATAAAAAAGGCGCGCTTTTATAAATTCAAAATTTTTTACTTTCGGTTGGCCATCCTGATTTCCGAGCTGTGATTCACCATTTTTGTGTGAAGTTTTGATTTCCCTCAACTTTTACTTTCACAAAAAGTTATTTTCATTTGGAACTAAAGTCCACAATCAGTTTCATTAGTATCTTGTTGTGTCCATTCAGCTTTACTCTTGACAAACATGATCACATGACTCAACCACCACACAACAGATCAAGTTATACCTCAATCAACAAATCCGAATGACGCATTCGGGGCACAATATTATGACATCAAACCACGACACACAAAAAATAGGGAATGATAGCTCAGATATAACAATCAGGATCATGAAAACAAAAACGTCCGCGTTTTGCGAATCACAAAAAAAAGTTTATCTTTGTTTATACAGACAAAAAAGGAAAAATTGCTGACGGAGCCAAACGACACGTGTACACCCTCCGAAAACAAAAACGGAAAATTTTTACAGATACAAAATAATTTTATTTACATGCGCGTGTGTGTATATGATATGTAATACAATCGGTTTGGCTCACGAATTTCTTTTCGAAATGCTAACCCTCGGAACCAAATTTTCGAAAAGTTTACCGGTTCATATGGGTTACGTCATCTGAAATTTTTTTTCTTCAATAAATCAGTGGCGTAAGCTCTTTTTTTAGTGTGATAGGGAAAGGGTGATAGAAGAGATCCACCAATTTAGCAACTCAACAAAATTTAAAACCCAGACTCAAAAATTAGTAAAAAATTTGTATTACCGTAAAATGGGGTTGTCGGAGAGCTGAAAAATTAATTTCTTTGAGGGAGAGGGTAAGCAAAAGGTTTTTTAGTATTGATACCTCCTCAAATATTAAAAAGAATTTAGCTAGTTTAAATTTTCCTGATGATAGAATGAAAAAGATTGAGAATCAAATTTCTGTTGCTGACCATGAAGGTCATAAGCATTTCAGTTTCTCACAAATTTAAGGTTTAAATTTACTTCTTGTTTCTGCTTTCTCTCCTTATTAAACCGTATTTTCCTTTGAACTAATAAAAATTTTTTTAATTACTAATAATATCACACAAGATCAGGACCGAAAGTAGTCACCAACCCTATTTGAAATGTGATTAATTCTGTTTTTGTCTTTGTCTCCTCAAAGTCTGCGACCTTCTCTGATATTAAATAACTAAACCCTTGTTCTGGATGGAAGAACCAATAAACAAAAGCAAATTTAAAATGTTAAGCAATCATCGACATTCTGTTGCCATCTCCAACAAAACAAGTTGCTTACAACACCACAACTAAAAACAGAATTGAAGGGAAGGAAACAAAACTTACAAGAATCACAAAACAAATTTTAAAAAGAAAAATTCCAAAAAATTGGATAATTTCTCTTCTGCCTCACCTCCCAGACCTCCTCATCGCTCCCCTGCCCTCAGTCAGCTACCCCAAAAATTCATTTAATTCGATCCCGAAATATAATTATGGGAAATTGTTAATTTCTCCTCCCAGAGATAATTACGTTATAACGGTTATTTGAGATTAAATGGGTTTAAAAAAAGATGAAGAGGATGAGGCCAAGGAGAAAATTTCTCTTTCGGGACGTTTAAATAAAGTTCGAACTGGAAATGAGAAATGGACCAATCAAAATAAACCTAAGTAACACACCGCTAAAGAGAGAAACTGAGAGAGAGAGAGAGAGAATCTTTCTGCAAAACCACCGAAGCACATTAATCAAGGCCAACAAAACCTCGTTTTTTGTTGTTTGCGTTTACTGTTTCGGCCATTTTCTTTCTCCCCGCTTTCCCAAACTCCCTTCTCTCCTTTTTTTGTCTCGGTTCTTACTTTTCCCTATCCTTTCGTCTTCATAGTCTTGGATGAAATCATAAAAACGGAAATAGAAATAACGATTTCTCTTTGTTTTTAGATGTTTAAGTGAAAACTTAACGAGAAGCTAATATCGCTGAATTCGAAAAATTTTCTATATCTTATTCCTTCAATTCCTTTGCTCATCTTTCATTTCTCTCTTAATATTCCACTATCGGAGAAAATTTCGGAAACGAGAAAACCGAAATCGAAATTACCAATAATAACGAAATTTCAATTGTGATTCACGTTTTCTTTTCTTTTCTCTTCCTATACCCCACCACAACCTCTCCTTTTTCTTTAATTCCTTTCCTGTCTTCTTTTCATAACAACGTAAATGAAATTTCTTAAATTCAAGACGGGAAAAGCAGAACCGGAACCGAAATGATTATACTCATATCATAACAGTTGTTAACCACGCGAAAGGTCAACGTGGTGCAAACCTCTAAGTTACCCTGGCGGTCGGTTCGTGTAATAATGGTAAAATCAAATCTGTCTAAGGTGGTAGACTTCTTCGACAGAAGCTAAATGTCTGGCCGCCTGTGTTCGTGGAATCGGAGCAAACAGCTCTTATTCCTATAAGTGGAGCTAACAACAGTCAAAACAAATACTACAGGAAGAAGTTTAGAATTCTGATGAGAGAACTTTAAGGAGAAGATTTGGGAAGGACAGAAATTCTGGTTACCCTAAATAATAAAGGTTAATAAAGGTTCCCCAAAAAACCCGAGACTACGTTCTGTGTACTAGAAAAATGCGTTTTATGGGACATACATTCTCAGACCCATCTAGAAGGTCGAACAACACTCTTGAGTGTAAGAGTTATGGAAAGTTATTTATGAATCAGTTTTTTACCCTTATTTGTGACAAATCCAGTTGTGGTTATATATAACTGATTATACTGTACATAAGAGGAATAGTCGCAATTTTTTGTTGTAATTTGCCTTTCACGACTCAACTATGAAATGCTGACAACAGTAACACCGAAGACAGTTTAAAGTACAAGCACGCTGATTTAAAAGTATCAGGAAGTTCTTTAAAATGAATTACAAATGTTGAGGATTCAAGAAAAATTATTATGAACACAATGGACAAATATATACAACAAAACTATTTGGTTCTTTGTTGAGCTGGTGACAACAAGAAATTAACGAATGCAACGCCGCAATGGGGAATAAGGCAGACGGTGGTTTGACGTCAAAAACCACCCTGACGCCAACCTGCACGTGCAGACGTTGACGTCACCATACTTAGGTGTTTTGTAAAAATATTGGTTAATATAGTTTTGATTCTTGTGAGATAAAGACGTCTTTTTTTATTTTTGAACCGTCCAAACGTTACTGGTGTCAGAAATGGAGAACGTGTTACTTTACTCGCAAAAATATTTCGATATTGTTCAATAAGATGGAATTAGGTGATGTTGATGTGTCCAGATGGTCGAGATTTAAAGTGGCGAGTGCCTTACAGTTGGCTCGTGAGCATGAAAGTTCAAACTCCAAGAGTTCGAGTGTTACAGTTTAAAGTTCCTCAGGTGGAATTACGGTTTTACGAAAGATAAGGCGTTATATGATACGGGTGCGTCACTTTCGGCAATATCGAAGACCAAAATTTCTCAGTTTGGCATACCGTGGAAATATTCACGCTCATCTATTGTACAGGATCCAAAGTGGTTTGTTCAGGGGAGTAAATTTATCTGTAACTATTGGTCATAAGACGTTGACAGTTCCATTTTATGTTTTCGATCGGCTACAACATGACATTATTGTTGGCACGGATTTAATACGATTATTTGATTTAGAACAACGAACAGGAGGTATTTTTCAAGGACAGACGTTGATCTCTACTCCAGTTCATGAATTAAGTTCAATGGTGAATCTCTGCGGAGATTTAGAACCCCTCTTGCGTCAGTACGACATGCTGTTCCAAGGCCTCGGGAAAACCAACAGACTACAACATGAGATTAAGCTTTTGGATCAAAAGGTGGTGCGCCACAAGTTCCAAAAAATTCCGGTACACTGGAAACACGAACTGAGCTCGCATATTCAAAATTATTACAAGCGAATATAATTGAACCCTCGCACAGTGAATTCCGATCGAGAATTGTACCGATAAAGAAAAGGAGACGGATCCATCCGATTGGCGGTGGACTACAGGGATCTGAATGCTCTCCCCAAACGGATGCATTCCCTATGCCACGCATTCGAGACATTGTTGTTTTGCCTGGCAAAGTCAAAAATATTCTCCAAATTTTAAAGAAAGTGTTATCAAATCCTATGGACCCCAATTCAAAAAGTATACCGCGTTCGCTTTTGTTTAAGTTGTATCAATTCCGGTATATGCCATTTGGCTTAGTCTCAGCTCCACAAACGTTTCAGAGACTCATGGATGCTATTTTTGGGGACCTTCCGTTTGTAGAATGTTACTTAGATGATGTCATTATCCACAGCCAAACCGTGGAGGAACACCTCAGACACTTAAACCAAGTTTTTCAAATTTTGAAGACAGAAAATTTTACGACTCAACCAAGAAAAATGCCAGTTTGGGACATCGGAGGTAGAATATTTGGGACTCACGATTGCCGGTGGCAAAGATCTGTAAATTCGGCTAACAAGGAAAAAATCCTAAAATTTCCACAGCCCACTACTCAGCGTGAAGCCAAAACCTTTATTTGTTTGGCCAGTTACTACAGAGATTTGATCGCGGCTTTGCCCATCTCGCTCAACCGATTTATGATTGTATTAATAACGCCAAATTCTTGTGGACGACGGAGCAAGATAACGCATTCCACAACATTAAAAAGCAATTCAGGACCACTCGGCCTACTCATTCCGGACGTCTCTAAGCAATTCATTGTGACCACGGATGCGTCGGAGACTGCAATGGGAGGTACGTTGTCTCAAGTTTTGGATGGCGTGAAAACACCCGTCGATTTCTTTTCTCGTTCAACAAAACCCAACGACGATTAGAACATATGAGAAGGAAGCAACGGCAATACTCGAGGCTTTACGTCATTGGCGTCACTTTTTGATAGGTCGCCCATTCAGAATAGAAACCGATCATAAACCACTGAAATGGCTTTTGTCAAAAAAAGACTGCTCGGGCAAATTAGGTCGCATGGTGCTCAAACTTCAAGAGTATCAGATCGAAAATATTGAACATATTCGGGGTCAAGATAATACATTAGCGGATACACTGGGGATACAATTAAACCTGATTGATGGGACTGCGATAGAACTGGACGATGACGACTTTATACAAAAAGACAAAATTTTATCAACACGAAAACAAATGGTTTTATGTTGATAAGAATGGGAACGTCGAGTCTCATCGCTTATATATGAAGGTCTCGATGAAAGAAACTTGATTTTGAAAACTGTACATGATAATGGACACTGGGGCTCTTCAAAAATCAAGAAAGAAATCCGCAAGCGATTTTGGTGGCCGAACTGGAAAAAAGACGTGAAGAATGTAGTGGAGAAATGTGTTACCTGCCAGAAGTTCAAAGACAATACCGAAAAAACTCGTCTTCCCCTCAACTCCACTCCTATAGAAGAAACTATTTGGAGTAAAGTGGGTATAGATATTTGCGGTCCATTTCTTAAGTCGCATCACGGAAACCGAAGTATCTGATTATGATGCAGGACTATGCATCAAAATTTCACAGGAACTGCGGTTCCCGTGGCCAATACCGAGGCAATAATACGATGGTTAACGGATACATTTCTCGTTTTGGTTATTTACTATTGTTTGCGACAAAGGGTCACAATTTGAGAGCCGTCAATTCAAAGCGTTTGCTCGCGATAACCATGTAGAGATAATCTACGCCACCGTAGGCCATCACCAAACTAATGGATTGATCAGGCGCGCCAACAGGACCATAGAAGCAATGATAAGAACAAGTGTGCCGGATAAGAAAGATTGGGATCATCTTGGAAGAATGCTGTCGGTTTATAACGCGTCTGTCCATCATTCTACAAATTAGCCCTTCAAGGTAATGTTTGGCCATGACATGATCACCCGCTGGATTTAAAATTTGGCATCCAGTGAAAGACAATGCGGCGAGAGAGGCCCTTCAGGATGACCGCATGCAGGCGACGTCTCAGATGCAGGCACGGCAAAAAGTGCGACAAACGGACGCGACAGGAAGAGATAGCCATTGGAGATCTCGCTTTGGCACCAGATAGACAAACACCTGGCTCGTCAAAGAAGTTGGAACCAGCGCTGGAAA